>JAOQGH010000001.1:117083251-117097426 GCA_025769975.1 Gallinago jamesoni | reverse complement strand
GGCCAGGCTGGATGGGGCTTTGAGCAACCTGCTCTAGTGGGAGGTGTCCCTGCCCATGGCAGGGGGGTTGGAACTTGGTGATGTTTAAGGTCCCTTCCAACCCAAACCATTCTATCATTCTATGATTCCATATCATAGGCACTTTGCATGAGGGACTTTGCTCATTCCCCAGTGAGAGGTGAGTATCACAGAAGAGCTGGCAGTCTTCCTATTGAGTACAGGTCCTGGCTCTTTGCTACTGGAAATTACTTGTCCATGGCAATGTGGCAGTTTAAGGCAGAGGTTCAAATAGCAGATGCTTATCTTACCATCCTAAGATCCCTTGTTGTAACAATCCCGTGTTCCCCAAAAGCAGTGAGGCTGAAGAAGAGGAAGGATTCTGGGGCAGCTGGAGGACTTGTGCCAGCTGTACGTTCTCACCGGGCAGACCGTTGCCAAGGAATGGGAGGCAGTGGAGGTGCACGGCTGGGCTCTGATGTATGTCAGTCCTGAAAAACGACTTTAATTAACAAACAAACAAGACGTTATATCCCCAGAAGCATTGCTAGCAGAGAAGCGGGTTGCTTGCGAAGCCTCACTGCCATCTAGCATGTGGAGATGGTCTATATTTAATCCTTTGAAACTTTCCAAATAAGAATTCTTTTAACACACACTGAAACCTCTGACCACCATAAAATACATGGTAAGGCCACATGTCCCCGCTTCCTCCCTGTTGCCGCAATACAGCCTTCATACTTCTGCGTTTGAATCATCAGGTTTCCAATGCTAACACCCAGTCTCCAGCAGCGTTGCTGCACAGTAAGGAATCAGAACCCGTGTCGGACAAAACCTGACAAAGCAACACTTGGATCTAGGTCAGGCACAGCAAACAGGAGTTACTTGTGCGCTACACCTGGCTCCCATTCAAACACGGAGCCTGATGAATTCACACTAGCCCAGACATGCAGAACAGTATCTCCCTTTTTCCTTCCCACTGAGATTTCTCTTCAGACAGAACCTTCAACTCCCCATTTCTGTGCCCCCCCGCTCCAACTACCGTCCAACTAGGCTGCCTGACTGCTCGCTACCCCCATGGCAAGCAGACACACTGGTGTTGCTCCTGCCATTAACCCAAACTGCAGAATTCGGTTCGCTGGTGACACGGGGCATGTTTGAACCGTCAAGATAGAGAGAGATACCTCTCTACAAACTGCAGCCACAACGCTGCTGCCAGCACGCTGCCACTCGCTCACCCATGCAATGCCGCTACAACTACTGCCATAAAGCAGGCAGCAGACAGTGCCGAAACTCCAACTGCACTCCTAAACCATCTAGATGGTCTAGCGTGGCCTCCTGCATAACTCTGATCAAGAAATCCTCAGCTGGACCTAATTCCTTATGAGGGACTATCAAGACTCACATGGCACGCCTTCCTTTGATGACACCTAACACAGCAAATTCACCTTTCACTCTGGTGGTCTTTTCATTGTTTCTCACCCCTCTGTTTCTTGACCCGTTGCCATTTTTCCCTGGCTGCTATTGCTTCCTGGTGGTGGAAGTAGACTTTAGTTTCTGTTCCAGAATTGGCAGAGGTTTTTAACTCTGCATTTTAGTCTGTTTTTGCAGAGGCTTCAGTTCGTAATACCTTAACTCCTCATTCGCTGGTTGTTGGAGTTGACTTTTGTCCTTTCTTGTCTTCTGGTCCGTTCAAGGCTCCTCAGTGCAGCTCACTTTGCAGTAATGGAAGTTATGGACAAATGTTACAAATCTTTTGATTAATAGAAGTATTATTATTCCATAATAAATGTATGATGAGTTTACACATTTATAGGGATTATCTGTACGTATGTATTATATTTAAAATAGAAAAGTACAGATATCACAAACACATAAAATATGCTGAATTCAGCCGTAAAGTATTTCTCAGCTTTGCCAATTCCTGATGGAAAAGAGATTAAAACAGACTGGGAATGTAGTAACCTCACCCACAAATTTAAGACTGATTTGGTGGCAGGAGATCACATAGATACTGCTGGTTTTTAAGGGATCACTTGGGATTAGATGGCAACTTGAGTATTTTGTCAGGCTGGACAAGGAACCAATTTAGCATGGCTCTATTTGTTCTTCAGCTTATACTCAAAGTTTAACACATATACGCCTCAACCTTGAAATGATTTTCAAGGTTTCTATTGAAAACATATGCGAGCTAGGCACAGTCAACCGTGGTATGATTTCTCTGAGATGTATGTTCAGTGATGGGATTCCTGAAAAGCTTTCAGGCTGTTCTGAAGAGAAACACAGAGCTCCTGCCTATGGCACATGCCACTCCTGACTTCTGCACCTGCTGGTGGGTCTGAAAGGCCAAGCCCATAGAATGCAATAACTCTTGTCCTCCCAATTTCTCTCTGCTCAGAGCTTTAAAACAGCTAACTAGTGTGGGGTCTCTTCACATCTCTAATTCTGTGTTGGCTCTCATATGCTTGGGCATCCCCTCGGTAGCAGCCAGAGCCACTTCCCAGCCTTGCTATTTTCAGGAACCACCTAGAAGTCTGAAATCGGGCAGTGAATTTGAACCCTAATGGTTCCTGTGTGGCTGATATTGTTGATTTGGACATATTCGCTTCTTTCCTTTTCTACCTTAATTGTATATTTGTACAAAAATTAAGAATCCTGGCGGATATTCTTAGTGCAGTTTCCAGGGACTTTGTTTTTTCTTAAAGTTTTAGATGGGGGACTGTGAGTTCTTTGTTAGCCAGTGTGTTGTCTGTACTGATGCCATATGTTAAAGGAGCTGGAATAAAATTGGCATGTTATCCAGTTTCACCCAAATGAGGTTGTTGAGCAGGATCCAGAAGATCTGTATCCACAGAAGGCAAACACAGTATTTAAACAAAAACAAAGCCTGTGATTTATTTCATTATTTACCAAGTGCTGTCATGGTGCTCGGTACTATATAAACATTCTCTGCCCCGGGTTATTAATACTACCAGGCACAAGCAGGTTCAATATTCAAACACCTTACATTAAATACTCCCTGAATAAAAGAACAAAATCTTTTAAGGACAAGTTAAAAGGACAAGTTATCCATGGAGGAATCATGTTAATGAAACTTCAGGCTTCAAAAATAGTTATGTGTTCCAATAAGAAAAAAATTGCATTTGACAACCTAACTCTCTACCCTTCCCTATATAACTACCCCTTCCTGACTATTGCTATAATATATTTTCTGCCCTGTTGGGTGTATGAGGGGTGCCAGAATGGTCTTCTTGTTGCATGATTAGGAACTCCTCCAACAAATATGGAGAACTAGTAGGAGACCTGATTTTGGGGGTTACACTACATAAAGATTCCATATTTAAGAAGAACAAGAAGGTTTTGGTCTTCAGACTGCTCAGCTCTGGGAATGCAAGGGAGTCACTGCAGGGTCCCCAGCCTGTGTTGTGAGTGGTTGGACAGTAAAATGGAAAATATGCTGGAGGAAAGACAGTATGAAAGGACTTCTAGAGGGCATGTCTTTAACTCTTATAGAAGGACTAAAAGAGACAAGCTATTTGGAGGCATACTGGCAGAAGAAAAAGAAGGAGTGTTTTACTTAAAGATAACTTAAAACACATTATAAAATCTTGAGAAAGGCTGGGAAAATCGTACTTTTACCTAAACATATCAGGTTGAAATAAGTCCAAAGGTACACGATTCCTTGAAGAAAACATCAGTGGGTATAAAAAAATGTGTCTGCATGCTTAGGCCAGTGAAGATTATATCTTACGTAAGGCCACTTAAAAGACAGAGCTCTCACAAGAATTACAAATTATTCTGGGCCCATGAAAATCATCCTGGTTTTAATTACAGCATTAAAGACAAACCCACAAAGTTGTATGTTCTGCTGACACGGCAAGAACTTATTATTCTGGACAAGGGATCACACAGAAATTGTAAATAATGACTGTGAAAGATTTCAGTACTAGCTATTTTTGTCTTTAGAAATGTTTTTCGTTTCAAAAAAGTCATTAGCACTTGTGCTCAGCCAAAACTTGCTCATAAGACTAACCAGAATTTCTTAACATAAACTGTTCTTAAAAGGATACTGTCAACTCCCAACCAGTCAGTTTTTCAGAAGAATTTTAAAGATGTTTCAGTACATGAATCCCTGGGGGGATGCCTGTCCTTTTGTCACAGTACTTTACCTTTTTTTTCAGTGCTTTACCTTGCCCTGTTGCAGCATCAAAGGCTCCACACAAGCTCAGGGAACCAGAAAATAGGAAGGAAGCAGTGTAACTGAGAGCCTGAAAAGCACTGTCAAAACTGAAAATAAGCCAGGGGAGCTAAACAAAGAACGAAAAAGGTATATCTTCTTTTATTAATTTTTCAGTTCCAGTAATTGTTTGGAAAAGAGAAAATTGTCAGGTAATGATAGATCTAGAATTTAATGTTTAATTACAGCCAATACTGCAATAAAAAGAGGCAAGGCAGACAGAATATAAATTCTCTTCTGATATTTAAAAGACTTTTAAAAAAGAAAAATATTTTTTAAAAGACGAACATTTAGCCCAAGCAAGAGTGCAGCATGTTGTGGAACAGTCGTACAATACAGTTCCCCTGTCTTGGAACTTTAAAACAAAAGTTTGTTATGAACATTGTGATCCAATGCCAGGATGAGTTGCTAGAGATAGTATGCTGACTTCAGTGGGTACTGCAGGTCAAACTGGGAGAGGAGTCCCTCAGATACCCAGACAAGAGTTGTACAAGTCTGTAATGCATTTTATTACATTACATTAGTTTCAGCAGCTCTATCCTGCCAATGGGATTTGTGTAGCTGGGCCCTTCTTCTTGCAGGGACCCTGAATGATAGCAACAAAAATCTTTCCATAAAGATGACACTACAAGATTGTGGCCTGAGATGATGGAACAAGGTAGCAGTTGAATAGGATGGAAAGTCCTCTAAAGCTAAAGCTGCTAGTGTTTTAACTACGCTGCTTCTGCCAGGTCTATCTCAGTACTAGCCATATAATTAGTACCACATCAGAAAAAAAATCCTGACTTTCTGATTCTAGCTGTATTGTCATTTTGCCTGGAGTGTGACAAGGATAACTGCATATTTATCCAACTTTTGGTGATGACTTCTTGGAAAGCTATTAGCAAAGGTGGAAAATCCCTAACTCTTGCTGTTTGTTGGAACAGAGTCCAGATACCTGGAAATTTGTGACTGACTAGTCAGAAACTTGTACAGCTACACCTGTCTGAATAAGGAGCATTAACTACTACCCTGTCCTGATAAGTGAGAATTCACAACATTATACTATCACCCCGAAATCAGTTCCTGTGTGAGCGGTGGGTGAAGGGATGGAACTGCTGACAGAAAGGCGGATACATCTGCTGGGTAATCCTTTCCCTTCTCCCAGCCCATTTTTAGCAACTTCCTTGTCAGAAATCAAACACTGCTGCCTCGCTTCTGGTGCTAGATTTGCATGAACATGAATCCTGCTGGGACCTTTGTTTGGCCTTTTCTCACCTTCTGCAGTTGCAAGCAGAAGAGCTGCAAGGAGAACCCGAAAAAACAGACACTGAGAGACCCTGCCCAGTCCAACACTAGCTTTACCCCGGATGAAGAGATTTGGATCTGGTAATCCAGATCACCCATGCAAGATGAATTTCATGCATAAATGAGCAGGCATATGAGCCTATCATTATAGGCTCATACCAGCTAACTTTAGCTGCCTAACTTTAGACAACAAGTAGGCAGAAGCACCCTTTGGAGGTGCCTGTGTCTCCTGCTGACTCAGCAGGATGACTAACCTCTTCACTGGTGCCTAAGGACAGGCTGGGTGTGTTCCCCCTCCCACTGTGCCAGACCCTCACTAGGCAGTTTTCCATATACAGCAGGCAACTCACACGCTATGCATACATCACTCGTGGGGCCTGCTGATATCTTAAGACACAATTAAAAATTAGTTATATGGAAATGGCAGAGTTTCTTAAAAGGACAGCCTCCTAAGTTAAAGCCCGGGATACAGCTCTTCTCCTCTCCTTTCCTCTTTCCATTTGTCTTACCAGGTGCTCTCATTGTTGTCTAGCATTTGACACTGCCATAAAAGTTGTTCTGCCAGAGTGAAGTGTTTCAAGAAATAAAATAACCTTCTGCTGTGTTTTATACTCTGTCTGTTCACGAAGACCAGAACTTTCTATCCTGCAATGGCAAAGAGTTAATATCCCTGAGATATTTTCCTATTCTATAGTTGTAAAAAACCCAAATCAAACCTAAAAGAATTTAGTATGGAAAACATATTCCAGCTTTAATGACACACTGGGATTTTGTTTAGGTTTCTTTTTTACAATGAGTCACAGTATGTAAACTTCACATGCAGTTACCAGAGTCACGTGTTTGCCTTATTTTAGCTTTGGGAACAGCAGCAATGCCAACATCCTTCACTGCCTTTGAGGGAGGACTTGAGAAGTCCCAAAAGACAACAATCTTATGATACCCTAATAAGCAACGTGTTGCTTTTTCACCCTTTGGCTAGAAAATAAAGGGGGAGATTCTCTAGACGAGCCCTCTCCGCATTAAGACTTCCTATAAACACTTTAGCATTGCTAATGCTGGCTCAATTCCACTCCCATTTGGGATGGTCTGACAAAAGGATGTCTCGTTCTGTATCTGTCTGGCCTGCCTTAAAGAGAAGCGAGCCATACAGAGGTAAAATCAGCAGAGCTCCATTAGTACTGGTAATTCCACTGCTACTTTTGTTACTGGAGCTGTACTGATGGGAAATCCCCTCAGAAGGACTAGGGTGAATGGAGGCCAGAACCAGCTCCCCACACCTCTCCTTACCTCTCAGCTAGACCCTACAGAGGACTGAAACCGAGCAGAGATTTCCACTGTTTTCATTCATCAGGTGAGTTTCCTGTGGTGGACCTCTGCAGCCCTGCAAATAGACTCACAGAGAGGGGTGGAAATGGAGACAGAAGACTCCCCTGGTTCAGTAAGTGCAATGCCTATTCTTGCAGGTATAAAAGGCCAGCATGCAGTCATCTATATAAAGAATGTTCTTCAGATGGGTTATGTATAACTCCCCGATGGCAAGGGTATCAAATGAAGGTCGAACATCAGAGACCTTTAGGCTATTACGAAATATGACTCATGGATTAGTTAACTGCCTGTCAGATTTTCCATTATGAAACTTTAACCACAGCCCATATCTGCACAGCACCAACACCTGTAGAAGTACGAACAAACAAGTGGTTATGTATGTGTTTGCACTGAAGTGGGTCAGGAGATGTGCTTTCAAGAGAACCTTTTTCCTCGATTAGAAACTATTAACTAATATTAACTAAGGAAGAAAAGGGGGAGGAGAGGGAGAAAAGTCTATGGTAGTAAAAAATACTGGTTTGAACTACACGTTTTCCAAAGATTCTGAAAGATAAATCTTTAGAATTCAACTGTATCAAATGAATCCAGCCTAAAATCCCTCTCTACAGAATAATATTATTTTAGCCATGATGGACATCAGTGCTTCCTAATCCAAGCATCTGCTTTTCCAACTTCGTATGCTGGCATGAGCAGAAGTGAAAATGCAACTATTCCTGTCTGAAAAATGATTATTTAAATACTAAACAAAAAAAGAAGGAAATATATTTTTTTATATTTTGAAATCAGTAAGAAGATTCAGCCGTTTGGTGGAAGACCCTCATATGCCTCTCAGCAGTCAAAACATCCAGCTGTTTTGAGGTGGCTGTAAATCAAAAAAGGCACAAGGTGTGCTCTGAAAATTCCACCACAGGAAGCAGGGCCTTTGACCTGTGCGTCACCAGTTTAATGAACTCCATGGGTGAGATTCAGCTCACCCTAATTTTAGATATCTACAGCGTCTATCTCTACATCTGAGTCTGTTGCCCCATAGGCACTTTAAAGGTATGTCTTATCTGATGTGTTTTAAATATCTACGTTAGGATGAGATGATTCGTGACCTCAGTGTGTCTTTTTCTCTGCTGCAGCTGTAATAGGGGCCTGAGGTGACTAGCTTGGCTGGAGAGCCTTCCGTGTAGCCACGTACAGCTGATTAGATGAAGCCTGCCTGAATGCTCTGTCTCCACAAGGCAGGTAATTTATGGAAAATGAGTTGGTTAACGCTGTTCATTGATATTGCAGTGTTTTGTCTGTATCACAACAACACTACCACATCTGGCACAAACGAATCCCAGCAGGCTGGAACAGCCTAGAGGCTATTGATTAAAGAGGAAATCTGAACCACGTAGATAAATTTCATCACTACATTATCTTTGCCTCTAGAGATGTTCCAGATGACAAGTTAGGTATGGAGTTCTCACTACACCTACCACTGTGGTATCTAATCTGTGACGACAGAAGTGAACGTTTTTCATGCCTGTTTGTCCAGCTCATTTCAAATACGCTATATTCATTTAAATGTTAAACTGTTGGTCTACTGGAAGTTCAGAAGATATTAACTGTAAGGCACAATGAAAAACAATTTAGTCTCAAGAACCAAAGTCTGCGGAGCGGCAAAGTAACAGTACACAAACATAAAAAGTAACTGCAAAGAGGAAGGAAATAAACTACTTTTCCTGTTTACTATGAATAGGCTAAAAAGAGATGAGCTTGTAGTACAAGGAGATTGAAGTTACTCCAAAGTGTGGTGGCATGCAACAACAAGCCGTGCAGCCACTTCTTGGAGCTGAACAGCAGCATTGTGCCATCTTTTCGACAAAGGGGAAGTCAACAGGAGCTGCTGTCGTCTCACAGAGAGGCAGCAGCAGCTCCTGCTTCCCTGCAGGCACCGAGCTGGCTGCTTCTGAAAGGGGTGGGAGGGTTACAGCTCCACCGCGCCGTGGGCGTCTGAAAGTTGCTGGGAGCCCTTGGCTTGCTGAGCGGCTTTTCAGTCTCAGCATGAAGCAAGGGTTCCCGGCTCACAGCTGAGGAACAGTGGCTGTGCTGACGTGACAGCACCCTGGTACCCTGCTTCATAGAAGAGGCCACTTGCTACCAGGGTTGGGAGCCCTCCCCTAGTTTGTGGATGCAGTTGTTGTTCTGGAGATCCAATCCAGTAAGCATCTGTCCAGAGTGGATGGATATGTTTAGTCTTCACGCAGTGTGATGGACTAGATGTCTCAAAACTCCTTTACCTTGTATGATTTGCTAAGTGGAAAGGTTGCAACGTGCCAGCTGAAGCCTGAGCTAACCTTCTTACAATGGTGTGGGCCAGAACTCCAGCTGTGTGAGCTGTGCTGCTGACCCAAGCCAGCAACAAGGATAGGGAGGGTCTGTGAAGAACCCATCTAGAAAAAAGACTCTTTTCTCCTAACATCATGTTTTTAATGGTTCTTTCTCTGCTGCCATCACAAGAAATATGACTGAAAGATTATGCAGCTGGATGCTCCTATTTACTGCTCCTTGTTCTTCTGTAGGAAATACTGTTGTGACACTGTATCAACAATGTAGAAAACATCCAGGAGGGAGAAGGGGGATGGGACGGGACACCTTGAGGAGAAAGTGATTTTATTTAAATTAAAATCTTAAAACAAAACAGTTTTCACTCAGCCGCTTTCACAGTCTCACACTCACAAGGGCAGCCACCAGGCATCAGATCAGCATGTTCAGGCCGTCCACCCAAAATCCACTCATCATGAAGATTGTGCCCAGATAATAGGTCCAGGATCTGTTGTGATACCATGAAGAACAAGGGATGCCAGCTATCAAGTCCTCCTCACGTTTCCTGGGTTATTCTTGGGGTGGTGACCATGCACAGGATTTGGGTATCTTCGTGTATCTTTTTGGATCTGGCAGTGCTACCTAAAGACTAACCTCCTTGCCTCCAGATCTGAGTGTCTTGTGAAACAGCAGGTAGGTGCCCTGCTGTCTTGATGACCTGCTAATCTGGATGTCATTAATGCAAGCCATCCAAAAGAGCCCTTCCCTTGCTGAGTGCTCCTGTTGATGCCTCCACACCCAGGCCTTTCCACTCCTACATTCACACAAATCTGAACCTCTGCAATACAAGTAATTACAGCACTTCCATTCCCTTTTGGTTGCTGGAGATCCTTCACTGGCCAAGGGACAGACCTAATAGACTCAACAGCAACAATAAGGAACTAAGAGGGTGGGGCATCTTTTCTCCTGAAGACGAGTATTGGGCTGGATTCATTTATCCCTCAGGCTTCATGATTTAGGTCTTTCTGGCAGGGCACAGCAAGGGCAGTAACTCCCTTCGGGATGGGGGCTGGGACTGTGAGGGCTCTTGAGGGTATCAGGGCAGGGCTTGCCAGCCCATCCCACACCACAGCCAGGAGCAGCCCATAGTTCCAGGGCAGCCCCAAGCCTGGACACTGGGCATCTCCCCAGCTCAGGGGCAGACAAGGCTGGGCTACGTCATGGGCCCATGGGTGGGCCCAGCTTGTGGAGGAGGGCATGGCTGGGCAGGGCAGGACTGTGGAAAGCTGAAGATTGGCCCTGCTGTGGCATCACTGGAGCAGGGGCTGACAGCCCTGGGGGGGCTGACATAAGGTCCTGGGCCATGGGCAGGTGGGGGAAACCTCTAATGTGACATAAAAGTTACATTTGATATTTAGAAATGGTAATTGGAAAAGGGTTACAGAAACCAAAGGGAGACGCATTAGTGCCTTCTTCAAAGTATAATACTTACGCTGCTTAAGATAGGAGCCATCTTGCCTATTTGGATTTAGGCAATTACTAGCTTACCAGCTCAAACTAGTTCACGATGAGAACGCACAGCATCCAAGATTTACTGATGTGCCTCTTTCATTTCTTCTTGCTGCTATAGGTCTCTCTTCTTTTATCATCACCTTCTGTTACTTTGGGCTTGCCTACAAGAGAAAGGCACACTCATAAAATTGCAATCTTCTTGTAAACCAATACAGTTAATGCCAGGCATTCATGCAGTGTTCAAAGAGGGGCAGCAGACAGATATGCACATTTTTTTTCCTACTGAGCAAGATCATACTACAATTTTTTTGGCAAAGGACTACATTTTTAATACCCGTAGGAATGCAGTGGAAGCCCATACCTTGCACAGAGGCTACGTGGAGTCCCTATTCCTGCTCTATGCGTGCTGCAGACCAGGCTGCCTTGGGTAGGAAAAAGGCAGTTGCTGCAATGTGAAACCTCCTGCTCCACAGCATGTGCCAGAACGTAATGGCGGCAGAGGCTGCTACTTTGGTGGGACTAGCTGACTGGTTGGTACATTACCTCTGTCCAGCAGACTGTGGCTCCTGCTGAGGTCAAGGCCATGCCCACAACTTTTCTTCCCACTTGGAGGACACAATCTGCAGAAGCAGCTGCTGGACTCCCTCTGTTCTGGTGTAGGAACATTTATTGCTTTGCAAGTTCTTCCTGTTCCTAATTGACCTGATCTAACCTGAAATAAGCCATTTGTATTCCCGCAAAGGAATACCAGGGTATCCACTTGGCCTTTTGCCCAGGTTTAACATAACTTCTTTAAAGCAAACTGCAAATTAATAGTAGTGCAACTTTCCTGTGCAGGCAAGCCCTTAATCTAATTGGAACATGTAAAACAGCATTTGGGAAGACAAAGCAGTGTGTATACTTGGGGAGTGAGAGAGGGACACAATTCAGAGTCCAGTGGGTATGATGGAGAAATCTGAATGCAGAGGCATAAAAATGATTAAGGTTTTTAAAATCCAAGCTAGCAAGGAATCTAGGGATACAAAAAACAGAGCCCAACTTAGAACTTTTCAATGTTCGTATAACTGACATCTTTCCATTCTTCCACTTGGGACAACAACCCTTACCATTTTAGTCAAAAACCACCTTCCCTTCCATCCCCTCAACTCTGAGCCACAGAAAAAGCCCAACATAGTTTTGACAGTGCACACACTGGAGCATTCAGTTAGTGCTGCCTCTCAGTAACAATATTTAATACTTCAAAATCCTTCTCTTGCTTAACATGGAGTACTAGCAACTAGCCTTAGGCAGCACTCAGGTCACCGGCTCCTGGGCCCTGACCCCAGCTCAAGAAGTATCTCCTGCTGGCCTAAACTGCAAGGAGCTCTTCTCAGAGCAACACTCTGGGGAAGAGTTCGACGTGGTGCTGGAGAAAAAAACTGTGTGAAATTCATGGGCTCATTCTTTCCCATGTCTAATCCTAGTGTAACGGAAGAAATAAGGACAAAACTATGCTTGTACTTCCTCAGTTCCCACAAAAGCCATGTGTCTACTGGATCTTGTCACTAAACTATTACAGAAAAGAAAAAGAGCCTTGAGTGCTGCTTCAGATAAGGACTAGCATATGTTTGAAAAGGCCAGATTCTCTCTGGGTATCTCTATTCTAGAGTCGTAGCTTGTAAAACTATTCTGTCTCTCTCCTTTCTCTAAAGTCTCTGTTCTCTGTAAACAGTCTTTTGTGGCTTTGCAGGGCAAGATGTGAATGTCTTTGAAGTTTTCAAACACACTCCAGGCATCTTTTCAGAGAATCATCATGAAACTGCTCTTCATTAAGGCCTCCCAAATCAATTATGTACATTGTATCACCAGTCTGGTAGCTGGAGAAACAAGGGAAGGGGAGCCAGCAAGGCTTCGGTGGCAGTACACTAGCCAAAAAACAGAAGAGCTCTTGATCAGATTGCTTTTCTATTCTTCATGTAAGTTAAAGGCATAACGTCCTGTCTAAGACTTAGGGTAGCAGTGTACTCAGCAAAGGCAATGAAAGAACAGTGTTGCAGTGTAATTGAAGATGTTGTAAATATCCTTTCAAATGCTGTCCAGGCACAGTTTAATAATCATATTTTTATTATTATTATCAAATTCCTTTCTTCCCTAGAGTAAGATTTTGTATTAAAACAGAAACAAAAGGACCCAAACCAGAAAACCAGTTGTGCACACTTTGGCTGAAATACCTAATGTACAGCCAACAGAAAACTGCCCAGATTTTCCCGAGATTCCCCACTGACAACCATGGTTTCCCCTCTGAGTCCTGTAGTTCGTGCAATAAGCACCCCAGTGCCTTCCTTCCATGAGAAAATGCAAGTGCATATCCTGTGCCCTCCTGGAAAAGGTGGCTGCAGGTACACACAGGCTTCTCCTGCAGCAGTGCTGGCTGCAGCAGTTCCAGGCCCCCATCTTCCCTGCCTGGGACTAGTTACCCTTGCTCTTATTGGACTGGCCACAGGTGTTTGTGTAGTAGCCAGCCCAGCCAGACTGAAGGACTGATCCTGGTGAAAAATAACAGCCTCTCCCCACTGTTTTATTTGAAAGGCTGAAATGCGTTGGGGCTGCAGAGTGAGATAGGGATTCCATAAACTGGCAATGCCAGTGAAAGAAATGCTTGGATTAACTGTACTGGCTTTGCCCTGCACACTGAGTTAAGGCAGGTATGGTGGGAGATATTCACTAAATTGAAAAAAACTAATTGACTACAAACCAATATCCCATAGGCATTTCTCTGGGCAGAGAGGTGACTTAGGCAGGTGTTATTTTTTCTACCCCTATGACCAGACAGGGTTATTTTAAACTCAGATCAGTTCCTTCATTCACTGCACAAGCTGGCATCACTTAACAGCTATACTGGGACAGCCGAGGGGACACCCTGAGGACGGAAACAAATGGCAAGTGCTGGGAACTGCCTACAGCAGTACTGCTGCTGAGAGAACTGTCTGAAGAACGACAGCCTCCCAAACGTGAGGAACCTGGGAAGGCCATCCAATGCAACAGGCCTGGTTTTGTTTTGAAGTTAGAGGAAGGGTGCCAGCTTTAAAAATGCTTTTTCATTTTATTCTGCCACATAAATGGCATTTACATATATTACTTTAAAACTTATCCTTTGGTCTCTTTTGTAGCCACTGACGTAGGGAATGCAGAGTTAGTAATGAAGACTTCAGTAACAGTCTATCAATGGTTGCATGTGGATCTTCTTTTTATGTTATTCCTTCAAGTCAGTAATACTCTGCCTTTTGAGGCCTAAAAACCTACCCAGAAGTTTTAGAAAATTATGCTGTTAAAGACAGATTTCTGATATTGCTCAGAGATATAGACTGTTGAATGAGACTGTTTCTCAGTCCCTTTGCTAATTTGTGGACAACATTAATCATAGAATCATAGAATGGTTTGGATTGGAGGGGACCTTAAAGATGATCTAGTTCCAACCCCCTGCCATGGGCAGGGACACCTCCCACTAGACCAGGTTGCTCAAAGCCCCATCCAGCCTGGCCTTG
>JAOQGH010000001.1:117050819-117083151 GCA_025769975.1 Gallinago jamesoni | reverse complement strand
TCAAAGCCCCATCCAGCCTGGCCTTGAACACTTCCAGGGATGGGGCATCCACAGCTTCTCTGGGCAACCTGTTCCAGCGCCTCACCACCCTCCAGTAAAGAATTTCTTTCTAATAGCTAGTCTAAATGTTCCCCCTTTCAGTTTAAAACTGTACCCCCTCGTCCTATTGCTCCACTCCCTGATAGAGTCCCTCCCCATGTCTCCTGTAGGCCCCCTTTATGTACTAGAAGGATGCTATCAGGTCTTCCTGGAGCCTTCTCTTCTCCAGGCTGAACAACCCAAACTCTCTCAGCCTGTCCTTGTAGCAGAGGTGCTCCAGCCCTCTGATTGTCTTTGTGGCCCTCCTCTGGATCTGTTTCAACAGGTCCATGTCCTTCCTGTGCTGAGGACTCCAGAGCTGGACACAGTACTCCAGGTGGGATCTCACCAGAGCCCAGTAGAGGGGTAGAATCACCTCTCTCGACTTTATATTTTTTGTTGCCCTTGCCAGCTTGCAATATGAAAGACTCACACAAATTTAGTACATTAGTCTCATAGCTATCACTGTAGAAAAAGAAACAAGTTTTCAGTGCTGCAACCTGAGAATTACATCCATGGTAGGATTTACTTTGCATCACACCCTGGACTTCAGAGCCTAAGTCTGAGTTGCCTTACCATTAATAAAATACCTCCTTCCCTTAGAAGTAAGCCCACAGTTCTGTAAGATGGGAAATCTGCTTGTTAACGTGTCTAGTACCATCATGACCTGCTGGTAGTCTCAAAACAGATAAGGAAACTAGTGGACGCAAGGCCAGCATCTGTCAGCTCTGGGTAAAAATATTCTAAAAGGCAGCAACAACTTCATAAACGGTGTAGACTTTACTACCCACACTGCTCAGTGGCAACTGGGGATACTGCTTTCCTAATGCACAGCAATGATCTCAATACTCAGAAAGCTGTATCTCTAGTTATTTTGAGGCTAACAGTGTAGTCTTTCAGGACGCCTACCAGATGAGGCTCTGCAGGTAAGAGAATAGCAAATTTGGGAATCCTGCTAGGATTTAAGAACCACGTGTCTGAGCACCCTAGCAGTGTCGGATTTTAAGCAGTTTTGTTTTAGTCCGTCAGCGAAAACTTACTGAATTTAACAGCGAGCAGGATTTGTGAGGACTCCTGTGTTTGCTTAATGCTTAACTCAAGTATTCATCAGCTGCTCAACTTCCTCCAGCAAATTGTCTCTGAGTCAGTTGCAGAAGAATAAAAAGTGAAACTGAGAGTACATAGTCCTGCCCAATGCAGATGTCAACTTAATAACAAACCAAGAACTGAACTTCCCTAAGCAATGGGAGCGCTTGCCTGCCTGTAGCAGAAGACTCCAACCTTCTAATTTGCCCTGCCTTAGGTGGACTGTGTAGAAGCACACTGTCAGCGGGACACAGTATGACACCCACAAGCCCCCTACTAACCTGGCACGGAGGGAAGGGGGCCCACCTGCTTTCCTGACTGCAGGACCAGGAATTAAGTTACTGTTGATACTTCTAAAACCTGTACGGTGATGCAGGGCTAATTAATGTCATTTTCTAGTGCATATGAATCGTATCAAACAATGCTCTTGTTTACAAAAGCACTGCAGACATTGTAGGGGTGTAAACATTGCAGGATTGTTTAGAGTTTAGAACTGTCTGCAAAGTTGTAAGAAGGAACTAAAAGATTTATTTTAAATTTGCTTTCAAAAAACCCAAAACTTGGGCCCAAGTCCAATAACAGCTTTTCTAAAAATATAGAATTTTTTTTTTTTTTTTCTGTCAGGTAGCTGTGGTGAACACACCTGCAAGCATTTAAGTGATATAAATAGGTGCACCTGGTAAGAAGTACAAGTATAAACTCTGGAGCTATAGCTGGCCAAAGAAGCATTATGGAAGACCGAAGCAGAAGAATGGTAAATCTTTTGTTTAAGGCCTGTACAGAACTGGCTGGTTTGTTTGTGAGAAGGAACATGTGTTGTTCCTTTAGGGATTTGTTCATGGGTGTTTAAATCTTGTTGGGTTTAATTTCTGGAATGGAAGGGCTTTGGCTCTAGAGCTCCAATTTTAAGGGCAGCTATGTGAAAGAACTCTGTGTTCAGGAAAACCTAGGTAAAGACAGGTGTTTTTTATGCGTGAGTACTGTAGAAAAGTTGTGTCTTGCTTTTAAATCCTCTAGTGAATCTAGTCATCCTTCTGGAGTATGACTCTTCCTTACACTTTCTTGTTGGAAGAGGTAGGAGCCCAAGGAGGAAGGAAATGGAGGAATAATTGCTATGTGTAGATCAAGGGCAACCAAACCTCATCTCTTTTTCCTTGTGACTTAATAGCCTCAGAGGTGTCCTGATCCTGTAAGTGTGTTTGTCAGTACTTTTACTGACCCAAATTCGAGGAAACGGCTCTAGTATTTTCTGTGTCAGCTGGAAATGATGTGATAGAAGCTTTGGGGGGTGTGTGTGGGGTGTGCTTCTCTGCTTTGGAAAGTGCCAGGTAGCTTAATGCTTGTTTGACTGGTGTTTTATGGGCTATAAGTAAATATGAGTCCTAATGAGCCCACAGTGGGGGCTTTTTGTGGATATAGTGGGATAACTTGGTAAAACCGTCACTACAAAGAAAATAGGGGTAATGTTTGGCATCTCAATAGACTTGATGGCTAAAGAATTTTTTTTTTTTTGTGGAGAAGACTATGAATATTTGTAATAACTAGTACTGATCACCAACGAGTTTGGGTGAGTGGCTCACAGTGGGCTGATCTGTTGGACAGCAGGGCATAGTGGATCACTTGGTAACCCTATAGGCACAGCCAGAGCTGCAAGTTAATGTGCCTGCACCGCTGCTGAAGGCAGCTGAGCTGTTGTGGTCCATGGTGGGCAAAAGGGGCTGCCTGGGAAAGGGCAAGGTGATGGAACCTCTCAGGAGCCATGAAGAAACTAATGCCAGGATGCACAGTGGGGCCTGTAAAGGGAAGGAGCCCAAGGTCCTGCCTTGTAAAGGCACGGTGTGGGGAGACCTGTGGGGCAAACCAAGAGGCCGGTGCTGTTGTAGGTGAGGTAGCACCACCAGCCCCTCCCCCGCTGACTACAGTCCCAGCTCCCACTCTAGGTAACGCTCAGGCCGGGCGGGCACCCACAGCGCGCCACTACGCGGCCCCTCCTCCTTCCGCCGCCGCGCTGGGACCCTGCGCCGCGGGCTCGCCGCGCCTCCATTAGAACCTACGCCACTGCGCTGGGGGAAGCGCACAAGATGGCGGCGGGCGCCGGCAGACCGGGCCACGTGACCTCCAATCCGACTCCTTCTAGAGGCATCTCAGCCGCGCGCGCGCGCGCCGGGGCGCTCTCGCGATCACGTCGAACAAAAGGCGAGGGCGGCGGTGGGGGTGGTGGTGTGTGTCGTGATCTCGCGAGATCTCGTGGCCGTTGCCCCCTCGGAACGGGGTGCTGCCGCGGGGGAAACCTCGCGGTATCGCCCGGGAGACTCAGCGGCTGCCGCGCGGCGAGGCCGGCGCCACGAGTCTCGCGACACCTCCTCCTCCTCCGGAGCGCCCTTCATCGCGGGCTGAGCTGGGGAGGCCGGCGAAGGTCTCGCGATAGTTTCTCCCCCACTGCCCCCCAGCCGGCTCAGCACCGTTCGGTTTCTCTCGCGATAGCGCCGGGCAAGAGGGGGAGGGGGGGAAGGGAGCGCGCGGGCAGGGGCGGTAAGCGTGCGCGCTGAAGTCAGCGCGCGCCGCTGGGGCGGGGGGCGGGGCCTATATAAAGGCTGGGGCCGAGGCGGGGGGGGGCTCAGTGAGGAAAGTGGTTCGTGGTGGTCGAGCGGCAGTAGCAGCAGCGGCGCAGGCCTACAGCCCGGCGAATCTGAATTTCTCGAGGCGGAGCGGGACACCCCGAGACGATCTCTCGTTATGAGTCATGTGGCGGTGGAAAATGCCCTCAGTCTAGACCAGCAGGTGAGGGACGGGCACCGGAATGCGGGCGACCGGGGGGGGAGGGGAACGGAGCGGTGAAGCGGCGGTAGGCCGCTCCGTTAACCGAAGCGCGGCGGCGTGAGGAGAGGCGCGGGAGGAGGCTGTGAGTGCGTGGGGCAGGGGTGGGGGGGGGATACAACATAATCGAGATTCCCAGTACGGGACTTGTTTCCCTTCTCCGTCTGCGACGGCTGCGTCGTAATTTTCTTCCCTCCCTCTTCCATCGCGGCCCGTTTGTGGCGTATTTGCTTGTTGCGCAGTTTCCGCCGTGCGGCGGCTCCGTGCTGGAGAAGGGGTTGGAAGGGGGGAGGGAGGGGGAAGAGGCGGCGACGCGGGAAGGACGGGACCACCGCGGCCGCCAGAGCCGGGATTTGCGCCTGCCCCCGCGGTCTCTTCGCCACGCTCCAGGCCCGGCTTTTGTGTGGCGGCGAGTGACGATGGTAAGGCTGGCTGCCGGCACCCCTGGCGGCGGCGGCGGGAACGGACGGGCGAGGGGGGGTGGTGGAGGGGAAGAGGGAGGAGGAGGAGGGATCCTGGGAAGGGGGGGCGGGAGGGCAGGGAGAAAGACGCGATAAATGGCGGCCATTGTGCCTCTGACGGGGCGGGGGAAGAGGGCGCTTTGTGTCGGCGCCCCCTTCCCCGGGGAAGGGCTTGCGGGGGGGAGGGAGGGGGCGATGGCGGCCGCCTTTGTTCGAGCTGCGTCAGCAGCGGCGGCCCTTTTCCCGCTCTTTCCTTGGGTGCCGGTGGGCCCCGGTGACGCAGTTGGACCTGAACGAAGAGCGCTTCAGCCGGCATGTGTCCGGGCGGCTCCCGGGCCTGCGAGCTTGTTGTTATCGTCTTTTTTATTTTTTTTTTTCCCTTCCCCCCCTCCTTTCCGTGCCCCTGCCTCTCCTGGGCGGAGCTATGTGCCGTCCCCTGCCCAATGTGGAGGGGATAGACGGTTATCTAATCCCGGGCTGGGGGGAGAGGGAAGAGGAGGCCACTATGTTGTAGCGAGACCCGGGGCGGGCAGCTGGCGTGGCAGGGCAGCACTAGTGAGTGCTTTAGAGGCTTGGGGCGGCCGATGCTTCGGAGTCTTGGGCGAAGTAGGTCAGGGAGCCGATCCTCCCCTCCTCCCCCCCTTCTTTCCTTAACCCCCACCTCCCCGCCGGGGTAGCACGTGACGGGTGCCGGCTGCCGGATTAGCCGGGCGGCTGCGGCTGCTCCCTGCTGCGCCGAAAATCCCAACCCGCAGTGCCGGCTGCACCGCCGCACTGAGATGGCGGCCGCGCCGGGCTCCCTCGCTGCGCCATCTCCCACATCCGGATTGTGGCAACTGTTGCCCCCGCCCGCGGTGGGGGTCCGGTGTGAGAAGATTGATGTATTGCTGCTGTTGACTGCTCCCGGAGAGGCCACTTATACCCAGTAGAGAGTCCGTGTTTTTGTTTACAAATAAAGTAAGAATAGTTCTTTAGCTGCCTGTGGATGCTTGGATCAATTAAAGAGACCAGATTTTTTAGTAGTAGCTTTAAAGAGGATGATACGTGTCCTGCCGTGGGAGGATTTTTCAAGAATCTGAATGTCCTAATTGGCAGCAAATGCAACTAAACATCTAAAAGGACAGTGCATTGGGGTCTTTGCTTTGGGTTGATTCAGGTCACAGTGGAAGACACTTCCGTGCAATTAGTCTTCCATAAAACTTAATTTTATTCAGACCTGTCTTGTGATTCTCAAACAAGTTTCCAGTCAAGCCAAAATAACTGTAATAAGCTTTGTGAGTTCCCCCCTGCCTTCTGCTGAAATGAAGCCATAGTGTGTTTGACCTAAAACATTTGGGTTATATGCTGATAAGATAGTGCCTGAACTGAAATACCTTTTGGTAGACTTTACTGGGAGACTGAAGGCTGTAAATACAGCTTTAGAAAAGCAAACCAGAAATTGTATTTGCCAAACTAATTGTGGGGAAGAACAATCACCTGATGTTTTGTGAACAGTAGCTGCCTCAAACATGAAAACTATCTATCAGTAGTGTTAATGCAATGTAAAGAAATATTCGAGTCTGTGCAGGCAAAGTATCCAACTGAATTGGTATTACTTGGGCTGTAGTCTCTAGGTCTAAAAAAAAAAAAAAATTAAAAAGTTGATATTCATCTCAATTGGAATGCATTTGAGTAACTGAAAGATGGTTAAATGGCTGTGTAACCATTTAGTATATAGTGTGTGAAACAAAGTCAGTGGTATTTGGCTTGGGTGGGTTTAAGGTTCCTCTGACCTTGCTGCCCATGTGGTACATGTTTATTCGTAGATATGAGGGCACTTGGGGGTGGTATAACCTTGAGTATTAACTATGGTCTTGGTGGCTCTTCACAGGAGAGTTAACTGACACTTTAAACAAATTTCTTTGCAGCAGTAACTTGTCAGAACACCGTTCTGTAAGCAAAAGGACTTTTTGTATTTTAGCATAAATTTATTATATAACATGTTGATATTTGTTTTATTTTTTCTAGTTTTCTGGTCTAGACTTGAATTCTTCAGACTCTCAGAGCGAAGGAAGCTCTTCGAGCAGTAAGTATATGCAAGCTCTGAACTTTACAGAGTTTTAGAAATAAGGAATTTGTGGCTCTGAAAAGTAATTTCTGAAGCAAAGATTCACAGAGGCTGATGAGGAAACTGAGGAGGTGGCTAGTTATGTCTGTTTTGAAAATGTTACATACTTTAGGTAGGAGCACTTTTGTAGTGATAGCGCATGTGTAAATTTCTTGAGAGTTTAATTAACTTGAGGGAACTCAATGCTTCAGTTTGTCCCAGGTTTTCTGTTGCCTCTGGTCAAACAGCTGAGGCCACCCATTAGTGTGATGTGTCTTCTCAAAACATCCGGCTAGAGTTGCAGTGCAGGTAAAAGTTAGTTAACTGTACTAACCTGATTCATCAAATAGAAGCTGCATTCTCTGACATGCAAAGCTTAATCACTTTTAAGAAGAGAGAGGAATCTTCCAGGAATTCACATTCAGCTTTCTGCCTGGTACATTCTGATTCATGTTGCTTAGCAGACAGATGCTTCTGGATTGTAAATGAAGAATGCTATTCAGAGGCAATTACATGTGATTTCTGGTTTCATTTAAGCTGAACTGATAGGGGCGGTTGAATATAAGGGGAAAGAAAAATACTGGTAATAATACTTTTGAGTGCCGGTATTTGAATGACACAGTGAAAATCTTAAGCAGCTCAAATATCTGGTGCCATGTTAAGCCTTGAGGAGTTCTAGGAAGACAGGCTTTCGTCATGGACACTGTAACTAACATCCATAAAAGGCATGTATGACTTAGTCAGAAAAACAGCAAGACTATCTATGTGTTTGAAAAGAAAAAGGTGGCTACCTAAATGAGTATATAGGAACTTAATCCTGACTGCATTGGTCCTCTAAGAGAAGGATACCAAGTGCTGTTAAAGGATTTGTATTTAAATACACTGTAAGAAGTTTTTAAGCTTGTGAAGCAGCTTTTTTTCTAACCAAAAACTGTGGTTGGAAAGGCTAGTATTTCAAAGAGTGCTAACACTGCAGTCTTGTAACACCGCTTTTCTTTTGTCCTTTTAGAAGGCCGATACATTCCTCCTCACTTGCGGAACAGAGAAGCTTCAAAACAGGGTATGTATCAGAAACACAGTGGCAACAGTTGTACCTGGTTCTTAGCATACTTCTGAATCTCTAGGAACAGGCTGTTAAAGTCTTTGACAGTACTGTTTAAGCTGATTATGCAGCCTGCTTGACTGTTCTGTGCAAAACACTGCAACTTAATCTTCTGCTTTTAGTGTGCTGTTCTTGGTTCCTTTATCAGGTTGTGTTCTAAGCTCCAAGTTCAGTATCTGACTGGCAAAATACCTTCCATATCTCATTAACCAATTAACTGACTGAAGCAAGATGGAGTCTCCCATCTTAGCTTGACTAGCTCTGTAATCTGAGTATCAATGTTAATGGAATTTGGGAGTGCCATTTTTTTTCTGCTAGTGACTGTGATGTGAAAGTTCTAGTAACCAGTTGTTTAATATGAACAAACAGCAGAGTTTAACTTTGTAAATGGATGTTGTGTGCAACTTGCTATTAACTAGGTAGCATGGGAAACAAAACAGTTAAGAAATGTCCTTGTTTAGCTTTCTGTAATTTTTATGGAAGCTTGCAAGACTACTGCTTGGAGAAGGAAATGTGGGATGATGGAGCATGAAACACATGACCACTGTTGGTCATACGTTTACACAAAGGATTTTGTGCTGAGAAATAGCCTTTATATCTTGCAGTTGATTTTCTAAACAAAACATGATAAAAATTTTGTGGAGTTACTCAGTGGAGTAAATAATTACCATTCTAACACACAAAGATTGCAGATAATGCAGTGCGCATTACCATCATGTCTAATGATTTGTGTGGATAGAAACATGAACACCTACAGAAATACTGAAATGGAGGAACTAAAATGCTTTCTGCTATTCTACAACTTAAGGAAGACTTCAACCTCATTTGTTTCTAAAGCAGTAGACTTGTACGTATTCTCTTTTCAATACTGCAAGAGGACTCATCCTATTGAGTGTATGGGAGGAGAATATTGAAGTACATGCAGAAGTATGTTTGTCACAGTACTTCCAGAGCTGTGTAACTTTAAATTTGGCTAGATACAAAATGCTCCAGTCCAGTATTGTGATGTTTGAAGAAACACATCTGTCCATTATCTTGACTTTGCATGTATCCAAGCTAGTATATTTTTTTGTTTGGGTTTTTTTGTGTTGTTTTTTTTTACCTAAAAGAAACATGGCCTTAAGCACCAAATGGTGAACAGCCTGTTAGGAGAGGTGAGTGTTTTTGGGAAAGTAGAGGGACTGGTTGGTAGCTCAATACTCTAGGAGTTCTTTATTGCATCAACCTCAAATGTGAGCAGTCTTTCAAGAAACTGAACTACTAACCCTGAGAAGAAAGTGCAGGCTTCTCAAAAGCAGGAAACAACTTTTAAGTTGGCTTGTGGACATTAGATGTGTATTATATAGATTTCCTTAGTATGGAAGGTAATCCATAAGGTAATTTGTACCAAACTCCAGTTTAAACTTTAGGGATATGGGATACAGAGGGATACTTGAGCGTTTCATATCATTGATACTTTCATATCGTGACCTGTTATGTATAGGGCTGTCACTGTTGTATTTTCTTTGCAAGACCAGAATTCAAACATTGCAATGTACATGTTGTCATGTGTGGCTTTTCTGGTGGCTACAAGCTTCACCTTGCAAAAAAGTAAACAAGTCATAAAACTGAAGTTTGACACATGGCTTGTTGAATGCTGGCTGCTCCTTGGTAGGCCTAATGTTTCAAAACTTGCTTTAAACAGATTTGAGTGCTGTATCACTAGAGTCATCATGGCACCCTGTGATAAGCTTTGTGATGGCTAAATGGAAAAGCTGTGGTTCCACTTCAGGCCCCCTACTGGGAAGCGAAGTGGATATTACCAGTACAGTGATGTAAAACTGAGCTATTTTAGAGGATGACTTGAAGTCTGTTAAACAGCTGTATTTTCATAAAAGTAATGTCTGCTTCTGTTACTTACAACTAAACGATTGTTTCTTTGGCTCTGTAGAAGCTGTTCTGTATATTGGCTGCTCCTTGAAATCTTAGGAACAGATTTTTTAAGGTGTAGACATTAGGAAGCAACAGGCAAAGGAGACATTGGATAATAGGAGTATTTGGCCATGTAACAAAACTCGCTTGATGCAGCCTTAGAAGTGTAGCCACCTGACAATTCAGTAGAATTGTCTTGCTCACATACCATGACCTTAAAGACTTATTTGCAAGTGTTAGTTAACTAATATGCATTCAAAGAACTTTGAAAAAGAAAATACACATTATTTGTTTCTAGATCATGTCTATGGGAACACCATGCAAGAGAAAAATGAGTCTATCTTGGGGTTGTTACTTAGCTCTGTAGCTGGTGACAGTACAGTAATTCATAGATGCTGTTGCACAATGGGCTTACTTGTAGCTAAGTAGGAAGTTGCTTAGGGCAGTGGACTTCAAGAGGTGAGCACCTCTTAAGTATGTGATTTAGCATTCATCTCAATACCTACTGAAGAGTTCTAGAGTATTTCTTTTTAAAAACTTCTACAGTGCTTTATTCAGCTTACTCTTCCTATACACTTGCAGATCCATCCCTATTGCAGTGCTGCTCTGTGAGCTTTGTACAGGGGAACAAGACAACAGAACTGCAGGAAATAAGAGCATGCATTAGAAAGATGTCCTTAGGTTATTTAATGGCAGTTCTGTTTTTCAGCTGTTGAAGCTGTGATATATGGAGCTCAATATGCAGGGTTGCCTGGTCTGAAGTGTCTTGCTTCTGTGAGCTTGAATTGATAACACTAAAGCTTGCTGTCATGTCACTTTCTTGTTAAAAGTTCCTGGAAGCTGCTCTTGGATACTTGGAAGTCCAATCTGGTCTGTACTAGATAGAGGAGTAGATCTTAGTAAAGACCCCCTTCCTCAAGGGTCTTTTTCCAACCTAAAGGATTCTATAATTCTATTTTTTCCATCTCTAAGAAGTTGATGTTTGCTGGTGCATGTAGCAGCTGACAATGATTGGTGATAGAATATTATAAAATGTGAATTAGGATGCTAATTGAGGGGAAGCATTGACAATTCTGTCACTCTTCATAGGTGCAAGAACTACAAAATTGTTCTGGAAGTTAACTAACTTGCTGTCCTTTTGAGAAATATGTGCTAGATGGAATCTATACAGGTTTTAACTTAAAAAAAACCCCAAACCAATCACAACTCCAAAACAAAACAAACCCCTGATGTTTTAAGGAATTTCCTGATAATTCTTGCATGGTCTTCTGATTGTCCTCTTCAGAGCTTTTGATTTTAATTTGCTGTGTGGTTTTAAATTGTGATGATGTCTTCTGCTAGCTGGTTACTTGTATGGCCTGGATCTCTTGTTTTATGCTGATTCACAAGTAAAATCAAACTAGGAATACCAAACTTAAAATGGAATTAATAGTGCTGATTGTGAAGCAGGGTGTGTGTTTGTATATACATACACATGTGTTTGTTAAAGACTTGGTCTAGAAGTTGCTGCAGTACTTCAAAGAATAATACGACAAGGTACCAGCTGCAGAAAGAAACTAGTGTTAATAACAAGCTAGATAAGTAGGCTTACTTTATATGCTAGGGTATAAAATTTTGACTCCTTTCTGGAACTTCTCAGACTCAGTAGAAAGTCTTAATGTAGTACAGAACCCTTTATTTTTTTTTTCTTCACTAATACAAAACCACATGGCTATCATCTTGAAGATTGCTCTGTCAGTACCACTGCTGTTAGATGTCTTGGAAGGATGACATGCCCCGACATTTTTAGTGTGGTTTGAGAGTTACTCATACTAAAATCTGGATTTAGATGCTGTCTAAAGAAGCTACAAATAACTTTCTTAATGAAGTTGGTATGGTATTCTTGATCCTCTGTCAGCAGTTGCTCAGTGTGAGGTTAACCTGTCCTTAAGGACTAAAGTTGCTTCTTAATGGACTGGGGTGGTCTTAAAGCATTCCATGATCTTGTGTGCTAATAAACTTGATGTGTGGGTTGTTTTTGCTGTCTTCTTCAGTTAGCCAGGTCAAGTGAGTTCTAGGTAACATGCTAATTTTGAAGTTCCCTTGTGACTTAGCACATGTCTAAATTCTGCGGAGTAGAAGTTCTTCCTTCAGAAAAAGTAGGAAGGGGAATTACACTCTCCAGAGAACATCTAAGAAGGTATCATAGTTGTTATAGCAAACAAAAACTTTTTTGGAGGCATAGGGCCTAGAACACCACCTTTCTTTGGAATAACTTTTGTTTCTTGATTGCTTTTATTGTCTGGTGTGTAGGTGTTGACTGCTTTGTGCTGTTGAGCTGTCACTCACTAATAGGAGTGACATATGTTTATTTCTCTACCAGAATCCTGTAGCTGAGACTCAGATTGGGTAATAATTCTGAAACTTACAAAGGTTGAGAACTCTGAATCAGAATTTTTAAGTTGTTGGTCTGTTCCAGAGCATTGTAGTACCAAAGCACTGTTTAATCCTCTGCTCTTCTGCCTACCTCCCAACCTGTGGTAGCTGAATAAAACCAAGGCTTTTTACTTCATGGTATTGGCAAGCTGATGTACTTTCTATGCTGCTTGGTCCTTTTTCTTTGAGTTAAAGCTTCCAAGTAAGCATCTACTATAAGTGGGTTTAAAAATGCTATGGAAAAATTCAGTGGGGTAATTAAGAACTTCATATTCCTTATTTCTGCATGGTCATAGATGACATGGCTCCTGTGTACTTGCAGTATTGACAAAACATCTGAATTTCCATATGAATTTCTAATGCAAGAACTAATACTGTTTATTGATCTCTGCCATAGGCCTTGCTAACTTCACAAAAATGAAATGCATCAAGGGTTTGTGTTGAAGTTGGAGAGATAACGTAGGCTTGGCAAGACTTAGTGTTTTAATGTTTCTTCTGATTCTTGTCTATCCAAAGTAGGCAACTTAAATACTATCAGTAAGGCAAGTGCATTATTTTACAAAGTAATGTGCTTGTACATGAGTGGAGAGGTTTTGGGAAGTTCTGATGGGTAATAAGATGCTTAGTCCCTATTTGAATAAGTCTTGACATGTGCCTGTCTGACATTCTTGAAGGACTACTCACTTTTCAATCATGTAGACCTTCTAGTGAAGACTTGCTGGACAGAACTTAAGGTTTTTATTTTCTTTTTTGTAAAAGCTTAGACCATGTAATGTATGGCTAAACTATCTTTCTCTACTAGGTTTTGATAGTGGTGGCTGGAGTTCTAGCAGAGACAAGGATGCATACAGCAGCTTTGGTGCACGGTCTGATCGTGGAGCAAAATCAAGCTTCTTTGACCGTGGAAATGGATCAAGAGGAGGAAGGCAAGTACTGGATTTGTCTGGGTAGTGCATATGAAGTCTGTTTCAGTTCTAGTAGTGTACCTGTAATCTTGATATTAAAATTAGAGTTGTAGGTGTGAACAACAGGATAAGGTGGGAGGAGAGAATGAGAGGACTTTGCTTTTAAAGCTACTTGAGTTCAAGAATGGGAAACTTGCATGTGTTGAAAAACGTGCCCTGTAGTCTACTACCAGCCGCTCACTGCAGTTACAAGGACTTGCTGACCTAACCACTTTACAAAAAAAGTGCTAGATGGTAGCTACTTCCAGAAAAATCATGAAGAGCTGTTGGGAGCACATGAAATACATCAAAATGGATTTCTATTTTTTTTATTTCAGTATTTTTTTCCTTGTTTAAAAAGTGTAGTTAATAAAACTGGGTGAGACTCTTGCAGGTTCTCTGCCTTACTTGATCAGTCTTAAACACATCATGCGTTGTATGCACAAGTGTGGTGAGAATGACCTTTTATCGACTAGTAAAGCTGACGCTAGTCCTGTATCCAGACTTTTCTCAAACATGATTTACCAGACCAAAAACTAAACAGTTGAGGTAAGGACTTCTTACACCTTCTTTTCAAGTCAGTAATGCAGGTGAGCTCCCTTTTTATGAAATAATAATGTGACATGTAATTGAGGTGTTAAGTGGCCACGTGTGGTGGGGGAAAAAAGGAAGAAATTACACTTAAGGGTTTTGTCTGGATGTGGGAGACCCATGTAAAATGAGGCACAGAGAAAGGAGGGGGGACACTGCCAAACAATCTCCGAAGAGGTTTAAGTGGAGGTCCCTACCAAAAATGGCAAAGACTGAGCAACTTCAGTTGCAGCTCTACTGGCAGATAACTGGTTCTTCTGCATTTGTTAGATTTAACCAACCAAAAATTTTGACAACAAGATTTGGTGTGTTAGGCTAAACTGAGCTGTGAAATCATGACAAACTCGTCTGTTTGAGACAGACTAACATGACGTAGTCTGGCTGGGACTAAACTCTTCAGTTGGTAGGTCAAGAAGCAAGTACAGATGATATGATGATGCTGAATCGTTCTACAGTTTTATACGCAGAGCATACACTACTAGATCATTACTGCTTTGCATGTCAAAACATCCTGTTGCCCAGGAATGGTGGCCTGACACTCTTCCTGTATTTAGATATGAAGAGCGTGGAAGAGGTGGTGACTATGATAGGAGCGGCTTTGGTAGATTTGACCGTGGTGGGAATAGCCGCTGGTGTGACAAATCAGATGAAGATGACTGGTCAAAGCCTCTTCCCCCAAGTGAACGCCTGGAACAGTAAGTAATAGAACAGCATAAATTCATATGACACGTTCAGTTGATATGTCTAGCAAGTAAAAAAACTTCTCTTCTGTTTTTAGAGAGCTCTTTTCAGGAAGCAATACTGGCATTAACTTTGAGAAATATGATGACATTCCTGTTGAAGCTACAGGCAGCAACTGTCCTCCACATATTGAAAGTGTAAGTATTTTTTTTAATCTGTTTTGCTGATATATCTAGTAGTGACTATTGGATGTGAGACTTGATGTCATGCTGTTTAGGATCTTGCCTTCCTACAGCTATGCTCTTTTGCAGGGGAGGGTTGCATATGAGAACTAAGACATAGGAGAAGTTGTGTAAACTTGTTCAGTTAACAGTTGTAGCTTGCATAACTATGTGACTTTTCTTTAAACACGTAAAGAAATAGAAATGCGTGGAGGTGCTGACTTGGAGCAACTGCTTAAGCATAGGCATTGTGATGTGCTAAGTGTAGTATGAACTTCAAGTTTGGCTGGCTTTTTAAGGCTCACTTACATGACTGCACTAAGTTGATACCAGACTCTCAGTAACTAGCTCCTGAATATCTGTGAACTTAAAAGGCAAGTTCATTCTATAGGAAGAGATGAAACAAAAGCTACTTCAAAAATTACTTTTTAAACTGAATGATATGCTTCATGGTGACTGAAGGGAAGCATCCACATATTTGTAATTTTAAATATCTTGCAGTTCAGTGATGTTGACATGGGAGAAATTATTATGGGAAACATTGAGCTCACACGCTATACCCGTCCTACTCCAGTCCAGAAACATGCAATACCAATTATTAAAGAAAAGAGAGACTTGATGGCTTGTGCTCAGACAGGTAAGTTAGTAACTCTTTACTACTCCTACTTAGGAGTAGGGTCTTGTGTTTCTCAAGCTGCAAGCAGGACGTCTGTAAGGTAGTACAACAGTAGTGCAACTTTCTTTTCAGAGTATTCTGAAATACCTGTGGTGTTGGAAATTAATTAGCTTTAGTGTCTTGAAACTGCTTTAGATATAGCTAACTGGATTTACTCTGTCTTGAGAGAAATGTTCGGGGCTTAAATCATGTTCACTCTGAGGTTTTGTGGTGCTGAGTGGAAGTCTTGAAGAGAACCTCTACAGCTGAAGGAGTGCTCTCCAGTGGCATAGGTAGCAGTGCAGATGTTACTGAGGAATATAGTTGTGATACAGAATTAGTGCTGTAGTTGACAGTACAGTAACTTTGAAAATAAATGCTAATAACATTAAATTATGTCTTAATAGGGTCTGGGAAAACAGCTGCATTTCTTCTACCAATATTGAGCCAGATCTATGCAGATGGCCCTGGTGATGCCTTGAGAGCTATGAAGGCAAGTATTTAAATAGTCCTGGAAAAGCTATGGCGAATGTGTATTTTTGCTCCATATGCTGATGTCTCCTACTGAACACAATAGCTGTGCTTAAAGGTCATATTTTGGATATAATAGGAAAGCTGCTCAACTTCTAGAAGACTTCAGCTGTTTCCCTTAAAAAATAGCTGTGGAACTTTTTTTCTACCTAAAAGGTTGATATATGCAGCTGTCTTGTAAATTATGTTTTGCCTAGAGCTTTTGTCCTTGCAGAAGCTTTAAAGATGCTTCCCTTGCTACAAAAAACTACTTAGTCACATGTGTCTGTTGTATTGACTTTAGGGTAGGAAGTAACAGGTTTTATTACCGTTTTGCTGCTGCTTAAGTTACGAACGACAGTGCAGGTCATAGAGACCAAGCTTGTGCAGCTGTGTTGCTGTTAATATTTTGGGTACTGTAGTAGGGCAGAGTCTTCAGATGCAGTGCTTGAAACAAGTTGGCTTTCAGTCATGCTTTTTCTTTAAAACAGGCTTGGTGACCTGTCGTCATTATTGCCTGTAGTAGCTGTTTTAATTACCTCTGTATCTGGGGTGCTTGTTTCAAGTTTGGTTTTTTTTTCCTTTAGGAGAACGGAAGGTATGGGCGCCGTAAGCAATATCCAATCTCACTGGTCTTGGCTCCCACTAGAGAACTGGCTGTGCAGATCTATGAGGAAGCCAGAAAGGTATATTTAAGAGTTCATCATTATAAAATAGCTTAGGTATATATAGTTTTTCTTAGAGCTAATTTACTTTGTTTTATAGTTTGCATACCGTTCCAGAGTTCGTCCCTGTGTTGTATACGGTGGTGCGGACATTGGCCAGCAGATACGTGACTTAGAACGTGGATGTCACTTGCTTGTAGCAACACCAGGACGACTGGTTGATATGATGGAGAGGGGAAAGATTGGACTTGATTTCTGCAAGTAAGTAAAATGTTCTTGTCCATATGCTAATGATGTGACAGCTAGAAACCATACCTTTTAAAGTGAGAGCTAGAGTTAGTGACACTTAAGTTCTAGCTTTTGGAGTGTGTTAGCCTCTCATGAGAATTTGTAGTCCGGTGTCTGTGCTGGGTTATAGCTCTAAGAAGAAAAGCTCTGAAGAATGACCTTTCTTACTACTCTTTAGGTACCTGGTGCTTGATGAAGCTGACAGAATGCTTGATATGGGGTTTGAACCTCAAATTCGTCGAATTGTTGAACAAGATACTATGCCACCAAAAGGGGTTCGCCATACCATGATGTTCAGTGCTACTTTCCCCAAGGAAATCCAGGTACTTCAAAAAAGTTCAAATATTTTAAGTGTTCATAGGCCCAAATTTCCCTTCCACAAGAAAAAAATGCCGTTTTGATTTTTTTTTTCTTCCGTTTTTTTTAGATGCTTGCTCGTGACTTCCTTGATGAGTATATCTTTCTGGCTGTTGGTAGAGTAGGTTCTACATCTGAGAATATCACACAGAAAGTCGTATGGGTGGAAGAGTCAGACAAACGATCATTTCTGCTTGACCTGCTAAATGCCACAGGTAACGATAAGTTTCAGATAAGTGTGTATATATATATACACTTAAGTAATAAGAACTTCCATTGCGTAGGTGAACAAAAGGGTGTTTCCTTAACATGCAGTGCATGTATTCCACTGACTAAATGTCACTTAAGTTGATGTAAATTCTTTTGTTAAGATAAAATGGGGAGGGAGGTCTCCAGTGGCTTCAGTTCAGAATAAATGAGAACAGAACTGTGACTGCCTTTTTACTGGGTGGGTATAGTCAAGTATTGGTCTATGCAACTTTCCTTCTGCTAACCTGTGCTTCAATTACTATTAGGCAAGGATTCCTTGACTCTGGTGTTTGTGGAAACTAAAAAGGGTGCAGATGCTCTTGAAGACTTCTTGTACCATGAAGGATATGCCTGTACAAGTATACATGGAGATCGCTCTCAAAGAGACAGAGAGGAAGCACTGCACCAGTTCCGTTCGGGCAAGAGCCCAATTCTTGTTGCCACAGCAGTAAGTGAAATCTATGAAGTTAGAGCCACTAAGCACATTACTTGGTCTGTGACATCTTACTAAGATTTGATTTAATCCTTTAACCATTAGGTAGCAGCAAGAGGACTGGATATCTCAAATGTAAAGCACGTCATAAACTTTGACTTGCCAAGTGACATTGAAGAGTATGTACACCGCATTGGCCGTACAGGCCGTGTAGGAAACCTTGGTACGTATGATCTAGAATTTTCACAGCTAGCTCTTTATACCTGAGTTGATGGGTGTAGTAGTATTGGCTAAGGAGCAAATTGCAGCCAAGTATTTGAGAAGCCCATGTGGTGCCTTCTCTGAGTAGAAGCTGATCACTGCTGTCCAGCCAGTGTGGAAGGTTGTGTGGAAGGAAGCTCTGATACCATGCATAAGCTTGTATCTTTTGTGTCTGTCAGTAAATAGCCAGGGTTTCTGTGACTAGCTCTGGGATAATGGTCTTAGATAGCTTTCTTGTCAGGTAGTTCTAGTGTTCTTGAGCTTGGCCATAAGGAAGCTGATCTTGTACTTGTCATGGCTGCAAATGGAGTGTCGAATGAGTTTAAGTGCTGTAGCGTGTATTTGCTTTGTGTGGGGCTAAAACTGAATATTTACTTTAGGTCTTGCCACCTCATTCTTCAATGAGAGGAACATAAACATCACCAAGGACTTGCTTGATCTTCTTGTCGAGGCGAAGCAAGAAGTACCATCTTGGCTGGAAAACATGGCTTATGAACAGCATCACAAAGGAGGTGGCAGCCGTGGGCGATCTAAGAGGTAATGGTCACAACTTTGGCTAAAGGTATACTTAATTTATTGTGGGGGGCAATTCAGTGACTTGTTCTCAGTCTAAAAATAGAAGACAAAACAATGCAGAATAAATTGAGTTGGGGCATCAGAGGTGACAGCTTCAATGTCTAGTTTTGTTCTGTTTTACCATGTGGCAATTAACCCATAAGGCTTTTTTCCTTTTAAGCAGACAGCTAGATACAGCTGAGGTAGAATGTCATGTTGCAAAAATAGCATTTGCAAAACATTTACTACAAATGTATGTGCCAGAGATGTACCTTAAGCAGCTATTTTGATGTTTTGGGGAGGGTAATGCATGCCCCCTGTCAAAAACCAGGGAAGTCTGGAGAGTTACACTGCAGGTGTTAAGGCTGCTTGTAAAATAGCTCTGCTGAGGAAACCTAAAATACAAAGCCATGTTTAATAGCTTAAAGCAGTGAGAAAAGCAACCCTTCCTCTTAGTGTAGTTAACATGATATGACCAAATGAATTCTAGTTTGGCTTTTTTTTCAGAAGTAAATTGGTTTTCCTTTTCTATAATATAAAAGGTAGGTATAAATGTACCACTTGAACACCAAAATAGGTTTGGAAATTCTGTGGAGCAGAAATTGCGTGGAACCAAATATTACTAGGACCTGAGGAAGTAATTTTTTGTGTAAATATGGCAAGTTTAACTTGACACTGCTTGAATAGTAGTGAATTTTCCTTTGCATCTTGAATGCCCTTTCCAGATAGCATTGGGATGATTATAAAGCACAGTGAACTCAACACTTGTACTGGTTTTCGACCAGCTGTAGTTGGTAACCAAAGTTGAAGAAACTTAGTACTTGAATCTCAGTGTCTGCAGTGCTTAAGAAGATACCACTTATGTTACTCAAGTGTTTGTTTTCTCCCTTTATACAGCAGTAGGTTCAGTGGAGGATTTGGTGCCAGAGACTATCGTACAAGTAGTGGTTCTGGCAGCAGTAGCTTTAGTAGCAGTCGATCAACCAGCAGCCGCAGTGGAGGGAGTGGCAGCAGAGGATTTGGAGGTAAGAAAAACTGGGCAAGCAGTGCTGGCAAATACAAAACAGGACCTAAAATGCTTGCTGCAGTAATAAACTTCTGCATGTGTTATTTAAATACGAGGTTAGCTGGTGCTTGTTCTGCTACGCCTCAGCATCCTTCTTGGATCTAGGCTAGTGCAAGTTACCTGCCTTTCATAAGCTTGATACTATCTATCTTTTCCAACGTTTTTGTTAATATGTGCATTTGACAGTACTTCTGGGTGGGTTTCCTTTAATAGACAGCAAGCATTCTGTCTGTGCCCTGGTCTGTTTCTTGTTGTAAAGGCTCAAGTCTTCAGTGGGTTAATTAAGCATCACTTTCTCTTGCCTTTCATAGGTGGTGGTTATGGAGGCTTCTACAACAGTGATGGATATGGAGGAAACTATAACTCCCAGGGGGTTGACTGGTGGGGCAACTGAATCTGCTTGCAGCAGATATCCTACCAAACAAGCTAATATGGAAACCACATGTAACTTAGCCAGACTATACCTTGTGTAGCTTCAAGAACTCGCAGTACATTACCAGCTGTGATTCTCCACTGAAATTTTTTTTAAGGGAGCTCAAGGTCACAAGATGGAAACAAAGGAACAAGTAGCCCTATCTTGAAGGTGGTTTTGAAGACTCTATTGCTGTAGTCAGGATTAACTCCCCTCCCACCCATCCCCACCCAGGAACTGCATTTATGATTTTGTGACTGAGGATCATTTGTTTGTTAATGTACTGTGCCTTTAACTTTAGACAACTTTTATTTTGATGTCCTGTTGGCTCAGTAATGCTCAAGATATCAATTGTTTTGACAAAATAAAAATTAACTGAACTTGGGCTAAAATCAAACCTTGGCACACAGGTGTGATACAACTTAAACAGGAATCACTGATTCATCCATAATATTACAAAGAAAAACTTATGCGGTAGCCTGCATTAGGGCTTTTGGTATTTGCAGATTTGAAAAATAAAACATCTTGAAGCATATCAATGCAATTAGTTTCTAATGTGGCAAAACTGTACTAAGTTAAAGTTCTGATTTGCTCACTCTATCCTGGATAGGTACTTAGAACCTGATAGCCTTTAATAAGCCATTCCAGTCATGATGAGATGATGTATGGATACATGCATACATTAAAAGCACTGTTTTTGAAGTTAATGCAAGTAAATACAGCAATTCCTTTTTCAATATTTAGGCAGATCATCAATGTGAGCTAGCCAAATGTGGGCAGAACATTACAGGGAACGTTTAAAGGTCTGATAACTTGAAATAGTTTTTAGGAGAACTCATCTATTTAGACTTTTTAAAATGCCTGCCATATGAAATTGAAATGGTAGAATGGCTGACCATGGCAGTGATTGGTCCTCCTTAAGGGCCTGACTGAATTTTTGGTCTAATAACGCATGCTAGTGTTGATGTTTTTTGGTCAAGAGGGTATGAACAGGAAGAATTATGCAGCAGGCTTTATTTTAATGCAGATTCACATTACTCTGTTCAAGCTGCGTGGAGATGTTAAACTGGCTTACTGTAGACTTTGTAAAATGGCTCCAGAAGAGTAACAAACAAACCTGAGATCACAGAGGTTGGAAATGTACATAAACTGCACAAGGTTTCAATTCTGCTGTTAAAGTGCAGTTTTAGTCAGTTTTAGTTGCATAGGTTTCCATTGTATTTATAGTCTGTTTATGCTAAATCTGGCCAAAGATAAGTATTGTCCACCAGAAAAATGCCTCTGCCACTTGGAATTTCTGTGCTAACTCTGTGGCCAGAGCAGTTAACAACTAATCTACAGTGGCATGGGAAAATGGCAAAAATCTCCTAAAGTGCAATAGATTTTTTCAAGTGTATTGTGCCTTGTTCTAAAACTTTTATTAAGTAGGTGCACTTGACAGTATTGAGGTCATTTGTTATGGTGCTATTTCAAGTCTAGGTTTAGGCCCTTGTACATTTTGCCCATAACTTTTTACAAAATACTTCTTTTATTGCACATTCAGAGAATTTTATATATGTCTTGTGTGCGTGTCCTTAACTTCCAATCTTATTTTGTCTCTTGGAGATTGAACGCAGCTTGTTTAAGGAGAAGGAAATAGATTCTAAAACTTATTTGGGACCACGGGAATGATAGCTGAGAAGAAAACTATTTGCACATGACAGATTTCTAGATACTTTTTGCTGCTAGTTTTGTGTAATATTTATTGAACATTTTTGACAAATATTTATTTTTGTAAGCCTAAAAGTGATTCTTTGAAAGTTTAAAGAAACTTGACCAAAAGACAGTACAAAAACACTGGCACTTGAATGTTGAATGTCACCGTATGCGTGAAATTATATATTTCGGGGTAGTGTGAGCTTTTAATGTTTAAGTCATATTAAACTCTTAAGTCAAATTAAGCAGACCCGGCATTGGCAGTGTAGCCATAACTTTCTGATAGTAAAACAAAAATTGGCAACTTAAAATTAAACATGCCAAGGTTTTGATACACTTGTCTTAAGATATTAATGAAACACTTCTAAACACTGATGTGAAGTGTCCAGATTCTCAGATGTTTGTTGCGTGAGTTTTGTTTAGTTGTGTGTTTTTTTTTTTTTCAGTGAATGTCTGGCACATTGCAATCCTCAAACATGTGGTTATCTTTGTTGTATTGGCATAATCAGTGACTTGTGCATTTTAGCAAGTTTTATCAGCCAGCAATATTTTTCAGTTCAGATACAAGGATTCAAAACAATATGCAAGAATGGATTTAAACTTGCTGAATGTGAAAATTGAACTTCAAGTCACTGTAGGTTTAGAATTGCTTATTGTATTAGTTTAGATGCTAGCACTGCATGTGCTGTGCATATTCTTGATTTTATTAAAATAAAAAGTTGAACTGCACAGTCTACTCATTTGTGAAGCGTCACTCTTCTGGTTTCCAAGATCTGTAGCCCAAGTAGTCTCATTTACATGCCACTCTGGAAGCGGGTGAATCTAGTGTGGTACGCATCAGTGTGCTTATAAATGGCAGATAGGCTTAGGACTGTAGCTGTAGCAGCCTTAAAATAACCGGTGCTCTGTAGTGTTAGATGCTTGTACAGGGTTTTTAAAGAAGCTAATAAAGCAGATGTGGGACAGATTGAGGAGACTACCTTCTAATTGTTTTCCCTAAGGGTACAAAGTTTGGCTGCAACAGCATAATTTATTGAACTTGGGCTCAGACTTGATTCCTCTGCCACTTAATATTAAGGACCTCATCTCACAGCTGTGTCTCTGAACTTAGCCTTGTAGAAGACAGCTTTAATTTGGACATCTTGCCTGTTGATTGTTGCTAGGCATGTTCATTGAAAACAACCATGTGAAATTTTGTGGGGGAAAATAGCAGTGCCTGGCCTCTTCCCTCCTACAAAAAAGTGTGCCCCTTCTTTCCTTCAGTTAGCAAATGTATACCTATGTTCCAGTTCTGAATTTAGTTTTTGGAAACCTTAAGCTTTAGGACTGAGCTGTAAGTAGGCCAGAATGAGCTTAAGTATTGGAATATCCAAGGGGATACAGCAGAAGGAACGGGTTTCCAGTCTATCTTTTGAAGCTAAACAATTTAGAAGAATGTGATTTAGAGGCAAGGTTTAAAGTGTTGAAAGGACACTGGGAACTGGTGAGTTCCCTGTGAGACAGTGACACTGAACTGATCCACGAGAGTGTGCTGCAGATACATGGTATGGGTTTTAGACTGGTAGAGGTGTGATGAGGACATATACTCCTATACTGTGCCTTTTTAAAAGGAGCCTTCCCTACTTGATACACTGCCACCGTGCAATGTGTATGGGCTTTAAAGAACCATGATGAGGAGGAGATCAGCATGCTTACCAGGATAGCTTGCTGGAGGATCTACTTTTAGCACACTGAATGTGGACCACACTAAATTTACCTGCTTTAGACTTGTGCCAATTATCAACCTCATCATGCAGGGCTTTGTGTTGTCATGCTATGTCCCTGGATGTGCAACATGCACTTGAGTAGCTTCCAAAAGCTCATAACCTGGCAGTTTTTCCCTCCTGCGTATCACGTAGCTAAACTTGTAGAAACACAGAACCACAGTTAGGGTGAAGTGCTGTGTGTTGTGGAGGTGGCCTATGGGATCTGGCAGTCAAGCCCTCAAGTATAAAGACTTGTGCTTGATGCTTGAGTGTGAGGTTTGTTGAAGGCTGTGGCAGAAGTCACAGGGCAGCTGAAACTACAGGAGCACAGTGAAGCAGCTCTAGGCCAGGTCTGGGAGCAGCTCTCTCTGTATCCTAAAGGTAGTGGAGGGGTTAGGGAACTCTGAAAAACAAAGGGGGAAGCCTGGTGCTCATGTGTGGCAGAAAGGCTTAGGAAGCTTCCCTTTCACTGAGGTTGGAGGAAGCAATTTGCCTCTGGTGGCATGAGGTTGAAAGTAGGCCACTGGTGAAATTGCAGGTGTGAGGAGTGTTAGGACACTAGTACTGTGGTGAGAGGAACACAGAGTGTGTTCTTGCAGAGGTGGGAGTTTGTACTGGGCAGCATAATTTATGATAAATGAGGATAGAGAATTTTGGAAAGGGGAGAGAAAATAAATCCTAAATTGTAAAGAAAAAGGACTGTCACATTAAATGTTGAAAATGATTAATGATTTGTCATTGCTTGTGAATCTGCATTATATCAGCCCTTATGCAGGAAATGGCTGTATATGCCAGCAGTGGCAGAGGTTATAGTGAAAGGCTGTAGGAAAACCTGTCTTGTTTCTGCTGGTGAGATTAGTGTGACTTGTGGAGATAAGCAGTGGTCTTGAGACAACATCCTTTTGACTACGGTGAAAAGGCGCAGGAGGGATTTAGATTTAACATCCTATTGTGGATTCCCATAAAGGTTGAGAGAGCAGTGGGGTTACTGGAGAGATTTGGTTACTGTTTTGTTGGGTGCAAGTGTGAAATCTGGGCAACGACTGAGTACAGGAAAGGTGACTTGCGCAAGCAGGATGCTGCTGAGGCTTTCACCATGGCAATCAAACAAAAGTTGCGCTGTATACCTCATTAAAACTGTGTGTCTGTAGCTGCCTGAGTTTGTGAATCCTCATCAAGTGCAGTGTTCGCTGTTGCTCATATTGATCAATGTGTTCCTGAAAATAACCTGCAGTTAGTTACTGCAGTCTACATCCAATTACAGATCTTAAGTGTTAGCTCTTGTGCTTTGGGGGAGAAGAGTGAATGAGGATTCTGTAGTTTCACTCTTGTTCTGCTGTAGGCTCTTCCACTCCAGTGGACGTGGCTAGATGTGTTGCATTAACACACAATCCAACCTCACAGGGCAGTCACAACTGGATTATTTTTGAGGGGAAGAAGATCGCCAAGGCTAAAAAGTAAAGAGGTGACATAAAATACTGATAAAACTATCACGGTTACCACTTAGTGTCAGAAAACATACTCGTACAGATTCTATCTGTGGTTCTGCCGGCCTCCTAGTTGGTTGGTTGCTTCATTGAATCATTTGCCTTGTACATAGTCCTGCTCCTGTGTAGCACTCATGGAAGTAAGTCCCTGGAAAATGATCTGTATGATTATCCTCTTTTCACAGCAATATTACTTACCCAGTTGAAGCAACTTGCTGATGGTTGAGAAGCAGGCCTGGACCAGAGCCGGGACGAGGAAAAGGGTCAGTGTTGATAGGGCCTGCGTCCGCTTATTGACCTGCCATAATGTGGTATTCTACTGCTACCCATAGTGCTTTCTTGGCATTACTTAGGGAAGATCTGGGAAGGCTGTCAGTGCTACCTGCCTCTTAGGTCTTGGCTGTCCCTTTAGGGTGAGGGTAAAAGGAAATTCTGTTGTGTATGTGGTCATTCAGGGCACTGCATCTCTACAGAGTTTTTGGAAGCACTTGAAATCCTGCCTTAAACTGCATTTAGGAATAGGTTCATTCTTAGTCCTGCCACTTTAGGGGAAATTTACCATGCATGTCTTCTGATTTGTTAGCCAAAAATATTGCTGCTAAAGGAATTACATTGTTCAACCAGATGTTTGATGTGTTCAGAGCACACATTACATGGTGCTGAATCTGACTGATGATTTGTACAGGTTTCAGTACCGTGACAACGTTTAATTACATATTTGGTGCGATGAAAACTTTATTCCTACTGCTGTTTTATCCAGCTTAGATCCCTCAGGTGAAGTGTTTGTTATCAGGGGGCATACTGTGATAGGCTAGGACTACAGGCTTCGCAGAGAAAGCTGAATTATAATCTGCAGTAAATTGATAGGTCTCTGTTGGTTACTTAGATACTCAGTGATGGAAATGCAACAGCATTGCTTCGAGGAGGGACTTGAGTACCAGAGGTTTTTTTCAGTGGTTAAAGAGTTTATCTAACCTCGTTCAGTTGATGACTCATTGGGAAAGAAGTAGTAGTGATAAATTTGAAGAGGAAACTGAATAAAGGGTTAGGCAAAGACACAAAGCGTCTGTTTCCAGCTGTGCTGCTGCTCTGGGTTAGCTGTGACCAGGCACATCATCATGTTGCAACTGTTCTCCTTGTCTCTTGTGCATCCTGTCAGTGTTAAAGACATAAACTTTTTCAAGCAAGGGCTGCAGTGCCCTATCCTACTTCATTTGTCATCTCACCTAGGACTTCTGGTTTTTACTTAAAAAAAGTAATTTGCAGGTAGATTCTGCTTAAAAAAACTTTGGTTTCTATCTTTTCTGGTAAACACTTCTTTCTTCTTGCAGTAGAAACAAATAATGCTTCTCCTGGTGCTTGAGATCTCAGAGGCTCATGTGATTGAAAGCATTTCTCATGAAGCAAGGGAAACAGACACTTAACGCTATTTACAAACAAGGAACAGCCAGAAATTAAGTGGACCGGGAGTCATAATTAAAGCTGTTTGTTAACTACCACTTGTGTGCTGAGCTTAGTCAGAGATTAGATTCAGGTTGTGGGAAGTGTTCTCTGAAGAAATGTAAAAACACTTGAAAGCTGAGGGCTGGCTTATGAAAACAAAGTAGCTCATTATTGATCTTTTCCAGCTCTCTCCTCTTCATCTGTGTATGGAGAAGATACGCTAGGGACTCTGGGTGAAAAGACTCTATATGCACTTAATTATGTTATTTAAATTGTGTCTAACTATGTCAGCTGGTCCAAAGAAGGATACATCCTCTCCTCACTCCCTAAACAGCCAAGGAATCTGATAATTAGACCACTGTTGAATCACAATGTACTTTATCGACAAAATGGATTATTTCCCACAGGCACTCAAGCAGTTGCCTATTTTATGTGGATAAATGAAAATGATAGGCCCACTGCAACCACTGGTGCTTCTGCAGTATTTCTCACAAGTAAGCCTCGGCATGCTCTAAGAAGGAGGTCAGCCTTGCCAGGAAACTGAGAAACAAAGCAGTCAAGCAAGAAGGCAGTGGCTGAGTTAGAATCCAGAAGCCCAGCTCTCCCCTAAGAGAGTTGACCTTGTGTCGCTCTTGTTGCTCAAACATCAGCTTCCTTTCACGATAACCCGGGGAGCTGGGAGCAGCGTGAGGCACTCTGTCTTACCATGGGAACTAACACTCGGACGGCAGCCATTGCCCCTGCCTTGGAAGTCGTTATTCTTTTAGCAGTAGCTCCCTGAGAAGCAAAGTTCCCCATGCAAGATAAGTCTTGTGGTGGTCATCAGGGTTTTTAAGAGGTGTTTTCTGCTACTGCTGGTCTGTCGTTAGTATAGTACCAGAACTGATGCACCCTTGCTTCCCTTGCTCTAAAAAGCTGAGATATTCTTAAGGGAGTTAATGACAACTTTGAATTATGCTTGACAGGAACACTCATGAAATGGTGGTGGATTTCAGCGTATGCTGCAGTAAGGAAATGATCATACTGCTTTGACCAGTTCTTCAAATATTCTTAATAAAGGGTGCAACTTTAGTTTAGAAATCTGATCATCTTTTACAATACAAGCTCACATGGACAGGCTGTAGACACCCCATACATGTTCAATCCTACCTCAGGTTCAGTTCTTCAGCTGAAGGCATTGGATCAGAGGTGGAACTTGCAGCAACAGAAACCTTTTAAGAGCAGGCTAGGTGAGGACTTGTCAAGAATTACATGAATATCATTGATCATGCTTAGGGACAAGGAATGAGTTTCCATATGGATGGTTCAATTGGAAATAAATTTTTTTTTTTGGTGGTGGTGCATAGTTTCCTAGTTATCCTGGCTGTTGAGTGTTTTTCCTTCTGCAATCACCAGATGTTCTGTGATGAGGCATTAGTTCTGTGCTGGGTTTTGCCTCCATCAATGTTTAGGTGGGGTGTTAAATTGCCAGCCATGAAGTCAGGGACCAGCAGCCACAGCTTTGTGCCGTTTGTCCCACTGGCTTAAAACCATTCTGTTTTCCTTCAGTCTTCCCTGACCCTACCAAGCACAGAAACCTGAGTCCCAAAGATCTGTCCTCATCCTTCTTAAGCAGGTAACCCTTTTTTCCCCAAGGTCCTCAGGCACCATTTGCAACCTCTACTTGGTTTGGGTACTTTTCAGAGATCCACCTGCTTTTTCCAAAGGCAGAAACTACTTACTCTTGTTTCCCTTGATGTTCCTGCTTCCAGAGACCTATATCTACTATACAACCTTTTGCCTTGAGTAGACTCTTCATACTGTGAAGGTCTCCGTTTAGGGGCAGGTACAACTACAGCTGCCCTGCCATTCAGGGTGGCTGATCCATGCCTCCAGATGAAGAGGTTGCAGGGCTGCTCAGGCAGGACCTCATAAGGAATAGGTCCTGTCTGAGCCACAGGAAGATGGCTCTTCAAGGTTTTTCTCAGCAGAATTATTACTGTAGATTATTTAATCATAGGTCATTGAATTCTTTTAAGCCAGAGCAGTAGCTGGCAGAACTGTAAATTGGTGTGCCTGTCAAATTTGTATGTAGCTCTCAAAAATTGCTGTATGAACTACTTGGTATCTAAATTCTCATCGGTTCAAAAGATATAGCTGTATGTTGAGAAGGATTTTTAAAAAATTATTATTTTTTCAGGAGTATAAAAATAGCAGAATGCAGTGGCTGAATAACTTCCAAAATGAGGAAGAAGCTAGTTTATATTTGCATGCTATGTTTAATTTTGTTTAGTAGAGCATGCTGTATTATTAAAAATTAGACCTGGATGGAATGATTTTTCCTTTTCCATGGAATCCTTCAACTTTAAAATTAAAATTTTTTCCTGTCTACCAATACAGAGAATAGGACCAAAATAGCAGCGTCTTTGATGTAACATTAACTCTGGGTTGTTTGATAACTTCAGGCTACTTGTTGTACTGCTCCTTTTTTAGAAGTTATATTAAAGTGGCTTTTGCAGTTTCTAAATCCTATTCTCAAAATAGACCTTTTTTAAAGAATTGCTCAAGATTGACATTATGACAGTTCAGAACCACTTTTCACAATGGCCCCACCTTACAAAATTTTTTTTTTGAAGTATCAGCATTTTCTAACGGCCACAGACCACTTTTGTTGAAGCTTCTGACCAGCCCTGTCATCATTTCATATTGGTGTGTGACGCCATTTTCTTTGTCGCAGCATGGCTCAAAATTTTACTGTGTGTCACCAATTCCACCTTCAGTGCTCCATGCTCAGGGCTTGTGTGTGGGTGCCATCTGACAATAAAAATGTGGGGGTGAGCTGCTTCACTCCAGAGAGCAGCAGAGGCACCTGGGCTGCCAGAGGTTTTGCCTTGTTCTTCACTGTATTATTTTGTATATTCATTTTACAAAGCTGGCACCAATTTATGAAAGTACAGCCTCAGCAGCTTGCGTGGTCAGTGTATGGATTGTAGAGTAGATGTGATTTATAGCCCCATTCTGCTCTCTGAAATGTTGTGGAGAAAACGTCTATTGGATTTCTCCTAACAAAAGTGAATCTTTAAGCTCCAGGTTCATTTGTCTCCTTTTGTGTACTCTTACAGGGCTGATTCTGCTGAGGCCGAGACTAGAGTTACATCATCTCAATTAATGCTCTTGGCTAAGCACTTTTCCACGCTCGGAGGAGACAGTTGAGGCAGTTATTTCCAAAGCATCCTGGCTCTTGGCCTACCTTCACTGCTGTTTTCTTGAAAGTTTCCTGCTGATGCTAAGTGGGAAGAAAGTTAGTTCAGCAGCTCTCACCTTTTCTGATTTGGTGTTCCTGGTGGGCAGCTGAGGATAGTTCTTCCTCCGCTGCTTCATGAGGCTTAGTTGAAAGACCGGACTTTTTTAAGCCTTGAAGGCAGTGAGTGGTTAGTAGTAGGATTGTTGCTTGCTACCGTAAATGAGAGTTTTAGAGGTTCTGCCACCAGTCAGGGGGAACTATGTTTTACTGACAGGGCAACTCAGCCTTGCTGCAAGAAGCCGTGGTGTAGGCTTTGCCCTTTGACGTCAACAGCAAAGTGGGAATGGGATCAAAGCTTTGGATCTTCCTGCTTCAAAGGCGTGGGAAGAGCGCAACAGATCCCAGTCTGCATCCCGATCTGTGAGGCAGTGGGGGGCTAAGCTGGGAACGGTGGAGATGGAGACACTGGCTTGTGGGGGGAGGTAGGAGGGATGGCAGCTGTGTATGTTGGCGCTGGTGCAAGCTGGCTGCTGACGCTCGCAGGCTGGCAGGAGGATATGCTTGATCAGCTTTGTGGGTAGAGAAAATGTCCTGGATTAGTTAGTGCTGGCAGGAGCCGAAGTGAGAAAAATACTGTGAGACTGAAGCAGTGGATATGTCTTTCCTGGGTTTTCCATGCAGAGCTTTCCAGAATCCCCCTGTTTGCAAGCTACACACCACATTTTTCTTTTGAACATCTTTGTATGTTACTGAATTGATCCTCTCTTGCTACGAAACATCTCGTTTCCTTCCCAATACAGGTGTTATTTAGCCCTTTAACTTGTGGGTGGCTGGTGTTAACCCTTCGTTCCTGTTTTCCCCCCTGAATGTCAGATTTGTGTTCCCTCATGTTGGGAGATGAGGAAAAGTGTGTGCCTGTGGGATGACAGACACCTCCTACCCACCTTGATTTAACCTGTGGTGCTGTCCTCAAAAATAGTTCTGGAGCAGGTTGTGCTTTTCCCTTTCTCCCAGCAGAAAGTTCCCATCATGTCACATGTCCTGTCCACTGTTCTTCTGGGATCACTGAGAGGTCCTTGGAGTGGTGGCCTGGAATAGTGCTGGGCACGGGAGAGCAAGAAAAGCAGCAGCTAAAATTTAGATGTTGATGGGTTTGATTTCTATTCTTGTACCAGCCACCAGTGACTTTTAGAGCACATTTTCAAGTATGCTGGGCAGCTTGCCTGCGAGATAATGTAACAGTATTAATAAAGGAGCAGGGAGGAAGGAAAAATGTCCAGGTTTTTCCAGACCAAACTGGAAAAGAAGCATATAGGGAATAAGGAAATAGTGATCTCAGTGCAATAGAGAAGGCTGTCAGACCTAGTGGGGTGATTGCTGATTGGCAAGAGCCATTAAGAGTGGAGTACATTAGTATCAGAACGTTTCTGTCCCATTTTGCTTCGTCTCCACAGCCCAACTAGTACAGGCTGCACGTTCGCATTGTGAAGTGCCAGTAACCCAGGCTAGAGAGCAGCCAGGCTTATCCTACCTGACTTAAATGTAAAAACTACTGTCTTTTAGTGGGAAACACTAAAAATCCCAGAGATAGTGCTCAAGCCCCTTTCATGTGATGAGAAATTAATTCAATTTCTAAGCCAGTATAGCCAATAGTGAGATTAATTTATGCTTCAAGTTCTAACATTAATCTTAACTTAGCTCAATGCCTCTTTATCTAGCTGAGAGGGCTCAGTATCTCCTGACTCTGCTGTTTTGATCAAAGATGCTGTTCTTCAAGAGCTGTAACACCTTCCTCCACTTTCAGTCCAGCATAGCAACCCTAGATACAGGCCTGTACTTATTTTTCATGAACAAGCCTGCTAGTAAAGATATTTGCTGTAAGCGGCCCTTCCTTCTTTTAAAAACAGGGCATGTCTGCAGGAGGGTTGGGAAGCATTTACCTGCCCTCCCCTTTGGGCACTTGGCTCCTGTGTGCAGTCAGGTCCCTTGGGCAGCAGCCACTGCTGGTCACATGAAAGCTCCTCTGCAGAGCCCCCTGCCATGGCCAAGGCTGCAGACAACCCTCGGGTATTTCTGTTCAGCCCACTGCTCGGAGAGCTCAGCCTGTTCTTGCAGATGGGAGAGTGCATGGGCTATTTGTTTCAGAACTGGGCACTTCTATGGTGTAGGAGTTTTTCCTTTTGAACTGATGACAGTTCACTTTGTCTCAGACAAGGGTTTTGCACGTTGAAACACAGCCTTTCACTCTTCCGTTCCAGTTTTCATGTTCTGGTGTATAGTCATGTGTCATGTGTTCATGTGTATTTTGATGGACTGAAGCAAGTTCAGAAGAAATCTGAGGCCCCTGAGCACACAGAGGGGTAAAGCAGAGGACTGTACTGGCCCCAGGCTCCAAACTTCTTCCATTGTTTTCATTACCTTGTTCCCAGGTACTTTGATTTTAACACCAGAGGACTCCTGCCTAAACTTTTTCCACACCATCTTTTTATACCTCGTCCCACCTTGTCAGTTGTGGGGTATTGTCTCCTTTCCATTATTTATTTCCTTTACCCAAATGGCATCATCCCTCTGGAGGGTGTCACGGTGTGGCAGTGCACATGCCAGCCACCTCAAGCAATGGACTTGTGGGGTAACAGGAAACCTGTGCAGGAACACAGATCCCGTCTGTGATGATGGCCTTCCAGTACCTGAAGAGAACCTCCAGGAGAGCTGGAGAGGGACTCTTTATCAGAGAGTGTTGCGAAAGGATAAGGGGCAATGTTTTAAATTAATTTAATGTTTTAAATTGAAAGAGGGGAGATTTAGATTAGATCTCAGGAAGAAATTCTTCACTGTGAGGGTGGTGAGGCACTGGAACAGGTGGCCCAGAGAAGCTGTGGATGCCCCATCCCTGGA
>JAOQGH010000001.1:116865610-117050719 GCA_025769975.1 Gallinago jamesoni | reverse complement strand
AAGAAATTCTTCACTGTGAGGGTGGTGAGGCACTGGAACAGGTGGCCCAGAGAAGCTGTGGATGCCCCATCCCTGGAAGTGTTCAAGGCGAGGCTGGATGGGGCTTTGAGCAACCCGGTCTAGTGGGAGGTGTCCCTGTCCATGGCAGGGGGGCTGGAAGAAGATGATCTTTAAGGTCCCTTCCAACTCTAACCATTCTATGATTCTATGTCCTGTAGCCTTTTGCTCCGTGTTTGTGCAGCATCTAGCAGAGCAGCGTCTTATCTGAATTGCTGTGCAAATACATGGGATTACTCATGTCAGTAGGGAGGATTAACTCCATAATTCATACAGATTGATGCTAACGAGAGCTTCTTAGAGAGGATGCTTCATAGTGGTCTGTTAGGTCTACTTTTCTTCTGATCTTCCCAAAGTATCACCCGTGGGCTTTGAGAGAGTGGTTGGCAAACTAGTGAGATGTTACAGACCTCATCTGATGAAATTCCTGTCTGGAGGGAATAAACAAGCAGTGTTGTATGTTTTGCTTTAGGAAACTCAGAGATTAGCTAAGTCTGTGTTTTAAACCTCCTCCATAAACAGACTCCAGCTGTGACAGTCCTGGGATCTGTACCCTCTTTCTCCAAGCTGCAATGCCAAAATAGAAACAGGCTTTTTCCTGGACAGGCTTTGTCCTGAGATGATCTCTCGGTTTGTGAATGTGTTCTGACTTGGCAAAAAACCAGTCCTTTAAAATATTCAGCATGACAGCTATGAAACTGTACACAACATGGTCTGGTGACTGACCGGAGGAGTAACAAGTGCCCTCTGCAGAGTGACACAATCAACGCTGGCGTCAGTTCTGACAGCTCCAGCCTCACTGGTTTGTGAACATATCTCCCCTCGTCTTTTGTAGCTGAGAGGTGGAGGTGCAATTTTTAACATGAGTTACAGGAACAGGAGATGCAAGACGAAAAGCAAAGGTCATAATGTCCATCAGCATCCTGGGAATGCATTGGTGTTTGCATTGCAGTCTTCTGTGTGCAAGGCTGAAATAGGATATGCCTATGTGTAGCCTTACAGGGGCAGAGTGTGCCAGTGACCTTCCTAGTCTGTAAACTTCAGATTTGATCACGGTGTCTATTTACAGGTAAAGAACCGAATATTTGGGCTGCAAAGGCTTGTTACCAATTTTCCATGTAACTCGTTTGTATAAATCTCAGTGTAAGACATTCCTTTTGATGGAAGGGAAAGGCCGGCACTTAAAACAAAGCAAACAAAAGTAGAAGTTGGACAATTGAATAACAGTATTTGGAGGAAATTTCCCTAAGCTTCTTGGTGACTACTGTAGACAGGACTGCACTGTAGAATTACGTGTATCACTTGTCCAAGTGGAAGTCACTGCTGTGCCCCCGGTTTAAGCTCACATACAGCACTACAGATACTGTGCCAGGATGGCTGGGTACAAACAGTGCCCCTTCTCTTCTTTAGAGATGCTTACCTGCAATTTTCACTTATCCTTTCATGTGGAATTTGCATTATGTTTTCCAGGCTTATCAGTGGATTAAAGTTGGCAAAGACAGTCAAAACCCCAGTCATTTCTTTTCAGGTAGTTTATGATATATAAAGGAAATCTGAAGTGTTTCTTTTTCTCCCCAAATAAGGAATGTCAGATACACTATTTCCTGGCTTTCATCTCTTAAGAATATGGCGTGGGAGGTCTCAGAAGTATAAAATTGCTTTTCCTTAACCGAAAAGACAAGAGTAGTGGAGCTGTAATAGAGACATAGTTTCTTCTCAACAGTTCTCAAACATTTGCGCTACACTGGATTTAATGATACAGGAGTTTTAAAGGGCTGAATAAATACCTTCTTTTGCTGTTCATCAAGTGACACACAGGTGATACAGCCTCCCTTAGAAATCTGGTAGACCTTTCAGGAAAAAACAGCATTAAAAGCAGACTGAATTTACTGTGTTTAAAAAATGGTAGTGGAAAAACATGCCTCAAATTCATAAATGTTACTGTTAAACACAAAAATGTCAAATGTGCATGAGATCTCTTCTATTCTTGGACACCTCGGTTATATTCGGTAAATATATTCAGTTACTAGTGGTAACTTGGAAGGCACTTAAGCGCAGGGAGAAGAAGGAGGGACGGCTAAACAAGAAGGCTGACAGGGGGGTGCAGCTGTGCAAGCGTGCGTTGGCTGGCTGAAGCTGCGGCGCAGCAGCCGAGGGATGAGTTAAGGCTCCGGTAGGTCACAGCACAGTTTGTTCTTTCTGATTTATGAATCCCACACTTCGAGTGTTTCTGTGCTATGTTAATGGCTTCGCTACCCAGGAGTGCGTGCGTATCTCAATCAGGCAGCGGTATATCTTATATGCCCATCACCAGGCAGGAACAATACGCAAACAGACTGCTACCTTCTCACCCACTTGAAGAGGCTTTTGCTTTGCAAAACGTGGAGCCAGTGGTATGTCACTGCGTCTTCCAAACTGGGCTCTGAAGAGAGCTGTTAGTAACTAGTAAGGACACAAATAGCTCTTGTTTGCTTTACAGTTAGATCAAGCTTATGGTGTGTTACCATGCGAACATTACAGCGTGGACACTCGGATCTCATGCATAGATGCTGTCAAGCCAGGGAGAAGGAAAATCAGTGATACCAAAACCAAATAAACCGATACATTTACATGCACTGCAAATACATCCATCCCATCTTGTTTATTACATACAAGTCTTCCTCTGCAACTCCTCCCATCTTATTAATAAAACGTCCTTAAGGTTTCAAAGTGGAAGGCTCAGCAGCTGCTGATGCAAAATGACAGCAGTAGGGTGATGATGATTTATGCCACCCACAGATCAAGTCTGAAGGCTTTATTTACATGCTGCAAGACTGTTTGCACAAGGCCTTGCCCAATTTAGTGCATGGGAAATCTGGCGGTGAAATGATTTAGTTGCATTGTGAAATTAAAAAGCGTTCTAAAGACTTAAAGCATTAAGTGCTCTTTGCGTGCTGCTGTATTACATTCATAAAATACCCAAGCCTGGCTCTAACGGGCTGTAAACGAACTCTTGGTGAAAAATATATCAAAATAAAACTACAGACAGCCTGGGAAAACTCCTTCCAGGTTCCTCATAAAGCCTTCATACCAATTAGCAAAGCTAGTCCCAGAGAGCACGTAACAGGCTTTATGCTAGACCTTGTGGATGCTGGGACATGACTTTGTTTTTTACAATATCAGTATTTACACCAACTACTGGGCTTGAGTGATGGGAAATGCAAGATTTGCAGGGAGAGCAAGGTAAATGGTATCATTTAGAAGTGAAGATAAACAAAATTGTTACTACCAAGAAAGTGGGAAGTCAGAGCTGCGTGGGCTGAGTTCTGTCCTTATTTGGCTTTGGGGAATTATTTGATTTTATTCTATGACTCAGAGTTGTTTTTACAGCATTTGCGTCACCCAGAAAAGTTGAATCTGCATAAGACCCAGCATGTTCCAGGAGAGAATATTTTGTTCTGTAATGTGAACTCACTAATAGGCACTGACAGCTTTCATGTTTTGCTTTTTTCTGTTATTATTGTCATTCAGGCATAACCTGCAAAATGTCTCAGAGTGATCAGGTTATGTTACCACAGCAAGTACATGCAGTATCAGGCAAAATCCTAACACTTGGAGAATCATTTTACAAATCAGCAACAGTGAATTTAATTTTTTGAGAGATTTGCCTCCTTCAGCCTCTGTTCACACGTGGAAAAAACACAGCCTGTGCATGACCTAGGTAATTCAACCTCCCCCCTCAGTTCCACCCAGATCTAACCATGTTATTTCACTTGCAAAGCTTCACTCGTTTATAGGTGCCACATATTATTCACTGCTCTGAAGTGTAAATGCTTGTGTTTTTCCATCCAGGAGGGTTGTTAGTGGATTTGGCACATAATGCTGTAAGAAGATAGCAGAACTGAAAGTAGGTGAGCTTAGGCATTGGTTTGGAGATGCAGTAAATCCAAGCAAATCCAAATTTAGGGTTTTGAAGGCTGGATCACAAATGCCGCAGCCCTGTGGTGCAAAGTGCTGATCCAATATTGGCTCACTGCTTGTTCAGACGTGTTCAAGTGTTTCTGAGAAGTTATTTCTGTGCTGGCAGGCTTCATGAAAGATCAGGTGGTGTCTGCCCATGTGGCTCTGCATTTCTACAAGGCTGAGTATCATTTCTCTTCCGGCAGCTGGCATGGAGCTGTCGTAAAAGCATGATGCTGACATAAACACTGCTCTGGCTAATTAGACAGAAATGAGGTTGTGTGCTCACACTCAGCCTGGAGCATGTTAGTGGCACCGTGTGGATTGGCTTTTATTAACGGATGTGGAAGAGCCTCAACCTCCCAACCATTGCTCAGCACTGAGTAACAGCTTGGACATACTGAAATTCCAAGCGAAATTAACTTTTTCTTGTTCCAAGTTCTTCACACATGTCCAAGGGAGCGACATTCCCTTTTTACCCCTGCTCTTTGCTGAAGAGCATTGGCAGCAGACTTTGACTCTAGTTCACTCTGTCGTTCATTTGGCACTGAGCTCGGGCAGGAGGGTGCGTCATGACCCTGTGAGCCATTTATGTAAAGAAAACTTCCTTCTCTCTCACCTACTAATTTTTTTTTGTTGGTTTTTTTTTTTTGGGGGGGGCAGCTGCATTTGCTTAGGTTTTGCCAAGCTAAAAGGCTGAGGCTGAGCAAGGTACGGTCATCTCAGGCGGCAGCCTGGGAGGGGGAGGCACTGCACTAATCTCCTGCTCTCTGTCTCGCCACTTGTGTCCAGAGGAGAAGAAAATGAAGCTGACATGATTATCATCTGATCCCATATCGTCCCATCAGAACAGGTCACTCTGAAAATTCTTGGCGATTTAATACCCCCATTTAATTAGTTCCTCCTCTAGAAATGATTAGCTCATATTAGAGATTAATTAGCTGTTAATTTTCCATTTGATAATTAGTGCTCTTCTAGCCCTGGTTAAGCTTTCTTATGTCAGATTTGTTCAAAAGCAGATATTGATTTGGGTTTCTGTTAATCTTGCTGTTTCCAGTTTCATGTACGGGAAGACAGGGTGCCTCATAGTCAAGGCAGGGGTCTGGTAATGCCACAGGAGCCTCCTGGAGAGGTGGTTCCCTCCCCACCTCTGCTACGGACTTCCCGTGTGTCTAGGAGAGATGAAAGACCAAAAAAAAAAAAAACAAACCAAAGTAATTACAGTGCAAAATCTTGACCTTTACAGTTTCTGCTCCGCTGGTGCCCAAAGTCTCTGAGCCTTGATTTTTTTTTTTTATCTGTGCGAGTGTTTGTCAGGCACAGGGCCAGAGGCACAGTGTGCTCGAGAGGGGCTGCAGCAGGAAGGGCTGGCTGCGAGGGCTTCCGTGGTGGATGGGGGAATTTTCCTGGGGTCTGGTCTCTGCTCCTGAGACTGCTTCTGCATTTTTATCTACAGATTGGTTCAATGCAAAATGCAGAAGCTGTGCAGGAAACAGAAGGCAATGCTTTCCCCTCCTGCCGCCCCCCCGCCCCCCACCGCTTCCCCCTTCCCCGGATGTGTTTGCAAATCCTGGTCTCCTCTTTCAGTATGTTTCTGCCAGGAAGAAGCCTGCTGGCATTATTTATTAATTTTGCTGCACAGTATCATGGTTTGGACAGGAGGGGGGGATAGTCCCCTTTTGATCTGTGCTAGCCCATCACTTCTGTTGGTAGGGCACTTCTTTAGAGGAGAGGGTGCTGCGGGTTTGGCTCTCCCCATGAGGTTGAAAGCAGAGATTTGTCAGGCAAGTGCTCAAAAAAACCTCCTGGTTGTAGAAACCTTGGGTGACGTTGCTCACGTTAACTATCGCTGTATAGTGGTGCGGAGCACAGTTTATCCCTGCATGCTCCCAGGGGAGGGGTGGCAAATGCTTTCTTCAGCCTCACTCGCCAGAGAGCCTGCCCTCCTTGTAAGCGGCTGCGGGGCTGGGCTCCTAATGAGGAATAAAAGAATGCAAGATCTGTGAGCAATGCCCCGGTGACACCGGAGGGAGTGTATTTGGATTGGGCTGGTCGGTCATGCATGGGCATGATGGAGGAAAGACAAACGCCCAGCTGACTTTCATGGCAAAGTGGGCATGTTCGATGCTTAAATAATGTTTATATTTCCCTCAGTTGTTGCTTAAACCTCAAGACTCCCAAAGCACTTCTGTTTGCTGGATCAAACATTCAGGCCTCAAGCCTCAAGGGTATTTCTGCTTCTGTGCTGCTGACATCCCCTGGCTAACACCTAATCCTTTTTAAGTCTCTAAATGGTGAATGTGCCAACCTAAACGCAGGTGGTACTGCCCAGCACGGCTGCAGGGGAGCACTCAGAGAAGGTGTGTTTGGATCTGGGCTTTGCTGGCATAACCCAATCTTGCTGTACCATGTTACTGCCCTGGCTGCCCATCCTGTTCCCCTGCAGATGCTACTGCCCTTCAGATGGGAAAGGACCTATGTGTACTCTTTTCCGCACCCTGTGGGGAGGCCTGATGCTGTAGCCCTTCAGCTGGAGACCCTTGGGCAACACGCAGCCAACCTGTAGCATTGGTAGCGTGCCTCAGACCCTATGGGATGCTCTGTCAAAGCCACCTACCAAGCGTCTACCCAAAATACTGGACGGAGGGTGTCCTGGCCTAGTGCTTTAATTCATCACTTTCCACAGTCCGCTCTTTGTTTTGCAGTTTTTAAATTGCGCTGCTAAAGATCATAGCAGCAGCCCCAAGCAGCAAAGTTTCCCTATCACATTTAAGGGCACGGCAAGAATTGCTGAGACAACGGTGAGCCCCATTGCTCTGGTAGGAGAGGCAGATCGTGGACGAGCTGCCGCCAAATGTGTCTGAGTGTCTCCTGTGAACACTCAGTGACAAGGAGGGAGAGGATGTGCTTTGGGTGCCCTGGAGGTGCTGCCAGGCAGCAGGGTGAAGGGACATGCAGCCCTGCATGTGCAGGCAGGCTGACCTCTTCCCTGTCCCACACCAGGCTGACCCCTTCCCTGTCCCACACCCTCACGTGCCAAATGTGTCACCCCCAGCACAACACGCTAAGTCTCAGAGGAGAATTGTGAAAGCTCTGCCTAAATCAAACTGAAATAATAACTGTAGTGAAAAATTCTGGGTAGAACACAGGGGTTTTTGGAGAGCTGCGGTGTCTTGCAGAGCCCTGGTGTGATTTATTTTTAATGCTGAATATCTAGCCCTCCTTCGCATTTCCCACAGCTCGTCTAGATCTTCTTCTGCAGCATCTCCCTCCCTCTGCCTCGTACGTGTGGTGTTTGCCTCATGTAAACCATACACGAGTATGTTTACCATACTCGCAGAGCAGATGTTCCTGACTCTCTGTTATAGCTCAAACCAGGCTGGGTAGCTCAAACAACTTGTTGCAACACACTTGTTGCTAAAGCACAGCTGCTAGAGCTCAGTTTTTCTGACAAGTGCAAAAGAGGGTTCCCCCCCCCCCTCCCCCGGCTCCCGCAAACCTAATGCGACCTGGATGGCACCTCTAGATACAACCTAGAAATGGCTGAGGGATTTGCAGGCTGCAGCTTTGCTGCTATTGGGCTAGCAGGAGTAGAGCTTTCTCTTCACGTTGCCAGTTGCTAGGCTTGGGACTCGTTGCTGATCCTATCTGAGAGCCTAGAACTCGCCCTGCTGCAGAGGAACTATTGCCTCCATCACTGTCAATTTCATGTCTTAGAGAAAGCTATTGTGCCCCTTCCCGCTGCAGCTGGCAGGAAACAAAGCCTTTTGCATGAGCAGAAGTGATGTACTTCTGCGATCCATAAATACACCCCAGTGGGGGGGGGTTTGCTGTGTTTGCCCGTAACACAGCCACAGGGGCTTTTTTTGGTGATGTCCAGGGTAGGCACTGAGAAGGTGTCAGCAGCCCATAAAATCACAGGCAGGGAATCAGTGGAAAGCAGAGTATGTGGGCGTAAATCATAGAATCATAATGATACGGTTTGGAAGGGACCTTAAAGATCATCTTGTTCCAAGCCCCCTGCCATGGGCAGGGACACCTCCCACTAGATTGGGTTGCTCAAAGCCCCATCCAACCTGGCTTTGAACACTTCCAGGGATGGGGTACCCACAGCTTCTCTGGGCCACCTGTTCCAGTGCCTCACTGCCCTCCAATAAAGAATTTCTTCCTAATATCTTATCTAAATCTCCCTTATTTCAATTTAAAACTGTACCCCCTCATCCTATTGCTCTACTCCCTGATAAAGAATCCCTCCCCGTGTCTCCTGTAGGCCCCCTTTATGTATTGGAAGGATGCTATAAGGTCTTCCTGGAACCTTATCTTCTCCAGGTTGAACAACCCCAACTCTCTCAGCCTGTCTTCTTATCTACCACAGTGTCTGTTCTTCTCCCTCCCCCAAGCTCCTCTAGCTTTAGTCATCTTAGACTTGTGCAAAAACTCTGCATACATCAGGTTGTGGATGTTTGAGTAACTGCATTACTGTAGCTGGAGAATCTAAACTCCTTGCAGATGAACCCACTGGTGGCTTGGAAAAAGCAGCACAGCAGACAGCTGCTGTCAGCTGCGCTGGCTGCTCCCAGATCAGGTCCCAGCACCAGTGATTGCTCCATCTCCCCCCTGGTGCACCCTGGAGCAATACTGGGTTTCTCACCAGAGTTTCATACATTCCATTTTTGGGGTCTCTGAGTTTCTTTGTCCTTTATCCATGACACATCCCTTCTTAGTGGTCCAACACGTGGTGTTCAGGTGCACTGTACCGTGGGAGGAAACTTTCACTCATATGCAGCTGCAGCGAAGAGCACAGAGACTTTCTCATGCCCCTTTGCTAGGAGGGTGCGTGGGTGAAAGATGCGTATGTGGCTCTTTGTACTGTAACATTAGCTGGAAAGAGGACTCGGCCATAATGAACTTGCTCTCTTGCTGTGTTTTCAGCCCAATCCTTTGACTTCTCTGGGCTTGATTATGCAGAGAATGCATTGCCATTTTGATTACACGCTCAGGAGCACATGATAAGTTCACTTAATAAATCTTGCAGATCATCTCTGTGTATCCTGCTCTAGCCTTCTGTTTAGTGGGCTGGTTATTATGTTATTGAAGTTTATTACTGATTTGATGATTGGCTCTTTTCCTATCTGCCAACATCTTTGACAGACAACAGAATTATCCTTTTAGATCTATTACCAGGTAATTACGGTTGCTTGGCATGATGGTGTGCTCCTCGTTGCTTGGGATTCAGAAGCGTTAGTCAGGCAGGGGAAAGTGCAACAACAGGTTGAGCAAAAACCACATTGCAGCACATTTATAGCCTCCCAGATCGCTCAATCCAAGAGTCCCAGGGCTTCTGGCTAATTCTCCCCAAGTACCTGACCTGGCTAGAGAGCAGACTCATGACAGAAGTTCATGAGTTATGCAGAGACAGGTAAGTAATGTATCTGCCCCAAATGCTGATGTTATACAGTAGGGAGAAGGTAGCACTGATCCTGTCACAGAAGTGGGAGAGATGAATCACCAGGAGGTAAATAAACTGTCTGGGGCGGCCTGGGAGGGCTGTTGGCTTGGATAACTTATTGCCCGTTGTGTGTTTAGTGCAGAAAGGCTGTTTCAAAAGGTGTTTGCAGTGCTTTGTTTAAGTTCATTGTGCGCTGCCCATACATAGCTGTGGAGGCAACTTTATTAAGATCAATGGCCTCCTCGCTAGCCACTAAGGGAGAATTTAGCAGAGCTCACTGCAATGTGTCCTGGCCTTCATGTGTGTAGCACACAGCCTTCCCATTAGGTAACAAGGAACTGCAAGTAGTCACTGCCTTGGGCGGCAGCCTGTGGAAAGCACTGCAGGAGGAGCTGGGCAGGAGACCAGCAGCTCTCTGTTTATGACACAGGATAGAAATGACCCCGCAGATGCCAAAGGGCTGGGGCAGAGCAGCTCCCCAGCTGCTAGTAAAAGCATCACGAACCCAAACCCTCCTGGGCCTCCCCCTGCTGTGCATGCCCAGGCCACTGGCACCCCTGGACTCCCTTCAGCAGGGAGGGCAGGCTGGCTGGTAGGGGTGCTGCCAGCCTTGACTTTCCCTGTCTGCCAGTGGGAGATGGGGGCAGCGGCTGCCCGCTCGGCCACACACCAGGCGAGGGTGGCGATGCGGCACAGCGTGTTGAGCTGAGGGCTGCTTGAAGGCAGAAGTGAGGGCAGGGCTCCCCACACCCCAACAGAGGAAGATGGGCAACACAGCCCCTGTTCAGGCCTCACCAGCTGCTGTTTATCCCTGAAATGAGACATTTGAGCGCGGCCAGCCAGTTTCAGAAAAAAAAATAATAAAATAATAATTGTAATAGAGGCCAAGAGTCGCAGCACAGATGTGGGAGATGTAGATTCAAGTTCCTCTTTAGCTTTCGTTAATACAGCTCTCAGCCCAGCTTCCTTTTCCCTCCCCAAGGCTACTCTGGGTATTGGGGGGAGTTACCTGGTAACCCCAATGATGTTGTTTTTCAGCATTGCATCCACATACAATGGGAAGCAGGATCTTCCCAGGTGAGTGCCCAGCCCCTTGCTGCAGAGCAGCCCACTGCTGCTCCTTTTTCGCTCTAACTGTTACTCTTTGATTAGCACAAGTGAGACATGAAACCACATCCGCAGGATGGGCCAGGAGAGACCTCATGGGCTGGTGTAAAAGTCAGTGGCCTGGACAGTCTTGGAGAGGGTCTTTGTCCCGTCCTTCCCAGGCAAGGGGAGGATTTTACCCTGATGGAGCTATACCCCAACCCCCAGACTCCTTGATCCCTTTGCATAGGGTCTCCATGAGTCTCCAATTAGTCTCTGTCTAATTGGGCTGTCAGCAGAGGTTTGGGCTGACACACGAATACATTAGCCTGTGGCTTGCTGTGCACTGCATCTGCCTCAGTCTCCCTACCCTAGAGTGTGCTGTTCCCTTTCAGAAGATGCTCCTGCTGCAGCTGTGGGCTCCTGGTCCTCCACTCCCGCTGCAGGGCTTGGCCATCATGCAGCAGCTGGGCTGGGATTTCAGATCTGGTGCCTGCTTTGACCCTCTCCTCTTTCTGCTGCTTTATTGGCTTCACTTCCTTACACTCCCTCTGGGTAAGCAGCTTTTTGGTGGCTATTTCTTGCCAAGTGCTGCTGGTGGACACTTTGTCTTGTCCCTGCTTCCTCCTGCCATGGACCAGGCAGTGAAGAGTCACTCAGAGTTACTCCTGCAGGTAGCCCACTGCCAGCTGAGCCCTGCCATGGGGTAGCCACTCGGCTGCTTTGTCCTTGGACTGGATTTGAGCACTGCAATGTGCCCAGCACTGTCTATGCTCTCAGTCTGTGGGTAGGTGTCCACCCAGAGCTGTGCCTGCACTAGGGCCCCAAGGCTTCAGCAGGAAAATCTGGTTTTCTGCCAGTGTCCAGGTTTTTCTGGGAGCTGCTGGCACAAGGATGGGCTGAGGTGTCTCAGAGCTCATGTAAAATGAAGGGGGGTTGGCTGTTAAGAGGTCCTTGGAGAGGGATTGTAGATACAGGGTCTCTACCTAAGCTCAAACACAGCTGTGCAACAGGTTGGGCTAGGGAAACCATTCCCTTTCAGATCAACCTAGCAGGAAAAAATGTTCAGTTTTCACCTGGATCAGCTCTGCGATGGCAGCCTGATGCTGGGTAGCATCCCTGCACTGCCATGGACATGGATCCATTGGGACATGGATCAAGGTGATGGCTGCTGCTGGTGTGAAGCGTCTTTGGGGCTACCATGTGCCAAACACAAACCCAGGCCACTGTGGTGAATGTAAAACTGGGTGATGGGCTGTTCTTCAGTCGGTTGTGTCTTGCTGGGGAAGCTGGTCAAGCCTTGGACAGTTTTATGTACACCCAGCATAACAAACAAACCTGGACACTCGGCAGAGGCTGCTGTGGGGAAAGAGGGGCCAAAATTGGTCTTTGAGTTGAGATGGGTTTACTTCTGTAGGGCTAAAATACAGGTACCCAACCTTCTCCTTGCGCATGGAGATCTTCAGCTCTGTCCCAGGCTGCCGCCATGCTGTTCAGCTCCCTTGATGCTGCTAGGGAGGCAAGGAGCAGACAGAAGAGCTCCTCTCCAGAGACCTTGCTACCACGGCGCCATCTGCAAGTCCATGGAGGCTTTCAGAAAGCATGGCTGGCTGAGGTGGTGCTTGTCAGCAGGGCCTCCTGGAAGTGGGTGATGTTCTCCATGCTGTCCTGCCTGGGGGCCGTCCCCTTCTTCTGACCCTGCAGAGGTGGGGAAGGGCGATGGGACTGGCAGGGCATGGGTGGCTCCTCGGAGAACCTCTGGCAGAACAAACAGGCAATGAAACACAAAGGAACAAGTGTAGAGTTGTCACCTGGCTTTAGGGAAGAAGTACAATGTTTCCACCACACGAACACAGGTATCTCCCCTGGCCAGATATTTGACCATATCTGTGGCAGTTTTGCTCCCCCTTTTCTCCTTCTCTGCTCTTCTGGGGCCAAGCTGCACCAGCCACTGCCTCTGGCATGAGGCACGGTGACCGCCCACAGGAGTCATTTTGACAGCCCAGCAGTACCGTCGTTGGTGGGAGCCCTCCTTGCTGAGGATGCACGGGGAGGACATCACAGGGGCCACCACAGCAGCTTTCCCTTCCCAGGAGTTTCCTGAGACAGCGTGGATCTTCTCCAGCTGGGGTGAGACTAGGCAGCCCGATGAGTGCATGGCACAGAAGCCAGATGGGGGGTGGGCAGGCTGTGGTGGGGCTCCAACACCAGGCAGAGGACCAGTGACAACGTGCAAGCTGCAGCACCCAGGGCTAGGTTGAAATGGGAGTCCTGGGGCCTTGGGCAGGGGTCAGGGTGGCCCTCAGGGGAGATCCCTCCCTACGATGGCTGTTGTGCCCTCAGGGCCCTGGAGCTTAATACCTTGGCAAAGTCTGGGGGCCGGAGCCTCAGCCCAGACAAAAACGGAGCCCCTGCCTGCAGAAGAAAAGCTGTCCTCTCTTCTGAACGAGGGAAAGGCTCTCAGCCCCTGGGTCTTGACGTCTTGATTGTCTCCTCAGCTGCTTCTGCCTCTCCTGTAAGCAGCAGCAGCTGAAGTGGCAAAGCCCAACATGGTCCGTCCTGTCTGCTCACAGCTCAGCAGTTTCCCCCGCCTCAGAGGACTCTTCCTCCCCACCCCAAACCCACACCGTCCAGAGCTGTGCACTGGATGGGTGACCACCCTACGTTCACGGCTGAGAAACGCTGAGGCAGCTACTTCAAAGGTCACCCCAGCAATTGCAGGAGCAGGCAAGGCTCCGATGTGCAGCCCAGCTGCTGCTCTGAGATGGGGGGAAGCACACACCAAGACGTGGCCGCCGTGGTTGCTGTTACAGAAGCTCAGGAAACCAAAGCCCGGGGCAGGCCGAGGGCCTCAGGCTCTCTGCCGTGCCAGGACCTCACTCCTCTGCGCAAGCCCCATGAATGCTAGCAGCTCTTAGAGAATAAACAGCAGGGGAGGGAAGGTGTTCAGCAGCCAGTGGAGCCGGGTAAGCAGCAGCTCTGCCTCTTCCCTGCTCAAAGTGAAGTGGTGGAAGCATCTGTCCGTGTGATGCTTGGAACCCAGCTTAACCCAGGGCTGGTGCCTAACGGTGCCAAAAGTTACATGCCCTTGACTGTTTTGCCATCCTCTATTAGTGAAAACGGGCACTGCTGAGACCCGTGATGTCCTCTACAGGCTAGAATGGGTGAGACGAGACCTCTCTCACCTTCAGTTAGGTGAGAAGAGTCCCACCAGCTGTTCTTAGCCAACCTTTGAACATAAAGAGAATATTTCAACTTGCAACAGACGTGGTGGCCAGTGATCATTTTAAATCGTATCAGCTGCATTCACCTCCTTAACCCACTGTCACATTAAATGCCCCTGGCCATAAAGAAATGGATTGTTAGAAGCAATCTTGCATCAAGTCTGAGCAGGCTTGCCCTGCCAGGCTCATGAAGCTGTGCCAAGGCTTATGTCCCCAGCACACACTGCCAGAGCGGAGCCGGATCCTCCGGTCAAGGCTGAATTCTCCAAATTCTTTTGGTAGATCAGATGTAAACATCTTTTTTTTTTTTGCATTTTTTTTTCCCCCAGTGTCAGCATTGTTCTGTTGCTTTCTGGGCTCGGCTCCACCGCTATTTTGACCTCTGGCTTCTCTGAGTTCTCAGAGATAAAGAAGGGCAGGACAGGTCATGAGGAAGAGCCCTTAGTGGCGAAAAAACCAATGTGAAATTGTAGTAGCAAGGTCTGTAGCTTCCGAGTCTGCTTCCAGCCCGGCAGCCACAGCAGCTTCCCAGCCCTGACTGTTTGCAGTGTGCTCAACCCTCAGCACTAACCAGCCATGAGTCATGCTCTGAAAAATGTTGAGGTGTGGTTTAAAGCCCAAGTTTGTTTCTTTTAAGAATAAATACAACACTCCTTTATGTACCCTCTGGTATTTAGTTTTTTCTGCCTGACTAGAAACTCCTTTATTACCAGGCCTCTTTCTCACATTGTCATGCCCTTTCGGGACCAAGGCTTGTCAGGAAATGAATCAGGAGTGGCAAGACCTGGCAGAAGTTCACAGGAGGCGCTGGGTGGCGAGCTTGGTGCATCTGCTGAAGACACTCTCAGGGCAATGCTCCCTGACCAGCGGGCTGCCTGCAGTTGGGAGACTTACCTAGGAACTGTGACCTCAGTGTGTCTCTCGCCCCCAGCCCCCTTTCTTCCCCCTGTGCATATGCTGAGATGTTCTTACCTTCTCGGTGCTGTGGTCTGGAGGTGCGTGAGGCTCCTGCCCATATCTAATACCCAGAAATAATACTGCTGTAAGCCCTGGAGCTGCTGCTGGCCAGGCAGGAGCTCCAGGTGTGCCAGCACAGGGTGGCTGGTGAGGGTGTTGCACAGAGGGCTCATGCTGGGGCAGAATACGGGCTGTTTCAGCTGTTCCTACCTCCAGCTACAGTAGAAGGGGCCAGAGTGGGGCTGGGCTCAGATGCCAGTCCAGCTGCAGTCCAGCTGCAGCATCCCTACGTATGTGGGATGCTGATGGCAGAGTTGCTGTCAGAAGCTCCTGCAGGAGTTAGTAGGATCTGCACTGGTCTACGGTGAGGCTGCCTGTTTTAATAGCTCTCTGAAAGGTGTTCCCTGCCAGCCTTCCTCCAGCTTCTGCTAGAGCCTGCTTCAGCAGCATTGCTAATGACATCGCTGCTGCTGATTTTACAATAGGCACCTCCTGCCATCGTCCTCCCCCCCACCCAAAAGTGACTGCTGAGGTGCATACAGCTCCCAGTTTAACAAGCCCCCTCAAGCTCCCAACCTACCAGCATCCGCCTCCATGGTACATGGCAGAGATTCTCAGGATCCACTTTAGGGGATGTGTTTTGCCAGGTCCCACAAGCTGCCCCTCTGGGGGAGGTGGCTCTGCAGTTCACCATAGCACTTCCCAGGGCTCAGTGGTCCTTCATGTCCCATCCCTATCAGTCCTTTACTGTGCACATGGAAGTAGAGCAGTCATAGAATCATAGAATCACATGGGGTTGGAAGGGACCTCTGGAGATCACCTAGTCCAACCCCCCCGCCAAAGCGGGTCCACCTAGAGCAGGTTGCACAGGAACTTGTACAGGCGGGTTTTGAATTTCTCCAGAGAAGGAGACTCTACCACCTCCCTGGGCAGCTTGTTCCAGTGCTCTACCACTCTCACAGTACAGGCACAGGAGAGCCCCAAAGCCTCAGCAGAAATGTGGTGCCTCAGTTCAGATCAGTCCCTCCTCGTGTGTGACAGCAGACTCAGAATTGCTGTGCAAACCAAGCAGTGGGTCTAGTCCCTGGGGGGCTGCCAAGTGATCACATGCCAAATTGTCCCTGAGTCCCACATACCTTCCTTGCCCACTGCCTCCACCCCTTGTGTACAGCATGTGTGCAGTTGGGAGAGACAAGGTTTCTGGTATCACCTTTAGGGCTCTGGTAAATGTTGGGGAAAAAGGAGCTGGGGATAGTGCTCCCTCCCGCCCTCCCGAATTTTCTTTGTGGCCAAAAGGCCAGTGATCTGCTCTCTGCGGTCAGATGGGTTGTGGTTTCCCGGTATGCCAGGACCTTCATAGGAAACATCAGCTCCCCAGTGCTGGCGGGAGCCCAGCTGGTGCCACTTCTGTCCCCACAAGGTCTCCAGTTCCGTGGCGGAGGCTGCAACACCCTGTGTGTGGCTTTGCAAATCTCTTTCCTCCTCTGTGCAAGGCAGTGGTGGTGCAAAGTGCAGAAGTGCAAAGCTGGGGAGGAGGTACAGCGAGCTGGTGGGGGAAAGATGTCCTTCAGATAAAATCAGTGCTATGTGGGTCACCCCCTTCCCTCCAGCCTGCCCCCACACTACCAGTCTCTGCTTACACACTATTTAGACAGACACAAATTCCATGAGGTACCAGTCAGATGCCTTAAGACTGAGGGAAAGTCAAAACAAAATAAACCTGGGGTAGCGGTGTGCTTTCATTTGTAAGAGTTAAGCAGCAGCAGGCTGGTTCACAGCTGAATCTTTCCTGCTGTATCAGGCATAAATTCATGAGGTATTCCATTTCCTGAAAAAACCAAAACCAACCCCAGAATAATTCACTCAGAAATAGAGACTAGAGCTATTTTTCCCTCTGACATGGTGAATGCAATTACCTAAGGCATGGGAGGCTGAAATAACTCAGTTATTCAGCACCCACTCTCCAAAGAAAGGATAATAATTCTGTCAGAAAAGGCTTTAAAAACCAATTCACATCCTGAATGCTAAAACATCGCCACATGCAGAACCTGTCTTTACGATTCCACACACCAGCTGCAGCATCACAAGCAAAACACACTCATAGGCAGGGCAGAGTTCATTATTACCAAGCCCATATACACCATGCAAGGTCTCTGTGTATGCTGACCCTTCTCGCAGTGCTGTTGGCATCTCCTGGTCCTTTGGTAGCTATTCCCAGTGAAGCAAAGAACGCTGGCATCCTCTCAGCAGAGTGTGAGCCGCACTGGGGCTGGGAAAGTGTGCACGGGGGAAGAGAGTCCCAAGCTGTGTCGGTTTGTAGAGCTCAACGAAGGGAAATCATAAGCCTGTGCTTGCCCCTAAATATAATCACATTTAGGCTGAACCCTCTGCTCCCACCTCCTCTGCCATTATATAATGGGGAGTGGAGTAATGACTTTCAGCAATGCTGTTTGAATGGCAGCAGTCCAATTCTGGACTGTATCATTTTGTTTGTTTGTGGGGTTTTTTGTGCTTTTTTTTTTTTTTTTTTAATGGTGGGGGAGGTTGGCAGAGGGCAGAAAGCATCAGTTTGGTTTGTCTGCAATCCCTGTTTTGCTTTGAGAGCTTTAGAGGACAGACACATTCTTCCATCTCCGCTAATCCTCCTCTGATACAGGGGATTTTCCTGCCATTAAATGATAGCTTGAGAGAAAAAAATGCCAACTTTTCAGAAACTGGCTCGTACGGCTAATGGCAGCCTTGAGAGCAGGAGGGAGGACACAGCCAGCGCCCGGATAGGTAAGCAATGTACCTAAGATGATTTCTGTTGGGAATTTTAGTTTTGGCTGTTTGATGCTAAGCTGGTTACCTTCCTCTGTACCAGCACCTATTTCCAGGGGGGATGGCCAGTGTCTTACTGTTGATGATCTTTTTCCACTTCAGATGATGGGAACCTGCCCTTGGCATGGCTGGCAGGAAGAATGCAGATGAGCTCATGAAAAGGTGTAGCACAAAGCTGCAGGATTCCCTGAGAAGGTCAGTGGTGGAAGAAAAATACTCACCAGGAAGGTGCTGGGGACTTCTTCAGTTTGAAAGAGTGTGGAGAGGAGGTTTTTTTTCCTTGCTCTTGCTTTCTAAACACAGACCTTATTGTGTGAAAATGATGCAGGGAAATGACGGAGGATGAAACCTGTCTCTGCTCTTCCTGTGTGCTTTTAGATCCCTCAAGTTTGCTTGCCAGACCTGAAATGCCACTAGTGAATAATCAAGGTAATGTTTGCCATCATTTTAAATGGTGAGTATACTCTTATTCTACATTACCCAGTAGTGGATTAGACAGATCATTTGGAAAGCTGCAGGTTAAATACTCAATTATTGCAGTCATTGTCTCTTTATTCTTCTGAAAACTCTGCAAAACTTTTTTTGGTCTCACCCTTCCTTTCAAATGCTGAACTACTGTAGCATTTGAAAGAGCAAAAGACATCATTCCTGGATGAAATTTTGTTTATTCCTTAATCTCACAAATATTTTTGACCTTATTGTTGCATTTCACCCTTTTTCTTAAACACCCATTTGAGCAACCTCTGTGTCAATGAGTTAGAGGCATCTTCCAGCTTCTGCCCTGTTTGCTGCCACAGTGTAAAAAGCAAAGAACGTTTTTTTTGGGGGAAGGGAAAGGAGTAAGGAGGGAGAGGTGGGAATGTTTCATGCTACGTTGGTCAGAAGAGATCTAACCAATAGCAAAGATCTGAGCTCCTATACTCTAAGCAGTGGCTCTCCTCAGGGTTTGGTGGTGTTTCTTTGCAAGAGGAAGAGGGACAATTAACACAAAGACTGTGGTGCTGAGGGGTTCCTCTGAGCTCCTGTTGCCAGGGGATTGTTTTCTAGTTGGTTCTCAAGTGTTCGTTTCTGTGTACTGCACGATGCAATGAGATACACTTGTAAATAGAGATCTTGGATGTGTGCTGTGAAATGCCACTAGCACACCACCCAAATTTGGCACTGAAACACCCTTGTATAAAAAGAGAACAGGCTGGCTATGGCTTGGGTACAGATGTTTCCTTTATTGAGAGAGTGGAGAACAAGCAGGGAGAGGAAGGACGGGATTTGGTTAGTGGCATGCTCATTCCTACACTTCCCACACAGCTGCTGGGGAAGGTCCACTCTGAAGGTCAGGGATGTGGCTGAGCTTGGGGTGACTGTAGCTAGATGTTAAACTTGCTTGAGACAGTCTCACATATAGGACAGCCTATACACATGTGCCCCTCTGGATGTCACCTTGAGCCCATGCAGGACTCTCATTCCAGCAGCAACACTTGCACCCGTCCTTTCCAGACAGCCACCTGCGGTCAGACATTTGAGAACAGGCAAATCCTTAATCTGTCTGGACCTCAGTTTATGTAACTGCCCAACAAAAACAACATATGCCCCTGTTTGCAAGCAACAGTGTGGACTGGTGCAGGGGGTCACAAAGGAGGCAGCCCCTGGGCAGCCTGCATGGAGAAAGAGCAGTGTGAGACTGGCACATTGTCCCTCTTCTTGTCCTTAGGCTCCTCACCTGTTGTCTACCCAGGGCCCTGATTGAAGGGGGCTTGCTTTTAGCCATGGCTGTTAGATAAGGGCTCAGGAAAAAGGAAAAGAGCATACAAACAAAATGAAAACCTGTCTAGAATCCTTTCCACCTCTCAGAGTCCTTTACTGTCATTTATCCTTGAAGTGATGCTGTTTTGCTAATTCTCCAGTCACAGTAGTATGGCCAGACTTGATGGGACCGGAATTTTGATAAAGAGCCCACAGCTAAAGTCCTTTGGGGTTGCTCCCTCCCATACTTAAATCCCTCTTCCGCATGCAGTGTCCAGGTTGGTTCAAAGAGAATCAGGCTAGGAAGCTCCTGGGTTGATGTCCTATCAATGGTGACCTGCCCAGCAACTGGTTTTGCAAATCTCCTGCTTGAAGAAGCCACAGGCAGAGTAAACTCATAAATATAGTACTGGGCATGTTGCCTTTAAAAAGGGTGGAGAAAGGGCAGAGCAATTGCAGTTCGAAATGTAGTTTGGTCTGTATATTAAAGCCTCAGGGGCTGTAAAAATAAAAGCTTGACGCTTGCTGAAGCTGATGCTTCCTGGCAAAATACCTCACAAGTCTTTCTTAATGAAAATGTCCATTGGGAATACACCTGTAGTGGGCAATTGCTGTGCTGAAAACTGATGAGGAGAGACAGCCTGGCTGCTGGAAGCTTCTCTCTCCAGAGAGTCTGCAGGAGCATGGGGGAAAGCCTGTTCCCTGTGCCTCAGCCCCTGGAGCTACCAGGCACGCAGCAGCAGCAGCGAAGTGATCCCAGTGGTGCTGTAATGAAGGCAGCTGTTGGTAAAGATGGTATGTCATCTCTTGTTGGAAAAAATATAAAAGGCTCATGCTTGTGTGGGAGCCAATAAACTGCAGCAGAAAAAAACAGTCAGTAGCAATACCACTGTTTCCTGCTGGTGACTATATGGAGAGTTCGCTGATGTGGCTTCTCATTTTGTTGAGTGGCTGGTAGGATATGCCTTTGAGACCAGCTAACAAAATGAGCTCTGCCTTCAGTTCTTCCTCTCTAATGAGTTTATTTTACAGATGTCTGGTTGACTGGATGCTTTTTCTTCTATCCATGTAGACTGATATCTCCTGTTCCTTTCATTCTTCTCCGATTTTTCCCCAAGAGCTTTTACCTTCTCTTCCTCTTTGTACATCCACCTGCATGGGCCTAATTTGAAAAGAAACCACAATAGCTACACACCTCCCATGCCAGGCTGATAAAAGCAGCTGCTCCCATCAAAAGTAAGACATTATTGCAACTGTCTTGAGACTTGGCAAAACAGTAAAACTGTGCTGTAGGTGCAGAGTATCTTATCTATGGTGAAATCATGAAGAAAACAGTTGACTGATATCCCTTAATTTGTTTTTCCTCATGCCTTTCTACCAAAACACAATGGGAATGTGTTTTTAAATACTGTACTGCATGCATCAGATACTGCAGCAGATAGGTCCCCTCGCAGGGAACTCCTGGCTCTGGTGGAGAAACATGAATGAACAAACAAAAGAAAAAAGCAAAAAGCGTGAATTTGGTATGCCCCAGGGAACTAACTGTTCTCCTCTGCCTGCTGCTGGACTAGCATCTGCTGCCCTCCCCTCTTCCCCACCCAAAAATACTGTAATCCATCCACAGCTGCAGGCTTCAAAGCGTATCTCTGCCTTCCTCCTGGCCAAACCATGTCCCCGTCAGCTTGCAGAGAGACCAGTGACAGAGACACTGAGAAATTCTGCAGTCTAGGTGGTTTACCATCTTGGGGACAGAAATTAATCAGAGATGATGCTCTAGATGATGTTTTTTATGTATGTATATATATATTACACAAATATTTCTCAGAGGGTTTAGAAACCCCAGCAGAAGATTTTTAGGAATCTTTCATGAGAATGCCTTGGTCATCATTGGGGTAAAAGTAGTGAGTGGCAATTAGCCTGGCTAGAAGGGGGGCAAAGACAGAGTAATTTCTTTTTCCTGCTGTGACTAATATATATTTGCTAACGATGCGTCCTGATTCTCTCCTCCCATGCCTCCATGGGGACGCCGTCTTCCTCTCTGACAGTCATCCTTTGGGTTCCCCATGTCCAGGCGGTGTGGGCCTGTGTGCGGTCCTGCCCTGCCAACTGCGTGTGCACCCAGGAGCGGAGCTGCTCTGTCCTCTGTGATCGTGCTGGTCTGGGGCAGATCCCTAGTCAGTTCCCTTGTGAAGCCTCCTCTATCAACCTGGACAAAAACAGTATCAAGTTCCTCTCCGAGAGGGCCTTCGGGACCTTGCCTTCCCTCAAATCCCTGTCGCTCAACCACAACAATATCTCCTTCATCACCCCAGGGGCTTTCAAGGGACTGCCCAGCTTGACCGAGCTGAAGATGGCCCACAACGAGTATATTCGCTATCTCCACACAAGGACCTTCACTGCTCTCAGACGGCTGGTAAAGCTGGACCTGGCAGACTGCAATCTTTTCAACATCCCAGATAGGATCTTCATTGAGCTGCCTGCTCTGCAGGAGCTCTTCTGCTTCCAGAACAACTTCCGGAGGATCCCAGGTGCCATCAGGGGCATGGAGAACCTGACCCATGTTTACCTGGAGAGAAACAGGATCGAAGCGGTAGCCTATAATTCCCTGCAGGGCCTGACCAAGCTGAAATACCTGAATCTGCAGGACAACAGGATAAATGTCATTCATGAGCGAGCTTTTCAGGGCTGCCAGAAGATGGAGTACCTGTACCTGAATGACAATTTGATCAGCGAGCTTCCAGAAAACTCCTTTGATGGGCTGAGGTGCCTGAAGATGCTCAACCTGGGGGGGAATTTCCTCAGGAATGTTTCCAACACCTGGTTCAGGGACCTGGGGGAGCTGGAGGTCCTCTACCTGGACCGCAACAGGATCAACTACATTGAGGAAGGGGCTTTTGAAAACCTCACCAGCCTGGTCGCGTTGCACTTGAACAGCAACAACCTGACGACGCTGCCCTTTACCGTCTTCCAGCCGGTGTACTTCCTGGGGCGGCTGTACCTCTTCCGCAATCCCTGGGAGTGTGACTGCCGCATTGAGTGGCTGAAGGAGTGGATGGAGAATTACAGGCTTGTCAGGGATATTCCCTGTGCCTCCCCCTCCTCAGTAGCTGGGATTGACCTGATGGACGTGCTCTATGAGAGATCGCCAGAAGGTTACTGTCTTGATCCGGTGGAGCTGAACTTCACATCTGAAGGCCCGACCCCAAGTGAAGAGCCTTGGTCTACCACAGAGAGCAAGTTCAACAGCCTTATCTCCAAACTCTTGCTCCAGATGGGCCTTCCTGAGGAGGTGGCAAACACCACTGAAGTCTACAGTAACACCACGCAGCTGGTTGGACTGACTGATGGGGTTTCTTCTGGGGTGGGGGAAGACAGTGTTGAGGCTGTCTCCTTTTCTTTTTACTTCCCAGTGCTTTTTACAGTGATTGTTTTGCAGCGCAAGTAGTCCAAGGGCTGCCTGGAGCATGGGTCCTGCTTAAGCATTTAGTCCCTGTACCTACCTAATCATTAGGGAAAGGTTCATATGTGGGCCTTGGATACATATCTGGTTCCAAACTCTCTTGAGCTGGGTTGGCTGGATCTGGCTCCAGATTCCTCTGTGTGCTGGTGGGATCTGGTTGAAAGCCAGGTCCCACTCTGGGTAAGAAACCTGCCCAGTGGGGTCTCAGAGCCTCCCAGACACTCACAAGGCTGTGTAGAAGACGAGCAATGAAAGAATGGCAGTAGGGCTAAGTTTCACTTAGAGGTATGTGATGTCCCCTGCTGGGAGAGGACAGAAGAGGATTCGGTACAAATGGTGGTGTGGCGCTGTTTATTCCGTTGGGCCAACTTCAGTTGACACAACCATTGACTATGAGAGCAAAACGAGGCAGCAAAACCAGACCCCCTCTGCATATCCTGACAGACACTCACGGCTGGTGCTGCTGAAGGCTTGCAAACTATTCCTGATTTCCACCAGCGTGCATGGGGGCGAGCAGGACTGTCTTGGGTATCGTCTCAGGATGCAGCACTAGCCCTCGTGAACAGGGGAACAGCATCTGGGGAGGGTTTTGGATGTGCCTACAGACAGGATTTTGATCCTTTCTTCCCCTGCTGTCCTGGCACAGGTGCAGGAGGACCCACGTTTGTCAAAACATTTGTCTGAGGAAAAGCTATTTCAATGTAAGGGCTTACTTAGTAACATCCATTTCAAATTTGTTTTTATTTTTCAATGACTATATTATTTCACGGAATATATTAGGTTTTTTATTTGTAGATTATTTCATGGCATGACAGTGTGGGCAGAACAGGGTGATGACAAGTGCCAGCAGGCCCTACTAACTATTTGCTATTTCCACCACTAACATGTACTACGTACCATGTCATACTACATCGTATGAACCAACTATGCCGTCATTTTCTTTTATATGGCATCTTACATGTCTTACCTTTGAAATCTTCAGTGAAAGCTGCTACTGTGACCAGAAATAATTATGTTTTCTCTATTAGAGCACATTAATAAAATAATTTGATAATTTGCTCTCAAAGATAAAAGATCTTCTAATTACTCTGGTGGGGTTTTTTGTAGGCTACTCAAATGGGTACACATGAATGTCATTTATAGTCTGGAGCAAATGGCAAGCTATTTATTGCAACATAAAGAATAGACACTGACTGACTTAGAACATGACTGTGCTTACATTTATGTTAAGTAGCAATGCTTTATAAAGTGGCTATATAGAAATACACTTCTGTGACATTTAAACTATATTAATTCATTATACGTGGCTTATCATGCTATGGTGTGCATGTTCATATGAAATGACAGAACATATACAATCCTTTATTACTGCTAAAATGCCATAAAATAGGAATAAAAGTGGAAATTAATTAAAGAAAATTCTTTCAAATATTTTCCTAAATCTCTTTTTTTTTTTTTCCCAATCCCTGCTTTTTCATGAGCAATTCAACATGAATGCAACCTCCACCCCGGCCCTGGCTCAGTCCCCATGGGTGCTGGAGCAGCAGCAGCAGAGGGAGAGCCACGCTGGCTCATAATTTGCTGAGGTGGTGGTTCGGTACAGATAACATGTTGGCTAAAAACAATGTGCAGGTGGCTGTCCTTGCCTCTGCCCCTTCCCCCAGCCACATGCTGGTGGGTACCCAAAAATGTGTGTGAAGGACAGGTCAGCTGAAGATGGACTTCAGGAATTGAAAAACTGAAAAATGGTGGGTGACATACAAATTCAGTGCATGAAGAACTTTTCTTAGCAGCTCCTGTTCCCTCTCACATCTTTGATTTTCTGGCAGGACTGGAGAAATAAATACACTTTTTTCAGAAAGGGCTTGATGCTTCAGCAAAGGTATCGTGGGTCGGGTCCGTTCACAGTGGCCGGGCCGGGCCAGCCATGAGTGAGAGTTGATGCCCTCAACCTCAAGCAGCATCGTGACCCCCAGTGCTGCTGTGAACAACCCCATGGATGGTCCCACAGTCTATAGGGTAAATAGCTCTGTGGGAAGCCAACATTAGCTCACTTGTGAAATGACTGCATGCTCCTGAACTCCCACAGCAGCTGCCACATGAGACAGGGAAGCTGCTTTTTTTGCCCGCATGTTTTTGCCAGCAAAAAAGGTGGCATCTCCAGTGGCGTCAAGACCCATGCCTTGGGGCAGCCTGCTTTGGTCTGCAGCACTCTGCCCCAAAAGATCTACTGCTTTTGAATTAGCACCAGTGATTTCTAGAGGAAAGCTGAGTACAGGGAAAAAAACAAACCTTCCCTGTTGCACTGGCTCCTCAGCTATCTGTGGCTCAACCAGTTTTTCCCCAGGGAAGAAAGATGCCAGATGGTTTGATAAATGCCTATTCGACCTGTTCCGTGAACTAAATTCAATGAGTTTGGATTTCCAGGCTATTTAAGAATCCATTAATCTTCTTAAGTGCTAAATTCATCTGTGTATTATAAAAGGCTGTTTTTCAAACCTAGTCCAGCCCAATGCTGTAGAGGCATATTATGTTAAGGATGCCTTTACATGAGCAGTATTTCATCCTGTCAGGGAAGGTTTATCAATAGGCTTGGCACAGATGTTAGGACATTGGGCACAAAATGGTTGTATTTCACTTCCTATAAGTACGGATGCCTCATGAGCAAATTGTTCCCGTAACCCACATTTTCGTTTTCTGCACTGAAATATGTTAGAGCTGAAGATTGTCTCACTGTGCAATTGCTGAATATGGCTTTCAAGTTAATTAGTGCTTCAAAGGTGCTTCAGGTTTATCTGCAAGAATGGCAGATCTGAATGTGAAGCATCTTAAAATGTAGGTTTTAACAGAGATTGCACTGTCAGGCCACAGACAAGGGGACTGTATATCATACTTCACTATGTGGCAATGGGGCCAGTGACCTTGGGCATCAAGGATCCAAATGTATCTTATAGTCAAATACGCTAACTGCCTGCCCCAGAAAGCTTTCCCTGTGCAGCTGTAATACAGTTGGGGCTGCCTAGAGAGTGCCTGGCTAGCACTGTGCTGCGTGGAATGGGCTTTCCGATTCCCAGCAGTAATGGGGGCAGACTTCATGCTCTCCTGCTCTGAAATCCTGCTCTCCCCTCTGAGCCGAGCCATAAGCAATATGTGCATTTTCAGCCGTGCAGAGAGACCATCTGGCACGTGAGCGTTCCGAGTTGATTGGGAAAAGCCCGTGAGTCTGTGCATTGCTCATCGCTCTCACTTTGTTCCTTTGCTCCCCTCGTCTCCATCTTGCTCTTTCCTCTTAATCCTCTTTGCTCAGCTTGGGTATCGGCTTTTGCGTGCGCTTACCTGGAAGAGCAGCAGCTTTCTGGGAAGGACAGTGAAGCACGGCCCCTCAAAAGCCCCTGGCAGGACTTCCAGTGCTGTGAAAGCTTGGATCAGATGGAAGTGCCCAGTTCATTCTTTCCTGATCCTTATTTCTGAGCTCTCAGCAAAGGGCTTGTTTCACTGATTACATGGCCAACTCATAATTGCATTTTTTTTTCCTCTTTGCTTTGAATCTATCTGGTGGGTGAGAAGCTTAACATGAGCTGGCAATGTGCACTGGCAGCCCAGAAAGCCAACTGCATCCTGGTCTGCATCAAGAGAAGCATGACCAGCAGGTCACAGGAGGTGATTCTGCCCCTCTACTCTAAACTTGTGAAACCCCACCTCGAGTACTGTGTCCAGCTTTGGAGTCCTCAACACAGGAAGGATCTGTTGGAAACAGGCCCAGCGGAGGGCCACAAAGAGGATCAGAGGGATGGAGCACCCCTCCTATGAGGACAGGCTGAGAGAGCTGGGGTTGTTCAGCCTGGAGAAGAGAAGGCTCCAGGGAGACCTTACAGTAGCCTTCCGAAATCTGAAGGGAGGCTACAGGAGAGCTGGCGAGGGACTCTTTGTCAGGAAGTGTAGTGACAGGACAAGGGATAATGGTTTAAATTGGAAGAGGGGAGATTTAGATTAGATACCAGAAAGAAATTCTTTACTGTGAGGGTGGTGAGGCACTGGAACAGGCTGCCCAGAGAAGCTGTGGATGCCCCATCCCTGTAAATGTTCAAGGCCAGGCTGGATGGGGTTTTGAGCAACCTGGTCTGGTGGACATGCCCATGGCAGGAGGGCTGGAACTTGATGATATTTAAGGTCCCTTCCAACCCAAACCATTCTATGATTCTATGATTCTATTGATTAGAAAGTGAGTTAAATTAAAGATCTGCCTTTTGCATGAACAGTTTGACTTTTTTATTTTCTTGGTCTAGACTCCTGCTGCAAAATTGTGCTTCAGCTAGTAAATCTGAACAAGCTGTTGTTTATAAGGCCATGGCTCAGAGTCCCTTCACAAATCAATGCTGTTTTCAAAAATTTGCCCCTGGACTAAGACACTTCCAAAGATGTCACAGAGCTGCAGGTCAAGCCCAGCTGAGATAGCAGTCTGAATTTACATTGCCTTCGGGATGTCTGTGTTGCTGTGCCATGGGCTGAGGTACTCATAAAGCAGGTTCTGCTCTAGGAGGATGCATTTCTGTGGGGCCTGAGGATATCCTTGGGCAAGAGAACAGCAGAAGGGGGAAATCATGAGCATGAGGACTGAACTTCTTTACTGCTTGGGGCCACATCATTTGCCATGGCACCCTGTTGCTACTCCCACAGGAGCATGCCATGGTGCAGTTGCACTCACATCCTCCATCACCCTGCTCTCCATGCACTGCTGAGGGCAAACCCCTGGTGCCCCAACAGCCATGGGGGTGAACATTTCATTGGCATTCATGTGGATGTTCTTAAGTTGAAGTGATGTGATTCTGTGCGTGGAGGACATTGTTCTAGCTCTCACCCATGATATCCTTTCAGTAGGGTCACAGGTTACAAAATCATTGCCCTGCACAGACACTGTACCCCATGTCCTGAGTCAGGCAGAGCTGGGGTAGGAGTTGATAGGAAACCTTCAAAAAAACTATGGACACTTTCAGCAAAGCCCCGTCTGGAGGTTGATGTGGGAACTCTTCAATCCTGCCCTCTGTGGCAGGTGCCAGGCATTTACTTGAAGCAGTAGGGAGGGATCATCATAAATTATCTGGTATTAAGATATGCTTCCTGATGGAAGTTCATTCAGAGGGCTGGTGTTTCCACACTGAAGCAACTGAAGTCCTCAGAGAAGGCAATTTGTTTTAATGTATGGTACCTGTTATCACAGTGCTTGTCACTGGTACAACTGTATTCTATGCTCTAGAAAAATTGCTATTAAATTAAAAATAAGAAGCAAAGTAAATAGAAAAAAGAAATGACCTGATTTTAGATATCATCTCTTAGTATCAGTCTTAATTTCTTGCATTCCTAGGAGTCATACTCGGTGTTCAATATGAGCATTGGCTTTATGTCCCCTTTTTTTGACTTTAAATTCACAGCTGTTGCCAGTAAGCTCCTGTGAAATGTAGCTATTAGTTACTTTGTTTATCTTGTGGAATCTTACATTGTTTTTCTATTTTGGAAAGAAATATGAAGTCCAGGGTAAGAAGAATCACTATAAATAAACATACCTTCTGCTAGAAAGGCAGCAGATGCTGTCTCCAGTTGAGGCTTGGGAACTTCATTGCCAGTTTTGAAGTCTGGGGTTGTTGCGTATTTTAGCTAATTCTTGCCCTTATGACATCTTGCTGCTAGCTCTAAATTTGTTTGTTTGTTTGTTTTCCCCTAATAATTTTTGTGGTCACAAATTCAAGAGGAACGAAATCAACTGAGTTGAAGTTCCTAATTCCAGAAAACTGCTGTTCCCCCTTTGGACTATATGAAGCCTTGCAAGAAAATAGCCTGTAATGATCACTGCTGCCCCAGTGCAAGCTTCAGAAGATAGGGCTAGTTTGGGTAAGAAAAAAGTACTTTCTAGTTACATCCTAAATGTCTGCTTTTGTAGAGTCAAGGTATGGCTTTGTTGCACAAACACTAGGAATATTGGTCCTTCCTTTTCTCCCACCCAAATCCAATAGAGACCTGTGGAATTCGAAGAACCTGCTGCAGTGACATCCAAAACAGTTTTAAAAGAGCTTTATGGAAAATGTTAACTGTGGAATCATAACCACAAATAATAATAAAAAAAAAGCATCACAAGTACTACTGTAAAGAAAAACACGTAGTTAGTTTTTAAGCATAACAAAATAATCTTAATACTGAAAATGTGTAAGGTCTAAGAAGCAACTGTGTCAAGGGGTACTACCAAGTGGCCAGCTGTTAGATGAAGAAGCACCTATTGGTCAAAAAACTAACCATGCATAAGATCAGCACGAAAGGATCTCTTTGTCTGGAGGCAAAGCTAGTCTTTAAAACTAATATAAAAATGAGTATACATATAGCAAGCATATTTCTGGACAGAGTGACTCTTGCCCAAAGCCTGATCTCCTTGACCCTGTGGTTAGTTAAACCAGTCTGATCTTGTATTCTGTGGTTAGTTTCAGCCTTGAACGCGAAAAGTTCATTACTGCTGCAGTTTTTTTCACCTTTGACCTTCACCACATCCTTTGATTTTTGTTGTACTTCCCTCTTCATCTCTCTTTTTTTTTTTTAAGGACTGATTTAAAGTTAATTCTTAATTCCTACAGCATAAATCTTATATTCTCTATGTAGCATCCCAAGGCACTTTAAAAAACCCTAAAACTTCCATTAGTTTTACTATACTCACCCATCCCTTGGTTTAATTAATGTGCAGATCCTATTTATTTGCTTTTTAGATTAACAGCTAATTGACATCGTGCTTGTTCGGCAGTTAAGATGAGGGTTTTGACCTGTGACAGGAGCTTCTTGAGGTGGCTGCAGGTTTGCAATGAGACAAGCTTAACGTGTCCTTCTTCTGCCCCCGCTTATTTCCCCCACCCCTCTTTCCACAGTTGCACGTTCTGGTTCCAAGGCAAAACTGGCCCATGCCCTCGCTGTGCTGCTGCAGCAGGGATCACTGAAACTGGATCACTGAAATGTCCCAGTTAAAAACATCACCCACCTCTCTGTTTTTTGATGGTTAGGGGCCCAACTATTTCTCCTAAAATTTTATGAGTCAGATTGGGCATAAGTGGGTTAAACTGGGGATAATAATAATAAGGAAGTGTAATTGCTATATCTGAAATGGGGACAAGCTAAATTGAAAAGATCATACTCAGTTGCTGGTTTGCACTGTATGATTTACTCACGCCAGCAAGGATCTAGTGCAAAAGTACAGGGCGAGATGTTCTCTTTTATCAGGACCCAAAATAAATTAACAATTGAATTCAAGACACACTTCAGTAAAATAGGCCCTACTGTATAGTTTAAGACACACTGTAAAAATACTCTTATTCTCTTATTCTAGTACTTTTGTCATTAGCTCTTGTCATTAGTGCTACTTAGTGCAAACAGCTTGTTTTTGAAGATAACATCTTTGCAGCTCATCTACCTCCTTCTGCATCATCCCTGAACCAAGACGAGCGGCCTCTGAGTTGGTTACTTATGTGCTTTAATTAAAATGATGAAAACCAAGTAAACATCTAACAACTGATCAGATCTGACAGCGTACTATAAAAATGACTGCTGGGAGTTATCTGCTTTCAGCTGGAACAAGGTCAAGCTGTGCTTTGGTCTAATAAGAAAGGAAGAGTGCAATTCTGTGCAAGGACAGAGAGCTGTGGTTGTGTGGGATCTTCAGGGACTTTCAAGCTGCCACAACCCAGACCTGCATGTAGCCCAAATGAGGTGGAGATCTCAGGTAGTGTTCCTGTTCTCCCTCTCTCCTGGTCTAGTGCTAGCATTTGCACAGCTGTGTGACAGCTGGATTAGGAACTGCTGTCCCTGGGTCAGATTTGGATATAACTGTTTTCCCGAACTGGCTCTTGGGGAATAAGAACATGGAGAAGGGGCTGCCCCCATCGGTAGTGATGGGGATAGCTAGTCTAGATCCACTGGGAGTACAGATCTTCGGAGAATACAGATCCATAGTACAGCATGGATTTCAGCAGCTGTGTGGACACACAAGGAATGCGGACATCATTAATTTCTGAATAACTTTTATTTTTTTAATTTCTATTTTGCTTAGGCTGAGGGCTGATTCACGGGCACAGTGATACTGGGGAGGAGAGGTCTAGGGAGGCTTGGGTGTTGCGATGCGGACAAGACGACAAGCAAGGTTTCCTTGCTGCAGCTAAGGAAATACCAAGTGCCTGGTGGGGGTCAGGATCTGCTGGACTCACAGCAAACTGCCTCATGCAGGCAGGTGTTAAAATGCACACAGCTCAGTGGGCTTTTACTTCTGGGCTTTTGATGGTGAGAACAAAGCTGAGCGCACGGTGCCAGGAGTAAGCAAGTGGGCAAATGTGATAAATCAGTAACAAAGGACAACTAGCTGTGTGCATATAAATTGGGATGGAGTTAGCAGTAGCAATTCCTCACCAAGCTGAATGATTATGATGTCTCAGTGTGCTGTGACAATAAGATATATTTCAGACACTATGTGGACGGGCACTTTCTTGATGAAGAGTCAGAAGACAAAGTATAGAAAGAAATTATAAACTTGCAATCAGACAAAGCTTGTTATATGTATCTGTGCTGAAACAGGTGATCGACCGTTTTAATAGGCAAAAAGTAGCACTAAAATTTGCAGATGCAGAATTCTTTTAGGCTAGTAAAGCTTAAAGTAGGTTTTGATGAATTCCAAATTATTTGAATGCTGAGTAATTTGGAACCACGTGATAGATAAAATAGATGTTGACATATGTAAGGAAATACATATCAGAAGACATAACATGAACTTCTCACAGTCACGGCTGTGCTCTTGGGGAAAAGCAGACCTAAGAATTGCTGTGAAGGGCTGGTAGATCAATTGACATAAACCAAACAAAATGCTGAAGGTAACAAAGACTGGGACAGGAAAAATAGAAAATGATAATGGGACAGACTATTATGCCTTTTAGTAGTGCATCCTGATCTGAAATATGTCCAGCTTAGGTCTTGCCACCTCAGAAAAGACATAGCAGAAATAAGCGAGATGAGTCATGGAACTAAGATTTCTCATTAACCAGGACTGAAAAGACTTGTTTAGTTTAGAAAGAGAGACCTAGAAGATGGTAAGTCTTGTGGGAGCTATGAAGCTTTGTCTCCTTTGAAAGCGGCTGTGAGCCAGCCAGTTACCCTTTCCACACAAATATGGACCTAAGTGTAAGACAATTCTGCTCTTCTGCGTGTATTTCAATTTCTTTTTGTGCTTTCAATCGGTTAGTCCCATGGCAGATGTGTGCGTGGGCTGATGCCGTGGAGTTCTCCCTACTCTGCCCTGTCTCTGTGAAAAGCCTGGCCATGCTTTTGATACATTCCCTGGTTTGTTCATGGTGACATTCAGCACAATCCGTGTGTTACCCCTACTATTTTCAGGACTTGCCCCACCACTGTGACCATCTTGTGAAAAACAGGGAAAGCAAAGACACCATCTGGGTGGCTGGCAATGGAGAAAAACAGACTCATGTTTCAGATTCAAGATGAGTTACACTTAAAACCACAAGCAAATTGCTCCCTTCCCCCTGGCTATTTCTTTATGCAGATGGAAAAATTAGCTATGGCTACTGATAAGAGAAAATTTGCAATTACTTTCCTAATACTCACCATGAACTCTTATCAATGATACAGTGTGGAATATGCTACTAGTTCAGTTATCTTCCACAACACAAACCGAGGCTCAAGTTACATATTAATCATAAGAACATATGGTAGAGATGTGGCCAAATTTAATTTGCTTTTTACTAATCTTCCCATGGCAGTTGCTAAGAAGAGATACAGCAGAATGCATGGATGTGCACAGAGATTCCCCCTCCCTCCCTTTATTTTTTTCTTAGAAAGAAAAGGTTGACTACACAAAAAGCAATCAACTTCCTGTCTAAAATATTAACTGAGATTACAGCTACAGGAAACATATTTCTGAGATGAGAAGTAATTATTTATGTAATATACAGCTCTGGGAAAGAGGCTTTAAGAGCCTTTAACTCTGAGGCCAAATCAAAAGAAGTCAAAAAGCTCCTGTACTTGCTTCAGTCCAGCTTTCACAGGACTGGAGCAGGACTGCTAAGAATCACTTAACGGGAAGAAAGTAAAAATTACTGTAGGTGCACTAACTGTGCGTATCATTAGAAAAAATAAGCACAGCCCTCTAATTTAGGCTTGTGCACTCATCCTCCTGTGCACAAAAGGCACAATCAATTAATCAATCAATCAATCAATCAATCAATCAGGACAAGTTACTTCTGCCCTGCTTGTCTATGATGTATTTCCTGTTGTGCAGACATTTGAATTTATATGTGACTATTTATATATAGTCACTATTTCATATGTGACTATCTATGACCTCCCCGTCCCAGGGGAGCTTCAGATTGGATATTAGGAAAAATTTTTACACTGGAATGCTTATTAAGCATTGGGATGGGCTGCCCAGGGAAGTGGCTGAGGCACCATCCCTGGAGGTACTCAAGAGACAGGTTGACCTAGTGCTTAGTGACATGGTTTAGTGATGTTTTTTTTGTCAGAGTTAGGTTGATGGTTGGATTAGATGATCTTAATGGTCCCTTCCAACCTAGACAATTCTATGACTCTATAATTCTATTTGACACAATGTGGAGCAGTCTTCTTGGTACAAGTTACAGGTATCTCTTAGCTTATTAGAAGTACTGAAGAAACTAGACCAAGAGAAAGGCTTATTATGAAAATGAATATGCTTTGCATAAAGAAACCAGGCTTTTTGTGGTGCTCTGTCAACTTAGCTTATAAAACCAGATGACTCGTACTCAAGTCAGTTGAGAAAGGTACTTTTCCTCTTCTACCAAGTATTTTAAACCCTGAAATTGAGTTCTAACTGCCTTCATTAAAGATTTTGAGAACTAATTGCAGGGAAACAGAATGGGACCAGGACTGCTTGCATCTAATATTTCAATCTAGATTTGCAAAAAGCAATCCGAGCTTTGGCAGCATTTCCAAATATTTGTTTAAACAACAGCACTCTAAAATAATTTCCTTAGAGAAAAGAATAAAAATGGAACAAATACTGAAGTTAGACTGTGCATTGACTTTTCCTAACGGCTCTAGTATCCAGTTATTGAAACATACACTGCAGTTTTATGTGGCTCAAGCTGTAGCATCTCATCTTCTATGTTGTCCTTTCATAATCAACTGAGTAAACTTGCTAACAAAGTTTCTGAACTAGGTAGTGATATTTTCACTTAGCGGCTGGTGGCACAGCATCTTTCTTGACCCAAAACAAACAAACAATAAAAGAAAACTAATGCTAAAACATATGAAAGAATTCAGATTTGGTGATGAGATAAAAAATGTCCCTCTTATTTTACACAGTTGCCCCCTGTGGGTTCCATGACAGTGGCCAGGGCTGTCTAAACTAGGTTACCATTTCCATGCAATAATCTTACCACTCTGAGACATTGAATAACCTAGTGTACTTTTTATTAATTAAATGGAAGCAGAGGTTAATGAACATTCATTGGACCAACTTAACACCTTGAAATCACAGGCATCAGTCAGACTGAGAGGCAGCATACTGGTAAGATCAAGTTTTCTTTACAAACCTATGAGTCCCTGTACAAAAATAAAGTATAAAAGGGACAAGCAGAAATATTTGTGTTTTCCCAATGCTGGGGCTGCTTCTGAGGTCACATTCAGCATAAATTTAGAGAAGTCCAAGAGACGCTCCAAATTACGCAGTGATATTTACAGTACTAGAAGGACCCTTCTCCAGTTGGAGATTGAAAAAAAATTTAAAAAATTGTAACATTAACTCTGCACCTGCATGAGTCTTCCCTATGCAAGTGAAGCTTCCAGCTGAATTTATGGCAGCCTTTTGCCCTCTGTGTACCACACAAATAACATGGACCCATCAGAAGGGTTTGGGCTGGGCAGGAGGCAGAGGATGTGTGGATTGGGCAGACAGAGGAGGCTTGGGCTTGCTCTGCATGTCCTGGGACTGTGCCAAAAGACACCAGCTCACGGAGCTCACTAGGTTGCGTGGTTCAGCTGCACTTAAAGCTTAGTGGGGGGTTCCAAGTTAATCTTTTGCTACTGAAGGTTCGCTGAAAGTTCCTACATGGAAAACAGCCTGTGGTAAAGAGGAGGCAGGACAGTATGCTAACTGATCTGCTTTACACTTTTTGCCTCTTGATAATATGCTGTACAGTGAGAATAAAAGACCCAAAGCTCTCCAAGTTAAGTCTTTCTACTGTGTAATACTAACTGAATGGTAGCTCCACTTGAGAGAAGCAAAGCATATTAATTACATTAAATCACTACTTATTGTCATCTACATAAGGCAGAAGCACCCTCATGGGCCTTATGGATTTTTAACCTTACAGGTTGGATACACAGAAATTCCAAGAAAGTCACAATAACAGAGTCAAAAGCGTGTAGTCAAAACATTTATGGTGGCTTATACCCAAATTATCAAAATTACTTTACCTGTTTAATGTCATAAACATTTGAGACGAAGACTGTGCCACTGAAGTCAGATACCAATGCTTACCAGAGAAGTTTGTATTTCTAACATCAGAAACACTCCACTGCTTGATTTTCAGTAGGTCTTCTCATCTTTGTGCTTTACTGGGAAAAGAGGTAGTTTTGAGAGTGAAGAAACCTGTCACTTTGATGGGCTCAGCTAGTGTAGAACAGTCCCATTGCAAGAGCTGATCTACAGCAACATTTGCTAGGGTTCATCCAGGACTAGAATGACACTGCACAACTTCTTGAAAAATTACCTATTAGTCACTAAATAGTTCACAGTTTGTACCTACCCCCTTTTACAGGGGCTAAATTCAGAACAGATGAGCAGCTACTTCTACTCAAACAGGATCCCTCTTACTCCCTGGCTTTCTTATGTGAGGCCCTTACGGATGTCCCTCGGCACTTTTCCAACACTCCACAAACTACAGGCTCCAGGGAGTGGGTTATGGTACTTGTTTTGAGACACAGTCACAGAACTGTGATTCCAGCTGTAGCATAAGGGTGTTCAGCAGGTGGGGCAAAGAGATGGATCAAGATGGATCAAGTTCCCTCCTGTGCTGCAGGCTGGGAGCTGTGCAAATATAAACACCCTGCCTGACCTGGCTGGACTGAGATTTCATTCAAGGATTTTACAAGGACAGAGATTTGACCACCCGACCTGCAGTAGGAGTAGGCTGGAGAAAATTAGCAACCTATGAACTTTATGGTAACTACCCCAACGGTAAAGGTTTGACTGTGAGAACCTTTTCCGATTACATGTGCAGTGTTGCCAAACAACTGGAAGAGCCCACAGATCATTTACAGCTGATAGTTCAACTTTGAGGATAAATCCTTTGAGAACACTTTATCATTTTAATATAAACACTAAAAGCCATACTATACAACAGCACAGCCAACTGAGCTTTTAAAATAAATAATTTTAAGGAACATCTCTTGGTGGCAATGCTCACTTCTGTTAACCATTTCCAGAAAAAAAAAAATACAAGCCACCTGGGTCAGCGCGAGCATCAAGAAAGGAAACAAAACACTGAATCAGTACATGGTTACATTTTCCTTTCTTGGTTCCGATCTAATTCTAAATTCGTTCAACCTGTGCTCTTACAGGTGAAGCAGAGCTCCTGGAACAGATTTCAAGAAACCTTTTCTCACTGCAAGAGTCACTGGTTTGTTCTTCAAACTCCCTGCAATGAAATGAAGGAGACCCAAAAGCATTTAATTGTTGAACACATAAAAGGAAGTATATTTAAAATAAAAAAAATTGGTCAGACTGTAGAGTCAATTACCATTTTTAAAGGAATTTACAGGGCTGTTGTAGATGAGTCTTTTGGAATAGTCAGTTTATCGCAATGCCTAAACTGGTTTCTTCATTGCACAGTATTTTCTTTTAAAATGTGTGCATTTTTTAACAATTACATACATATTAAAAATCAGCATTTCTTTGCTTAAACTTAATTAAAACGTTAATACTCTCAGACAACACAGATCTGAAATGGTGAAACCAGTAATTGCCCCCTCCCACCTTACAACAAATTAAATTGAGACAAAATTACAAACACATTTCACTACATGATTATTATTAATAAAAATCAGTTGGTTTTTTTTTTTTTTATAAAGTTGCCCAAAATGCAAGGGATGTGCATAGGTTTACAACTTAGTCAGAATAATATTTTACTTTATTCCCTTGGGTACGTGTTCCCATGAACGGAATGTACTTTGCTGTAGATTACAGGTTTTTTTTCAACACAGATACACCAACGGCATGAACGCTTGCGACTGTCCACATGCATTAAGAGTCAAGACCCAATTTCAAATTTCTAAAAGTTTTACAGAGTTCTTCAAAGAGACAGTATCACATTATCTGGATGTTACACAAAAGTACTTAAAAATACTATCCTAGAAAAAAAAAGCGAAGAAAGGCCTTTGAAATTTATGAATTTGTTTCGTAACCACTAGACTAATTATTTCAAATAAATAAAGGAAAGCAAAGTATTCCAATTCATAAAATCAGACTCTAAAAAGAATGTAGTGTTCCACCCCCAAGTTAAGGTAACAGAATCATATTATTATTACTATTAAAATAGATTATGGAAAGCAGCATCTATTTTGTGCAGTTTTTAGGGGCCCTTGAAATAAAAAGCTACGATTTCCAAAAATATAACATTCCAAAGGACTGAATAATACATATATTTAAAGATACATTTTATTAAAGTTTAGGAGAAATGATTAAAAAAAAGATACTGTCTCTTTAAATTAGTGTTTGATTTGTTTTTCCCCCTCCTCCTATCTATTCGGACATGACAATAATTATAAATTTAGGTCACACTACATCTAGGTAGTCTCTAGGGGCCAAGACCTGTTGACACAAGGTCAGTAACGAAGAGGTTTTCCATGTATGAGGTGGTTCCCAGTAATGACAGATTTATTTATTTTTTTTTTTTTTCAATTCTCTCGTGACCGGTCTAGTAGACCCAGGAGACCGGGACCCACTGTGAGGCTGTACACACAAGCTCGATGGCTTCCTCCAGGTGCCTGATAGTTTCATCAATTTCATTGTTGATAATTGTTAGGTCAAAGTAGTGTGCATATGTTCTCTGTAAGATTTCAGACTCCTTCTGCAGGCGCTGAAGAGATTCATCCTGTTCAGCGGTCAGAAAAGAAAATGGGAGAGAGAGAAGTTGGATCCTTTCATACCCCTCTACAACAGCTTTCTAGCAGTTATTTACAGAGAAGGAAACAAGCAAAAAAGCCTTAAGGGAGACCTTGGTGGTTTTGATCCCCCACCTACATCTGTGGAAACCACATGGGAGAGACAGCACAATTTCCCTCTTGAAGCTGACATTCAAACAGCACTCAGTTATTGACATTAATTGAGACAAAACAGAGGTCTAGCATTAAAAAAGCAAGGCAGAGGATGGAAGCTTAGAAAAGCAGCACAGACATGAGCAACGGAGACCATATATGAATAAAACGTAAGAAGTGCACAACTACGAGCTACTGGGCCTATGTCCGGATAAGAACACGAGAAATGGGAGAGAGCATATATTGTCAGGTATCAGCTGTTCATGGTTTCGGTCATGTTTTCTGTTCAAAATCAGTCTTCTGGGTCTACTTCCTTTCATAATCATTTACTGATAAGGAAGTTCTCACCGCATTACTCTGCGGTTCCTATTTCAGAGCATGCCATTTCCAGCATCTTTTAGCATGAGATCCTGAAGACCAACCACAGTTCACACTCAAGGGCCAGCAACAGCAGACTGGTGCTCTCGGTGGCTTTGTGTCAATGTCCTTACAGAAACAAGTGCATCCTATTTTGTGGGTGCCCTGCTTTGTGTGTAGCAATGGGCTTTGTTAGTGAGGTCTGCCTTACTGGGAAACTGAACTGATTCTTCCTAGGGCTCTGCAGCAATTGTAAGTTTCAATTCTCTTCCTGAAAATTCCCTTATAAATAAATAAATAAATAAAAAATCATTTGCTGCTTTCTGGAATCTTGAGATAGCCACGGCATCAAGACCTTCCCACCCCACCGGTTTGGGGTGGATATGAGGCAAAATTACATATGAACAGTATGGACTCCTGCTTGTCTGGAGTATCTATAGGGTCACCCTCCTTGATCAATTAACTGAGATACACTTTGTTATAACAGGATTTTAGGCTGCAGGAAATACAGAAACAGTGCCTATAGCTGTTTTCACAAGAAATTATTCTGGGAACAGAATTTTATCCAGCTAATGAGAGACTCTCCCCCTCCCCTTTTTTTCTGTTTAAACTTCACAAGTATTTGTAATTACAGTGCCAAGTAGCTGTGGAACAGCGGCTTTCAGGTCCTCTGAAGGGAACAACCTGCCCTGAGACAGTTCTCCTTCCCCTATAACTATGAAACCAGCCACTTCTGGAGGAGAAGTTCTGTACCAAAGTTACAGTTCTGCTTCTCTCATGAAGCTCTAGCCTCAAACGAGTGGGGGCGCTGTGTCACCTTCACTTGATAATCATTACAAATTTCAAAGTCAGACAAATGCTCCTCATATGTGCTTCTGTACAATGGATGCTCCTTGTGTGGACATTATGCATCGCCAGCAATGCCTGGAACTTTCATAGAAAATACCAGTGCATGAAAATTTAATTTATGCTATTAACAAATTGGAAAATATGGATCAATATTAATATTAAATATTTTTGTGGAACATCCATCGTATTGTGACTGACAATAAAAATTTGAAAATTTAAAAAAGCCCCAACTGGTAGATAGAGGAGAATGAATATTAATATTTAGCTTGCACACACATGTCACAAAATTAGGAGTTTCAAAAGTTCATTAGATTTTAATACTTTTCTGACTTAGCTTTCCTAGATCCAACTCTACTGGGATCAAAGTGGGTTGTATTTTGGAATAATTAATTTTTCTAGCCTGTTGGAAATGTAAAACGTTACTTCTTTCTTATACTTGTAGAGGCAGTAATAAGTTTGGGATAGGCCACTGCAGCAGTTTTCAAATATGTGCAAACTTTCTCAAGTTCTGCAAAAAGAAAAGAAATTACAGTTCTTGATTTCTGTTTTACTCCGGGACCAAATTTCACCTGTGTTTGTGACAGAGTATCTATCTGTACATTCAAAACCATATCGCACTTGGCAAAGTGTTTCCTATGTGTCTGTAAGCCTTAAATGCAAAAATTCATCTTTGAAGCTAACACTTCCTCAAAATTTTCACAATAGTAAGTTCCTCTCAATTTCTCTAAAAGTTGGTAATTAGATTTCGAATAGTGAACATCCCAGGTTATTGTTCAAGAAGAATATTCTTCAGCAGTTGTGCTCTCATAGTGTCAAGAAAGAAGCTATTTATCAAGATGTTCAGCCAGCTGCAGACAGACGAATGGCTACAGCTTCGGGCTCGTACGCAATAGGCATTTTATGTGGGTTTAGTTGTAATGTGTCTATTACTGAAATAGACTTTTCTTTCCTGACCACTAGAATTCAGTTCATTTTCCTATTCTTCTCTCCTCCACCACAGCTATGACAGAAAGGATTGAAACATGGCTTTTATCAACAAAATCTCTCCCATGTGCACAATGGTCACCAGTGATACCTTTGGTCTCTGAGGACTGGTTGTTTTTGGCTTTAATGTACATAGGACAATAGCTGCCGCTTGTGGCAGTCAAAGCACAACCTAATAAATTACTCGTATTCCCTTATAAGGCCCTGAACAATGTATAAACACATCATCAGGCCTTGGCCAATTTTGCTCCAAAAGAAAGAAGTTTTCCTTAATTTAAACAGTTAGTGGACTTCAAACTTTTAAAGAAAAATTCTTTTTATTCTTTGGCTGTAGGAAGGGAGGAAGCATAGCTGAAATTCAGAAAAAATTGGCTCAATCAAGATTTATGCATGGCTCGATAAAGATTTAGATCAAAAAGTGGAGCCTGCAAACTCCTCTTTGCTCTTGTCTGGGCAATGGAAGGTAGAAAACAGCTGGAGAAATATTCAATTGGAAAGCACAATATTTTGTCTCCTAACTCTTGCTGTGTGGTTCTTGATTACTGAGATATTTTGTGTGGCCTATGATAGGCTAAAGTGTCTCAAGGGAGATAACTTAAGATGAGGCCTCTGCACCAATTTCACCAGAAAGTTTACATGTACAGGCGTAAGAGTAGAAATTTTACTCTCTAGTTTCTTTTTACTAGCAGATAATTTTAGTGCAGCTATGGGAAGTCATTATTGCATTAAATTTTTATTCCAGTGGTGAAAGTAACACTGAATGGGAGCGAGCATATCTACATTCTAAAACTACTGAAATAACCAGGACTACTGTGTCAGCCCCTAGCTGGTACTTACAGGCAATTTTCTGCACCATTTTGGCAGCTATGTACAATTAGTACGAGTGCAGGAAAATGAAAAGAAAAGCAAAGATGAAATTTAAGAAAACATAAGGGGGAAAAAAAAAGGACAGTCATTTACAGAAGTGTTCTCAAAAAGCGTAAGTAAAATAAACAAAGCAGGATAAGAGGATAAACAGGAAGGGATACTCATTACGCAAATGAACCTTTCAAAAAGGAAGCATGAATGGGAAATATGAAACACACACTCTCCTCCCTTGTTTGCTGCCTTGCAGGCTGCTAACACACAGACATAATTTGCGTATCTCCATGCAGCCCAGTAAACCCTGTAAAATAGGATCCTGTATATATTTGGGTAAGGTCTGTTGCTATTACCATTTCCCACCCCTCCCTGCCCTTAAGTTTAATGGATTCATAAATTAGCACGTCTTGCAAGTGTGGCCTCAGTTCAGCAATTCATATGCCTGAGTGAAACCCTGCATGTACAGAGACTTTAGTCACAAGAGCTTAAAATAAAGACACAGTCTTACAGCATGAATGGCAAATATTTAGAACATAACACTTCTACTAATGTTCCTTTGGCATGAACAAATATTTCCCCACCACTACCATAAAAGGTACATTCCTGTCCTCTTCCTAGTGTACCATGGAAAGCACATTCTCCCTCACATGCACTGTTCCAAATGTCTCTATATTATATCCTACAGCTGGAAGATTAAAAGTTAAATACCACTGGCAGATGAGTGAGGCCAAGGAAGACTATATGGGAGCTGAGACACAGGTATGGAAGCAACAAATCCAGGCAATTACATAATTGTGCAGGGTACATGGTTGCCTGAATTCTGCTATAAGCACAGTGCTTGCCTGGCACGTCCTAAGAACTATGCCATGCCATTTTCTTGCATGAAGGCAAATTCGGCGTAGAATACAAAATTTAAGTATTTTCTCCAGATCATACTGATTTACAGCATATGCTAACACCAGCAGTCAGACAAACTGTCGCTTCACTAACATTGTAAATGATGATGTTCTGAGAGATCTTTGTCTGTACACTCATGTAACATTTACCAGTTAGAATATGGATCCGTAAGACTCGGTGAAATGACATAACTTACTACTGTGAAAGTTAAAAGATCCTTCTTCCCTCTCCCATCTCCCATCAAGCTTTCACTGCTTGTTCTGGCATTGGCACTTGTCAGAACCTTTGTGAGCTGCTTGAAAACTGACAAAAATCCCATTTAGAGCTGAAGTAGCTCCCTAAAGGATCTGATAAGTGCCATAGCTTGTGGAGACTGGCAGGACATGTCCCAGAAGCAAGTTAGAGAGAATCACTCCCTTCAGCAACCACAAACTAGTAGAATGCCTCAGCTGCCAGTGAAATTCCAGCTCGAGGCCAGTATTTTTCACTCTCCACTTGCTATTTTAATAATCATTCAGGGTATTTGCATTTAAATATGTTTGTCTTGTTCCTTATTTTCCTACAAGCCTCTGCAGTGATGTCATAGTTTCATACTTATCATATTGTAATTACATTTCTATAGAAACAGGCTGTAGAGACAGCCCTTCTGACTTTATTTTTGTGTGATCAAGGAGACATTTAGGAGATTTGGACCAGAGTCACGGTCAAATCCAATTGATTAAATACCTTAATATCATGGTTTAAAAAAGGCTGAGCAGACAAAGTGTTTGTATAAATATCATTTGCCCTGTTGTGAGCTAAATCCAGAATTGCTTGATATAATTTTTAAAATCAGTAGCATTCTGCAGCGCGCATAGTCTCTAAAAACTAAGTAGGAAATTCAGGATTTGGACCTTTGTGAGCACTTAACATTATTCCACAAGCAATAACCCCTTTGGTCAAAGCTTCCAATTTTTAGAGAACAGTCTTTGAAATTAATAAGCCTATTCCTGATATATATTTGCTGTATAGAAAAGATATGAAAAGATAAAGGTGGGATGACAGCACAGTCACACACATCCATTTCTTCAGTTCAGGCCAGTGTCTATCTAGTGTTAGCACTGCAACTCAGAATTAAGTAATTTGTGCTAATGATTTGTCAAGGATTTGGAATTGGGTATTTGAGCTAGGGTAGAGAATGAAATAAAAGAATATGTAATTTTAGAATACATCACATGGATCCTTCAAGTTCAAATTTTGAATTAGAAAAATCAGTCAATAAACAATAAACATCTCTCAATCAACTTAATAGTGCTGCCATGCAACTGTCTTTCTGCCTCTCCATTTATAGACAAGGAAACAATTAATGAATCCAATCTGCATATTTGAATCTCATCCTTAATTCTGTCTCTGATAGGACATTAGATTGCAACATGCCATACCTCATTAATGCCTGGGGTAATCGTAGGTGCAGCAATAAAAACAACAAAAGGAGCAAACTCTGCAGTTCTCAGGACCTTCAATGCCTAAGTGAAAAAAAATCAGATACTTTAGAAGAATCCCCCAACAATCCATGTGAAATAATTTTAGTCACACAATCAAAAGATACAAAAACGTGGCTTACAAACACTGGTACTTGTTCTTAAACTGATCTGGAGACCTTAGTAATACAGACACTTAAATTTTTGCATTAGTTTACATTTTTTGTGGTCAAATAATTTATTTATCCTTAATTAAAGTGGGTTCTCAAGAAAACACTTTAGCACTTTCAGAGAGGCTCTTCCCATACAGTTTCAAAGGCTGCAGAATTCTGTTTGCATTTAAACTGAATGGTTAACACCAGGTAAAAAAAAAAAAATCAGTCATGTCATAAATAGGGAAAAGAGCCAACTGTATTTTAGAATAAAAATTGATTAGAATATCATTTTTTTTTCCACTTATCATCACTGTATATTATTATTTTCTGAAACAAATGAAAATGTGCCGTGAGAGGTTTGAAGTCTTTAAAAAGCGAACATAGCACTAATGCAGTAAATGCAGCACCAATCCCCTGAACCAAACCTAGGGAAAAGAGTTTTCATTAAAAAGCTGACTTACTCATAATTTACTGAGTGACACACAGAGCTGCCATATGTGAAACTTTGGTAGAGATCCAAGCCAGACTGAAGTGCAGGACAGCAAGTAAACATACTTCAGCTGGACTCAAATGGATGGACAAGATAAAGAAAAACTACTAAAGGCCAGTCTTTTTTCACTCCTGTTTCCTGTATTCTCCAAAGTTTGTTTGTTTTTAATTTTTTTTAAAGTAAATAAAAGACCAAACAAAACACCACAATCCATCCTCTTCCAAAGCTAAAGAGGTTTTCATCTCTGCTGCTTGAAACCCACCTATACATATATTATCTATGCCAACCTCCTCGAAGCAAGAGATAAATCCCACATGGGAAAGTCAAGAAAACTCACATAACTAAAAGTACCCACAGGAAAACAGGCAAGAAGCACAAGATAACTTGGAATGAATCCACAAACAGGCTGGCCTTAATGAGCTGAGATGGATGCATGAGGAAGCTGGTTAAGAAAAAGGCTCACTACATGCATGCTGGAGGAAGTGTAGCAGATGTGGTTGTTACCAAATGTAGACATATTCTAACAAAGATTAAAATGGGTTAAGAGAATTGTAATGCTTCTTAATAATATGAGTCAAAAAGGTTTATCAAGAGAATTTGCTTTTAACAGCTGCTTCGTTTGAACTAACTATAAATGCTGCTCTCCCTGAAAACAGTTAAATGTGGGATTTTATTCTTCAGAACAGTACCACACCAGCATACTGTGTGACCTGTCCTAAATAACTTAGTCAGGTATCTTATTTCTGTTATGAAATTCTTAAAGAATTTGAAGATCTTGAATCCATTCACAAAGAAGAAATAAGACAGCAAATTTAAATAGGCAACACTGGTCACAATTTTAATTTGTCTTTCCTCCCACTTCCTTCAATCTTCTAGAATAATATAAACATCATGTTTGTCCATATTCAGGTTGTTCCACTTAACAAAACATATAAACACATCATCGTGAACTGAAAGCTATGACTACATGGATGTTTCAAAGGAAACATATCAGAAGTCTCTACTGAAGATTTGATATAATGAATAAACAAATTATTAGTGTTTCTTCAGAGCCTCATTTTCCTTCCTGCCTGCTTCTAAAAAGTATAATACCGCAACACAGGAAGGAGTTTATAAAGTAACAACACTGATCTGGTCATTGTGCAAACAGGATCAATGTCGGTGATTGACCACAAACATTTCTGACAATGTTCAATAGTGATATGGAGCCAAGGGTCACAGTTAGGAACAAGATTACCCTCTAACACAGCATCAGTGAGAAATTTTTGAAAATATTGCAATATTACCCCTGGCAGGAAATAACAATCACTTCTTTTGATACATTTTACTGGACATGAGTTGGAACTAGATGATCTTTTAGTTGGAACTAGATGATCTTTAAGGTCCCTTCCAACCCAAACCATTCTATGATTCTAGGAGGCTAATACAGTAAAAAGTTACGTGTTAAGCAGATTTTAAAGCCACAGTGGTTGCATACCAAGCTAAACTATGTATTTGTTTCTGCTATCTGCTCTTCTAACCAAATGATACCAGAATTCTGCTTCACAGATTGATACCTTGGTGTTTCAGGGACTTTCATTTCACATTACTGTATGCATTACTTATCTAAAGTGCAATCAATAAAAATAAATATAAGGTTGAAGTATTTGTGATAAGTCCTATTTTCATGTACTTCTAATTAATTACCTGAGGTTCTACATCAAGTATTGCAATTAGTCCCTGCTCATGGATCTTTCGTATTGTTTCCAGTTTTGTCCCATACATTGCATCCTCATGGCTGCCATATTCCAAATATTCATTGTTTGATATATCTTGCATCATTTGGTCATGTGATACAAAGTAGTAATTTTTCCCATTTTCTTCATCTTTCTTTGGAGGTCGAGTTGTGTCTGAAAATACAAAATATTTTTTGTACAAAAGCAATGTTAAGTTTACATATGGCTTTTTGTTTGGTTTATCAATACTTATTCACTGAATGATGACCTGTCAAATCACATACAGAACAACAAAGCATGAGTTTGAGGCAGGCAGAATGACAGAGCCTGGGAAAAGCAGGAGATGAAGGGATGTGGAAAAGGTAAAAATCAAAAGGTAAGAGAGGAAGAATAGAATAAATAAATAAATGGACTAAATAACCTTTACCTGTTCAAGACTATAAGAGTCTATCAGCTGCTTTCAACAGCAAACAAAAGCCAGATCTCACAGTTTTTATAGCTTCTAAACAATTCAATTAACATCTCCATTTTATCCCAGGGTCCAGTAGTGGGCCTAGTCCTGTTCAGCATCTTCATTAATCACCGAGCAAAGTGCACCCTGAGCAAGGATATGAAACTGGGAGGGGTGGCTAATACACCAGAGGGCCATGCTGCCATCCAGAGGGCCCTTGACAGGCTGGAGAAACAGGCTGACAGGGACCTCATGAAATTCAACAAAAGGAAGTGCCAAGTCCTACACCTGGGGAGGAACAATCCCATGCACCAGTACGTGCTGGGAGCTGACCAGTTGGAAAGCAGTTCTCCAGAAAAGACCCTGTGGGGGTCTTGGTAGACACTCAGCTGAATATAAGGCAGCCATGTGCTGTTGTGGCAAAGAAAGGCGAAAGGTATCCGGGCTGCATTAGACAAAGTTTTGGCAGCAGGAGGGGGGAGGTGATTCTCCCCCTCCGCTCAGCACTGGTGAGGCCACACTTGGAGTGCTGTGTCCAGTTCTGGGCTCCCCAGTACAAGAGAGACATGGACATAGTGGATAACATCCAGTGAAGGGGCACTACGGGACGAGAACATCTCTCCTATGAGGAAAGGCTGAGAGAGTTGGGAATGTTCAGCCTGGAGAAGACAAGGCTCAAGTGCTATCTCCTCAATGAGTATAGGTATCTAAAGTGAAGGTGTAAAGAAGACGGAGCTTATCTCTTTTCAGTGGTGCTCAACGACAGGACATGAGGTAACAGGCACGCACTGAAACATGGGAGTTTCCATCCCAATGCAATGGAACACTTTTTCACTTTGAGGGTGACTGAGCACTGGCACAGACTGCCCACAGAGGTGTTAGAGTCTCCACCCTTGGACATAATCAACAGCCACCCGGCCATGGTCGCAAGCAATTGGCTCTAAGTAGCCCTGCTTGAGCAGTGGGGTTGGACCAGATGACCTCCAGAGGTAGGGACTGCAACCATTTCGTAAGCCACAGGGATTCTTTGCCCCACAGACATGCTGATATCCACTTGCTTCTCTTTCCCTCACAAACTGATTTATTCTTGTACTTTTCCGCTATCATAGTGTTGGTAACATATCTGAAACACCATATCTCTCCCCAATCAAATCCCATATCTTCCAACAACCCTATCATAATTTCAAACAAGGTATCAAAAAATTGAACTAATATTCTATTTTTAATTATACCTATTACTGTTCTGAGGATTAATTAGTATATTTCAAAGATGAAAAGTTCTATAGAAAAATTATAGGTCATAGTTATTATTTTAAAGAATTCAAGAACTTCAGTTCTACTGAACTTCCATACTCTTATATTTCCCCCAAATCATCTTCTGCAAAATTATTTCTGTATTTTCCATTTCTTAACTTTAATTCTTTTTCTTCTTCTGAGTGTGAAAGTGTAAGTCTAAAAAGTGGGTGAGGGCGTGATTACTTGTTGTCAAGAGAGATGAAAGCTACTTAACAGTAACATACTTTTTGAATATATTGCTTCTGCAGACCTATGTGGTGAGAGATGTATGGCCTACTAATCCTTTTAATGAACCAGCACCATGTGTGACATGACCTTTATGATCAGTAGGTTTTCAGTAGGTAGATAATTTTTTCATAAAGCATTCCCCCAAACTCCACACCCAACTAAAGTCCTATCTCAAAAGCTGCCTATTCCTACCCCAGTCTTATAAAAGAATGCAGAAAATGCAGTAAAATCAATTTCTAAGAGTTGGAGAGAATAAAGTCAATTACCTAGAGTCAGCTGAAAGACAGATCAGGTTCTCATAACACTTAAAGTGTATGTGATATATTTCACATGATCTATTTATATCAATAACATAAGGAAGTAATTCGGGTCTTGACACAAGCATAAAGTTCGATTTTAAATGCCCTATATGCCTGAAATCTGAAACATCCTTACAGGGCTATTAGATATAACACAGGAGTTAGACAAGATCACTGCTCTTCTCGAGTGGTGCTGGAGGTCAGCTGATGTCTAAAACTGGCATCTAAACATCATACTGATGCTTAAGCACCTGAATTTCTTCCTGATTTGCAGTCCAGTCCTTTTATTCTTCTTAAATAATCAACGAAGCAATTCCAGTGCTTCTACAGAGCACAAACTAATGCAGGAAATCAAAGGCATGGTCATCACAGTACAGGTGAGATCATTTTAACAGATATTTGCACATGAAACAACTAATTCACCTTCTATCTTCCCACAGCAATACAGCTAGTACTTGTGAGAGACCGAGTGGAAAGCATACTGTAAAACATTTATTACTCTTTGGTTTAGTGCTTTTATTGGAGAACATATTTGCTGGGTTACTGATCCCCCCATATAATCTTGTCTGTATTGAATAACATAGGTACAATATACACCATGTACTCCTGGCACAGTACTTTTAAAGTGTCTAATCCAGGATTTTAGTGTCTCGATATGAACAGTAGTGTGACAAACAGTGCAGTTTCACATTGCTGCTGGGGTGATCTAATGACTCATGTTTTCAAAAGGGCTAGGTCTTTCTGTTTTCCTTCTGCTGGCACTGGTCTTTGTCTAACTCCTTAGCAAGCAAGGCTGGGGAACTTAAATCAGCAGCCAGCTAATCGCTTTCCCCTTCCAAAAAGGTTCACAAATAAGCTCTTAAAAACAATACTTTATAGCAACAACAAAGTCCTTAGAACAATTTTAAAGTAAAGATAAGGATAGAGAAAATTAAATTAAAAGATTATGGTCATCATTGTCCCTTCTGAGCCATGTGTGGTGTTTCTGAAGTCATCCTGAAACAGACCAGACGTGTAGCTTGAGGAAAAAATATGCACCTCCAAGAGATCGTATAGTAGGATATGTAATGGTACCTGCGATGGTATTGCTAGAGATTGTTGTGAAGGGAAAACACCTCTATGTTTTTCGTAACAAACCACTTATAAGCAGTGAAGTTAATTGTGCTTTCTTTTTCTTACTGTGATGTCTGGAAAGTTATTTTAGTATAAACACCAGTCCCTCAAGGCTAGGCTGTGAAAGGCAATTTAAAACATTCACATAAGGTACACATTAAAGATTTCCTTGAAATCCAGTTTATACTTCTTCTCATGGAAATTATACACAGTTTTAACTGTCAAGGCTGTTCCAGTCTTACCTGAACTGTAAATGTAAAATTAGCACAGAAATATAAAAAATGTTTTAGCATTCATTCTAAATTAACAAACATTTGGGGTAGAGAGAAGTATGCTTAACAAGAAGTTTTGTGAATACTAAGAAACATTTGATGTTAAAGTGGTGCTACTTACTACCCCTCCTTCTGAAAAAAACAAAAGAAGAAATAACCCAGTCCAACCACAGTTTCCACCTTTAAGATAGGATACGTCTCAGCAGAACTGGACACACATAGTAGTACAACGGGGGTGATGTCAAGATGGTACAAACAATTTTGCAGTACATTGAAGATTGCTACTTACGAGGAATGGGGTAAGCAAATCTGTCCGGGTGTTTTGTGATGAGTGTGTTTTTTATGTGTCTTCTTCCAACTCCGTGTGCACCTAATCCACAATGCAAAAAGTAAATTATAAATTTTCCACCGCAAGGGATTCAAAACTATGCTGTTATGTTCAGAATAATAACTCAAAATTACCTAGTAAGACTAGTGTTTTCCTTTTGAATGCTGGCAGTTTTACTACTTCTTCATATGTGACGAGATCTAATTGATCAAACACTAGAACACAAAAGAAACCCCCCCAAGGATGAGAAAAAAGGCATATTAAAGGTGATAATTAATTGCACTACAAATTAGCAAGTTTTAGATTTACAATTCAAAATAATATATAATGGGAAATAAAACCATTTCATTATGCAATTTTAACAAGAGAGTTCATTTAAAAAACTGTTAAAAAGCAATAACAAAGCTACTGAAATGCTCAAGAAGGATTGCACGTCCTTTCATGCAGTATTCAGCAGACCACAAAAATTAGCTAAAATGGCATGCCATTCACGTTTGCATTCCTAAGAAATAGCAATACTAAAGAAAAATCTGTAGACAGTGACCAACATGAATACAATGTGAGAACATCTATTTACACTAAAGATAGGGATACTTTCATAATCATGTTTTAACAAGATCTACGAGAAAAGTATAGAGAAGAGTGCAAATACTTGGTGGTATTCATTCTTCAAAACTACCATGTTAATTGTAATTAGACTTCTCCTTAAACACATATGCTAGTTAAATTGACATGCTTTTAAAACTTGTGACGGAATGAAGAATTCTAACGAAAAGTGATGGCATTACATAAAAGAACCTCTATCATATTTAGGGAAAAATTGTAAAAGTACTGTTTCAAAAATAATTTCAACTGCAGTTGAAATTGGATGAATTTCATCATGCCCACTAATCTATTGTCAATTGCCAAGGTATATAATGATTGACAAATCAAGTTTTGTTCATTAAAAAAACCTTAATCCTCCTGTGCCCAATAACACAACATGTCTGGTAATTCTTGCAGAATTCTAATGAAAAAAAGAAGCCAAGAGGCAGTTATTTGTATTTATAAAGATTACAGCAATCAGCAATTGTGAGCAGAATAACGAACAAGAGTTTTTAGTTCTGTATTTATGCTTGCTATAAAAAGAAGAGGGGACTGCATCTAAAGTATGGGATCTTCGAGCGTTTCCAAGTCCTAAGCTGGTGTATTCACCTCAACTATATTCCATCCATCTTTTAGGAACAGTCTGAATATAACCCTCTCCTCCATTTGGCCCTGTCCAAACTCCCTTAGGAAAGTAGGCAGTGGCGGAAGCTTTAGTTTGCTTGCTCCAGAAGTTCCCAGCCACCAAGATCAGCATTAGGAGCATGGAGCCTACCAGAAATCACATGCTCTTTGTACTACAAAGTCCCAGTTAAAGCAGCAAAGGATTTAACTTAATGTATTTATTTTTATAGGGCAGATTTTTCAATTCAACAGCAGTCTGTTAATCCTAGAGAAAAAGTACAACTACTTCAATTTGATCAAACTAGAAATTAGTTGACATACTCAACTCTCTGAGACCTTGAAAAGATACAGATACGAAAACTTCCTAGTCCATGTGAAGCATTGTGAATTTCATCCTTAAGGAGAATCTCTTTCAACCTTCCCCAAATATTACAACCAAGAATTTAGTAATATTTTAATTCCATTCCACAAGCACGGAATTCTTACTACTGTCCTTTTTGCAACTTCACACTAAGTTTTTAAACTAATTAAGAATTCATTTCATATTAGAAAGGGTTAAAAGACCTACAACACGTTAAACAGTTTTACCATTCTAATCATCTTGGCCTGCAAGTATCTTTTCCCATTAAAAAAAAGTAATTAAAAAACCCAATCTTTTCTTCTTGAACAAAACCACATTATGTTAGATACAAACAACAGGATCAAACAACAGAAATGATACATATTAATGCTTTCATCACAAACTAAAAGCATGGAGATGTGTCTCATTCTACATGGATTTAACTAATGATTGTAGGGTTTTCAAAGGCAAAAGAAAAATGATTAATTTTTTAATATACACAAGATATGAGGAATACAGGGCACATTTAAAGACTGAACTTTAATGCTTCTGTGTTACTAAGCTACTAAAGAAAAGAAGTCTTTGAAAGGAAACAGTAAGAAGCAAATAAAGAGGCATTGTCACTTGACAGGTTACTTACATGCACAGAGGCCATTGGGAGTAAGACAGCATGAAAAATGTACAGGGGTCATTGAGATATGGCTTGTAATATATTAGTAAAATAAAAAGTATATGCACAAAATAAACTTTACCATGCAATAGTCTAAACACAAGGCAAATAAATCACATTAAGAAATGATAAACATATTTTATAAAAGCTTGGCAATTTTCTACATTATGCATAATATGAAGCATAGTTCTAGTATGCGCTAAAGAAGGTTCTTTTATGAAGTCCTGCAATAACATTTCAGAAAATTGAATAAAAAAATATTTCTAGATATCACTGCAGTGTATCTCTACAGCATTTATAAAAATGTCAGTCAACTTAATAATGAAAAATATTTGATTTTTTCTGTGGGTTTTGGTTTGAAACTGACTTCACAATTATAAGATGTATGATTATTAAATTGTCTCCTGAAGATACAATACTCTAATATCAAGCATAGAGAAAAGAAAAATGGGATATTATTTTTCTTGTAAAGGAGAATATATTTGCTTTTAATTATAAAAAGTAATGGACATGTTCTCTTCTTTAATTCACAAAGTATGTCTGATTTGCAGAATAACTGCAGTCCTAGTTCCAGTAATATCCCAATATATCAACACCAAAATCTTAGCTCTCAAATCATTAGCCAGCCATGTAAATCTCAGTTGACTATGAAGTATTTTACTAGGTCATTTCTCAGCACACCAGTTCAGTCTCATTGCTAAGGCAAAAATAACAGGGAAGTCCAAATAGATTACATACTGCTAAATGATTTATTGAATTTTATAAGATATAAGAGAAATAAATTCTACTTTCTCCTAAGAGCAACATCTTGACATCTAGATTAGACTTCTCAGTTCCAAATTAATTGTACTTACTTTGGAATAATTAATTACACTTATTTTGGAAGAAAAGATCTGGTTTTTATTCTGAGACAGATGCACTGCAAGCATGCAAAAGCCAGTGTCGGTATATTTCTGCCTAACTATACCAGATGTGATAGAGCAGTTCAGAGAAGGTAAATTCAGTACCACTTTAGTTAAACTTATACTCATGCAAACACCAGAGCATTTCAGTGAACCTCTTTATATCCCATATCTGGTGTCATTCCTTGGAATATTGCTGGCATCACCTTAAATACCTCAAGGACACTGAGATCAATAAATATTTCTAAGAGAAATCTTGATTCCAATCTGCGCTTTCATTAACTTTTTGACTTCTTGGGGGAAGGGGAAGCGTCAGATGGTATTATGAACACCTTCTTTTATGGGTTATTATGATACTTTTTATTGTTAATGTTTCTAACATGGCAACTAACAGCACTGATGGTGAGAAGTACTAATGGCAGGCAAACAGCGCGACTCGAAGGGCTGTCAACTTTCTCCAAAATGTCCCCCCTACATCAAGATAGGAAAGTCTGGATTATCCTCCATTTAGGGATTTAATTGATACAAAGTCTTTGAGCTCGTTTTGTTCCTTAGATATTGCCTGCTCCTTCTCTGTCCCTGGCCATCCTCTTTCCTTATTCCCTTGCAGCATGCCATGCTTAGTAACCCTGATACTATGAACTACGGAGCTGCACTGTGAACTTTATTAAGTAATGTATCTGCCCCGAAGAAAAAGAATCAGTGTTTTTTCTTGGCTTGTTAACTGGTAGTCCAGTTAACAGCATGGTCATGCAAAGTTAAATTGGCCCAGCTGAAAGGAGTGGCAATGCTGTGGGAATGTATGCTGGGAGAAAATGATAATACTTTAAAACCAGTATTGTTGAAGACTTTAGGTAACAAAATCCAGTTTATTCTCAACAGTTTTTGTTAAGGTCATAATTAGTAAAACACGGTTTAGTGCTACTGCAATGGAGTGGAAACATGAAAACAACCAGAATGTCAAACCAGCAAAAAGAGGAAAACACGATAAAGCTTTCAATCTCTACTTGTCTCATAATTAAATACTTAGAGACAATCCGAAACGGTTTTCAGGGTAACAAGTAATTTTATATTTAACTGTGAACATCTTAAATGTGACGGTGAATTAAGGACAATTACTGTTCTTTGATATTCTTAGATTTTATTTTCAAGTGACTTTTAAGTGAAAATAATTATGTAGTAATGATATGTAGAACTGATATTATGTAGTTGCCCAGAGAAGCTGTGGATGCTCCATCCCTGGAGGTGTTCAAGACCAGGCTGGATGGGGCTTTGAGCAACTTGGTCTGGTGGGAGGTGTCCCTGCCCATGGCAGGGGCGTTGGAACTCAATGGTCTTTAAGGTCCTTTCCAACCTAAACCATCCTATGATTCTAATGTTGCAAGCTCTGATAATGCACATGGATTGTACGGGTAAGGAGAAATGTAAAAATACAGATTTACATTATTTAATTGGTGCGGTTAAGAATGCAACTGAAAAGACCACAGAAATTAATGCAATATATAAAATAATTTCATGATACTGTTTGGACAGGTGTATCTTTTAATTCTAATAAAAATTAGTCTCCCAAGAGTCCACAGTATGTGATATCAATGCAAAAGCAATAGAAACAGTTTCAACACATTGAATATTTTATATTAAAAGCAAATTCTGCTCATGAATGAAGGGGTCTTCTTTACTACTGAAACTAATGAATTTTGCTCAGCAAGGATCTCTTACTCTGTACTTCTTCATGCAAAATTTTCTAAAAAAATGTCAATTTTTCAGCTGTCTAAATAGAAACCAAGACCTTAGAGTTCAGGCAGAAAACACTACAAGGAGGATGAACTTCCACATTTTTTTCTATTTGGTAACTGTAAATATCACACTGACTACACAATGGCTCTTATCCCACTTCCAGCTGTAATGCTTCAAGAAAAATACCCTTTTGTGATGTTTTCACATATATAATCTACAGCTATAAACATATATTAACAAGGATGCTACTGAAAAGTCTTCTGTAAAGCACAGTAGAGTTACATAAATTGCAAAATTAATATCCTGTTGGTTTCTAGTGCTCCTTTAAATATAAAAACCAAAACAATGTAAGCCTATATTAGGATGTATTATGAGGCATTTATTTTCTTGCAGCTTGCCTCTCTCTGATTAAATTGTGTGTTCAGATAGCAAAGAACAAGCAAAGTAATGTTGGCATAATTAGAATTTTACTTAGATTTTCCTAAGTAACTCTTGAGGCTTATGCAACAGTGCTAGCCGAACAATTAATGGCAAGTTTAGAATGTAAAACATTTAAACTGCTAAAGAGACTTGCATATTTTTTTTTCATACCTGCATTGTGCTTTGCCAAATACTTGTCTTTGTACTGCTTTTTTTTCTTTCCAAACCAAGTACAGCTGGCCTGTTGCTCCTGTTTGGTCTTCTCCATGGCAATACAAGCAACTCGCCTGGTGTATGGAGGAGAAAAAGATTTTTTTTGTTGTAATAATCAATGTGTTTTTTAAAAGCCACAGAGAACAAATTAGAAAAAGAAGACTTTTTAATAGTATAAGAGTACAGTAAAAATTTTCATAAATTTATTTTGATTACTTAGCACTTCTATATAGAGGTATTTTGATATAAAGAATATCTTCTTAGCGATATATCATTAAAGCTCATAGATCAAGGATAGGAGGAAGGGTAGCTACTGTAGACCATTAGAATGTCTGTAGACCCCTCTGCAGCAGATTAGACTGGTAGAGCATGAGGTCTGCAAAGACCACTATGGTTTAAATTACTTCACAGCAAGTTGTGCTGTGTTGTGGAACCAGTTTGAGGTGGATCTTCAGGATGAAGTATTGCAAGTGTTCCTGTTGCAACATATACCAGTGTCTCCCTTATGTGAGGGCTTGCAAAGGATCTCGAGATGGAATGAAATGTCTTGTCTATCTGTTTCTCTTGTAGCAAAATCTCCCTTTATCTCCAGGTAGCACAGGTGCTGTTAAACCCTTTACAGCACTCTAATTCTTCTAGGTACCAAATCTTGTACGAAATATTTTAGGCTAGATTATCCATATTGAAAAACTTTCCTAACTTATGGCCATACTCTTCATGGCCCAGGACTTTCTTGCCAGAGTTTGTGCTGATATATGTAAGATATTTACTAAACATTCTCTGCAAGAGTGAGCGCTGCATTGCTTTTGCAGTACTCAGTGCCACTGCTGCTCATTTGTCATTCAGAAATATTTTCACTGTGATTTCTTTCTACTTCTTGGCTTTCACATCAAAGAGGGAAAGGAGAGAAAAACCCAAAAGTCCCTCAATGACCTTTGTGCTTGACACCTTGCTAACACCTTATTCCTGCAGCACTTGCACATAATCAGTACCAATGAATACAGCGTTTAGAAACTTAGAGAGAAACCAGTTTGTCCCTACAATACACAACTTATATGTAGCCTTCAAACCTAGTTTCCTACAGCTTTCCTATCAGAAAGCACAAATGATATTTACTAACACAAGTGTCTATTTTTCTAATGTAACCACACTTACGATATTACATGCAACCCTTACTGCTATGCATATACAAGAAAAAAATAATCAATGCCATACAAATTGAGGCAATATATATAATTTTTTTAACTGAAAAAATTATACAAAACCAGCTAAACAACAATGAAAAGCATAAAAGACAGAAATAAAAGCAAAACTAAATTCATTTTTTTATAGAAAACTTAAGTCATACCATTCTTGAAGTTCAGGAGAAGGAATAAGACCTGCAGTACCATTTTTGGAGTTCTCAAGTTTACCCTGCCACCAGTTGTGATCATCTTTGCTAATGATTTGGATAATATCACCAACTCGGAATCTGATGCCAGCCTCTTTGCAAGGAATGAGGTCATCCTTTGCTGGATCATATTCAAATTGTGCTCTTACATATATCTATAAGAAAGAGTTTATAAAGACACTGCAATATTATTACTGATACAGTAATAAGACTAACAGGTGAAAATTTGATCTGTGCATTAGCTACACATACTGTTTGTAACAAGCAAAGGAAGAAACAGAATGGCAAAAGCATAAGTGATAGTTGAAAATGAAACAGAACCCCAACCCCCCAGCAAATAATGGAGACATATGATGTTATTTGAGAGCTTGTGTCTTTTACACACTGTAAAACCTCAACAGCAAAAATGAACACATGTAAGAAACTTATAGAGAACTTCAAATCAGTATTAACTACCATGAACCATTATAGCCTAAAAGCTAGCAGCTTACAACTTGAACTGTATTGTATTTTCCAACTGAAGTCCTATGATTATTATCATAGGACTATGTTTATTACAGCCTTGATGCATCCAAGGATTTTAAAATTGGATTTATGTCATGTCCAAGATGGGTAATTGCTACAGTTTATGAACCTCAAGCATCACCCTATACCATCTCAGACAGCTGTATATTCTACTACTGACTTTCTCACTAAAAACTGACTAGATTTCAAAAAAAATAATTACATTACAAGTAATATCCTTCATTTAAATGGTAACAAATACTTTTCAACTTTTCTCAAGTTCTGCTCCAAAACCAGCTGTAATTATGCAGTGTTAGCACTGTTCATGACACTTTAAAAAGCTCATTCCTATAGTAATCCAATCTTCACCCCAACTCATGAATAAATTAACTTAAAATAGCTAATCACTACTATTTTGTACCTGATGTACTTTTATGTTTACAGTGAGAGCATCAGATGGCAATAACAATATAGAATGCAAATTTTAGTATACTAAATCTGACCCTTGCTCAGCTGTGCATTGAGTGTGTGAGTTTAGACAAGCAATCCAACTTCTTTAATCACCTGAAAATAGGATATTTTGAAACCAGCTATGTTTATTTAATAATTGGCTTTCTATGAAGTAATCAGTATTGAATCAATCCCTTATTTCCTCTTTACCTTATCTAACATAGGTCTAGAAAAGGGAACAGTATTTTTGCCATCTAGAAACTTCCTTGCTTGACAAGCCCCTGCTCCAGTTTGAGCCACTATCCATCATATATTGGCTGTTCATGGAATGTTACAGACTTCTCTCAGATAGCAACCTATCTGTTATCCAAGTCCTTACTGTCTTCAAGGATGACAAACTCCCAGAAAAATATGCTGGTTCAATGGGAAAAGACTTGAAAAAAAATAGGTAACTATAAATAGCATGAGTACGAAGAACACCATTATTCTGATAGTGCCTTGAAAAATTCTCTTCTCCTGGGAAAAATACCTTATAAGAGGAAACCCAAAACCTAAAACAACAGCTTGGAAGGTCTTTCATTGACCCTTTCCAGGACTACATTCAGGCAGCTGGGAACTTCAGAAAACAATAGAATGTTAAAAGAACCATAGAGCTGTAAACTTTAAAAATGGGAAATGAAGTGAGATCAATTCATCCTTGCAACAGGTATTCCAACCAACTTAACCAGACAGTAGTATAAAAAGATTATCAAAGACATCAGATCACGGAGTCCATTAACTCTTTTGAATGGAATTGCAAGAGTTATTATTAAAAAATAGAATAAGAAGTTGAGTCCACAGCTAAGATTCAGATGCAGATTCTGGAAGGGCCATATATAAACAGAGCAGTTATTGAAGTTGAATCACAAATCACTTGATGTTATGTGTTGATTCGGTGGCTGCATTACAAAAACTGAATTCTTAGGACTGCAAAGGGAAGCATAGGGAATACTCTGCAAAGTATTTAAGTGCTTTCTTGGAGTTCTCTGGAGAGGGAAGATCTTTGGACCATGACAACATGTACTACTGTCTATGTAACAAAGTTATGGGAGCTGTGAGGACTGAAAATGTAAGAGGCTATCTTCAAACTTCTCAGCTGTTACTAGAAACTGTCCTTAATGTTTTCTGTTGAAAAGCCTTCTTAATGTTAATAATTAGTTATAGGCCAACTCAAGCTTTAGAATCTTTGTCAGTACAATGTTTTAGAGTAGAGTATTAGAAACTTGCCATACTAGTCTCCACTTCAGCTGAAATATAAATTCAAGTTTTCCTCCAAGATGAAAATCTGCGCAGGTCACTGCGCAACAGCAAGTCTATTAATGCATTCTGAACTGAAACAACATCTCCAGTTAAATTTACAATGATTTTGTAACTCTCACACATATGGACACATGAAAAAAATGCTATTTTGAATTAGCCACAAATGAATGAGTTAAAAAGAAAAATGAAAAAAATGGAATGAATTTTCCAAGCTTAAATGTTTTAGTTCAGCACACACAGAATATGAGGGGGAAAACAATAAGCAGGGATGTACACTAGCAGCTAAGTTTACAAAAATTCTGATGGAGGATATCTATTCACCTGTCGTCCTTTTGGTTGTGTGGTCGATGGCAAGTCCTGCAGAATAAAGTCAACCCAGGAGAAGAAATTTTCATTTTACTTTTTAAGGGTATACAACACCATGTGTTAGTGATTCATACAACATTACAGTAAAATGGTAAGTCAGACAGAAGTATAACGCATTGACCCACGTTTAGAAATATTTTTTTCTTAAAGAAAAATCAAACCCAGGCTGTTTAGCAGCAAGCTGAAGAAAGCAGGTAAAAAGTTTAAGCAGATAGAGAATGTGCTTTTTAATAAGTAATTCAGCATCTTCAACACAAAAGCACCATCAAGTGAAAGAGGCTTTTTATGTAAATGCCTTTTCCACTTAATACTTAAGTCTTGTTTTTAAAAGAGAAGGATGACTATTATAAATATTAAAAGTTATTATTAGAAATGTATGTGTGATTAATTGTGCTGAGGAATAAGATTATAACTACTAATAATGTTGCAAATTTAATTAAATTCACAAAAATTTCTTAAATGTTTCATTCATAATTATTTTTCATTGTATTAAGAAACACTTTACCTTGTGGCAAATAATTTCTACATTGTAATTTTTTTTAATAGTTAAAGGAGTAATTACTCAGTTTTGGGTGGGTTTTTTTTTTTAGCTAGTCCCGTGAACTCATGGTACTGACAGCACTCTTACTGAAGAAACTTGCGTGTACAGTTACTACATTGGTCCAAACAATGACAAATGATAAACAAGACAAATTTTGACATTTATATACTTTAGAAAAACAGAAAATCAACAGCACCTTTCTACCTGAATACATACGAAACAGAAGTACTTTGTGTTAAAGATGTGATGATAATAGCTTGGTTTGTAGTGCAGTTTAAAGCCACTTCCTTTTGCTTTTCATATCCAGGCAAGGCTCATATTTCACAAAGTATGTGCACGTACCACAACAGCAGAGGGCACACCAATTCGTTAACTCAGATAGCGGAAACCAGTACACGTTCCAGAGGTCTCTCAAAACACAAAACTTAAAAGAGTCTAAAATGTCTTGAAATACCAACTGCACAGTTACTCTCTCTTCAAACACTGCTTCCAAAGTTCAGGATGGAAATAAAACTTCCACTTTAAACCTTTGCTTAGTTTTGAGGAAACTGCTAACAATGATTTAAGGATGATTGAAGTGTCACATTACAGTTATTAACATTTAATTCACTATATGGCTTTTAATGAGACTATGTTGGGAAAAAACCCTTAAAAAAGAAAATGGGGAGTTACATATGTAATAACCTTGGTTCTATCATCAGGACAAAATTTTCCACTGACCACATGATAAGTATAACAGTAATGGCAGATGAGCACCAACAAAACTTTCACACTTTCTCTGTGTGGAACTCGAAATCTTACCGAAACAGAATTGTTAGTGCTGCTATGACCATTAGCTGGGGACTGTCTGGATGTAGAGGGGGAATCTCTCTGAAATAAGACACAAGGTTCATTAACAACACAACACTATCACAGCAACACAGATATATTTAAAAGAACAATTACATCCACAGCCTTACAACCATTTGCTTAGGTGCTTCATCTGTGAAAGTTTCCACTCTACAAACTACGTAAATCTGAAACGTTTTTCCATAATTGAAAATTCATGTTTGACATTTTGATGTATCCTATGTAATGGTTATTTTTTTATTGCCTTAGCAATCAATCAGGTTTTTAATTACTGAGTATCTGGGACCTCTTGGATCTCATGTGGCTGACAATGCTAAAGGCTATTTGTCATACCCGTGTCTTTGTTAAAGGCAATTACCTGAAAATTATATGCTGAATAGAACGAGGCACATATTCCATTTTAAAGATACTTCTAAATGTTTTTTCAGCTACCTGGTGTTGGTCAGCGTTGATTAGTTTCTACTCTGTAAGATGCATCTCTATGCAGTGTCTCCAAGACACTGAAGCTAATGCACGAGAAAGAAGTTGGATACTCTCTTCTCCCTCCTCAACCATTTTACAGCATACTGAGGTGGTTTTTTCACATGCTGTTTTGATTGTATACTACTTAATTCTGTAAGATCAGGTAACTGAGCCATCTCCTCAGGAAGCAAAATAATTCACTCATACATAAAAAAAAATAATCCCCTCTACTCCCAAAGGAATTTTGGAATATAAAATTCCACATCAAAGGTCAATTTTGGAATGTCTGGTGATTTTACATAACATCAAGGATAGCAGAAAAAAAGGGCTAAAAGTTTTCAAAAACCCCCACGTTATCCCTGTTACATTTTGTCAATATAAGTGCCCTTTTTGTGAAATTAAAAGCAACAATTGGAGCTAAATTGTTCATGCAACAACATTAATCAGGTGAATACTAATATTGTTTAACATACAAATTATGTGATCGCATTAATCACTATTTAAAAGCATCAAGAAAAGTTAAAACAACAGGCAATACTTTAGCACTTTCGCTGCCTGTATGCTTGATGTGCAACAAACTCATTTAGAACTTCTGCCCTTTTTTTGTGGACTCATTATATATGATTTCATAGGAAGTTCCACATATAGCTATCTACATACTTTTAACACAGTTGAGGACAGATCGGATGATATTATGGCTGCAAAATCATTGTGGTTCCAAGTGCTATATGCATAAGAATAAAGCCGTCATTTGGTTCCCACAGTTATTTTCAACTCAGGGAAATCAGCTGTAATTCTATTTAAAAAATCACTCCAGTATAACAAGTTTAAAATCTAAAATGTTGAAATGAGTCCATATAAGCTATTCATTACTGAAAAAAAAAACCACAAAAAAACCTCCCAGAAAAACAAAAGCCTAAAGGAACCGTTATTTGTTATTTTTGTGTGTGTACATGATTATTAGCATCACCTTTATCAAATAGCAGCTACAAGATATTTCTCTCCAAAAAAGCAGTGACTTCCTTCTTTTATAAAAAGATTTTCTACTTGCTTTGCAATTCTCTCATTTTCAAGAAGAGGCAAAGAAATAATTTTATCTTTTTTTTTTTAATTTTTTTTTAAAACCTAGTTAGTTATGCTTTGCTTAGTCAGTGATGGTTTAGCAAGGAAAAGCTTTGGAAAGTGACGCAAGCACCCAAGTAATTTAGAGAAAAACGAGTTCAGAGTAACTTGGAGAATGAGACTATTTCCAGATCCTCCTGAAGGCTCCTCTCCCTTTGAAGGAAATTTTCTTGGGTTGAGAATGTTTTGATTTGCATTCCTCCAGAAAAAAAGTCCTTCTATTACCATTCTCACGTATCTGATACTATAAAAGTTACTCAGGTTGTTTTGTCAGTATGAATTAAGAATGGAAGTGTAGGTAGAGCAAAATGCTTACTTACTTGGCTAAAGCACTAGCTGAAACATATAAACAGCGTACGCAGTCATTAGCCATAAGAAGAATATGTTACAATAAATACTGAAATTCATATTTAGGTAAGGCTGTAATTTCCTGGGTATCTGAACCAGTAAACACAACATCTTGGCCACTGTGTTTACCTAGATTTCTGAGTAACTCAGGCCGTTTGCCACATCAGTGACTAAACAGGTCATCTCACAGTAGCTCAGCTGATTAAATTTTTATACAAGGGAATTCACAAGTATTATATTTTCATGCAAAGTCTACTCCATGAAACAGAATGCCCGGTTACTGAATGGAAGGCATGGAAGTGCAGTAAAAGCCAAAAATCCCTAAAAAATCTGAAATTATTCAGTTGAGATTTTGGCAATGGCCTAGTGGCACTGAACTAACATTACACACTATAGGGATGAGACTTCCCTAAATTTGCAAAAGCAGCATAATGTTTAGAAAATATCACCACAACACTGCCTATAAAAGAAGAAAAATATGGCAAATGAGGTGCAAATCTGTTGTTTGAAAAATTAAGTTCCACTCAAAAACACCTCTCCATACTTTTGTGCATAAAGGCATATAGACAGATATATTTTGCAATCCAGTAACGTGATCATGATAGAAGCCTTAAGAAAACCCCAATTATTGATTCTGTTTTATATTCCTCTTCTGGTAAAACTACACTAGGTGAGCAACAGTTCACAACTGAGGTGGCAGAGCCAGACATCAATTTATAGAAATATCTGAAATAGTGTCAAAAATACCTTAACTAGTAAGATTATACTAGTGAAGACCCAGTATCTCTGAATTTATGCAGCTAGAGAGCATTAGAAGCAAGCTTCTTGTGTCTTAGTAATATCATTCAGCATTCATTTTCAGACTTTATCAATGCTCAGGAATTTGATTCATAATCTGAATTGTAATCCTGAAATCTGAAAAAAATCTCTCTGTACCAAAACAGTAGTGATGCTTTAACAGGATGACTTAAAAATGTTGAGTTTTTGTGTGTGCTTGTAACAGTTGAAAACCCAGCCAAAGTCACAGATGTGACTGAGCAGGTGGAATAGACTCAGGCACCTCTGAATAAATGAATGCTAAATGCCACAAAGTGTGATAATTAGACATGATTATTTTTTTTTTCTATTTCTGCTGATTTTACCAAAGGAAGGTAAGAGTCCATCTTCCTCTCTTCTAAATAAATAGTCATAAAGTACCCATGACACAAAGCTAAGGAAAAGATATGAACTGCTACTGCTAAAATGACACCTAATGATATAAATTTAAAGCTGTATGCTTAATTATTTTCTCCAAATAGTCATCTTTCTTGCAGGTATATGGTTTCACCAGTTTTTCAGCACAGTCTAGAATTCCTATTTTTTTTTTTAAAACCTTCGCATTTAATGAAAAACTTTTGCTTTCATATTTATACCATTTAAGAAAATCAGCCTCATAGATGAAAATTGTCAAACCTTCTACCTCTAAAACCTTTTGATTATTGTTGACTTCTATTAAAAGTACAGAAGGCAACCAAAAAAGTAATCTTTTTCTTCCAAACAGATTGTTCTGACAATTGTAACAGCAGTTTCTGCATGTTCTAGCATCTGCTGAAATACAAAAACAATTAGGAAATCACAGCTCTAATTAAGATAATATGCTTGACTTCAACAGAGGTTGTGATTTCACTCTTGGAATTCTAATTTGGGAACTGTTTGCGCAGTTAAGCATGTGGCACAGAAAGACTGGCATCATCTACTAGTGCATATGCCATCTGTATGCTTAAATTGGAACAGTATCTCTCAAGTAGCCATTATCTAGAATTTAATTCCCTTCAGTTGCAATCTGGAACATAACTTTGTAAGCAGGAGGGAATTAAATGTTAGTGTGCAAAAACCATAATACCAAGCTTCTAGTTCAACAAGAACTAACTCCAAATCTATTTTTCTTCTGTAATGACTAATACCGATTTTTCATGGAAACATATTAAGCCACATGTAACTGTTACAGACAACCATCACAAATTTACCTCAACAGGGTTATACAGAAACAGATTCTTCAATTAACCCTTAACAGCCCAAAGTAGTAAAATAATGTTTAATGCCTAAAAAAAGGAGGATCATTCCTCAGCTTAGGAACTTTAACAGACATCCTGGAGAATGACTTTAAATTGCAAATTTTTTTGAAGGGGCTTCCAAAATGCATGAATTGAGGATCCCCTCTCCTAGTATTTTTTTTTTTTTTAAATAGGCTGTAAAGAGTTAGTTAATGTGCTGATGAGATGAATATGAAGACAGGGCTGAGTAGGTAGGTGGGACCTACTCGTGTTCCGTTATCTTTGTTGTAAAATTGGTGTGCGTGATCTAACAGGACAGGCAGAAACAATTTCCCAGAAAGCAGTAACATTCAGCCATCAGCAGGCAGTTAGTTACAGGACTGAGGAAGAAACGGGATGGTTCATTAAATTCATTACCTCACAGGATGAAGATTGCGTGCGATAACTTGGCACAATCTTAAAGGTGATACTTCCACGCATTTCCCTCTGCAAAAAGAGAAGCACTTCTTTAAAGACTAAGATATTTAAGATAAAATTGCCAAATCACTAATGCTTGAAAGTAAAACATCATAGTTCAATAGCAGCAGTATGTTTTCCTAACGAAAATATTCAGAAAATCTAAAATGCTACGGTTAATTTGTCATTTTACTTATAAACAAACATTTAAATAGTCTCTCATTAATCTAAAGCATAAACATACATTATAGGTTTGTTTGCCTGACCAGTTTTTGAATGCCTAGAACAAACAGCTGCATTTTAAGGTGAGATATTCAGAGTTGCATAGGTTTCTTCCATGTCAATCTTTTCTTTGTAGGTATATTCCTGTGACATTTTCTCCCCTTTCGTCATACATGTTAAATAGGAAAAGCATATTCAGTTTCTGGAAAGCTGCGTGTTACTGTACTAAAGGTAGAAATGGAAGAAATAGTCTTTCATCAGAACAGAACATGGGGTCTGCTAGTTTGCATTTACTATAGTATAAGAATATTTATAATAAGTATTAACTGCAGAATAGCAGCAGATTGTGGCAACATACTTGCTCAGCCAAATATTCTTAAATGACAGTTTGAATATAAGTGCTGCCATATGGCTGATAAGTGCAGGACTCAAACTGGGCAGAAAGGTAAGCAGATCACTTCAAGTGAGCTTGGAGTTCTTCCCGTTTCTCACTTTGGCTGGCTTATTGTGAGCCACAAAAATGATATTTGTCTGCACTTATTTAAATTTTTCTATATGGTTCTCGACACAACAAAAGGATTAGTGATGTCATCCAAAATTCCAAGATTAGGGTTGCATGCAGAAAAATTTGCAAGTGTTATAGAGTATCGAACAGACTCTCCAAGCAAGGCCTAGGATGAAGTTGTTTGGCAAAACCCCAGACTATCTGAGCTCAAAATATTTTTTTTCTCTGCAACATCAACAACCATGAACTACAGCAGTTATCAATTGAAAGAAGGGATATTCCAGATACATATAAGGAACATATCTTTCCCTATGATAATTATTAAGTATTGAACAGGTTGCCCAGAGAGACACCTGTCGTGTCAAATCTCTGTCCTTGGGTATTTTCAAGGCTTAACCAGACAAAGCTCTGGGGCAACCTGGGCTGAATTCAATGTTGACCCTGCTTTGTGCAGGAGATTGGACTGGAGACCTCCTGAAGTTACTTCCAACCTGAATGGTACTATGATTTCTTGTCTTTGTGTAGCAATTACACCAATAATTCAGAAAAGTTTCTTTTTTTCTCAGTGACTACACTCGGTGTAGATTGAAGATTTAAAATAAGGGCATGATGTCTATATATTAGCTCAGCTTAGAATGATCAATAGGAGGAAAGCAGAATTTTTATTGTTACATCTACTAGAGAGAAGAGAAGAAACTCCTGCATTTCAACAAAGGATATTCAGACATTAGAAAAAACTTTCTAAAATGTAAAAGAGTCATACAACAAAGTCAACTGCCCAAAGACTTTGTGGAACCTCCATTACAAAAGTTTTTTAAAGAGCTGGTCAGACATACATCTGTCAGGAATGGCTGGGTGTCAATAGTCTTTTCTGTGGGACTAAATCGAATAAATAAAATGATACCTGGAGGTGCCTTCTACCATTCCTGGGTATAATGTGCAAAAAACGCATTAATGAAAAGCAGGGGAGAGCCTGTAGAAGGCTTTAACAGCTGAACACAGGAAGACTTTTTGTTACATGCACATGCAGGCTAGCAGAAGTAGAAGAAAAAGGGAAAGTCACAATGCAATTACATAAGAGTTTTGTCAAAATAACACAGGCACTTTTTTAGAGAACATGAGAAAGGTTTCAGGCACTTACAAGCATTTTTTGTAGTTGTTCAACAGTTTGATTTGCCACACTGATTCCGTTTATTTCTCGGATTTCATCCCCTACATGTAGCGTACCTGCAGAGTTAACAAAACACACAATCACCTCAAACATGTTTTTACAAATCGAGATAATTGTAAAACAGTACTAATATGCATACAAAGGCGTAAATATGAAGCAATATTAAAATAAGCTTCTTGGCTAGATTCTGAAAAGGACTTTGGTAAGTACTTATTAGCTACCAAAGATTATGAATCTGCCTTTCAGAGTGCAGTCAATACACCAGCATGAGACGCCCCGGTACACTATAAAGTACATGGGGGAAACATCAGTCCCTTACAAAGACAGTGCAAAAACCCTCACATTGAAAAGAAAGTCACTTGCAACTAGTCAGCTGGAAACATCCAACAGAGGTATTCAAGCGGTATTTTATCATATGACTACCGAACACCTTAATCAGATCTTAATCTGATTTAGATTTGTTTCTGTATGTAAACTTGACTTCAGCTTGCACGTAAATAATTGGTGTGATGACCTACAATGTCAGACAATGAAACAAATATCTACTTAGCTTAGGCAAGTCATAAAGTGACTTGCTGAAGCTGGGATGGGAATGGCATGCTATAACATGGCTCTAAGACACTACAAAAGCTCAACGGAGAGGAGGCAGTGAATGAATTAATTATCTTCAGGATTTGAAGCAACCTAAGAGGCTCTTTTTGGATGATAATTTCTGACTTGAGTGCTCAAGCACACCTAATTCTCTAGCAGTTCTCCAAAAAAAAATTCCATGGTTTATTATTAGCCAGAGATGTTTTTAATATATAATGAAATATGACAAGACCACTTACTTCACATGTTTCTTTGTGCTGTATGATTTAAATAGTATGTGCAAGTATCCTTTTCTAAATACTGTACCTAATATAATTACTATACCTAATATAATTAATCTTACTTGGAAAACTAGCAAATGGCAAACTTTTTTCCCAAACTAAAATATATTTATGGAAAATTACCTGAAAAAAGCCAATCAACTAGAATCTTTAAAAATCTTTAGAATTCTTTTCCCAAACCAAACCAGTAAGTTTTTTCCAAAGAATACAATGCAAGCAAAACTTTCAGCTGGTATGAAAATCAAACTATGTGCCAGCTAAACAGAAGCACAGTCTGAACCAAACAAAATAATCCTGAAAAGCTCGGTTGCTATGATTCTCTTTGGCCTCTCTTCTGTGAAACAGAAGCTTGCTTGGCAGTGCTACAGCAGAGCGCCCAAAATTTACAAAAACTTTCAGTATTCTTAAGAATAAGTCCTTCAGCCACATTAAATGCTTCAAACAGTTCTACAGGAGCTGATCCGCTGACAATGAAATTGCAAAAAAAAAAGATGTATCACAATTCTTCTTCCATTCTTTGGCAAAAAAATTACTACAATTAATAGGTTACTGAATGTGAATGCAAGTCCTGCATCTGAAATTCAAATTAATCTAGTTCACATCTAGAATATTAATGATGAAACCTCTGCTGAAACACTTTGAAAGTTCAGTTTTGGCAGACTTTCTCAGGAAGGCATTCAATACCCAATTCTTAAAAAAATATTCTAAAAGAAAAAGGGAGGCTCTGTGTTTACTGTAACATGCCAAAATTAAATTGTGTTTCAAGAAAGTGTAATGGTTATTAAACAATAATACTGAATCAGAAACAGCATATGCCCTAGAATAGTATAAAGATTCTTCGGCATTATGCAAAATATAAATCTGATGGAATTAAATATTATAAGGAGAATCAGACTCAGTAATATCCCTGTATCAAATCATTTCAATAGTGCAACTAAATAAAATCCCCCTTTTTGGAGCATTTCCCATTTCTGTTACTCTGTCAGGGAATACTGTTCTGTTCATTCTCTGGAATGGAGCAGGATACAGAAAAGTTGGGAATAAAGCATGGATATGTATATTTAGTAGTTGATGGTCATTCTGTTTTGGGGGGCGGATACATTGATAAACTATAGGAAGGCATTTTTAGTCAGAGGGAAGTGGCTTTTATTATTTGCAGATTTTTTTTTCTCTTTATAAATATTCTTCTTGGAAAAGAGCATTCTTGACATCTTTGAATAACGATTCTTCCATACCATTTGTGGCTCCCATGATATCTGCTTAACCATCTGATGTTGGTTGCTTTTAGTTCCTTTTCTATTGGCAGTGCAGTATTTATTTAGAACTCAAGCTATTCATGAATTACTGATGTATAATACATCTGTACTAATAAAGAATGGATGTATTTCTGGAGTAAATTATTTCCTTCTTTGTCTTTGCAAGTAATAGTGAAGACAGTTTTAGGAGGTGTGTGCTCTTGCTCTGCACAGAAGTATGAGAAATTCTACCCTATTAGGAAGAAGACAGAACAAATTCTTGGAGTCCCTATTCATAAACATGTTTTGTAGCCAGAAGAAAATTCTGTAGCTTGGAAAGTGAAAGGCTGTGAACATACAATCATATTTTCACTAAGTAATATCATACATTTTGTTAGAAATTAATAAATGTTATCAGGGGTATCAGTGTTTAAAAAACAAAAATCAGTGGGAGTTTTATATTAACTCACTTTAAGAATGCAGCATAGACAATGTACAACTGCTGTTCTTGTGGTGAAGTTAAATGGGCAGCCTGTATGTCCTCTCTCTTCTTTGGAAATCTTTTAAAGTGCCGTATTGAGACCTCTTCTTAAATGAATCTTAAGAATTAATGCATGTTTAAGCATGTATGCCTGAAAACCAGGCAGTAAAGAAAAACTTATGGGTTAAGATACTGAGAGCTGCTGAGAACTCAGGTTATATGCAGACCACCTGAAAATAATATTTACAGAATGAATAGTCTAAACAGAATCCACAGGTAAAAAGGGAATGGACAACTGAGCTAAGTTAAAGCACAGACACAAAGGTGAAAGCCAAGACATAATTAAAAGCCTGAGATCTATGATACAATTAATTTACTTATCCTAAAAAAGCAGACAAGTCAACAAAAGGACAATTTCTAATGACTGAAACTGGTATTTCATTTTCACTGAGCTCAGTCTTCTGGAAGGGGCAAGTAGAGAGCATCCTTACAAGCCTATCTCATTACTTCAACTTCTCTACCTTCTCAGTAAGGACAGCTATACTCAGCAGGACTATATACAGCTGGCATAGAGATAGGAGGCAAGACCATAGCAGCTACTATTTTGTGATTAGGAATTGCTCAGTTTGTACTTAATACTGCTAGACCTGAAGTTACATAGTTTCTGTAACCTTCCCAGCAGATCTATTATCTAGCCATTGCTGTTATTGCTGGCAGTTTTCCATACAGCAAGAGGAGACAGCAGAAACAACATTAAAAAAACACAAAACAAACAAAACCACAGAGCGCGTCAATAGCATTCAAAGAGATGTGTTTGAGATCACTGTCAATTTATATTTGCGTTGTTCTATTAAGTAAAAATATTACAGGTATTTTGAATGAAGCAGTGAAGCTAAGAGGGATCTAGAGCACTAAATTATAAACACTTAAAAAAAGATAACAATACTACAGTAACACTGAAGTGTAGTTCATTTTCAAACTAAACCTATGTGCAGAAGAGCTACCTTAGTTAGACAAAGCACTAATTTAATTGGTTAAATTTCCCGAATTTTTAGAAGTAAGAGACACTGTATAATTAAAAATAAAAGAACAGCGTTCTAATGGGCATAGTTGGATTTTTCTTACCAAGTTTTAACATGTTTTAAAAGTTTTACTATGCCCATTATGGAACACAGTCATGGGAAACAATGCTCTGCAGAGGATTGTACAATCGTTTTTGTTGGAAGAGACCTTTAAGATTATCAAGTCCAACCACTGACCTAACACTGCAAAGTTACCACTAAATCATATCCCTCAGCACTACATTTACATGTCTTTTAAATACCTCCAGGCACGGTGACTCAACCACTTCCCTGGGCAGCCTGTTCCAGTGGTTGATAACCCTTTCCTAATACCCAATTCTAAACCTCCCTTGGAGCAACTTGGGGCCATTTCCTCCCATCCTGTTACTTGTTACTTGGGAGAAGAGGTCAACACCCACCTCACTACAACCTCCTTTCAAGTAGTTATGGAGAGCAACAAGGTCTCCCCTCAGCCTCCTTTTCTCCAGGCTAAACCACCTCAGTTCCCTCAGCTGCTCCTCACAGGACTTGTGCTCTAGACTCCTCACCAGCTTCATCACCCTCCTCTGAAATGCTCTAGCATCTCAATGCCCTTCTTGTAGTGAGGGGCCCAAAACTGAACACAGTACTCAAGGTGCAGTCTCACTGTAGTACAGGGTGATGATAACTTCCCTACTCCTGCTGGCCACACTATTCCTGATACAGGCCAGGATGCTGTTGGCCTTCTTGGCCACCTGGGCATGCTCCTGGCTCATATTCAGCTGACAGTCGACCAACACCCCCAGGTCCTTCTCTGCCAGGCAGCTCTCCAGTCACTCTGCCCCAAGCCTGTAGTGCTGGATGGGGTTGTTGTGACCCAAGTGCTGGACTCACCACTTGGCCATGCTGAACCTCATCCCACTGGCCTCAGCCCATTGATCCAGCCTGTCCCGATCCCTCTGTAGAGCGTTCCTACCCTCAAGCAGATCAACACTCCCATCCACCTTGGTGTCACCTGCAAACTTACTGAGGGTGCACCTGATCCCGTCATCCAGATCATTGATAAAGATGTTAAAGAGAACTGGTCCCAGTACTGTGCCCTGGTGAATACCACTGGTGACCAGCTGCCAACAGTATTTAACTCCGTTTACCACCACAGTTTGGACCTGGCTCTCCAGCCAGTTCTTTACCCAGCAAAGCATATGCCCATCCAGCATATGAGCAGCCTGTTTCTCCAGGAGAATGCTGTGGCAAAGGTGTCAAAGGCTTTACTGCTAGGTAGGCAACATCCACAACCTTTCCTCCATCCACTAAGTGAGTCACCTTGTCATAGAAGGAGATCACGTTAGTCAAGAGGACCTGCCTTTCATAAACCCATATTAACTGAGTCTGACTGCCTAGTTGTCCTATATGTGCCTTTCAGAGGGTCACCTAAAGGAATACAGAAGTCTATGTGAATTCTATCTTTGCTTATATGAAAAGTTCTACCTTTCCCGCTTCTTGACAGGTTTGCTCATGTCAAGGAGACAAAGTGAATGCATCAGGGAAAGTAATGCTATATCTTTTCACTATTTCACATTTTGTCTCCCTAATTACCTATTCCTAGCTAGAAGGAACTTTGCTCTGACAAACAATGAAAATCTTTGTGTGTTCATCCAAAGAAAAATATGGCAAACTGGAAAAACTAAAGTAACCCTTTTAAGGGTACAATCCAAACTTGCAGCTAAAATCCTAACAGGGAAATTTATCTGTTTAAAGTAGGACAAAGCCCAGATATTTTTTGACATCTGATCTGGACATACAAAATGGAAAAAGAGTAGACTGGAGATGAGAAAAGATTTGTCTGCAGGATTTGCTATAGTAGCGAAGACTGAAAATAATGATAATATTTTTATTTCACAAATTGTTTTATGAGCCTCAACATCAAAAGTAAAAAGATCCTCAAGAATTGTGTGAAAATATATGGAGAAATTTTTTTTTTTTGCTGAAAAGAACTCTTCCATTTTTGCAAAGGAAAGTACTGTAACTAAATCTTTTAATTTATTTTTTTTTAAACAGAGAATTAAGTACGTACACCTACAGGAGTTGTTGGCATATCAATCTTACTGAGCTATACTTCTATGATCCTAATTAAGGCTTAAATGAAACATATTGGGCCTTCACTCAAAGATATCTGCAAATGGAAGGTAACAAAGGCAGTCAACAGGACTCCATCCAGGTACAGAAGTGCACTACTATGGAATAGTAGCAATCAAAATGAGGAACACGTACCGTTACATGGTTTGTAGAAAATGATCTAAATAGTTGTGTTTGAAGACAAAACTATTTATGACACATGATTACCTTGCCGGTGAATCATTCCTCCGTGCATAATTCTTGCCACAATGCAATGGTTCAGCTCATTCATCTTTAAAGTGATTCCCTACAAAAAGAAATGTTTATACTCTTAAAATAAAATAGCAAGCAGTGATTCTTGAGTGGTTGAGAACAGTCACTTTTCCTAAAAGCTTGAAGGCAAGGTATAAATGTTAAAGTTAAAATAAAAACTTTGCCACTCACTTAAATATGAGCAATGAAAACAGATGCTATTTATAAAGTGAAGATGCAATAATTTAATGTATAAGTATATAAGATTCTGGTTTGTTATTGTATTGTATTGTATTGAAATGCAAATTGTTCAGTTTGGTTTAAAGCATAATCTGCTATACCCACTACAATGTTGTTTCTAAACAAGAACAGCTCTAGTGGTACAGCAGTAGTATGAAATTACATGTAGCATTTTAAGTTAAATATATACACAGGAGTATATTTATCTGCAATTGCTGTTGAACTATTCCAGTTATACTGGCAACCCTACTTCAAAATGCAGAAAGTGTTACTAAAACCTTTATAATACTGGTCTTTACCAGTCAGAGTCAAGAAAAATACTGAGGCTCCCTCCATACCATTGGTTCATCTGTGTTCTTCTGGAACTGCACCAGTCGAACTCGTGTTACATTCTCCATATCCATGTCGCCGTTGGCACTTTCTGGAGAATCTCCGTTTAGGTATGGAGACGTGGGAGGAGGTGTGACTCTCAGCGCTTCATCACTGTAAACTTCATGTGCCACTACATCATGAGTTTGAAGTAAGGCCTAGAGGAGATTACAGCAACAAAATATCAGACTTCCATCATCTCTGATGCCTCCCACTCGTTCCTCATTCCTTTTTGAAGCTTTCCAGAAATTAAAAGAAATTCAAGCTATTTATGCTTCATTTTCTATATAGGTACTTCTCCCTTAAAAGAGTCAAAGATAAGCTTCAGCAGACTGCAAATGCATACACACACACCTAGCCTTTAAAATCTGCATGAGTAAACCCGATTTTCTACTGTAAATATGCCAATTAGAACGATGCTGAATCCCTCTCGCCCACCTTCTCAACACCTGCAAGGTGTCAAAACTAATCCATCTTTATTTATGTGCCTAGATGCAGAATTAGGAAGCTACCTTTCTGAGCAAACTAATCTATAACAATTACCCTAGTAAAATGAAAAGGTATTCAGATACCGTGGTATTTCATTCTAATAAAGACAGACTGTGGATTGGTACTGACTGAAAGAAGGAAATACTACCTGATAAAAATTACAATTTAAACCAACAAACTGCTCAAATACTACTTAATTAGTTTTACTCCGTTTCTTGATGCAAAGAGGATAATCAACTACAAGATGTAGTTGATTAGATGCATTTAAATATCTTTGATAAGCAGAACAACTGATTGTAAGAACTCTAAGCTAGGGAAAGACATGAAGCCTGGGTAATTGTAAAAGGTGTAACATAGTACTATAAGATTGGACAAAGTTGGACAAAGTGTAAAGATTTGCAAAGCAGTATTCAGTAGTACCAGGCCTTTTTATGGTATGACAGATACCACTGTTCTCCAGGGTATCTTTAAGAGCTCTGTATCACATTTCACATTTGCATTCAACTCTTGATAATAGTAAGAAGTATATTATAGCTAGCTTGCTTCTGTCCAAAAACCACATACGATTTATGTGTGAACATGCAAGTTCTACTCCCATGCTAAATCATCAAAGACCAGAGATAGATCCTGTCTCTATGCCCAAATGGATGGGTTTCTCAGATAAGGATTAATAATTCAAGTCTAGTTCTCAGCCACCAGTGCAGCCAGGTCCATCTATTTTATAGTTAACATTTTGTTAATTTTCATTTTAATGCTCTCAGCTCTTAACTTGCAAAACCCATCAATCTCATGAGGCTTGAGATTGACTATCTAGAATTCATTTTGGCAGAGAAATGTGACTATGCAACATCTTAGTCTTCAATTAAAATGTTTAATCAGAACTTAAAACTGAAAAAAAAGTGATAGAAAACATCACTACAAGATTTATTTCTGAATCCAAGGCAGAAATGAGATTTTCATGGCCTCTACAAAATCCTAAATGCCTTCCCAAGATAGCACCTCTAAAGCATACCTTGTTATAAAAGATAACTTCATAATCAGTTTAAGTTCCCTTTCCTCAAATCACTTTCAGTCTACAGTTGGGAATTCAGCATTATAATGATGGAATGGGATTCCCTGAACTAGCAATGCTCTGCCCACATTCCCTTCTGTTTTTCCAGTGTTTCAAATCCTATACAAATATATTAAACTGTATCTGCATTTTCTATTTTTCATCTTGCTTTGTAAACCACTAAGCTCAAACTTGCGACAATTCCTCTGTGTTAGTCTGTACCACTGAAGCAATATTTTGTATTTAAAGATCTGGACCATGTATGTAAGTTAAACCACTTTAATTAAATAAATTCTTAATACGATTGATTTAATTGGGTGTAGGCTTTGTTGGGAATGCTCCTATATAGGTTTAGGGATTTAACTTAATTCTCATTTTAGTGTCTGAAAACTGTTTGCAATTGACCCAAAGAAGACGAGAGCATCCACACGCAATCGTGCCGTAGCTCTGGCGGTTACAAAACCCATCCATTGTAAGAGTGCTTATGGTCTTGGCTTTGCACTTAAGCACTCTTTAACAGACCAGGGTGATCTTCTGTGCCTCCTTCAGCTCAGGCTACTCACAGCTAATTACTCAACTTCATGCGCCTGCCTGTATCTATTATACTCTCTGTGCTTTAATATTACATTTCTTATGCTAATCAGGGCCTTACGTTTGTTTCACATAAAAAAATTGCCTTGCTTTATACTATATTTTCAGCAGTAACATACAACTTGTAGGAGTTTTAAATGTGGTAATCTGAACGTTTTTGAAGGTTCATAATCATACTAGATGACTTTTGAATATGCTAACAAAAATTAACACAAATTCAGAAACAATAATTTTTAGAGTACAGCAACCTCAATTTAAATATCAAAAACATTTAATATAAAGACTGCTATTGCATTTTTCTTAAAGACACTTGTTTTGATGCATTTCTGTCAATTTTGATAAATTAGATTTTTTTCTTGTCTTTTTGCTTTGTAGAACATGTTACTACTGCTGAAAGTAAGTTTACTGAGAACAACTGCTTTCTACTGTATCACAGGATCATTGTTTGCAAAGAACAACATAGGAAGGCACATAAAGATGGATAAAATTTCCAACATATAATTAAGTAAAAGTCTCCTAGTACAGCAAACATTTCAATTGCTGCCATGTACTAACCATATATATCAGAAGCTTTTACAGATAAAAGTGGTGCATTTGAAAAAATATTCAAAGTCATGTAATGGAATAAAAGCTCCTTGAAATGTGTACACAACAAATGAGGCACTTGGTACTCTTTTAAAGAATTTTTCAATTAATTATCTATAGAAAGGCCTTTATGCAAAATTTACATATATTTCTTCAAATTAAAATGTTATGCATGTACAGACTGAATTTATAATTTATTCCTGTACCCTTAAGGTCCACAACCAAAACAACAAAAACCTTTGAACTTTAAGATCTCAGCCCCAGTACAAGTACTTAAAAACACTTACTGTATTGGCTTTGGTTCTGTAAAGGTCTATACATAGTCTAAGCCACTAACACTGTCTTTCAGTAAACAAGACAGACTATACGCCATTGTCTTCCAATTAAATAATATCAATAATAGTAAAATATTCTGTTATCGTACAGGTGCTAATGCACATGATTCTACATATTACACCTTACTGCTTCTGCCTCTGTGCATCAGAGCCCAGCAACTTACTAACCTGAGCATTGCTCTGTACAATGCTTGGTAAATACACTGAGTGTAGGTTGGCAATATTGTTTTATACAATTATTTCTTTTCCTAAGAGTATCTATTTTAAAGGCTTTGGCTCTGAAGGAAAGTTTGGCAGAATGCTATATACGCTAAGAATAATTTTGTGCCTAATAAGAGATGTGTCTGGGAGCAGAAGTGGGAGTGCTGGGAGAGGATGGGATTGCCTCTGACATTTGGAGACTCTCTGGTATCTGCACTCTAAAGGTATGATTCCACTGCAACATATATAGATTCAACTGCTGCTTTACACATTTGTGCCCTTCCTCCCTATTGCAGACTGCATGTTTCTTCCCCTTGCTCATTCTGGCTCTGGCAGGATTCCAGTTGTTCCTAGGTCTTTTTGCTAAACTGATCATTGTTTCGTCAGAGCAGTTTTCTACTACTTTAGCACAGTGTCAGATGAATGTCAGAATAACTGCAAGGGAGAGGATAAAGCATGGGGAGAACGGATGCTCCAACAACTAGCAATTTAGCTTGGGATGCTGTAGACTAACTTACTGAAATTACTCCTTGTCAGAAATATTTGTTATGGAATTGAGGCTTATTCCTTATGAAAAATTACCTTTTACAGCATTGCAGCAAAAGAAATCTGACAAATGGTTTTAAGTTCATGAGGATATCTGGTGGACATACAGATACCTATAAAAGATGATTTCCAACTCACTTTTCCTGTCACTTGATTTGATTCATTAAATTTTTATATGCCACAATAATTTTTGATACCTACTCCGAAAATAATTTATTCTTAAAAAAAATGCTTTCTCCATGGTGCCTGTTTTTGCAATACTGTGTGATATTACACAAAAAAGGTAAATCAGATGAACCTGTCAGATTCCAAGTAAAGAAGCTGAGTACCAGAAAGTATTGTTCTTGAGTTTTTTCCCTTTTTTTTCTTCTTAAATTGCTCTTACAATATGGCTGAGTACCATTCCATCTTCTTTTATGTTCTATTTCAGGCAAGTATTCCTGTTAAATGCTGTACCAGATTTGTTACAGACTACAGGACAGGTATTATCTCCAGGCAATGATATATCAGTGTGTTGCTGAGTACAACATAAAAATCCCACATAAAAAGTCTGCATTAGCAATTAGTGCAACGAAATAGGAATGGATTGACAAATAAAACAATTGGGTTAGTGATGACCTGATGTACTTACTGAATGCACTGCAGTAGTTTTTACTTCTGACAAACTTCCATCTTGCCCTGTGGACTAAATGCCCATCACCTGCTGGATTACACTGGCTGAGCTTCTGGTGTACATCTTCGAGTTTATTTTTATCTGAAAGGAGTCTAGTTTGCATGCTTTGGGACTTTACATGATACAAGCCAAAGCATTGCAAGGGGATGATCAGGAGATTCACTTCAAAATCATGCTCCTGATCTGATATAAAGTAATAAAATAAATGCACCCAAAGCTACAGTGGCCATCAAAAAACACAGTGGGACGTGCGGCTATCCAGATTTCATCTTATACCTGAATATGGTGTTGGGTTCAGCTCACTCTTTCCTGGAAATTAGGTTTATCCTTCAGACTTACAGTAATTCAGCTTTCAGGTGAGCAAATTCCACAAAGCCCCCTGCATATAATCTTTGTGTTAGGTAAAGTCATAATCATGATTTTAAACTGATAATAGTGCACACCACATTTAAGCAAACATTTTCATTTCTGAATTTATGATCTTCATCCACAGCATGAATAAAAGAAATCCTTTAAGTAGTTTCAAAAAACTGGACTTCAGTAACTAGAACCAAGTTATTAAAGCAGTTACATCCCTGAACTTAGGACAATTACTGCCCACAAATCAGGTTTGTAAAATAGACACAAGAATTGATATGTAACACAAATTAACTAAAGTGCATAGGCTCTTGATTTGTTGTAAAATAATGTTAAATAAGCACTAATTTTGCAATGACTTCCCACACCTTTATCTTAAGATCATCTTGGGAAAAGAAAAAAAAGAGGACTCCAGCTCCACCTATGAACATCAAAAAGGATTCATTCTTCTTTCTATGTGCAGCCCACCTTCCTCCAAAAAGACAGTGAAACTGCTCCATAATGAGACTACTCCAAACTGCTGATGGTTTTCACCACTGCAGTGGGGCCCAACAGTAGTAGGAATAGAAACTATTTTGCCAGATCAGCAGATTAGAACTATTTATTAATAGGTACATTGTGTTCTATGGAGTTTCATCAAATGCAGATTTTAGGGAGAACTTATTGAAATTCAGTTTTCTAATATAAAGAATAAAAAACCCCACCCAACAAACAAACAAACCCCAACAAGAGTAACATTTGCTTACCATGAAATGAGGTTGTGTTAAAATACGCTTTAGCTCCTTTGCATCATTGTTCTCTGGGTAACATGAAATTTCTTCCAATACCTGCAAACCAAGCAGAAGAAATGTGCATAGTAACTTTCTTTTTAAAGCTATTAATCAAGCAACTGAAAATCTCCAAATGATTATACAAAACAACATTTTTGACGGAAAAGGACTGAGGAGAATGTGCCCCCCCTCCAAAGAATAAAATACCCCATTTCAATTTTCTAAGAGAGATTAAAGCAGAAATTCAAAGGAAATGGTTGCTCTTTTGCAATTGACAGTATTCCTCCAACAGCTAAATATATGGAGACAGAAATGAAGCACTAACTTATAGGTGACACACATCACCACCACCAATTGCGACTTTCACACATGGTCTCAACCTACTAAAACAATCAATTTAAAAGTAGAATTAAAAACACTCATAAAATCTTCTCTCTACAAAATAAATAGTTAAAGACATCAAGTGTACACCACCTTGAAGCTCCAGGTTTTATAAAATGTGAGCCATACTTCAGCTTATCATTGAGGGAAGGTGGAGGCAGGAGGCGTTTGCCTGCAACCTAATACTTTTAACCTTTATTTTCCACATGCAACTACTTGGACATCAAAAAGTGGAGTATTTTGCTTCTGGAATCACCTCTCAGGACTAACTGCCAGGAAATTTTGCAGAATAGTACTTTGGGGTGTCTACCAGTGTGACTGCAGTTACTACACAATGATTTAGTCTTCCTGTTAATTCTGTTTTAATAGCACTATAAATAATGTTTTCCTATGGCATTACCCCCAACAACTGTACTTATTTTCGCAGATAAAATAAAATACAACTATTTATTTTTTTACTACTTGCAACAAAGAAACATATAAAATACTATTAGTCAGTTATAAGAGTTAAGAACAACTATGTGTATTTATCTTTCATCTCAATGGGCAACTTTCATTGCATTTCTAGGACTGCTCTTCTAAGAACTATCTATGATAAACTTGTTTTTTCAAAATACCTGGAAACATATTGTTTTTTTGTGACTAAGTAGCATATAAACTGAACATGAAAGATATTGTATTTACATAACAGAAGTATTCCTTTTATGACTGCCATTGTTGCAGGCAAAGGTTTAATGATGAAACTGAGTAATATATATATAATCCTCACAGATATAATGAATTCTGCAAGTTTATGCAACATGTTACGTAACTTAAGTAAGCAACAGTAGAATTCCAGAAATAATTCAGGTTACGAGTCAGAATATGTATCAGTATCTTAATGAAGAAAAAAATTGTTTTACTTTAAATACAACCAAAGTTTCAAAGTAAAAAATGTATTTAAAAGCCATTACCTCTTTGGCTCTCTGTACAGCATCACTTGGAGGATTCCTGATTTGTGGTGAAGATTTTGTGTTTATTTTGTCATAAAGCTGAAATAACAAGAAAACAAACTACTGAAATCATATGCTACTTTATATAAAGTAATGATGAGTGCCAACAATAGCCTGTTTATGTTACCATGATTAAGACGACTGTTAAACTGCAAGTCCCACAGATGTTTTGTATACAAAATCTAGCAGCTTAGGGTTTTGGCTTTTCATTTTAAAACATTTCCTGATTTGAACAGTGCCATAGATTCAGAGTTCATAGGATGACATGGGAAAGTTCAAGAGGTTAAGGGATTCTGCAAATCTCCCATGCTTTTTCCACAGATTTACAGAAACTATATTCTTCTACTAGAAGTGATCCTATGAATATTAAATAAATGCTTTAAATTATACATTCTGCTATAAAATCAAATTGATTTGCATATCCCACTTTTCTCAACAAATCAAAAGCTACAAAAGCCTAAGTCTTTGGAGAACAGAAAAATAAATCTTTACAAGAAGGAGGGCTTACAAAAAAAAAAAAGGGCGTACCCTTATTTTACTAGGATTTTCTATAGAAGAATGCCAATGCACTGAAACAGGAAATCATAAGCTTTCCAGGATAATTATTTAAAAAACATCAACTTTTAAAACACCCTCAACTATGCAAAACACAACAGGAGAGAGATCTATTTTCAATTTCGAATTAGAGGTAGATATTACAGGTTCTCTTTCACTCAAACCTGAAAGACTGTGCATATTTTAAAGAAATAATTGCTTATAAAGAATAAAAAGGCACTGTAATAAGTATTGTTTTTCAAATAAAAAACTTTTGGCTTACATTTCAAACAATACAAAGATAGTCATGCCTGTAATTATTTCCTACTTATGTTAGGCTATTTCTTTGAAACATGAGAGAAAAAAAGACATAAACAACTATTTTTAGGATATTAGTGACATTTTTCATAGAATCATAGAATGGTTTGGGTCAAAAGCGACCTTAAAGATCTTTGAGTTCCAACCCCCCTGCCATGGGAAGGACACCTCCCACTAGTCACTGGGAGACATCACAGTGCCAGTGGTGAAACACCACAACAAGTTGTCCAGGGAAACTGGAATCTCTCAACTTTGGAATTACTCAAAATTAAACTGAAATTCAAAATAGTGATTGTAAACAAATATTCAAACTACACAAGGGACTCTAATACCTTCAGGAAATCTTAACAGTGTAAAGGATGAGTTAATAAGAACCCCCCAATTAGGCTGCTCAGCAAGGAGTTCTCAGGAGCTTCCTCTGAGAAGCTTACAGCTCCATTGTTTGGCTGGGGATGGCCTTGGAATAAGCTACAGCTTGTCTTTCTCACATGAAACTCCATTCGGATTTAGAACAGATGTAAATTGCAGTAAATACACTCCAGTATCATAATTTTCCTTATGTCCCTTAACAATCTAATGCACATGTTCACCATTTCAAGTCCATACACAAGCAAAAGCAAAAAGAGGAAACTACGTAACTGCCAAAAAACATGCCTGCAGGACAGTTATAGCACTATCTTGGGAAAAGTAGGAAAGTCAAACCAAATCAGTTTATTCCACATCCAACAACTTCACCTTGTGCTGCTAAAACACTGTTAGACTACACAATTTAAGCAGTCCGTCGAAGTTTTTAAAATGAAAGCTTTCTGCTAGCTTATAATTCAGGAAATACTTTAGTTGCAAACACAATTAGTTGATTTTACCTTGTCTTAAATACATAAACAAAACCTACCAAACTCCAGCAACCCCAAATTATTAACCACATTTATATACCTGTTAAGAAACTGTATCAAGCCATGTGTACCGAGTATAGCACAGTAGGAGCTGTTGAAAATGCATGATACCCAACCAGAATATTACTGAATGTATTTTTCTAAAAGTCACACATATATCCTGTTTAAGATTAGTGGAATTACAGAAAAGTTAGCGTGAAAATATTTTATTAGTTATTTCTAGCGATTGTTTAAAAGCCAAGTCACTTGTTATTGTGATCCAAAGTAACCAGTAGTTTAGAGATAGAGAAACAACTTTTTCTCACTATCAAGGGAAGATAAGTTATCTTTTGAGACTAGGAGAGGCAAAAAGGAAAAGTAGGAAGCAAACTGTCTCTAAGAATGCTTAGAAAAAAATCAAGGCGAAGTTCAGACTAAACAAGGGTGCATTTATTTTTCCATAGTGCCTCTCTGCTGAGTCACGGCATTAAATTTCATCTTTCAGGACTGCTTCTTATTGAGATTTGCTTTCAAGGCACCAAAACATTAGGAGTGACTCTGACAGTACTTAAAAGAAAAACCTTCATATTTGCATTAAGGCTTAAAGTCTATATATTATCCAAGCTATAGGATCCATTCATTGTTTCTGGAAGTAGAAGACAGCTTCAACTAGACAAAGGATGTATTTCTCTTCTTGGGTACTCTACCTCCAAAGCTCATGACAGTAGAAGGCACTCATTCCAGTGTCAAATGGAAACATTATGTAAACAGCCTACACCAAATTACATTTTTACCACGAGTATGTGTTTTTCTCTAAAATTGCGTTCAACCTTAACTCTAAAAAGCAAAAAGCAAACAAAACCCACAATGAATCTGCTAAGAAACTTGAACCTCTCCAACCTGAAATTCATTCTTAAATGGTAAATTCCTAATTAAAGCGAGTGACATTTCATGAAGGTATGCTGATTAACAAAAAGAGAAATAAACTTTTTCATTTATTTAACTGGGTTACCATCACTTTAACCTTTGCATGCAAGGAAAAAGAAAAGCGTATTTTCTGCCCAAATAAAAGATCATGCATCTGAGAACAAAGAAGACAAGTAACATTTAAAGGGGAGGAACTATCTTGCCGAGGGAAGAGGGAATCTCAGGCAGCCAGAAAGCACAGTCAGCAACGTATGAGTTTCTCCCAGGGAAGACTACAGCCAAATGCCATACCAAAAAGAATTATCAATTAAGAATAAAGTTGTTATATGTGTTTGTGGCATGCCCACAGTAGACCACTGTTCAATTCCATGTTCAAAATACAGGAAGGATGTGAAGAGGCTCAGAAAAAGCTTTCCAAAAAACATCAATCATCTCTCTCCCTAATTTACTATAAAATGCTTAAAGAAGACAGAAGTTTGATAAGGGAATTCAGTTGAAATGACAAAACTGTCACGTGATCCAAGTAAAATGAAGTAGTCAAGACTAATTCAGAGTAGAGTTTAAGTACAAATATCAACATTGCAGGTAATTAAGGGTGTAATGGATTTACTCTCTTGGGAATTTTTAAAAATCAGAAACAGTCATTTTTGAAATGGTATACTCTAGTTCAAGTTAGTTCATGCACTTTTTACCTTAAAAAGGGACCAGGCCACATAATCAAAGTTATTTCTCCCAGTTACATATTCCATAAACAACTGATTAAGTTTTAACATTTCAGTGTAAATAATTTATTTTGTAATTTTTTCGACAATGACATCTAAATATAAAACTAGTGTTTTAGGAATTATCCTAAAGGCAACCAGTAGTGCATGATTTATTTTTGTATGTGAAGTTACAGAAGATTTTCACATGAGAAAATCCAAATGACATAGAGAAAAATGTTGTTTGTCAATTCCTGTACAATACTTTTTTTAAACACACTGTAGATGTTCAGCTATTTGTTACTATCGCTGTACTCCGAATTACTTTTAAAACAGGAGCTGACCGTGGCTTTCATCAAGTCAAGGTTTCTTTGTCTTTTTATAGAAGGGCCACAAATTCTTACATTTTAATTGTGGTTCTCAAAATGATGGTTAACGCTGTCTTGACCTAAACCTGTTTTAATCCCTTTTTAACAATAAAAAAGCTGTACCTATTACTGACATTTCATGTTAGTAACAGAAAAATTTCCTAGTGAAGACAATCAGTATTGTTACCAAACTATCTCAGTGTTTATTTTCACATCTCATCTGGAAAAAACCTTTTGTTCAGGCCATGCAATTTCTCCCTGGTATAATGCATTGTAACACTAAATTATTTTGTAAAGTAGTAGCATATATTACAATACATTTAGACAATATGCAATTATTACACACTTAAGGCAATAAAATGACAAAACTGTTTTCAAATCTATAAATGTTTGGTATGTACTTATATAAACAGAAGGATGAATCTAGGATATTGTTTTGTATTTCTCATTTCCAATTTTAGTAACTGTGTATTCAGTCTGGAGAGAATGTTTTAGCATTAAGTTATTAAGTCAATTTCAAAAAACACATTAATAATTATTAGTCTTTACTTGTTACAGAAGATGGTTTATATCAGAATACAGTAGAAGCTAGTAAGAGCAGAAAAAACATACACTATGTATTAATTAATGCACTGGAACTAGTGAAGCAGTCCTACCTTCTTTGCAATCTTTGAAAAAAGACTGTTTTGCAATCCTTTTCAAATATTTTTGAAATTAAACAATAGTTTTAGCAGAAGCAATTTAGAAGCAGGAATTTACAGCTCCAGAATTTGTCTCTGAAAGCATGTGAATTCAGAGGTTTCATTTATACACATTAACAAGAACATTTGTTCCCCTGGACATGAGAATCCAACACTCCTTTATATGAACATTTTACAAAATGTTTAAGAAAACTCTGAACGAGATCTGTTTGCATACATCATAGATTAAAGTAAACATTAATGACTATTACAGCCAGGTTTTATATACTCCGGTGGTACAGAGCACATTACTACATGCAGTTGGCTACACAATTTTAATCACAGAAAACCAGCCTGCTTATAATCCTGTTGTCTTTCATCAGCCTTGCAACCCTAAGTCCTTCAGGAACCATACCAAAGGTGGTCTCTTGTGGAACAGATTTAACTGGTTCATTCTCCACTGTCCTAAACAGAATGCTTTTCTATGTAACACCAACAAACGTGCAGCAGGGTAAAGTCTGGATGTGCCCTAATGATGGGCTTTCTTTTTGCTGGGACATTCTATTTTGAAGTGATAGCAAATAACTCTGTCCCCTACCCCCAGTAGCCCAACCTCCAACAATTTCATTCAGCAATAAGAATAAAGACAATTAAAGTTTTCTAATACTTAAAAAAAAATTTAAAATTATAAATTACATTAATTATATATAAATCATAAAATTTAATTGAAAATGTAAAAAAAAACCCCTAAAATCAGTAAAATGCCACAGCAATTGTAATCTTTGGAATTTCCAGGGTTCCGAATACTTTGCATCTCAGCCTCAATCCTCAGCACCAGTTCTTCTGTACTCACTACACAGAAAATCCAAATTAAGAGCTTGCTCTAGAAAAGCTTAATAATCACAACTGATATATTAATAAAACTCGATATAACAAACATAAACCAACATTATAGCTAATTAATTAAGAGAATAGTACTGCTTCTTAAAAAGACAAGTTTTACTTTAGATTTTGCATGCTAGAACACAAATGCTATGAAGAGAATACCCACAACATATCAAGTAGTGTCACTATCAGTTGACCAGCTTCGTAGGAGTTGAGACTTTCTGTCTTCTGCCTGTATAAAGGGAACTCGTTTCTTCTGATATTTAAAAGCAAGCAGCCCAAAGCCTAATCCACAATCAGGAAGGCGAGACAAAACAACCAACTCTTCACTTCTGACTAGTTTTTCAGATGTGCAGAAATTCCTTTTTAACCATTTCCTGTAAGAGGAGTCAGAGCACTGCCCGAATGCAACCCCATTCAATGTCACACTGAAAAATTTAAATACATGACAACTAGCAGAAATTTAGCTTCACTGCCTGGTCTAATCTTGAATGTAATCAGATAACACAGTGAAATCAGTAAGGATTTTATCTATCCAAAATCTGTAAGTTTCTGAAATGCAAATGAGAAACTTTTGTTAAAACAAGATACTGAACTACTAGAGCATAAAACCCCATGATCTTTCAACAAATACGCATTTTGTGAGGATTCAGTTGTAATTCAGACACATACTGGGTTGCCAACCTCAAATATTAAATCCCCAAATAAAACCATCTAAAAATAATCATTAGAACATGTCCTTATATTTTTTGATTTTTGCTTTCTGAACAATATGACCACATGCAAAACAGTGATATTAAAGGACTGCTTTTATTCACGTTTAGATTTTTGTACCATCTAAAAATTCTTGGGTGGAGGTGCTGCCCCTTGTGCAGCAACATTTACCAACAAATAGGCTTGATGCTCTGTCACCTTTCACAGTTCCCTGTTGTACTTCCATGACCTACTGAATGAAATAACATTCACAAGCAGTAATATCAAAGAAGCACTAAAATTAAAGAGTCAGTTAGGTAACTCATAGCTCACTTTATTCTTTCTTCTGCCAGCTCTGCTTCATATCTCTTTTTTCCATGCAAACTGTTTAACCTTGCCCTCAAGGAAACATGTCCCTGAAGGTAACAAATCCTGCTGGAAAACACACCGAATAACAAGGTCACAGTCAGCAGGGGCTTTATCTTTGTTTAAAGACTGTTCTTAAGGACTATGCCTGAAGCTCGCTATTAGTCATCTCCCAGCATAATTCTACAGCACACATTACAGCCCTGTCCTGTATGACAGTCTGAAGCATATTTAAGACTCCACTTTGTGACCACCAGAGCATTACATGTTATGGCCCTCCCCAGTTCCAAAATTTCTGCTGTGTGATACACTTACTGCAAAACAGAGTACGACCAACCTGTGCATTCAAGTTCCTTACACTGACATACTGTGCAATTAAACAGTGAACAAAAGAACTTCAATAGAAGGTTTCAGGAAGTAGTTCATCATCTAAAATGAAGATTCTCTGACATAGTATTCACAGAACAAGACAGTCTGAAGCAGTAGATTTAATTCTGTCTGAACAGACAACAGTTTGTTTCTGTCATGCCACAGAGCTGACAGCTTGTTACTTCAGACGCTGACTTTCAGTAACCCTGATGGAGGTTATGCCAATTTGAAATACCCAATTTCTTTCTACATATTCACATTCGTGCAACACAAAAACTATTTTTTATGTAAAAAAATAATAAAATCGTATAGTAGCAACGAGAACCCTGATTTTCACTTTAATTTTGATTATTTATGTGAGGAATTGAAATACACTTATTCTTCTTTTACTTTTTAGAGGAACTTTTATCTGCAAAATGTAGGCTAACCGTAATTTGTTTCTAAAAGTCATCTGTATGGAGATGGAGTCTGGAGAAGAGAAGGCTGAGGGGAGACCTTATCAATACTTATAAGTATCTAAAGGGTGGGTTGAAGGAGGAGGGAGCCAGACTCTTTTCAGTGGTTGCCAGTGAGAGGACGAGGGGCAACGGGCACAAGTTGGAACATAAGAGGTTCCACTCAAATATGAGAAAAAACTTCTTCACGGTGAGGGTGACAGAGCCCTGGAACAGGCTGCCCAGGGAGGTTGTGGAGTCCCCTTCTCTGGAGATTTTCAAGACCCGCCTGGATGCAGTCCTGAATGATGTGCTCTGGCCATTCCTGCTTTGGCAGGGGGGTTGGACTAGAGGATCTCTATGGTCCCTTCCAACTCTAAAAAAAAAAATCAGTGAAAATTCAGTATTCTTATAAAGTGTTACTTGTAGAACAGGGGTACACTTGCTGTTACCTGTGTCAGAAATGAATATTAAATAAGATTTTCTTATGCCTTTACCTACAAAAGTAAGAAAAAATGGTGCCAGGTAAACTCAATCAACCCTTTGGAATTTCAACTTTTACTCCAAGCTGCTTCCTGGTTTTGGGACCATTCCACATTTGGGATTCTTCACTTGTTTTATTTTAAATCAAGAACTTTACTTTTGGGAGGAAGAAAACAGGAGAGAAAACCCAACGCAACTGGGTAAAACATTTTTATCCGTATATTAGTTCAATTCCCACTGCATATGATTGGTAAACAATTGTCTTCTAGGCAGTAAGAATGACAAATGTCATTGTATTACATACACAAAACCTGAAATTCTGACCAGGCAAACCTGACATACCAACAACACAAAATACCAACTGGAAAATGTTTAATAAATGTTAGGAGGTTGTTAACAAGCACATTCCTGATGCACACAGAGGATACTACATATTTCTTAGTGGTTAATGCCTTGCTACTGGAGAAAGAGGAAATATATTAACTCATCTATTTCAAGAACTGCTAGAATAAAATTCCTTGACCTTTCAGTTTGCTATATGTAACGACAAACACTGCCTGCCAGATGTGGTCCTACTGAGTTCCCAGAACAGCATCTCAGTAAAGCAGAAACAACCAAGGTTTATTCTACTGAGGATGAATATAAAGTAAAGGACAGAAGGTGACAGATATAGTGTCTGTTTTACTGAGGTGGAACCCTGAAATGATTGTAGGCTTCCCTTCAGAGGGAAAACACATGCCCCTAGCCCCTAAGAAGTGCACAGTGAAATGACTGTGCATGCATTGCCTTCATAGGAATCCACAGGGTAAAAATGAACCCAGAAAAAAGAAATGGTCCTCTTTGCCTTCACATGGTCTGTCTATTGGTAGCAATTTGGTTACGTGACAAGTTGGAAGGAAAACAGAGCCCTTTGCCAGTGCTGGCAAACAGGCAAAGATGCCAAGATTTTGTATGCTTGGAAATGTTAGAATAACTAGAATGTTAAGGTATAGAGCACTGAAAAGGTTTTCCATTCTGTTATGAAGTTAAATGCTGGAATATCGGTTGTATCTATCTTTTGATCAAAACTTAAAAAAGCAAAAGTGCGCCCAAGTTTAAATTCTCTCAATAGGTTACAATCCTGTAGCAAAACTGCAGTCATGAACTGTGTGGAAATCGCACAAAGTTCAATCTGAAAATAAGACTATACATATCTATGCAGCTCTAAATATGTAGGTGAACCCTTTTTCAACTGTAGTTCTTAGACTGCTAGTTTGGAAAAGCAGCAATTTTAGCTTTTAAAATGATAAAGGAAATATTTCTCCTTATGCATATTACATGGCACGTTGCTTTTTACAGTCTTCAAAGAACATCAAATATTTTCACAATTTGCTCTAAAGAAATCTTTGATCTAATTTTATTTTAAAAATTGTTTCATTTAATAACAATTGTTTTATTTAAAACAAGTAGTTTTCATAGTTAAAAGCAGATTCAAAGACACATTTGTGTTTATACTGGTTCAGACCACATGGTTAAGTGTCAGGATGTTCAGTAATCTCTGATTTGTATGTTCTATTCCTTTGCAAGGGGCTAACTTTTTATCTTCAGCATACATAAGCTATGACCAAATTTTAGCTCTTGTAGAACATATTCCTTTTTAGCAGAAACTACTATGTGCTACGGACTTATTCTGTAAATTCAAAGCCTTCACTCTTCAGAAGTAAAATACCTGAGGAAAGGACTATATTCTGACAAAACAAACTGCAGGCTGTGTGCATTTTTTTACCCCACAACTGTCCTTTTAAATTGTGCCTCTTGATTTGCTTCACATTTACAAAGAAATCTTTTTTGTTTGTTTTTGAAGTACTACTAATAAATAGTTATGCTACTCGAAAATTACACATTATTTCTTTATATTTAATTTCAGGTGCCCCTAAATGCCTCATTCATGTTTAATGAATCCAGACTCTAGTATCAGACAGCATTATACTTCACTATAAATTAGGACTCTAACCTAGTAATTTGTCTCATATTTTAAGAGAAACCCATATTTTACTCATCATAAAAATTCTATTGACTGTAGAAGCTGCAGTTCTGAACAAACGATAACAGATGTTAAAAGATATGCCAGAGAGTACATGTACATAGCTTGCCAAAGAGGAAGCGGTTGCAATTTAGCAAAATTCTATATGATATGCAATACACATAGGTAAACATATGTTCTCTCAAATTGGGAAGTGTGGTAAGCACAGCCTAGGGTTGAATAATCTAAAATAAACACATGCTACACTTTAAAACCATAGTGACAAAACAAAACTGATTTAGATTTAAGTAGACTAAGATGCTTCCCTGCCTTTTCAAGGGAGGTGGGAACTCTTCAATTTCTGCTAGCATGAGTTGACTGCAGATACCCAGGGTATCCTTCAGTCCTTCCCTATATACTACAAGACATCAGGCGAGGTGGGGATTGGTCACTCCTCCCAAGTAACAACTGATAGGATGAGAAGATAGGGCCTCAAGTCGCTCCAGGGGAGGTTTAGATTGGATATTAGGAAAATTTTTTTCACCAAAAGGGTTGTCGAGCTTTGGAGCAAACCACTCAGGGAAGTGGTTGAGTCACCATCCCTGGAGGTATTTAAAAGATGTGAAGATGTAGTGCTGAGGGACATGGTTTTGTGGTGGACTTGGCAACGTTAGTTTAATGGCTGGACTTGAAGATCTTAAAGGTCCTTTCCAACCTAAATGATTCTATAAGCATCAGGGAAAACTAATCCCTCAACACAGGAAGGGCTATAAAAAGTTGTGTTACATGGACAACACCTTGATAAACTCCACAGGATAACCTTTGCCACTATCTTGCCTCCCTGTTTTCAATATGGATGAATGACCTATAGCAGGAACTACAGACTCACATTAAGCCTAATAGGCCTCATTCCCAATTCTGTCAGTTGAATTAACTTCTCAGGGTTAGATCACCATCTTGAAGAAAAGGATGCTAATGACCATGAACCTCATCCCAGCAGGATATAGAATCCATATAAAACTAGCTAAATCCACAATGATTACAGAGCATTGGCAAAAAGTACAGCTTCTCACCTGCTTTGTGACATTGAGCATATCCTGCACCAGGAGGTGCTAATGTTGGAGTTGCAACCATTTTTGTTTCTCCCTACCCATGTAAATCTTTTGTAATGATATACTGAGAATAAAAAAACAGTCAACATGTACCAGCCAACTACTTGAACAACTGGAAGTAGGAGGCAGTGAGGCCTGACTGACTTCAAAGACAGAAGCACAGTTTGCTGGGCTGTAACTATATTGCCTTTGCGTATTTTAATGTAAACTCAGTGTAGACTGAAATATCATTCTGAAGAAAGCTCCCAGCATCAACAAAGTGGACGTGTTAATCAAGGTTTATGGGCTGTATCCCAGGTGCTATAGCATTTCTTTGTAGCATTTTTGTCATTGCTCAGAGTAGGTCCCATGCTCCTGGACAAACAATAAATCTGAGAAACTAAAGTTTTAGCAGGAAAAAACCCCCAACAGGTAGCTCTTATGGTTAAAAAGGAGTTGAAACTAACTTGAGCTACACTCAACATAAAAAGAAGTGAAGAAAAATGTAAATTCAGATATGAAAATGATCCTCTTTACCTCAAAACAGTATCAGTGAAATTAATTGCCAGGAATACAATTCTAGTGTTCTTTGATAGACCAGAGCTCAGTAACATAAAAATACTCTGTAATCAGGGGGATTTATGCTTTTGGAGTAAGGTTTGGTGGTACACACAGACACACATGCTTGCACAGACACTCACAATGACACACCACTGACAGAGGGAAGATGACATTACGTCAAGGTGAATAGGCTAAATAGTACAGTTCTCACGTATAGTACATACTTTATTAAGGTGAATTTCACTTGATGATTCACCACATTAGTACTGTTCTTATAAATACCCAGAAATGACAGAATGTTACTTAGAAAGAAAAGAGATTCAGTGCAAAAAAAGCAACAATCAGTGTCATGCAATCTGATCCAGAATTTTGCATTGTTGGTGGATGCATAGATTTCTCAAAAATGAATCTTAATCAACATAAAAGTTACTGTTAGCTCATATTTGTATTAGTCTTGTGTTTAAGAGACCAAATCATATATCCGTGTTATGTAAGACACTAAAAAAGCATGGAAGAAAAATGGTTTCTGCTCAGAAGAGTAACTATAAGACAAGTTCTCTAAATAAATTTCTAAGACAGAGAAACAGGAAGAACAAGAAAACAATAAGATGATGCTGATTAGCACAATGATCTACATATCCCAGGAACACAGAAAATGAAATGCAAAGATATGAAGGAAGTTGAAAATGGAAGGTATTTTAGAGAATGAGTATGAAACAATGCAGAAGAAATTCTAGAATAGAATTTAGTGTTGTTTCAGATATGGCCTTCCAGAGAAGTTACCTTTTAGAGAACAAACATACTGCGCCAGTGATGACGATCCTGCCCACCTGCTGAAGGAATTCTTCAAACAGTTCTCCCTAAGGCTTGGTCAACGTTCTTCTACACTACTTGGGAAAGGAGTTTCCATTTCAGTGTGAGAGACAGTCCCTCCCACTCCCTGGGGCTGAGCATGCTGCCTCTGCTGGACTGGGATAAAAGCCAGATTTGGTTCCCCAAATAGCAAGGTGCTTTCCTGCCAACATAGTTTCTTTTTTTTTTTTTTAACAAATATTTTCCATTTTCTTTTGTCTTACAAACATATCAATTACAGGATAATTAAACAAAGGAAAACAAGGTGTTTTAAAAATGAGAAAGGATTATTTCACACAAGTATAACGTTCTGAGAGAGTTTAGCAAGACATCTAGCACGCATACACTTTCTGATCTGTTTTTGCAAAAGAAACACATTCATGTTTCACTAAAACATGTTTCACTTGTTAGTTTGTTAGCATTCAAGAGGGTAAAGGGTTTGTTAGCATTCAAGAGGGTAAAGACCAACGTTGATCCAAAAAGCTTGAACCACACTATTTGATTCACATAGAAAGCCATTCTTATTGAAACCAAAACATAAAAAAATTAGACGATTCATGAAAATATTTAAGCTTTTTATAAACAGCTGCTGGTTTTATTTTCTATATCATATGATAGATATTCCACTAGAAAATAAAGGAAGAAGGAACTTAAAGTGTCCTGAAAACAGAAATCAAAATGTATTTTGCTTTTTTTTTTTTTTCAAAGGATAGAATTGTAAATTAATATACTTTGCTCAGAGAAGAGCAACTCAGGGATAAATGTATGAAGAGCTTAAAACATTTCCAAATAGAGAACTATAGTAGCTGGACACTGCTAAATAACGGATACTTTTACAAAAGATGTTGAAATCTACTGTGCCAACGCCCAACATTGAGAGGGTAAACTGAACAAACCAAAACAAATCCAGTAGAAAGCTTTAGCCAACCATGTAAAAGGCTAAATTGAGGTCCCAACAACATTCTTTCTAGCAAAAAATATGTTTCCTTAAAAGTCTGGACTTCAGGACCAAATCTGCTTGGATGACTGAGCTCAAAAGAAATACTAAGGGAATTCTGAAGTGTGTATGAATGCATGCTCCTTTTAAACATTACCATTAGCAGCAAAGGACAACAGACAAGCAAGATTCTCTTAAAAAAACAGTATGCCTTAAATATATGCCCTATGAATATAAATTAAAACTCTACCAGGAAGAAGTGGCTACACATACAGGTACGATACATATAGCTTCTCCAAAATTTATTTAGTCTCATTCAGTTAAAACTGCATGCGTGTAATGTGTTATGCCAGCAAAAGGCAAAATAAACTAATTTTAAGGTTCATAACAATTCTAGCGCAGATATACTTGCATAAATAACACCACTTACCTTGACGATTCCATCTACAAAAATAATGTAACAAACTTCTTAAATTAACAGCCAAAAGATACAAGCCTAGAGAACTATCTGACTCAGGACAGACAGACACAGACAAAGCCAGTAGCATAGAGAGGCCCCACTCACACAAAAGCTGATATTGTTCTCCTGCTGAGTGAAAATCTCACTTGTAAATCGAACGACATCTGCATTCAGAATCACCCACAGAAAGTGTCCCTGGAGAGGTGACCAAACTACTTGACTCAACAGAAGAAGGATTTCTCTTGTCTCCTTCATTGTAGGCAGCTGCATAAAATAGTAGCTTCTGGTTTTACTTTTTAGCAAACCTTGCTTCCTTTGATGCACCGATAAAGATGAAACACAATGTAAAGGTCTTCCCTATTAGGCACAGACCTGAAGCCCAGTATACTTTACAAAACAAATAATTATTGAAGTAAAATCTTTTGTCATGATACAGAAAACAGGCAAACGCTAATGTTTCCAAAATTAGTAACCTCTTCACATTTATTTCCAACTTCTTTATCAGTACTGCTGACACAAGACAGCAACGCCTCCCAGGATTTTTTTCATGAAAGTCAATAAAAAAAAAAATCTAAATCAAAGCATTTGATAAGGATTCTAGAAATCTGTCACTGGCAATAAAAAGCTGCTTCACTACTTAAATTTAGCTCTGTTTTTCCATAAAGTTATTTATAACTTTTACTTAACTTTATTACATTCTTTATAATCTAAATTGGATACCAGAATGAAACAAACCATAAAGCTTTATATAGGCATGCACCCAGACAGTTCTAAGCCACACACAGGAATGTCCTACAGCATTCACCAAAATTTTGGTCATCAGATCATCACATTTCTAATAGAAGTGAGGGGGTGTGGGGGGAATAATAATCTCTCCAACCCAAAGAGAGTCTTTTACTTTACAAAAAAGATCAATTATCAAAATTATCAAACCTTTTTTTTTTTGGGGGGGGAGGGGGGGGGGGCGGTTAGTATAGATTTCTAAATGGTTGTTTCCAGAAGGCCCTTTTCTTTCCTCTCCTAGTAAACAAAATCAAGTTTTTAATAATGAGTTGTGTAACTTTTGTACAGGAAAATGCCATTCAAAACAATAGATTCTGTAAAATTATGAAAAAAATCACACAATGAAACTGCTCGATAAGACCACATCAGGATATGCTGGTGTACTGCAGGATTTGCCCTGGCTGAATATAAATTATTTTTTAAGTAGTTGGCACCTTTCTTCCCCTTCTTTTGAACAGCTTTGGCATCCTAGTAAATTGGAAGATATTCTTAAAATAGCTATCTAAACAGACATATATATCTGAATCAATTAAAAACAATCAGTAGGATGATAGGAACCCTGATTTCTATTGACTTCAGAGGTGCCTGTCCTCATAACACCTAAGCTAATAAATTACTGTGAAAGATGACTTCTATTTTGTGATCTATACTACCTGAAACAAACAACACGTGGGTAACTTGAAAACATAAAGATTGGTTGGTTGGTTGTTTTTTTTCTTTCAGAAAGAGTTAGTCCAGAAGCAAAAGAAGGTATTTCAGCAGCAGGACTGAACTATCATCATGTGCCTAATCTAAAAATAAGGATAACTCTTGAGAAAAAGTCGGAACATGAGAACAAATTTAACTGCGGAAAAAGGCCAAGGAAGAGCAACAGTAGTTCTAATGCAAAATGACAGCCACAACTTCACAACAGACTATAAAATTCCCACTTAGTGGAATATAACACTTTACAGGTGACTTGTTGTGGTCTCTCTAACCTCAAAGACTTTGAGAGGAATAAACAGCTTCCCTGGCAAAACTTGATCCAAGAACAACTGATTTCAGAGTTGTGAGAGAAACTGGAATAGCATCAATGCATAAACAGAAATCAACCTCCCACATTCAAGTTACTGAAATAATAATGCTACCCTTCCAAATAATACTGTCTGTAACTTGCTTCGGTCTTTCAAATCTGTATTTCATGACATTGTAATGTTTTAGAATTTTATTTTGTATTATTCTAATCAAAGTTTCTTTGGGAAGATTCTATCATGCCCCTTCCACATAGCATAATAAAACAAAAATGCTTTTTGATCTCTCACATTTGCATTTTTCTCTCATAAATATATTATTATAGCGTGCATTTAAATGTATCCCTTTCTGTCTAAGACAACAACCATAACTTTTATTTAAAAGAATGGCAAAATGGTATGAATTCATTGCAGTTTTTTCTTGTTCAAAAGGCTTCAGCAGACCATTACAGAAATAGGATATCATTAGTGAAGTACTATGAACCAGACTGGCACTGTTAAGAACAGAAAAAACCAAAAGCATTGCACAAGTGTGAGTTAATGTCTGGTAGACCTGTCCTAAGGCAAAATAATTAAACTAAGGCCCTCTGGTTCACCAAAGCCCAAGACTTATATGACAACATAATAATGGTTAATAAATATCTAAAGACTTCCTGCATGAGTGACACAAGTGTTTCGGTTCTTATTATTACACTCATTCTCTTCCTGTCCAGATTTTTATTTCTCATTCTTATTATCTGTTCAACTTTCTATACTGCACCATGCAATACAAAAAGACAGAGCAACTTAAGCTTTTGGCAGACAAGCTAGATTCAAACTTTAATGCAAATTGCAAGATACATTGTTGGGGATCCAATTCAGGGAAGTCATTAGATACTAATCCCTTCTTCCTGCATGCTTCATGTAATTTCATCCAATGATGGCTTAATGTAAAATGCATAAACAGTTATCAAAAACAAAGACTAGCATCTTGTGCCAGAGTAATGCCTTCATCACTTAACAGCTAACTATCTCAAGTTCCTCGAGTCATACAGCCAGCTACATTTTGGAGAAGCTTTACCAGAAGTCTTATGTTCCCATACAGGCCAGTTCAGAACCCTGCAGCTGTGTCCTCTTCCAGAGGGAAGTATGTGTGGATTTGAATCCATTAAAGTTGAAGCATGCATAGAATCCAGGTGGTCCACTATTCGCCAGTCACTAAGCAAATGGTAAGAAGTGTACAAATCATCTACAGGTGGTGAGGGACGGAGCGTAAGCCTGCAGTGATGCTGAAGGTCCCTGTTTTTACAGAGTCAAAGTTCCCCAATTACTTCTACCTCAAAACTATACGTATGTTTTCCCAAATTCACATAATGCAATTGCTTGTTAGGCCGCCTTTGTTAATGAACTACTCAGAAATATAAATGGGATTTCTGCATGTGACAAGATAACAAGAAACTTTGAAAACAGGAAGTCCTCAAGGCACAGAAAAATAAGAAGCATGCAATCCTTTTTCTCTCAAACACCAGACTTCTTGCTTTTCAAAATTACTTTTGCAAAATAGAGCACTTTAGTTTTGTGGAAGAAAAAAAAATAAATCTATAAACTATCTGATACCACAGTTGATTTGTATGTGTAGCCAGACAGCAAACTATGCTTACAGATAGACGGTGAAGAAACAGGAACCAGATCTTGATGACGCCTACCAGGAGGCACTAACCCGTATCTTCCAGCTTTGTAAATTTCGCACATTTTTTTGTGGAACACCCTCTGCTGTCTTATGAAGTAATAGCTCTCACGAAGCACAGAATAATACAGATTTAAATGACTGCGCCTACTACGTACTGTGTTCAAGAATAGGACAGAAACAGGCATACCTAGGTGTGTCACACAAAAAATCTCATATTTGTAAGAATATGCATAAAACTGGTCTAAGATTATTACATTACTTAAACATTACTGAAAAAAGAATTAATTTGTACAGTTATAAAGTTACAATTCATATTAAAAATACAAAATAAAATTCAGGCCTTATCAAAAGAAAAAAGCCTATTCTGATAAATGATTTTAAAGCAAAGCTATTCAAGGCCACTTACATATAAATATTCTGTATGTATGGTCCTAAAATCTATTTCTGTATAAAGTGCTAGTTGACTGTCACATTCCACACCTAACTAAATTCATTTTGGTATGAAACAGAAAAAGAAAATATATTCGGGATTAAACAAAATAATATCCAATGAACAAGAGATACAAAAACGCATTCAAATTGTTTATCACAGAAAACTTACATCTAGTAGTGTGTGAAGATGCTGATCCTGGAAAACACTGTGAAGAAAATCTAAATCTTTTTCACTGCAGTCTGTAAGTGCATGAATTTCTTCCAGGCTGTCCAGCACCTGTGAGACTGCTCCTATGGGGCAATAAACAAGAAAAAAAAGAAAGAATAAAGAATAAAAATCACTAAAACAAAGACTCATGCTAAACTGAACTTTGGAAAAGGAAACTTTCACTTCATCTGTTGCAACTGGAACAGGAACTTGGAAAAAGCTGGAATTTTTACAGGAAAACTCACTGAATACACTTTACATATAACAACAGTACCTGTATATAGTGTAACTATACATAAGAAATGGTTTAACTGAATAGAGGTTACAACTTGTTTTTATTAAGCTTAGCTTTGTTCTATTTTAGCCTGGTTTCCAATGATGTCTTACTTAGGCTGTCTGGCCAACTGCCTGTCCTCACCATTCTCACCCCAACCTTCTCTTTTTTCCCCTTTCTGAACTGTTGGCCCATTTTAAATACATATTCCAAATCAGTAAAAATTTGAAAGAATCAACGCTCTCACAATTTTTTTTAAAATCAGCATCTGGATAGAGGAGGGAAGAGAGAGAAAGACCTGACTGTTGTGTCCTCTGGAGGAGAAAAAAGGATGTAACACGAGCTCTGGTTTTTGCTCTGTTTGTTCTGCTTGCCTGGTTATCTCACGCCCAGTTATAGCACTTGCCGCCTTTTGACCAGTGGACTGTTTTGGGTAACAGCAAGATGGGGATGATTTTAATATGGTACAAGGGTGAAAATAGAAGTGAGGGATAGGGGGACAAAAAAGGAGAAACAGGAGACATCACAGAAAGTGGAAGTCCACAAGGAGAATTGAACCCACAGCAGAGGAGGATACAGAATCACAACACAAATCCATGGTAAACCAGCCCATATTAGCTCTTTGTGGAAAATCTTGTTTTAGAAATCAGTTATCAGTGGTGACTGCCACTTGTGTGCATTACTAAAATGCTAACTTTGGCTGATCTAAACACCCACAGCCTGTGTCTTCAGTTTTTCCGCAGTGGCATAAGCATCTGGAAAGATGGGAGCAATATCCAGTGTCAGTCTGCAAAAATGCTGGTGTCTGACAATGAACTGCTGAATGCTTTTTCACAAATAAATTCTTAATTCTACTCAAGCCCATTTGTAATCTATTGCATTTTTACAATGTAATAAAAACAAAAAATCCAACTTCCTCTTAAAAACACAAGGTAAGAAGTTAAATTCATATATTTCTCTGAAAACCTTGAAAAAACAGAATAAAAATAACAACATCCACAAAAATTACTATAAAAAGACTTTCAACCTCATGGCTTTGAAGAATGAGTTACAAGTCTAGAAACTCTTGCACCACATTTAATACAAATCTCAGTGTAGGATTCTCCTCCCAGTTCCTTGTACACCAAGGTTAAGAACCTCAGTGTTCCCCTCACTCACAGCTCATGGCTCGGGAGAAATAAGACTTCTTAGTCCTCTCCCATTAAATGTGTCTGACTACTTATTTCCTACAGATGTATTAGCTTGTAATGTTCCTTTAAAAAAGCGGTGGCTGGTCAGCAAATAAAACTAATGGTTTGCCTTATCGTAGTCACTGCACATGGGGTCAGGTGCACCAAAGAAGCGTAAAAACTGCTCTGTCTTTGATAATGAATCAGCTTGCTCGACTGAAAGGAACCGTCCATATTCCTCTGCCTGCCCCACAGCAAGAAACCAGAGAAAATACAGGGAGATTTTCTCTTGCCAGACAAAATCTGCTGGTCAGAGCATGGAAAGATGACAGCTAAGCCTCAAAGGCGAGTATGACAAACATTACATAGGGGCACAAAATGGACTGTGCCAAGTTTCTTTTAATATTTTCTGTATGTCAATAAAAGGTTGATGAACTTAGAGATCTTCAAGCCCGAAGGAAAGTGCTTGAGTGTCCACGATGCAGTTGGCAGTAGGAAATTTGTTAGAATTCTCTTTTATTTCTATTCTTGTCATGTTCAGAGTTTAAATTAATTACTTGCTTTTCTAGCCAAATTTCGCTTTCTGGATTCAAAGCCCTTTTTGTGTATTTGGAGTGCTTACTTTAAGGAAAACTCAAGAGAAGATTCACTTAGGAGGCTTGGATATCTTAAGAGTCTTTAACATTTTTCAACGTTGCTCATAACCACTAAAACTTGAGCCGAAACCAAAACCAATGAGAAATATATTCAAAGTTGTCTGCAGTGCTGTATTAGTGTGAAACGCTGAATGCTCTGGACCTCCACATTATTAGACAGTATTATTTACTTCAGGAATCTTATTTTGTGGAATACCTTGAAGTCTTTCAAGTAGAAATAAATGTTACTATTTTTTAATATTTGCATCTCAACAACCTCTTGATTAACCGGGAATTCCAAAACATTTAAGATTTCTTCATTAGGTCTTTTTTCTCCCATCCATTTGTGGCATTGAATAGATGGCTGTATAAGAAATTTTCCAAGGATATTCCTAACAAATTTGATGAGGTGACTTTGCTAATCCCTCAAAATCAGAGTTATATCTTACAGTTTTTTTACCTACAAGCTTGTGCTGTATCTACTGCCATGTCCTTCATGCATTTATAAATAACATGTACCTGCATGAGAAAATGGCATAGTAACAATACAACGACAGCATTTTATTGCAGAAAAAAAGAATATAGAACAATTCTACAGGCACTTTTGAGAACACTTACACTCTCTGTGTTACAGATATCTGGGTAAAGTCTAAGAGTACCTTTCAGAAGAGTTTTAAATTCAAATAAAAGATACTACATCAAGTGAAATTAACCAGTCTTTACAGTACACCTGTGCCTAAAAAGATTAATATTCTATCATATTTAATCCAAATTTCTAACCTTTGGGAAAAGTGTAAAAGCACTCTATATTTATAATTAAAGCTTGTACCTCTAGAAATAGGATTCAGTCTCTTTTCATCATTGCAATTGCACCCATTTTAGCCTCAGCACTGATGATAAATGAAGAATTTCAGTGGATCGTTATGCAGTCATACAACCTAAAAGCTCAGATTTCTCATGACCTGTAAGAGTTACAGTGAGCATCTATACATACAAAAATTAGAATGACGCGTATATATTAGGAAGCCAGGAAAAAAAAGGAAGTTGACTAACTGGACTGGCTGTGTTTGTTTGTTTTTTAAGACTCACAAAAGTAAACTTTGTCAGCAAATGCTGCTTAGTGCCACAGCATCTTCAAGTATGCCCAACCAATTAAGTGAAATGAATCTCACCCTACACCTTAAGTTACTATAAAAAACTGACTTTGGAGGTAGGTAGGAGTTGCTTGCTTCCTCCCAGAAGAGAAGAGAATAAAAGATAATAATAGAGAATAAAATAAAGGAAATCTTTAAAATACTATTCCAGGAATTGTCTATGTATTCTCCAATAGCAATATGTCTCTGCCACAAAACATCCCAGAAGTTTGCTTTGTTGAGGCTCAGCAAACAAGGCAGGTACAACTGACTTCCTCCCTTATGCAAGAGGCAGTACAGAGAATTACTAGCTTTTCACGCAGCAGTGATCTGCAACAGCATGTGAGTGTTCAGGTAAGAAGACTTAGACCTTGCTGCAAAACACAAAGATTACATGCTGACTACAAAAACATTCTGAGAGAGGGTAAAAGAATTCTTTGTTTAATTTTTTAATACTGAAGATTACATATGCCCATTTAAATCTTGGTCAGTCATAAACACTCTTTTGAGCAATGAAAACTTGCTAGAGGAAGCCTCACCTTATTTAAATATAAAACTATAAAACCGTAACCTTTTTGCAAATCTCCTGCAATTAGTATTCCAGGAAACGACTCTGCAGAAGACTTTATAACGACCAGTAAAATAAGAGCATATTTTTATTAAAGAGACGCTGACAAAATCTAAACCCCTTGGATTTGTAGAACAGTATAAAATTAAGTTCCTGACACCAATCCCTCATTTTAATCCTCTTCACTGCTATTAACTACCTTAATTTGGATTGACTTTTCAACCATTCTATGTGTTGTATAAATAGGTAAGTAACTATCCCTTGAAGATTTTACAATGTTTTTTAAATGACTAACCAAAGCGTAGCTGCTATCTGCAATTTATCTATGTATCTCAATTCAGTCCCTATGCCAGTCAATCTACAATCAACGCAGGCTGATTTCTCTCAGTTTCATCTCTTGACTGCCTTCTTGTGTGCAGTGGCTGGAAATGAAGTTAAAAAAACAATCCCGGCTCTCAAAGCACAGACATTTCAGAAGGTAGAATTTACATTTCACTTTGTTCATGAAGAGGTCTGAGGCTAGTACATACAGCAAGGAAGAAGAAAAACCATAAGAAATTATTAGGTTTTAGAGAGATCAAATGTTAGAATCACTAAATGAAGTCACTGGGTACAATCTCAGAAGAAATAAAGCATGGGCATTATTATAAAGTGCAGTTATTTTCAGAAAAAAATCATAAATATTGTGCAATTCTGACAGTGCACATCTGGTTAAGAGACAATGAGATAATTTTTACTAACTCTGTAATGTGAGATTCATGTTTCATGGATTTTATTTTTATTTGTATGACAAATAGAACAAAGTTTCTTTGCTTCTGCTTTATGATTCTAGCTACACTGATACCTTTAAATGACCTATCTAGTGATAACTGTATAGATCAATGCCTCCAGTACTTTTGTTTTACTGGTACGCGATTACAATACCCTAAAAACCCACAAGGCATAAATGTTTAACGCATTCAGTATTTAAGCACTATATCAAAATGTTGTGGAAATGGTGTCTGTCAACTGACGTTTTCAAATTACAATCACATACAGATTTAAAATGGTTCACTTTAGCCAAACCTGAAAGTCTAGGCTTAATATCAGCATAATTATAAAATACTATGCCCACACAAATACAAGGCCAGGTTTGCCTTAGTAGCAGTGGACAGGAGTTAAGAATGTATAAGAAAGAACACCTCTATTTGCTGTTGGTCCTGTAAAGAAAATACTAAACATTTGCTGCTTCCATTAAAGGCAAGAAAAAAATCTTTTATAGAGATGTGACTTTTCCACTACTTGTGCTGATGTAACTTCCTAGATTAAACGAAGGCCAATTGAGGATTAGGATTAGATGCTCTTCGTCACTTTTAACTACACCTGCAAAAATCATAGGAGCTGAGGTGCCTCTAACCTTACACAGAAATGTGATGCTCTTTGCTCTTCAATATTCCAGAGCAATTATCTCTGTAAGGGCAATTATCTCTGTACTGACAGATGACAGTCAAAGCGTGTGTGCATATCTATGCCTATAATAGTTTAGAATAAAATGAGAGATACATATTAAATATATATATACACAACAGTGTAATTAAAACAAACACCAAGTAAGGACTCCAACCTCCTCAAATTTGAGCTATATAGCCTTTAATTTCTTCTTCATTCTTGGACAGAAACCAAACAGCCAAGACACTCTCTAAATTTACAAATAAGCTAAATTCGCACAGTTCTGTGAATGCTACTGGGAAGCAATTAAGACAGTAATGATATATACACGACACACAAACACCACCCCCCACCCCCCAAATGCTATTTTTATACATATACATAAGACTCAGGAAGAGTCTAGTCAGAGAACTAAAAAGATGGAGGTTTATGGAGACTACAGTGAAATTGCAAAGAAGGTAGTTGGTTTGATGGAAGGGTATTGGGATTTACAACTAAATTGAAGAAAGTAAGAACACCTATGGAATACAAGAAGGGAAAGAAGGGCATGTAAAAGTCAGAGAAGAAACCAAAGCAGGGAAAAAACAGGGAGAAAAAGGAAAAGACCAAACAAAGGAAAACAAAAGGGAAAATAAAAAAAAGAGAAAACAAGATAAAGTGTTTCCAAACAGAAGCAAAAATGCTGAGGCAAGTACTATATATACAAATATAAAAAAGGAGAGAGTGAGAGGGAGAGAGGGAAGGGGGCAAGGGAGAAACTGATGCTTGATTTTGAAGGTAGTCTTTGTTTCATTCTGTACACACAGGAGCACTGTGTGTATGTGTGTCTCCAGCTTTCTCCTGTCTCCATACTTGGGACCGTTACACAAAGTTCACCAATTCATTTTCCCAGTTACCTCTCACTGTAAAACTAGCCACAAATATGACAGAAGGCAGTCTAGTGTGATGGTAAAGAAAAATGTAGTGAGAAATTACAGTTTTTCAGACCAGACCCGCACCTTACAAGCAGCACACTCACATGTAATTAAACAAATAACTATTTTAACAAATGAATGCCCGTCATTATTACTCCCTTAGATACTTTCTTCCTCATTGCAAAAATACATGGAAACCCTCTTCTGGCCAGTATCAGCATATCCTCTCAGTCAGTAACTCTAGTGAAGAAAGTCTGTATGTACAAAAAACCCCAAACAACCCAAACCAATGGCAGAGGCTCTGTATGAGGGTTCCCCTCCCCCCCCTTCAACTGTGTAAAACTAATACTGTTGCAAAATTTTTATATAAAAATCCCCTGAGTGTCTCACTCTCACTTTACTGGACATGAGATGGGCAAACATGAGGACAAGGAACAACATACCCCACAATCTGTAAGATCAAAAGAACGAACCAAACAACAAAAAAATCTATGACTGATCAGAAGTGGAGACATGGGTATATGTTTTGCTGCCCTGACCTGGGACGGAGGAAGAACTGTTAGCCTACAAATCTTAAAATGCTGCAGGAAAAACACCCACTTTTTACAGTCTGCATTTTGAGATGCTGAATTTGTTGGTTTTAAATTGTTGTGGTTTGTATCAAAGTCTCTAGAATTTCACACCACCTCCTCTGTCTAGTATAGTCTTCAGGTTTTAGAATGCTTGTGCTTTCAGTCTCTCATGAAGCGTGCAGCTAACTTGCAGCAGACCCTCGTCCCTACTTGTCAATAATATTCTTTCATTAAGGAGACACATATTCCATAGTTATTTAAATCAGGTATATGCATATACACAATGCATATGCATATATCATGTATCACATCAACACAGACTGATAAAGTCATGCAAGGGCATAGCAAGAAAACCATATATGACAATATATGAATAAATATGGTTGGTGTAGGAGAAAAAAACCCATTAGTCCATGAAAACATGAATTTTGGAAGTTAAACGCAAACCCAAATAATTTTATCCTTTGTTAATTTAATGAAAATTAAATTTTATTTCAGTTGTTTTGCAAATATTGAAAAAAAAAACCACAGGTAATTTTAATACTGCCTCCAACCTAGAATCTTCAGAATTCCCTGAAAATCATATTACTTCTGGATAGTTACACTTTAAAAGTTATAGACAGATTTAGTAAAAAATACACAGGCTACTTTTCTTGAACTGGCAGTATTAAAACTGAAAATAGCAAAGAGAAGAGAAGAAAGCTGATTTTTACACATGCAAAGACACACATCTATAGCTGAATGATATGCCTTAAAGGAAAACAAAGGGATACCTACTTTCTGCTGCTAGAAGTCCTAGTAGGAAGGCAGCATTTGGACAAACAACAAACAATATGAAGATTTCAGAACAAGCGATTTATTAAGCTGCAACCTAGCACACTGGTTTAGCCACAAAATAGTATAAACAAACTGACAAGACCACCCCCCTCCCCTTTTTTTAATATGATTTCTCCATGTGAAGCAAATGTGACTGCAGACTGGGATGGGAGGAAAAGAAACGCTTGGCAATGGGGAGGTAGTACTTCTTCATAGTGTACCTATAATACCAGACTTTTTCCAACATTGGTTAAACTACTTTAAAAAACTCAAGAACAAAAAATATTTCAAGAATATCTTAAGAGGTGAACTGACAAACTATTTCAACATACTGCAAACAAGCATAACATCGTATCAAATAATATATTTATGAACTAGAATTTAGCAATATTATATTGAAATTATTTTGTTACAAAAATTTCAGTGAAAAGCACTATAAGAACCATTTAGAAATAGAACCAGTTTATTACTGATTTTAATTAACAGTGACGTTATATATTTAAAAGTTCTTGTATTTAAACATCCCAGAATAAAGATTAAATAGCTGAAAAATCATAAAGATAATAATGGAGTATTGGAAACACTCAAACTCATGATCTCAAAACTGGTAGTCAGTTATATCTGTAATACTAGATAAAGAATTTATACCAGTAATTTATAAGGTGAACATATTTTTTTTCCCCAGGCACTTATACTTAAAATTGTTACACAAGAACCTTTGTGAATAGTTACAAAATCAGTGATATATTTTGCATAACAACAGTAATTTTTTGTGTCAACGAGACTGATCGTTTTTAATATATAGGTTTATATTGTACATATGTAATGGAATCTAAATTCAATGAAACTATTAAACACTCATTAACCTGTGAGTTAAGCTAGTTCCCTGTATGCTGGAATCATTTATTTTACAGCCTGGCCATAACTCTGCAGTTCAATCCCACTCTGCAAGACTGGCAGACCTAGCTTTTTTCCCATTAATATTACTTTCAGATATGAAAATCAGGATCTCATACTGTTAAAATTTTCTCATTTGATATGACAATATAAATTCTAACAAGATAAAAAAGAATGAAAATTTAAATTTACATACAGCAATTCTGAGACAAAATATCAAAATGCACTTATAAAAATGCTGTATGAAATTTGTGCCTAGCAGTTTGAGAAAACAAGCTAGAAACAGTGCTGCAGACATAACATGCTCGCTTTCCGTTCATCACCTTACACCGTTACCACAGAGCTCAGAAAGTACACAAATGTTCAGGAAGTACTGCAACAGTGCTATTTAGTAGTCTCGGCTAAATAAGTACATTTGGTCAGTCAGTCTGTTATAAAATATGCTGCTATACTTTCTCTCTGGTTGAACTGAAACACAGCTTTATAAAATGCCTTACAGGAATTTAGAACTGCTCGCAGCAAAAAGCTACTCTGAAACTTCTTACTCATGATTCTGAGTGCTACAAACCAAGCAAACCAAGAATACGAGCACTATAAACAAGGGAAGTCCTTGAACAAAAAGGTAAGATTTGCTTTAAAGCAGATATGCAGTTTTCCAAAGACTATGGACTGCCCCGCTGACTTAACTGTAACACTGAGTCAGTAGTTCTGAAAATGTGGCTGCAAAAAGGTTTTTGGTTATAAAAAATCCTCTTTGGTTTATTGGCTTTTCTAACTGTTGGCCTAGAAACCTAAACAACCTGAATCTGCTTAAAACTCCAAAGTAATGGAGTTTTAAAAAATGGTGCTCCTAAATTCAGTTTCCCAAGCCAATATGCCAAACAATTCCACAGGCTTTCCTCGGGCTGCTGCAGAACTGGGGGCTGAAGAAGCAAAGGAGGGAAAACGAAACGCTTTACGTTGGCGATGTTCATTGTTCAGCCCGAGGCATTGCTATCGAAACACTTGAGAGCTTTATCTCCATAAGGGGACAAACGGTCAACATATAACACAAGCAGAGGAAATCCTCTTCCTTGATCTAGTGTTCAAGTCAGGTGATAGGAGAGCCAGGGAGCGGGGGCTGAAGGGGGGGTGGTGGTGGAGAGAGGGAGGAAGTAGGATGGGGAAGGGCAGCAGAGAGCAAACTGTCTGTGAATTTCTCTAGCACCTAATTAATTTCATGGTCCACTTCAAATACTCCCTACTGGACCGATTTTTCTCATGTGCCAGGTTCAGCCCTTAAGGCTGCTGATTGCTAACTTCTGGTTTATATTTGTTTCAACATATTAAATATACCCAGAACTGCCTTGGAAAACTGACCTTTTACAATGTCTTGAAGACAGCCAACCTGGAAGTTGAATATTTTACAGTCTAGCAAAAAACATTTGCAAGATACTTGTCATTTCAGCTGTTTAGTGGCTTTACTAAAGAAGTTACTGAACACAGCCTATTAGCAGTAACGTTTGTGTTTAATAAATATTTACCTAATTTTCCAAAACATTTTAAAAGCCTTTACCATACTCCCTCAATATTCAGCATGACTAACTTCTGCCATGTTAGCAACAGAATTATAGCAGAATTAAGTTAAGTTCTTTAGAGGACAGTTGCTGGTGAAAGAGGAAATAGATCACTCAGATCTTAGCTGTGGGAACCACGACTCATTAACACACTCTGTACGAATGAAAGGAAGATGTGTACAGAAAAATACCTGGTTAACTTCAAATGAAATTTATCTACGGTCATTACCATCTAATTTACCTATGCAATTTGCTGATCCTCATTGGAAAGTTCTCTGGCAAGAATATCCTTTGTGATTCTGCATCTAAGTCACCTGACTCGCTACCTACAGTGCCCTCATACCCCAGGCTATTACTCTGGTAGTACAGGAGGATGCTCAAAGGGTACAGAAATCCCAGGTTCACTGAAGTCTGTTGAAAACCACCTCTAGATTAAGCTGGAAAAAAAAGACAGAACTGAAATTTTCTGTTTCTGTGTTTAGAAAAACATGGAGCAGGCCAGGATATACAATTTGCATAACATAATAAGCATTTACAAGTCCGCATCTTCTTCTCAGTAGGAGTTCTGCATTTGCCCATTTCTGACAAATCATTTAATTTTCATGGTAAGCTTCATGAAATTTTATGGGAGGATTAAATAGGCAGCAACATTCAAAATATTAAATGCTCTTCATTAGAGTTTATGGCCTAGAATAACATTATGAGATGTTAGGAAGGAAACTTAAATAACCTTAAGTTTCTACTGCAGTTCAAGGGTTTTGTGTCTAATTTCTATAATCTAGTTCAGTTTAGAATCATCACAAGAACCTATTCTTACAAGCTAGAAGTATTTGAAAACTTTAATGGCGTACTTCTGAAGGGGAAACAAAAAATAGTTCTGTATCTAGGAACTTCAGAAGCTGAAAGTTGCAGTATCTTTTCTTGCAAGCCTCAGTGTTTATCCTGAGAGATTAAATATTTTATCAGCTAATGCAGTTGGTCAGGGAAACATCATGAAAGCTACTCACTTAGTATGGTTTCCTGATCACTGTGATCTCCCATCAGTAAGACCAAAAATGTTATTTTAGAGAATAATTGTGCTTTCCTAAGAAATTCAAGCTATTGCTTCAGTTATTTCAGAGATGAACACAAGATAACAGTGGCTTCAGCATAGATATTCTGTAGATTTTACATGTGTACTGGGCTCATGTCTTCTGTGAGCAGAAAAAATAGAAAATTTGTACCTTTTCTGTATACTGATATCTGCAATTACATCATCCTATGAGGAAGACACATGCCCTGTTGATGTGAGACTGAAACTGGAAAGAGGAACTGCAGTTTTTAGATTAGGAAAGTTGCTACTGCCAAACATTTGGTGAATTATCTGTTTTATTGAAATGGGAGAAGTAGCTGGAAACAAAACCAAAGGACTGCAAGTAATTCTGGCTGAAGTAAAACCAGCTTATTCTTTCTTTAAAAGAATGTATTGATCCTTACTTACAAGTACAGCAAGCATTCAAAAGTTGGCTGTCTGAAGTTAAGCCATGAGGCTTTGATTACCTGTTTGCAAGAAATGATCTGCAGTTCCCATTCAATTCTACGGAAATTATGAGCAGTGTGCACCTCTAAGGACAAAGCAACCTTTTAAATTAAGTACTCAAACTTGAATTCCAAGAATTTTAACAAAAAAAATCCCCCAATTCCTATATTAAAGACATTGAAATAATTTTTTTAAATTTCTTGTTCATATAAAAAAGCAGAAAAGGAACACAACATATGCGATCATTAAGTACTTTTCTCAGCTGTAAAATACTGGGAAAGAGAATTATCACACAGCAATTCAGCATATGTAATTAGGTTCCTGAAACACCTTCTATTAAAGTCGGCATTATAGCTAAAATATTCTACCAGTACTACTTAGTTTAATTCAGAAAAACAAAAGAATCCCATTGGCCATAGATTTTTCTTAAAAATTTATTTAACTTGATTCCAATTCCTAATTTTATGTCAGATAGACCCACCCAGACTTTCATACCACAAATGCTCTGAATGATGTTCGGTCAAAATTAAGATATATAACTATGACAGGGCTGTGTTAGTACAGGGACTGCCAGGTTATTTAAATTCCTGAATATGGGCTGAGGACAAAAGGACTGCTTGGAGTGAGGTCATTGTCCTGCTGGAGGCCTAGCAACGTGCTCACAGCACAGCAAAGGTATTATCTTCTCCTTTGAATTATGTTGGGGGGTCCTTGAAGTACATGTGTTGTCTCCTTCTGAAGATTTGGGGGTCTGAGTTATAGTATGAGAAATACTGTCCAGCATGCATGAGAGAGGAGACATTTTAATCATAATGTTCTCTAAAACAGGAGATCGAGAAACTCCAGTACACAATTATTTCTTTTTATATATAACTATTAGTAAGGCCTGAGAACCTTGGTCCTGCCTAAGAATTCAAGACAAAATTTCAGTAAGCTTTTACACTCAAGTAATATAAAGAGAAATATGAGTTTATAACTCTACGTGTAATTAAATGTACACACAACAAATCAAAAGATCACAGAATTTCTGTAGAAACTTACAGCTGTGCAGGGAGCTTATTTTCATTTTCCAGTCACAAACACCACTATGACTAGAAACTATTTATGCCTTCATATTTAAATGTTAACTTAATATCCAACTTTATGAAATCATGAGAAATTAGTAAATATTTGATAGCCTAGTCAGTACAGAATTAAGACAGGTTGACTGCAGTAAATACACTTTCTGTTAAAATACCTGAGGAAGTGGGGTCTTCAGAGAAGTCTGGCAGCTCTTCAGGGGGGTCACCATAGAAGGAGTTGAATTTGTGGCTTGACACAGCTGCTAGTACCGCCCCCTGAATAAAAATACCCACAAAGTTTAAATTACACAAAGAAGGATAATGAAACATTTCTGGACACCTTGGAACATTCCATCTCCCGAGGTCTCTCGTGCATTGTCTCATGTTCTCACTGAAGAGTAAATAGATTTTGGAGTCTTCAGCTCTGCTTCACTGTTACCAGTGACTATATCCAACAGAAGAGCTGATCATACATTACTGTAAACATATTCTTTGTGAGGGGATTAATGAGAACAATTCTTTATGGGTAAGCATTTAAAAAAAATAAGTGTGAGGCATAAATTCCCAATGTAAACAAAATAACTCATTTATTTCTCTTTTTCTCTAACCAAAACTGGCTGGCTTAGCAAGTATAAAAAAATCACTCATTAAGGCAACACCCTAAGTTGTTACTTGAGAAATTGTCAGAATCTGACAGCACTAGGATCTTTGACATCCATAACATGTCTATATGAAAATATAGTAATCTCAGACTCCCAGAATGTGCGTTACATGGGAATTCAGAAAGCCCGAAGAAACAGTTATCTGCTTTGACATATATTTACTTGTCCAAATAAATTCCAGTTTAACCACTCGGGTTTTAACGTCTTACAGCTGTGGGAGCAGGCAAAATGGACAACAAATAATTTCAGGAAACATTCTGCAGAACACTGCTTTGGATAAAATGGTAGAAACCAAATAGCATAGGCATAAAAGCACTCGGGAGACTCCCCAGGAAGAAATCTGGGAAAGACCTGAAACTGCATCTAGAGCAGGAAAACAGGTCATATTCTAAAACGTACTAGTTAACATTTTAATGAAACCATTGTCTGAAGATAGAACCCACCTAAGAGAAAGTGCCGTTTATCCTGAACTATGGCAACTGTTGCATCCTAATTATCAGCTGTCTTTGCAACTACATGAAACTTTTGCAAAGCAGCAACTCAATGTATATATCTGTGTTTTATTACAAATTATAAAAAAAACCCTCATGAATTGTAACGCTGCATGTTTCTATTAACACTTTCTCAACCTTTCAGTGAATTTAAAAATGCTTCTGTTAAACTTTCCAAGATAGTAACTGAATAGAAACCACGTTGTTTTGGGCTAAAATGTTAACATTCTTTTCAACATGGCTAAGAAGCAATCTTGTGTACAGTTAGACGTAAAGGTGATAAACTGTAGAATACATCTTTTTTCTTCTTGAAAAATTATATTAAAACATTATTATGTTCCTTTTATTACAAACGTAACACAATAATAACATAAGCCATTGCTCTATTCTCTCCTCTCCAATAATTCATATTATACAGAATTACTGAATTAATTTAAGAATAATTAATTTAAGAAGAAGACCTCATACAGAGCTTGGTTGATACCAGACAATTGGTGCTGAAATGTAGTTTGGAAACTATACACTAAGAAAGAAAGGACAAACACCCTTAACAAGACATCATTGCAACAAACAATTGTGAGGGTCTGTTTTCAACTTTTTATTTTATTGCTGACTTCAAAACATAGACTTCTCTTTGCACTTTTAAAATAAATAAAGTATCACACAATTCAAGTTACATAATTGTATTGTTTTAACACTACATTCATTTTACCTTTAGTTTTCTTCTTGCATTGAATTTTCTCAATTGTTCTACTGTTTCTGGAAGATGAATCTTGTATGCATAGCGATCTCTCTCCTTAAAAAAAAAAAAAAAAAAACCCAACAAAAAATCAAAACAAAAGAAACATTAAATACAAGCTCTTAATATTCTCTCCACAACAAGAAACTGGACAAGAAATGTACCAGCTAGTAAGTATCCTATGGAGAATGAAGATTTGTTGCAACTTAAGGAAAACTTCAAGAAACTGAGAGGGATTAAAATATTTTGATATTTTATTAATATTCTTAAGATATTAAAATATTCTTAAATTGGGCCAGGGATATTTTCTTTTTATAATTTTGTTTCCCACTTCATCGTAAGACCCTAACCTTTTGTTTTACTGCTGTGTTGTTAGTCAGCCTGTGGCTAGCATTGAACTTTGAAGCTGGCAAGCACAAAGTAGTTCTGCTTCTTGGGAGTCACAAATCCCAGTGATGCAATGCATTCAAGCACTCTTTTAAGTGTTTCTTGTTACTTCAGGTAACCTTTGGAGGTGGGGTATGTGCCCAACAAAGCAGTAAGTGCCAACTCGATGGCTGGTGAAAGCAGGTGCTAGCTTACAGGAAGAATTCTCCATTGCAGATGCAGACAAAAAAATTGCCAATGAACGGCATACAGTGGGAGCAGAACTTGCAGCAGCTGACTACTTTCTTTCCCTGCCCCAAATCATCACAGAAGCTACACACACTTATTAATTTAACATAAAAGTCTATCACATGCATCTCCTGAAGCAGAGTGAATTCACTGGCAGAAGTGATTCAGTCTCTCTACCACACAAAACACGTCTCTGCCTCATGCTGTATTTGGCTGCTCTCTATAAATGGTTACATGAAAATTCTGAGTTTGCAGGGAAGGCAGCTTATTGTAGGCAAAAATAAGAGAGGACTGACTGACAGAATGCTGGTCTAAGCTTGGAAACAAAGTTGTCTCAGACTATCTTCTTTCTCCTTGCTTGTCATTCAACAAATAATGACAACAACAGAAAGAAACCAAAGATATCATAAGTGCTATGCTATTTAGGCAGAACTTGCACATTTGCATTACAGAATTATCTTTTTAAAAAGCCTAATCAGCTTAGTTGCTCAAAGAACAAAAATGGCAATGTTGTCTGCCAAAAATAACCCCCAACAAAATTCTTGCTTTGGCATCTAAATGTGGGTAAGCTCACAAAGCAAGTAGAACTGGATCACCTGTGTATACCACATACTCAGTCACTGAAATACAATCATTTGAGATGGTGTCTATTTCTATGCTCTTTGAAATATTTGATGCACTATGTATGCCAACACACTCCTGATCTCCTTTTACAACCTAGACCACTCTGCAGTTTGGAATACAGGAGTCAAAGCCAGAAAGAGAGTGGAGAAGTGGAAGAATGACTCCATTCACTAGAAGTGAGACCATTTACTTGGAGGGAGAAGGAGAACATATGAGCCTGTGCTTCCCAGATTCTTTTTTTTTTTTTTTTGGTGGGCTTTTTTGGTGTCAATATTTGAAAATATTTAGTAAAAAATAATTTGACTACGAGACACCATACAATTTTATATAGTTACAGCAGCCTTTGAGCAACACTTCCTTCACTCTGGTGGGATATTTCAGGAATCTAATGTAAGAAAGCAGCACAGTTCAGTAGCATAATATACTGAAAGAAACTGCATGGCTACATGCATAATAGGAAACATGTCTAGATATGACTGAGCAAAGAAGAGATCAGAAATTACTCCTCTGGAGTTTAAGAGCCACTAAAAGACACATGAATACCTTTAATTTTATTCTATGCAGCCCTACTCCCTGCACTCTGATGCTACCAAAGATGCCTAAATGAGTTTGCTGTTAAGCAACTCCTGTTAAGCAAGAGTTCAAGGCTAGTCATTACCAAAATCTCAGCCTCTAATCTTACAAAGCACTTAAAGCACATTATCACATATTTTGTACAATATCATGTCTACTTTGAAAAGTTCAAATAAATAAACAAATAATTCTTTTTCTCCCTTGAAGAAGAAATTGGTATCTAAACAATTGCTTTTACTACCTTTAACCAGGGATGATTCAGTGCTTCATACACTGTTATCCTTTCTGCTGGATCCAGCATAAGCATGCGGCGTACCAGATCTTTGGCACTTTCAGAAATATGGCTCCATTGCCTAGGATTCATCTGATTAGAAGAAAAAAGAAATTAAATTAGTAATAAGAGTATAGGAAACAATCTACATTTTGCGCAGATTCTGCAGAGATTTAACACTGGTTGGTACTTGCAAATATTTTATTATACTACAAGTAAAAAGGAAGTTTCTAAGTTTTTTAATAACTTACGAAACTGTACATTAGTTGCTATAGAAATGGCATAAAAATTTGAAAACAGTAAGCACTATATCACATAAAAGCTGACATATCCTTGGTATTATGTTATAATCACAATTCATTCTGTGATAAGGGATTCTATCCTTAAGCTATTTCTAATATTTATTTAATTTATGAGGAACTTAAGTTTTATTTAGTGGGTACACTGCTAACTTTACAAGGTACAAAATGAAAATTTGAAACTATAACCAGTCTCTTTTCAATGTTATAATATGTTAATTTAAAGAGGTCCATTTTATTTAAAATCAGTCTTTATGAAAAATAATTGCTTTAAATTGGAGCACTCAGGAACATTATCTGGCTATGAAATGCACATTTATAGCTGTGATTTGTCATTTCTTTTTCATCTCTAATAAAATGAAGGTAATTGCAAATTTGTAGCAAGAGTGTTTTGAAATCCTTATATGATTTTCACTGAATAGACATATTATTGTGGAAACTGGAACAGAAAAGGAACTGAGAAGACACAATGTGCTGGCCATGACTTTTTTTTAAACTAAGAAAAGTTAACTTGTATGCTTCCAGATGGTTTTAGTTGCTCAAGAGATTCCACGAAGAAATCTTCTATAATGTGAAACTGGACCATCTACCAGTTTATGCAATCCCAAGACTAGAGCCATGAAGAAATCTTGCTGTTTCTTGGAATACAGAATCACAGAATCTTAAATACAACATTTAAAGAATAAAAAATGCCCTGTGACCAAGTGCAGTACCGCTGCCATCACTTACATTTTAGCAGACTACTGTTAAGTTCATATAATAAAATACTTACTAAACCATATTACAGACTATCAGAGAGTTTTTGGAGTTTCTTAATTTGCTAATACGCAGTCCACGTATGATCTTGGTTGCAAAGTAAAGCAAAACCAATTTTTGACAAAACCGCAAAACTAGTGAAGTCGAAGCTTTAAATTTGTCTCCCTAACGGCTCTAGGATGCTTATGTTGCAAAACATGCTTATCTTGCACATACACCGACTAGCTTTCAGTTGCAAGTGTCTCCTTTTGAATCACCCGCTGCACTTTACTACATACTGCACTAAAAAGAAAAATGCGTAACTATATTTTTCCAGTAACATGCACTTTGTTTTAAATCAAAGCAATATGATGACCAGCCTCTGTGATACTTCTTTTAGTTGATTAAAAAAAATAATGTGATGTATAAACCTGAGGTAATATATGGTATGTTAAAGTTCACAGTTATACTTTATGTAATTCTACTGAGCCCAATGTACTATTAGGCGCTGGTTGTTGCACACATATATTATTTCATTTGGATAAATATTTCTGTATTCTAATTCCTAACATTGATACAAAACACAGCAGGAACAAGACAGACTGGAGAGAGAAGATCATCTCTCCTCCTGTGTAACACAGATTTCTATAAGTTTTAAATTTAAATCCAGCTAAATACAAAAATCAACTTCCAGAAATTTTACCAGCAGAGCTCATCTCACTGGAAAAGGATCCAGGTACGCTGTCATTTACCTTATATTTTCCTTTAATAATGCCTTCAAATAATCTTTCCTTGGTTCCATAAAAAGGCAAACAACCGCTTAGCAGGATAAAAAGGATCACGCCACAACCCCAAACATCTACAGGCTTCCCATAAGGTTCCCTTTTTACCACTTCTGGTGCCATAAAATGAGGTGTTCCTACACGTCCTAAATGGAAATAAGAACAAAATTGAGTCAAAGTGATGTATGTCAAACAAGGAAATGAAGAATATCGCTGCATTAAACTAAACCAGTTTTAATGTTTTGTTCACGGGTTAAACTTTTCACACAATTCTTTTTGCCTTGTGTTTAGTATTTATTAGGTATATCTGGTGACACAAATGAGTAGTTTCCCTTTCACTTGATTTATACTTTTATAAATTGAGGAATATTCTATCCTATCCTGCAGCCTGTGAAACAAGATTTATATAAGACCACTGAGATTCTTCAGTGAAACATGCAATACAAAAGTGGCATATAAAAGTAAAAATATCAATTTGGACAACCTTTGAAACAGGAATTATTTATCCAGAAATCACGTACAGAGGAATTAAAGACTTCTAGTCTACACTGCTTACTTCAAAAAGCTGCCTCTATCTGGAAAGAGCAAAATCTGGTCTGATGCTCTGCCCAAATCTCAGAGTCTACAGAAACTGCCAACAAGAATGCAAATTGCTACCAAATGTGTTGTTCATTTATTTGAAGTAGGCAGTATCTTACTGCAGATAAAAAGATAATACTAACTTGTTTCACGGTGTGCTTTCAATGAGTGCAGGACAGTATGGTTCTGGGGCAGTACTGATTTTGGATTGGTAATGAATGTACACGCACGGAAACAAAATGTATTTAGTACCAACTAATCTTTTGACTAAGTAAACTGATTAGAATGACTTCATTCAATTTCTGTGTAAAACTTTAAGCCAAATAAAAGCAACAAATATTTTACCTCTCCCTATAAACACTCCCCATTGTAAAAACAATTTGCAGAATTAAGCTTTGAATGCTCAGAGCATCACTGACACTTATAAATACTTTAGTCTTTGGACTGCCCTGGTTCCACCAAGTACTAGCAGAAGAAAAAAAACCCACAGCTGTAACAAACTTACCACTTGTACATCCTTCTAAAATTATTCTTCCTCACTGATACTACAGCGGAGTTCAGAGGCTCTGTTCAAAGTTTGCAGCATCTTTGTGCTGTCTAGGAGACTCTACAATGCAGCCTAGAGAATCCAAACTGTTTGCATAGCACGTATTTAATTCAGTCTTGTCTTGTAAAGAGACGCTTGCTAGACTTGCCTATCCTGCACATCACTTGAATGCCAGTGATCTAAATCACAGCACTGGTAACAAAGATCCAGAAGACTACCGGGCAGTAACTTAGTAAAGACAATCCTTTGTTTATACCACCTAATGCAGGAGTATGATCTGACTATGCTTTGTTAACTAGTCCTCGCTCATCCCTTTTTGAATCTAAAAGGATTAAAACTTTGACAGAAAGATGGTATCTTTTTCACAATACTGTTCTTAAGGAGAAACACCACCACTGTCAAACTTCCTCACCTGGCCTTGTTATAAACCTTTTCCTTCCCAGTTTATGAGGCAATCCCTCTGGCAAACACATGCTAGGAATCTATGGCTGTGACAAAGGAACGTTAACTCATCACTAAGCTAGGATGACATCCTAAAAAGTCCATGTACTCTAGGCTGACATGATAGCAAAAGGTGGTTCCTTCCCAGGTTGACAAAAGAGTAACGCAGCAAGATGCTGTAAGTCCAACTCGTCCCTCATACCACTGAGGGATGAGGAAGGATATTTACTCTGAACAGAGATGGACATGGGGAAAGATTACTAATTCTTCTTGTTGGTTACACACTATTTATAGGCTTATGACGTATCTTTCAGCCTAACTGATAAACCTCAAAGCCAAATCTTCAAGATCACAAATATAAGGTAAAGAATTATCTCCTTAGATGACCCAAAGTCTCTCTCTTTTAGATGCCTGATGACAGGGAAGGGAAGGAAAACAGAAAGTATATATATCCAGTATGCACAAGCTGCTGAGAACTCTGTCCCCATCCGTACCCCCCTCCCCTCCCCCCCCCCCCCTGCCTTTTTCTTTTCACGTGCTTGCAAATCTAGATCTCTATGGGCTTCCTAATTTTTTTCCCCTAAGATGCCTTCATTTGCGACAGCAAAAGCATTAACATTTCCAGCTCAGTATCAGGCTGTGCACGTACATAAACAGCAACACCTGCCAGTTCAAACAGTAGCTGTAGCTGTATATCTCTTAGGCTGCTCATGTGACGTTAGTGGTATGCATACCACAGTCTGGAAATCTTTAGTACAGAAGACTTCATGCAAGACCGCAGAGAGCAGCCTAGGTTACCCAAGTCTTGTTTATCTCAGTGGTAAACTTCCTGGTATTTGGGTGCAGAGGTACCCATTTGTAATTTTGGAGCATTGAAAAAAACATTTGTGGTAAGAAAGCTCATTTAGATCTTTTTTATCAATACGAACGGAAAATCATATATACTCCGAAGATTCTGCCTTCCTACCAGGCTTTCTAATTGCTGTTATGAGATCTGGGAAGTCTAGAGAAAAGTGATTATTCAAAAGACAAACAGCAGAAAAGTTCAGGGCAGATACAGTGATCTGAATTAAGTACTTAGTGAAGAATGAGAAGAATAAGAATCCTCAGTATCAAACAATATCTTAGTTGATTTAATGTGTATTTCCAATAATAGTGTGTCATTCCTCAGCTCAGGACCTTCTTTGTATTTTAAGTAGACAACTGCAGAGACAAACATGGTAAAAAAATGACTATGTGCTGTGAGAAGCAGACCTAAAGGTTTGGGGTTTTGTTTGGGGTTTTTTTTTTGCCAATACATTTAATTCTGCTGTACTGTATTTGCAATACAATGAAGGTCGACCTATAGAACATCCTGTTCTGAGGAAAATGTGTCCAGGAAAACAGTTACCCATCCTACATTTTCTCCTATGGTGCAAACCAGCATATTTAGCAGCATACAAGCAAATACATAAGCAAATCAGCAGCATTATTGGGTATTTAGGTGTCAAGGTGCTGGCAGCAGGGGGGCTGCAGGGGTGGCCCCAGTGAGGAAAGGCTGGGGCTGCCCCATGGTAGACACAGCCAATTCCAGGCAGGGCACAGCTGAGCCCAGCAGCCAAGATGGTGGTGCCTCAGGGAAAAGTGTGAGTAGGAAGATGCAGCAGAGACAAGCTGATACAGACTGAGCACAGCTTCCCATTCCCCTGCACCCCTTGGAGTTGGGGATGAGGGAGTCAGGAACAAGAGAGTGAATTTGAGCCTGGAAAGGGAAGGGGAAGAGGTGATGCTTTCATTTTTGTCTTTGTTTCCCACCACTCAAACCTATTTGAAGTGGCAATAAATTAAACTGGGTTTCCCCAACTCAAACCTGTTTTACCTGTGAAGGTAACTGGTAAGCAGTTTGCATGTATTTATCTGTACCCATTAGATACCCTAATCCTCCTATTTTCTCCCCCTGTTCTGCTGAGTGGAGGCAGTGAGTGAGCAGGTGGTGGGAATCTGGCTCTTAGCCTAGGTCAACCCAACACATGTGGTTATGCTGGTATTAACATACAGAATACTGATTAAATGGGGAAATACAAGATTAATCTTCCTCCAAAGACACAGCTTGTTTCTTTCATTTCTAGTTTTCAAATACCACCTTACCTCTTTAATCAAGAGCTGTATAAAATAAGTAACCGACAGTGTCAAGAGAGTATCCAAAGTGTGTATTTTTTTCCCTCTCCCCTTCAGCAAATAATGTTTCAAATTAAAATTCCTTTGCAGAAATCGATAAGCAAGAAGAATCCTTCATTATTTATATACATTCATGAATGTATGCAAAACAGACATTTTCTGGAAACTGACCATTAATCAGCTTCCCTAAATTTTGCAAAGCAGGGTGGACAACAATTTCAGATTTCCTCTGCCCCTCTACTGCACTTCCTGACCACAGACCAAGGAAATACAAAAATACTTAAAAAACTACTGAGTATCAACAAGAAACAAACATAACTTGCAACAGTACGTTTATCAACATTGCAGACAAAATATAATATACAAGTATTTCTTAGGCACTAGCCATCCACTGCCAGCACCCTGTTCATTAGCAATGACCTTCATCGTATTATACATTTTTTCCATAGACATATCTTTTTCTAACAGAACAAGCTTCTTGAGGTTTATTTCCTACTTTATATGTCACAATAGACAAAATATAGCCTCATGATGCCTCAAGGTTCCTATTTTGCTTGATCTGTTGACCTCACAACTGAAGCTGCATGTTTACTTAGTACTCAAGAGCTCTCACAGACAAACTGACAGACTTAGAAGTTATAGTTAAAAACGACTGTCCTTCCCTGATCATCTCATATTTTCTTTCTCCTCCTTTAGAAGTTAAAGAACTTAGATCATAGATGTGAGGAATGGGATCTTTGTTGCATTGGTTCAAAACCAGTATACCATAAAAATCCACTTTAATGAACTGTTTTATGTTGAGCAGAAGGAATAGACTACTTCAGGAACAGGTAACGTTCTACATAGCTATTTAAGACCTCAACAGACTTGCTATAAACTAGATGAAAAATAGATGCAACTTAATAGCATGCTGAAAAATCAGTATTACTAAATGTTTATATGTACTTATAAATTCAATATGAGGACTCTATAAATATAAATGAAATGAGAAAGAAGGCTAAGATAACTTAATAAAATCCTGTCATTTACCACTGCTAGACTAGAATAAAAAAACCCCTAAAAATAATTACAGAATGATTTGGTTTAATAACCTTTTTAGTGCAAATGACAAGATCCTGATACTTTAGATGGGGAGGGCTATGGTGGTGGTGAAAATCACAATTTCATCTCCATGAAAAAGCAAACCCAAACCAAAAAAAAAATTAATTGGTTGAGACTGAGCTGTCCAGTTAAGGTAAAAAATGCATATGTTTATGGATATATATGTATTAGAAACTTAAAAAGGCTTAAGTAATTTCTGGGGTGGCTGTCATCTTCATGACAACTAACCACTCCACTGGGTTCATCAAAGGAACAAATGATGATTTTTGAGGTTATTCTAAAAACTGACGTAAGCAAGGACTGCTGAGCTGCACTTAGCTCAGCAAAATGAATGGAATGCACACATGAACATGTATAGATAGGGGTTTTTCTTATGTTGCAACTACAAGAACTGTAAGATGAATATCAGTAACAGCATAAACAAACTCTATACACAGCAGTTTTCTAAAATCATGGATACTCATTGGTCTTTAGACCAAGTATCACTTCTGCTGAAAATTATCTAGTGGAAAATCTGCGTTCTAAACGTGTCCAGTGTAAAATTTTAAAATTGTTCTCAACAATCCAATTGTTTTAAAATATTTTATAAGCTTTTGAATTTTCTTTGGTATTTCGGGAGAAGTTTTGCAACTTTTGGGAGGCAGTGTGAAAAAGAACAGTAAGTATCTTCATTTAATAGATAACTTCTATGGAAGCCACAGGTCCTTTATTTTTCAGGATGACAGAATATTCATGGATATATTCAAATGACTGCCCATGAAAAAATAACATCTTATTTAAATAAATGTTACATGCACACATGATTTTCAGTTGTATCTCTATGTGAGAAGAAATCATATGGAAGACTGGAATCAATTTTCTGTCTATGTGCTTCTAGGCTCTTCTTATCTCTTCTAGAGTAGCATTAACCAAAAATCATCACTACATGAAGACTCAGCAGTAGTATGTATTCAATGTGATACTTGCCTCCATCCAATTCATTGTAAATAAATGCCTACATAAAAGTGTTTGCTGACTTAGAAAGCACTCAATGCCTGAAGAGATACAGACATTAGACATCTTATTTCTAGAGGTAAGCTTTCTTATCAGCCAGTTTTGAGGCATGTTGGTAGTCTGGAAATTTTAAAATTGCTAATTTCGTTGATTTTTCCTGTGGATAAACAGAACTTCAGTCTTCAGGTGTTGTCAATCTAATATCATTCACAAGCACTAAAGATAAATTTTGACTTACCTTTGATAATTTACTTTCTATGACTCTTTCCATATTATTCCAGACAATAGGGCTATGCTTTCCACAAGAAGAGTATATACAGAGACCCAATCAGATTTTGTCATCCCTAAGGCAGGGGACTGATGACCAAGATATCAGAAGGAAGTCTTTCAACAGCAGTAGTATCTGAACGATGTATAAGGAAACAACTGGAACAAATAATTTTTAGGAAAAAAATGTGAGGTACTAATAAACATCACCATCTGACCTCTCACAATAGTGTAATAAGAAATATGTTCATCAATTAAGGGGTTACTAGAAGAGTGGGATGTCCAGAATAATGTGGAAGGAATCAAAGAATCACACACAACAGATCAGATAGATCAATACTTTACTACTTTTAATTCCTTTCCACATTACTCCAGACAATAGAGATGTTTAAAGCAGGTGTACAGAGGAGATGACTAGATTAAGAAAAAAAAGGGCAAAAAAAATTCGGCAATTCAGATTCAGCACAGAAGACTGAAGAAAATGTATTTTAAAAGATGCATCAGCTGACAACTGGACAACTGGATATCAGTGTCCGGAAAATGAACAAAGCAAAGATCACACATCAACCAGACAAATTATAATGGTCGATTCAATGGCCTTTTCAGCCATAAAATTATGATGGAGGAAGTAAATCTAAATTGATTTTAAAATACGTTAACCTCCTGTAAGCACTCTCAAATCAACCCAGATGTGAAGTGGAATTTCTAAGAGACAGTGAACCACAGCTTTTAAATAAAACAAGGTAAAAATTTTGAAGAGGCTCACCTTTTTTTTATGTTGTAGGGAAAAAATTAAAAATAATGAAATACTAATGAAATGCTCTTGCTTTGCAGATGAAGGTAACACTACAATTTTAGTGAAAGAAGAATCCTAGTGTAGGACCTCAGCTTACACGTATTTACCTTTCCACGGAAAGCAAAAGAAAGATTTGCTGTATCACTCACAGACTGATGATGAAAAGGAAAGAAAGTCTATGCAGTGTAAAAAAACATTTCAAAAATACGGTTTTTAAACTGGATTTTATCAACCACCAAGAAGATCCAGTTCGGTGAAATACTGGAACAGGTTGCCAAAAGAGGTGGCAGATGCCCTATCCCTGGAAACATTCAAGGCTGGATGGGGCTTTCAGCAACCTGATCTAGTTAAAGATGTCCTTGCTTATTACAGGGGGGGTTGGACTTGATGACCTTTAAGGGTCCCTGCCAGCCCAAACCATTCTATAATTATTTTTACATTGATGGGAAAAAACAAAAATAAGGAACTTAAAGGACAAGTCCTGCCTCCACTCCCCCTTCCTGCCCAGTTCCATATTATTTGCTTGGAAGTTTGTGGTAATGCCTTCCTTTGCTATTTTTGTATTAAGTCTAAAAGACAAGCTGATGAAGAACCAAGAACGCTTGATCTTTATGTGCTGCAGTTGTATTAAGAACATATTAAGATGTTTTCCAGTAAGATGATGGCAGTTTTGTTAGGATACCGGAAGATAGTATAGGATTCTGAAGCGACTTAGGGGAGCTAATAATACATAAAAATCAATACTGGACTGGATAAGCATCCCAGTACCTGAGGCATTTGCTGCTAAAGGTAGAAAGTGAAAAGCCATAGATAAGACTTTACAGTTAGTATAGAACTTCATACCATTTAGGTCTATACAGTTATCTTAATTTGCACTAGCTGAAACTGGGAGAAAATAAATAGATTAAGTGCTGGGAAGAGCACTTGTGGACTCAATGGCTTTTGTTCCTTCAGACTTTTATACCATATACTAGCTAAAAATCCCCAAGATTTAGCACCCAAGATATCTGATAAATCTGATGTCACATTTAAGAAAATATTGTGACAATCCATTCTGAAAGAAAAATTGTCCAAGGAAGAAGACAGAGATCATAGTGTGAGACTACTCTTATTACATCACTGACTTCCTAGAGGTTCCACTACTCCAGTTGCATCATAACCATGCAAATATGAACTGTTTCCTGTCTACATCCTGCTCCATAAGAGAGTTCACTTATAAATTATGATGATCTGTAACTACTGTGTACACTGCCAGAATTTCCTCTTAAAGTACTTACTTCAATTCTATAAATGAATACATTTAGCAAAATTTTCACTTCTGATTGTAAGAACTGCAAGAAGAGACCTTCAGAGACTGATAGCTCGTGAAAACAATTTCCTGTTATTCAGATGATGTACATGCTTCTTATTCACCGCATTTCAGCTTATGGGCAAACATAAGTGGAGTAAAATACTGGAACAAAAAGTATTTCCTTATTTTATTTTTTTTGGTACACATTTTATAATAATTAAACTCCCGTAAAAATAAACTCCACTGGGTTGTAAGCTGATATAATATAGTCATATTTCTAAATTGTATTCCACAGATATTTTTACTAATGACATCTAGTCATTATCATGACTCCCTCACACTTCTGTTCAGTAACCCTCTATCTGCTTGAAAGAACGCTGTAGTTATAATCCTTCTAAACAATACAAGTCTATCTTTGGACTTATATCTAAACATTGGAACCAGTCTACTTTCAATACCTGGGACATAGTTTAACCTTATTACAAAAATCCCAACCCCCAAAACTAACTTACGCACACTGGAAAAAAGATGTCTTTTGTTAAGTTAAAAAAAATATGGTTTAGTCCCAAACGAAGCAACAGCTGTGCCCTAGACAGCAGGCTTAGAAGATGCTGAGGAAGAAAATTCCCTTCTATTTGTGTTCTCCCAGGCTACATACAAGCTGGTCCTGTCAGGCACCGGTGTGCCATTGTAAAAAGGTAAGTAAAATGGCACAAATGCAAATGCATGAAAGCTTAAAAAAAATTTTAGACCACTGGTAACCACTGGATATTTCAGATATAGCAACTGCTATTTTAAGAGAAAAATACTACCACAAAAGAGAGTGACCATCATAGATCTTGACAAGCTTTTGAATAATGGCTGGGGTTTTATGCAACATTAAGGGAACAGTCCTATCAGCCGAATTTTATTACAGTTACCTTACTTTCAATGTTGACATGCTTCTTCTAAGGGGATTCTGTCTTTTTCTGGTCTAAAAGATAAACTACTCCAAGTAACATAAAATAAGGAAGAATAAAAAAATTCTGCTCTTGAATACCATGGTCATCTACACAGGGATTTACACTAGTAAAGAATATATTCTGCTAGGGTTTTGTGGTAATAGACATTACCTAGATACAGAAAGATTAATAAGTATTGAACTTGCTGTAAGTTTAAAGCAGTATGTTCTCAGTATTGTAAACATTTTAAGGTGTGCTGAGCACTGAAATGGGTAAGAAGCACAGAGGGTTTTAGGGCCCGTAAGAGAACTTTAATGCCACAATAACTTTTATGTAATAGAGAACTTATTTTTTGATGTGTTAACCACCAAATACAGGAATTGTCATGCTGAAAGGGAAATAATGGACCATGTTAAGCTGAACCAAAGTTTTTCACTACAACTTAGAAAAAGAACATGAAACTGAACAGCTTGGTTTTTATACTGCTCACTTTATAGAGTTTCTATTTCATTTAGGATAAAATTGAGAAATAAGTGCCTGTAGTTCATTACTATTACAAAACAAAACCTATCCGTAGAGCATATGGATAACTTATTTAAACTGACTTATATGTACATAAACAATTGTTTACAAGAAGTTTATAGTCGAGTTCAAACAGATGGTATTATTAGCTTTCATAGAACACATATGGGGTGATACTGTAAAGCTGAAGAAATAATATCTGCTAGTGTTGTGTAGAGGGCTGTCTAGTAATATGCCTTCAGGTAGAACTCTGGAAGGGAAAAGAACTGCTGTACAACAGATGTAGCTTGTGCTATAAAGACTGGAATGGAAGATGAGAAGAAAGAGATAAGGAGTCTGTTAAGGACAAAGCTTGAAACAAGTAGTAGAACTGAGATCTTCCATGATATATAGATGAAATGCAATTACTCTGGGTATCCCTGAAGGCAGGAGAAATTTGAAGCTGAAAGTAACAACTGCTATCAAAAAGGCTTCAAATTGGAAAGGACAATTGAGAGCGAGGGGAAAAAAAAAAGAAAGCGGACTGATATGGCACAAGCTGAGAGGCAAAAAATACAGATATAGAGAAATACTATACTGATGAATCTTAAGAAAGGAGCTTCTATAAGTACTGCAAACAGAACCAGAAAGGAATGAAAACTTTTACATAGAAAAGGGAAGATTAGAGCAGCACTGATAACTGCATGGAGGTTGAGCACATGAATGATGAGTGGGATCACAGAACAGTGAATGGCAACAGAAAAGGAAGGACATAACAAATTTTGGGAGAAATGCAGGATCTTTTTCCAAGTTGAACTTGAGGTTTCTTGTGAGATAACTAGTAGTCTGAAAGAAAGTACACTGTATCTGACTATGTCCAGAAGAGTAGCTGAAACACAGGAAGTGGATAAAGTTGCTCAGTGAAATATAAAGTAGAAAAATGAGAGAATTCTAAACAAAAGTGTAGGAACTATGACTAAAAAAACCACAGTGGCCGAGGTACAGAAAATTAAAAAAAAAAACAGAGGAAAAGCTAAGGAAGGAGTGACATTTTTATTAAGGAAACAACAGTACCTTAACTTAAAGGGCATTTTTCCTTTGAATAAATGTATCTAGGTCTCCAGGTAATAAGATATCAGGAAGTTTCCAGGGTATTAGCAATATCTGGTAAGAGAATGGAAGCTGTTGGTATGCTTATATTGGGTTTCCTTTTTATTTTGAAGAGCATATAAAGGCCACATTGATGCAGACCTTTAAGTATTAGATTAGGAAAGCTGAGTTTTGAAGCAGCATGGTACGGAGAGGAAGTTACTTGTTTTGAAGAAAAAAAAAAAAGGTATGTAAAACTAACAAAATCTTTTGTGGTGGTCTACTCTGGCAATGAAAGCATCAGAAAATCGATTGGGTCTTCATCTGTGCAGGCTGATTAAAGCATAACCCTATTGTCTGGAACAATATGGAAGGCAGCTAGAGGAAATAAAATCCACAGAAAACAAAACACAGTCAAAAAATATACATACGGATCAAGATATTGATGTCTTATGCAATAATTACAATGAAATATTAAAACATAGAGAAGAGTTACATGTGAAAGCTAGTAAGATTTTGCTTTTAAAGTATAGCATTCTGACAGATATTGCCTAAGAAACACAGGGGAGCACTGAGGATGTTGTAGTCAGTCCTTACTCAATTGCTTTGACAAATATTTCAATTCTGGCAGAACGTTCATTTGCTTTGCTTTGCCAAGCATGGAAGAATTGTTCCAAAGATTGTATTAAAAGAGAAAATTCTTTGCTTTTTTTCCAATTTTATTTTGATCAAAGCAGTGTAAGCTCTTGTTGAGTAACATTTAGAGGTATTTAAGACTCATGTACAGCAATGTTACATTCTATTGGCAATTTAGATTAACTGTGTGTATTTATAAAGTTAACTAAGTCTTCAGTTAAGGTTATTTTTGAGCTCTTGTTTTGCAGGCCAGCCTGAGGCAGAAGAACAGGACTCTGCAGCACAACATACATAATGTTATGTAACTTTGAAGGAAAATTTCTTACCTCCAGCAACTAGTCCAGACTCCCCTAACTGAATTGCTACCCCAAAGCCACCAAGCTTTACTGGGGCCGAATTCTCTTTTGAGGCAAGCAGAACACAGTGTGGCTGAAAAGAAAAAAACCCAGACAAACTATTATATTATTTTCATTTTAGAACTTGTTTTCATATATTTGCAAACAGAAGCTAGATTTTTTTCAGGTTTTTTGGAAATAATTTCTTAGTTTCAGGTTTGTTTTTTTTCTGGCATGAACTCCTCTTTCTTCATTGGCTTTCCTGTCAACTGTCCCAGACACAGCAAAATCCTTTCAGGACTTATCAGAACTTGCAAGGATCACAAAGTAAAATAACAATAAAAATTTCACCCTTAAGCCTTACACTGTTTAAATTCTCCAGCAGAAACATCCTATGATATACTTTGTGGGATCTTATCCTTCACACAGAGAACATAAAACACTATTTTGAGCCTTAATCACAGAATTCACTGATCACTTTCCAACTGCAGAAAAGAAAAGGAACATCTCTATGATATTTCTAATAAATATTCCAGTGAGAGGGGAAATTGTTTAGGTTTCTAAACTGGATCCCAAGCACAGTCATCCATACCTTTGATATTCTGCGGTCTTTCCACTAATAGGAGAGAAGTGTAACATATAAAAATGGAATAGTATTACACAGCAATTTTGATGGATACTGACTAGTGTAGGAGGAAGTAACATACAGACAAAATCTATTAGAACACAATTTGGTATTTAATACACATAGTCAAGCTACTGCATTTAATATAGAACAACTGCATTTACTCAAAGCCCCCCTTTGCAGTCAACAATAGGAAGAATGTCAAATTTATATACTGCTTCTTGAAAATACATTAGTATTATTAGTAGCTTACATTACGAAACTAGGAACTCAAAATCATGCAAAGCAGCTACAACATGCTCAATCTGACTACCTGTAAAGTCATAATCTGTAACCACCTACGTCTCCTTTTCAAAAGTCTCAATTGTATGACAACAAGCATCTTCAAGTAAGAATGCATAGCCTCTTTACAATTCGAACTGAAATTTGCAGAATCCCATAAACGCTAGATTCTTAAACAGACAATATATTAAGAAAGCTAACATGACTTCTCATTTCAAATGGTAAGGAGAATACTAAGCCAAGCTGATGTTCTTGAGATGATCATTACATTTAGGCTGCTTTGTATCAGGACTTCTAGAATCCATTTTTAATTTGCAGTTTATGAATGTAATTTGCAATCCCTTGCATCCTATTCAAAATAGTATTACAAGGTAGTATTTTCTCTGCATATTGTATTTCACTTCTGAATTATTTAAATTGTTAAGATGCACATTTTGGGCGCTTTCACATTCTCTCATTGCTGTCATGTCGAGTGAAAAGACCAACGTCAAATTTCTAACCCCAGGCAAGGAAGAAGGTAGAGCTGCACCAGCATAAGCAAAATGTACCCTTTTGCTGTGGCACATTTACCCTATGTTTGAAAGAGTGATAATAGTTCCATGAGAGCATTAAAAAGAAGACAGGCTGTACCAACGTGTCATCCGAAAAGGAAGCCACTGACGCTGCTCCAGAAACAAAGATTCTGAGAAAAAAAATCCAAATCTCCAATTCAGAGCAAAGCTCAGAGAAAACCTCATTACAGAACATCTCCAAGAAAGGCCCAAATTATCAGCAAAATTGATCTTCGCACTACACAGTTTTGCTGGTTAAAAATATCTTTGAAAAAAACAGTTGCAACATTAGTTAAACTTCCTCTTGTTACTAATTGTACTGTGTCAGCTGATTCTCATAGAGAAGCTGGTGCTTTAGCTTTCTAACAAGAGGACTTGCATGTTACTCCTCCCCCAGCCGTCTTCACCAGCGGCTTTTGAAAATCAGCTCCTAGCATATAAATGGTAAGTGGCTTCTTTTATATTTAAGCTATAGTAAACCAAATTTTATTAAAATTTCTCTTAACTGCAAAGGTACTACTGATCTCCAAACCCTTTCTTAATTAAATATACCTATGTTTAAGCATGGCTACTTGCTTACAAGTACTACGCTTACTTATGATAGCTAAAGGTTATGTTTTTAGTATATCTGCAGTGTAATGAATTTTTCTCTCTCATTGATCTAAAACTTATTACTACTTATGCAAGTCATGATGTCAAGTATTTTTATAGAAAAGCAACATAAAGAAGAAATTATAGTAGTAGATAGGTTTCATATTTGAAAGCATCATAGCATCATTTTTTAAAAAACAAACTTTTAAAATTACTTCTTGACAATATGAATGCAAAATATGAAACCAGAAATATTTTTAAAACCACTAACTTATCATACAAATGAAATACAATTGTAAGATCGAACAACGTAGGATGTTCAAATATTTTAGATTGTCCTCTCAACAATTCAAATTCTGTATGTACATTAGGTCTTATTAAGAATTTTACCTAAAATGCTGCCATTTTCACTGCTGTAGCTATATTACACATTTAAATGTAAATTTGCATTTTTAACATTGTTTTTTCTTGTGAATGTTGTTAGCCCTAAGTTCTGAGTACCAAAACCAATTTTTCTCATTTGAAAAAAAAAATCTAAATAAACTTATTTATGGAAACTTTTATCACTATAGCATACAAAACAAATCAAGGAGAAAAGTTGTATCATTACTAATCAGTCTTAAGCATCTCTCTAAACAGATCATTGTGATTCTACTCTCCTAACCACACACTTTTTTTTCTTTTTCTTTTTTGGTCAAAGCTCTTTTATCTTCCAGATTGTACCTTCCTGGTCAAAAATAAGGTTAGCAGAATTAAAAACTTTGACATAAAAAACAAGAAAAACAATGAGAACAAGGAAGATGTGAAAAAAATCTGTTACTGCATTAATGTGGTTCCCAGCTAATAATAGTTTCTTTGCATAATATTGATTTTTGAACAGTCAAGGAAAAAATACTTACATTTATATGCAGATATAAATTATTAAAAACAAGCTACTGTAATAGTGCTGACTCAAGTGTTTCTTGTAACAGATTACATAGCCAAATAAATATTAATTGACAATTGCTTTTCTAATTGCAAATTAGTGACTTGCGTGCAAGAGATCCTGATTACTTATTTAAAATTAATACTGAAAAGTTTAGCATTGTTTTGATATATTTCCATGTATTTTGTATAAGCACTGAGAATACTTAACTCAGCTATGCCTACCCTCTTTTGCAACTTAAAAGGTTTTCTGTGTCAGAAAGTCTAATCCTAACATCAGAACTTACAAATAAGTATTTGTACTTCTAGATAAAGCAAACAAATTAAATTTCTAAGATTTGCAGCAAAGCCTAATAGTTGATTTTTAAAACAATACAAGGCAGTAATAAATATATAATTATAAAAATAGTTATCTGCGTGAGTGCATCTGTTCTCGCCTACTTCACGTGAAGAAAAACAGGGAACCAGTGAGTCTAGACTTACACTGTATCATGACATCCGTTGGAAAGCCCTTCTTCTAGTCAGCTACAGCAATACTTTGGTGCATTCACTTTTTTTTTTGTTACTGCCTCTTAAGTTTATTTCATATAAGACTGTATGCAATAAAGCAAAAAACATGAGAAAATGGTCTCATGGCACTCTAATTCTTAAAATTTCTGTTTGCACCCCCACAGAACAGCTAAAAAATCCTCACAAACAATGGCTGCAGCTTCAGCTGATGCACTGACCGCTCTACTGTACACGAAAGTCTTCTGGAGTAATCAAACTGGTGTAGCCATAAATGCCTCGGAAAGTCAAAGCGACACCAATTGTCACATAGACGACAACTCGCTGTCACTTGCTTTAATAGTTTTTTACTCCATTATCTTTGTCATTGGATTGGTTGGAAATATTATAGCCGTGTTTGCTTTCCTGTGCATTCATCAGAAGAGGAATTCTATCCAAGTTTACTTGCTAAACGTCGCCATTGCAGACCTTCTGCTGATCTTCTGTCTTCCCTTCCGAATACTCTACCACATTACAAGAAACAAGTGGATGTTTGGATTCATTTTATGCAAGATTGTTGGAACTCTATTTTATATGAACATGTATATTAGTATAGTACTGTTGGGACTAATTAGTCTAGATCGTTATATAAAAATAAATAAGTCTGTCAAGCGTCCTAAAATGTTAACTACTACGCAAAGTATACATATTTGTTTCATAGTGTGGGCAATTGCGTTAACAGGATTTATAGTAGTAGTTGCACCATCTTTCTTTAAGACTCAGGACAGCAATTCTACCATGTGCTTTCATTACCGAAATAAACAGAATGCAAAGACAGAAGCGATTTTAAATTATATTATTGTAGTAATTTTTTGGATAGTTTTTTTTCTTTTGATACTTTCATATATTAAAATTGCCAAGAACCTTCTGAAAATTTCAAAGAAAAGAGCAAATTTTCCCAATGCAGGAAAATATACCCAGACAGCAAGGAATTCCTTCATTGTACTCATTATTTTCACCATCTGTTTTGTTCCTTACCACATGTTCCGGTTTGCCTACATTACATCACAGTTACAAAATCCATCTTGTTATTGGCAGGAAATAATTCACAAATGCAACGAGGTGATGCTCATATTTTCATCATTTAACAGCTGTTTAGACCCAGTTATGTATTTCCTAATGTCCAGGAGTGTGCGTAAGACTGTATTCCAACTTATTTGCAGAAGACTCCATGGAGATTCAGGCCTAGCTACAGAAAGCACTTCAGAAATAAAACTTGGACAATATACACAGGAGCGATTATCTACTACTACTCCCCACTCAAGTTCTGTAAAGAAGAAGTCTCTGATTTGATTGTTTAAATGAATGGATACTAGCTTCTCTGTCATTCCAGGATATCAATTTAAGATGTACCAAACGCAATACTGTACAGCCACTAATCCTGCTTCTTTCTGCCTGTTAAAAAATGAGAAGTCTCACTTCCGTTTGTGAAAATGAGAAGTAACTTTTCAGAAGTATTTCACTCTCATTTATCCAAGAAAACAAAATAGGAAGTTCCCGACATCATCTGCTGAACTAAACTAGAACACTAACTCTTTAAGGAAATTTCCACGATGTGTTTTGAACCTGTATAAGGAATCTTGTATATAGACATTAATATTACCAACTTGTGTATATAAATAATAGAAGGATTTTGTAATATGTAAAAAATGTAAATGTCCTATTCAAAAGAGCTATTAAAACCATTACAGATTTTATGGCTCTCATGAACACCTGATTTATCAGCTCTGATCTTTGCTTAGGCTCAGTCACTGGTCTACTTAAAGATTTCCAAAGTCACAGATTTTAGCTGCACACTTCCTCCCTGTCACAGACCTTCTCTTTTCATATGATTAAAATAACCTTTATAATTGCTGATGCTATGTAAATAGCAATGTAACAGCAACGTCCCATAGATACAACTATATTCTCAGATTAAAACCAAACAGTTTTATGTATTTAGGCACAAACAAAAATTTCAAACCGTAATGTTGTTTAAAAAAGGGGGGGGTTGAAGGTGGGGGTTGTTAGACCTAAATATGAGTAAAGATGAAGTTAAATGTCTGGCATGACAGGCCAGAAAGGTGAACAAATTAGACACAAGCTGTTGAGCTCCATAATATTGTTCAAGTAAAGATGTTGGGTTTACTACATCTACCAATAAATTCCCTGATGAATCATGTGAATTTTACGCCAATTGTGTATAAATCTGTGGATTTTTACTAATTCTGTACAATAGTCTGGTTTTACAGAAGCTACTCATAAAATTCCTATCGAGCAAAGAAAACATAACACTTCACCTCTGATAGATACAAACTTTGTTTAATTTTTATGATTTTATTTCATTCCGTTTTGGTGAAACTCAGTGTAAACATGTTAAACGAATTACAGTGACTAACCAGTATTTTTATCAAAAAGGATGGGGTTTCTTAATATTCAAGAGACAGATTCCTACAAACACGTAGTTATCATAGAAGTATGATGGTAACTGCACTTTTTCCTTCAACATTTCAGGATTCAACTAAGGTATTTTTCATAATAATTTCTGATTGATTCTTACAATAATTGCATTATATTTTTTCATGATCTTTTACCTCTCATCTTGTCATCCTATACTGTCTTGGCTCTGTATTTCTATAGGGCAAGGAATAGAATATTACTTGTCCTCTGCAATTCTCCTAAGCATTATAGTAGTTCTACATAGTTACATCAGCTCTGGAAAATCTAGGAGTTTCATCATTCCACAAGCCGTATACTTTATCTCACCATTTTTTCTTTGCCTGTATTTACTCTACTGTGAGCAGTTGCTTGATGACACTGATCACCAGCCTGGGGCGGCGGGGATGGATGGGAAACATGGGACAGGACAGACATAAACGGCATGGTAAGGCTTGAAAAAACTTTGGATTCTAAATTCTTTCGAAGGAAATGTTCCATTTAAACCAGAATTCTCATTTACAAGGATTTGAATTCATGGACACTGCGTGATTGCAAAAATAGACTCAGATCTCTTCAGCAGATCATGTATTAGTACAGTGCTTCAACACTACAAATGAAGTTGACTTTTAAAGTCAAAACCAAATAGAAATGTATACCACATGACAAAAACCAGAGCATTTTAGCATTCTGGGAATACTTGTAGTAAATTATGTAACATTTATGTGGTTACTGTAATGCTATTCTGTAAGCAACTAAATACATAAAAGAACAAGAGGAAAATAGTCTTGCAGAACAAGTTCAAGATTCTGGTCTTCATGTGAATAGTATCACATAGGCTTTTTTGGCTTTAATAATTTTAACAGTGAAATCCAGTCAATACTTTCTTCAAGAGGAATGTCTTAAACACACATACCTATTTGCATTCATCAGATGTCTTATATGTGACAGCCATTCTTTACAGATTGCAGAGGAGTACCAAGGAAGCCATGCACAGTATCAACAGACATAGTTACAGAAAAAGACATTTTTGAAGAAATATCAAAGAGTCCTTTCTGAGGACTACATGCTACAGATTAAAATGTTTCAAAAGCATTTCAATACAGGATAATCTATCACTTAAACCAACCTCTGTACACAAGCAGCAAATACGACCTAAATCTTTTAAAGAGATTTCAGGAGCTACAGTCTGATGTTCATATTAGGTAAATCCATAGCACCTATAAAGACAAAATTAGGCAAGCTTGGGTGCATAAGGTACCATAGGCAAAAGTGAATAGATTTGTTCGAGGGAAGCCATGTACCGGAATATTAATAACAAAGGAGTTCTCTGGAAGAGCTGAGAAGCATTGGGATAAAGGTGATACAGAGTGCTTTGACTTCAGCAGGGTCACTTACTGCTCCAAGAAAGGCTCTAAGAAACCCTAGAATGTTAGTTGTTAATTCTTGCTTTTGAATTGGTTAAAAATCAGAAAGCAAGCTTAAAAATATAGCCTTTTTTCTTCATTATATTCCCCAAGAATCTGCAAGTAGATACGTTTACAAACATGTTTTACAATCCAGGATGAGAGAGACTAAGAAGATGACAAAATTTTCAAACAACACACAATTATTCAGAGTAGCCAAACCTAAAAAAACCTGAGAAGTCATCATTGTGTTATTGTATAATTTGGATGATACAGATTCTATACAGATTAGATTAAATAGATCAATTCTTCAGCTCTGAAATTAATATCTGAAAGCAAGCCCAAGTCTAGCCCAGCAGTTACGGCATAGAAGAAGGGAACAGGTATGACTATACGACCTTTGTAGGAATATGACATTAAGACAGTAGCAGTTAGATGAAAAAAATAACCCCGAAAAGCAACCAGACAAGTGAAAATACTTATGGATTTCCAAAACTATGTAAATCAGTGCTTCAAGATGTTAAAAGCCAGATCTATCAACTGGCTCAGAAAGGGATCTGAAACTAGACAGCACTGTCATGTAGGAAACAATTACTACTGACCAAAAACTGAAAGCAGGTATCTCTACTATTTTAAAAAAATATTTAGTCCTTACATACTTTTTTCTGCAATGAACTTTCCCAAACTTGAGGGCAAAATGCCAGGCTCTGCAAACCAGTATTACTGAAGACCAAACAATCCTGAAGTATCTTGGGAGGTCTGCTGAAAACTACTTTGTGACATGTCAAATGATCGTATAATTAGTCACTTTAATAGTAGTGTCTCTTAATTCTCATCTTACCAGTGCTTTTTAAGGGCCAACTATAGCAACTAGTTTAGTCTTCAGCTGAATTTTAATATGAAAATCATTCTATTTATTGTTCTTTCTGTAAGTGGGTCATGCACATCTCCACATAACCTGTATGAAACTTCTTTATTTTTTCCTTCTTTATTTTTCCTTTATTAAAATCTAAAACACAACCTCAAATTTCAGTTGGTGTACCAATGTCACCTCTTTTTTACTATGTAAAGAGAAGCACACATTCTTTACTAGAAAAAATACTAGTTACAATATGCATGTAAAATATACATGCCAGCTAGTTACTTCTATACCTTTTAGACATCACAAATACATGAAGAGCTACACAAGTCATACATATGTTCCTTAAAATGAACAGAAAACATAAGCCAAGAACCAAAACTGTTTGCCAGTTTTTTTATAACCAGTAATTACAAACGCATCAAAGTGTACCTAGTTTGAGTATGTAGCTGTACTGGGATAGAGTGAAATGTCTTCACAGCAGCTTGTAGGGGACTGTAGGGGACTGTTTTCTCATGAAAGCAGTGCTGATAACAGAGATGCTTCAGTTGTCATGAAACAGTGCTCACACGGCATCAAGGCTTTTTCTGCTCCTCACACCGCCCCACTAGGGAGTAGGGAGTAGGCTAGGGTTGCACAAGTTGGGAGGGGACACGGTTGGGACAGCTGACCCCAATTGACCAAAGGGATAACCCATACCACAGGACCTTGTGCTCAGCAATAAAAGCCAGGAAGGAATTTTGCCACGGCTGCCATTTCTCAGGAACTGGCAGGGCATCAGTCAGCTGGTGGTGAGCAACTGTTTGTGGTTTTTTTTGCATCACTTGTTTTTCTTGGGTTTGTTTTTCTTTTCTTTTTTTTCCTTTCTTTAAACTTACTAAACCCTCTTTAACTCAAACCATGAGTTTTCTCACTTTAACCCTACCAGTTCTCTCTCCCCAGCCCACTGAAGGTGGAGTAAGCGAGTGGCTGTGTGGGGCTTAGCTGCCTACTAACATTAAACCACACCACCACTTTTTGATACCCAACACGGGGCTCAAAGAGTTCAAGATAACAAGAGATGTGACCAGAGTGTGTTAGAGGGAGCAGCAGGGAGCATCAGAAGCAGCAGCCTGTTCTGCAGCAGAGCAGCCACAAGAAGAGGAGGGGGAAGAGAGAAATCATAAACAAGTTTTTGCACTTTTACCCTTTTAACACTCCTGTGGGGAGTGAGCAAGTGGCTCTATGGGGTTTACGTGCCTACCAGGGTTAAACCACAACATCAGCTTTCATTTTGACACTTCATTTAACTGTAATTATGGTTTAAACCTGCAAATTGGTATTTTTCATGACAGGTATAAATTGCTTTGATAACACAACATGGAAAAATTTAATTGAACAATTTCCTTCACAATATCAGATAATGAAATCATAAAAGAGGAATGCAACTTACATCACTGATAAACAAGTGAGAGTCACATTTTTCCTGGAACAGGAAAATTCACATTTGGACGCTTTAGTCTGATGATCTCTGAAAGCACAGGATCAGGGTGGAGAGGAGGGAGTTGTGCTACACAATACAAATAAAGCATACAGAGAAAAGAACCCATTGATAATGTTCCACCGATCCAAAATATATTTTCAATGTATTCTCTGTAGCACTGGGAAACTTCTGCCAGCCTTTTTTCCATCCCTTATACTTAATTCCAAGTACTGAGGGCTCCGTGGAATCCAAGAGAACAGAGAAGGCGCTACAAAGCTGTCACTTTTCACTGCTTTAGAGTGAAAAGGAAGGAAAAACCCTTGCATGGAATTTGTTCACAGACATTATGACAGTGAGAACAACTGGGAGGAAAGGATAAAGCTGGAAAAAGCCTTAACATTCAAAACACGCAGAGTGGAAAATATAGAAATAAGAATATGAATGGCAGAGAAATAGCTAATTATGCATCATACCACTGCAAAGTCAGAAACAAAATGAGGATAGAAAAAAGCTAGGGTTTACTTATAAATCCATGTTTTAACAAGCTGAATCAGTAACTTAAAACACACCACAATAATATATTCTGGTACATGTTACCTTCAAAACTTATCTTTCTTTTGCCTGTAAATGTGGGTCCTTTAATAGTAAATTCCCTTAAGTCTGCATACTGACATGGACATGGGATGGAGTGCACCCTCAGCTAGTTTGCTGACAACACCAAGCTGCGTGGAGCATTCAACCCATTGGAGGGAAAGGATGCCATCCAGAGGGACCTGGACAGGCCTGTGGAAAACTCATGAAGTTCAACAAGACCAAGTGCAAGGTCCTTCACCTGGGTCTTGGCAGTCCCAGGCACAAATGCAGGTTGGGTGGGGAATGGCTGGAGAGCAGCCCTGAGGAGAAGGACTTGGGGGTGTTGGGTGATGACAAGCTCAACATGAGCCAGCAATGTGTGCTAGCAGCACAGAAAGTCAACTGTATCCTGAACTACACCAAAAGCAGCGTGGCCAAGAGGTTGAGGGAAGAGATTCTCCTCTTCTACTCTGCTCTCGTGAGACCTCACCTGGAGTACTGCATCCAGCTCTGGAACACCCAGTATAAGAAGGACATGGACCTGTTGGTGCGAGTCCAGAGGAGGGCTGGAGTGACTTTCCTGTGAAGACAGGCTGAAAAAATTGGGGTTCTTCAGCCTGGAGAAAAGAAGGCTCCAGGGAGACCTTATAGTGGTCTTTCAGTACTTGAAGGGGGCCTACAGGAGAGAGGGGGAGGGACTCTATCAGGTAGTGTAGCAATAGGATGAAGGGGAACAGTTTTAAACTGGAAGAGGGGGATTTAGAGTAGATATTAGGAAGAAATTCTTAGCTGTGATGGTGGTGAGGCACTGGAACAGGTTGCCCAGAGAAGTTGTGGATGCCCCACCCCTGGAGGTGTTCAAGACCAGGCTGGATGGATGGGGCTTTGAGCAATCTGGTCTAGTGGGAGGTGTCCCTGCTCATGGCAGGGGGGTTGGAACTAAGGTGGTCTTTGAGGTCCCTGCCAATCCAAACCTTTCTATGACTCTTATCATAGAGTCAGGAGGACAGGGCTGATCTTTTTTCAGTAGTGTCCAGTGACAGGACAAGAGGAAATGGGCACAAACTTGAGTGTAAGAAGTTCCACCTAAACATGAGGAGGAACATTCCTGTGAGGGTGGTAGAGCACTAAAACAAGCTGCCCAGAGAGGTGGTGGAGTCTCCTTTTCTGGAGACATTCATAACCCACCTGGACAAGTTCCTGTGCAACCTGGTCTAGGTAGACCCGCTTTGGAGGGGGGGTTGGACTAGATGATCTCCAAAGGTCCCTTCCAACCCCATGTGATTCTATGATTCTATAAACAACTGTGCTTTAGAAAGAAAAATATATTGCTATTCCTTCCACAAGAATGGGGTACAGAAGTGTTCTTTATCATCAAGAAAGTCCCCAGCTTGCAGTCAACAGAATCTACCTTTAAATTATCAGTTTTGCTTTTACTGTTATATTTTTGCTTTTTTTTTATTTTTGCTTTATTCTGTGTTTTCACCGAAATTAAGAAGAACCTGGAAAAGCCAAAAAGATGTTATAAACAAACATTTAACTAGAAAAAACACAAATTATAGTATGGTGCAGAAAAACAGAGATAGCTTCCTATTTGACTGTCACGCTCAACACAGTTTTCACATTAAACACTAATTTCTGAAGTTAGAAGCAAAAATCATCATGACAAATATGCAGCCAGTGTTTTTTTTTAAAGCAAATACAGTTAGAGAGACCTCTGGGAGCTGCACAAGAATGTAATTGGGAAAAAAATATAAAGAATTTAGCATTAAAGACCTGAAGCTTAAAAACATTGGGAGATTCTTTTGTTAGTCCTGTCAACTTCAAGCTAAGTTTTCTGGCCTGAAAGACGTTGTTTGGCTTGTGTTTTGTCTATGTAAAACAACTACCCAGAGCCTGTGAAATGCTTAACTTGGCATGCTTTATGACAACCAAAGAATTGAAGCTGTAAGTGCAATATATCCCCATTTCTCTATCCCTGATGATGCCACAGTTATACTGCATACACTAGTAATTCAAACAACATAAGAAGTTTCATTCTGGGCCTACTTTGTTGAACCACAAGAGCAGTTCTAAAACTGGTGAAAATAAATCACAACTGAGCAGCAAACACAGGTCCAGCTCAAACCTGCCAAATATTTTATATTCACTGATTCAGCATAGTTCTTGACTCAACTTGAGTATACTTAAAACATGAGATTAGATGTTTTTGCTTTGATAAGCACTTCTTACAATATTAAATATATATACTGACTATACCTAAAATTCTCATTATATCACATCAGGAGAAGATCTGCATGCACATTGGGTCACTCTGCATGGAAAACTGACAAGCAGGCAGAGAGGAACCACGGTGCTCTGCAACAACTATCTTAGTACAGGTTTCCAACTGAAAGTGGTTACCGTGTAGTGCATCTGTCTTAAGAATTTATGCAGTCAAAAAAAACCTCTCAATTTTCACGCTGAAGGAAAAAAAATCCTCAACAGAACTAAGCACCAAAGGTCAAAGTTCTATGCAATGTGGTTTTTTGAAACAAAATATGGTTTGTACTTATATAGTAGCCAGTGCATCTAAGAGGCTTATCTTGGTATTAAATGCCATTGAGTAGACCAAATTTGAAGTAGGTGAAATTAAATCTCAAGTTTAAGGCTGCTGCATGTTGGGTGCATGTTATACGTTTATTCAGTATCATTTGCCCTCAGCACCCATAGTAGCCATTCCCAGGGTCGCACTTTTCTGTGCCCTCTCCTCCGCAGTTGCCTTCCGTTCCTCAAGATGCAGAGACTGAGAGCATCCCTTGGGCCTTCTACAGCACAGAGACAGCAGGACTGCTTCAGGAGTCAAAGCTAACAGAGCTGCTGCCTCCTTCCATCCTACTGGGGGAAACTGCTGCCAACTCGTTATACCCTCAGTTGTACAGCAGGAACAGGCCAATTCTCTTGTTTGTGACAGGCTCAAGGAGATCTGAGGCTGACTGGGCTGTCTTCTCTCATCTCAAGCAGGCAGAGGGGAGAGGAAGGGGCCAGGCAGCCTGCAAGTGGATCACTCTGTCCTATATGATTATATCACCTAACATGCTAGATATGGGTTATAAATGGTTAACTGAAATACCTTTCACCACTGGGAATTACCCTGGTTTTGTGCTTTGGGACCACAAAATAAGTTGTCTGCATACAGTGGCAAAATGCAATGTAACCATTCAACCGTTCTATGATTCTATGATATGCTGCTTACTGACATATAAAATCTAGTAACATGTATAAATTAGAAAGTGATCATGGTTTAAGAGTACAGGAAATATATATATAATTGAGGTGAAGAATGCATGTGAAGAACTGAAGAGTGAAATGCATATACGATGCACGTGCACTATTTGAATATCATCAAATATGTTTTGGACAAAATATGCCATTTATAAGTTAGGTGAATAGAAATAGTTCACTAAAAGAATAATGAAGGTGCTTACTATAGCTTAGAACTAACTGTATTTCTTCATTTATTTATAATATCTCATTCCTTTGTTACTTATGTGACTAATCAGTTTCAAAATGAAGTCTGGGAGACTGTAATTTACTATCACAAACTATTATCATATAGTAATTCTGAAGACAACATAGCATTATCACTTCCTGTGATAAAGAGTTACGGTCATTGAATTATAAATACTACAGGCTACAGTTGATAACCAACTGAACAATTTATAAAAATCCTGCTAACTGGAATTGCTCACACCATTTTTTGGCATGTATGCTCTGCAATTTTCAGGATATGCATTCTTGTGTTTAAACCTGAATAGAACACCACAGTAACAAGGGCTTCCAAGACTACTTAAAACTATTAAATATTTAAATAATACAACAACATTCTTTCTGTCAGAACAGTTTTAAATATAACTATACACTCAGAAGTGGAAAAAATAAAAACAAAGTATAACTAAATCTAACAGGAACAAGAATTAAAGTAATTAGAGCATTTCAAACTAATAACTAATACTCCACAGCAAGTTTCCCTCACTTAAATTTAATCCTAAATGAGATCAACTACATAGTCTAAATAGGATGCCAGCATATGTGTCCACCATTTTAGTATAAAAAAACAAACCAACACCAACTTAATGAGATTGAACAATAAAATTGACAGTAGGTCATTTAGGTTGATTCTCACTGAGTATGTTTGAACATAAAGCAAAACTAACAAAACAAGAACCTTACCAAAATTGCAGAAGTTTTTATATGGTATCTCCTCTGTTCTCATAAAGGAACTTATTTATAGCTGTTAAAAAGCTGTATCAGACAACCACAGATGTATTAGACAAAAAGTGAAGTCAAAGGTCTCTAACTCTGGAGAGCTAAAAAGAGTTCAACTGATCTGTGATCAAACTCTTCATGTGGAGGAGGGAAATTGTCCTGTGCACACCTTCTGGATGATTTGTATAAAATGCTTTATTTCTTGGACAAAGAGTCAGTTTTCCCCAAACAATGCCTAGAAGGCATCAGCTGTAAATTGCTTTCACACAATCCATCACCTGACTAGACATATGGGATGTGTTCATTTGGTCACTCATATAAGGGTGGACATGGATGCAGTATTATTGCATGCGGGCTTCAGGTCAGCTTTGTGATAGCTCTTGGAGCTGAAGAACAGTTAAATGTCATTATAAATCCAAATTTTTCATGAATAAAATAGCAACTTTATTTTTCTTCAGCCTGAGAAGTGGGCAGTCCTTCACAGAATGACAGTAACAATCCCTCCACCCCCCAAAAGAGGAAAGCACTATATAAAGGATTGCAAGGTGTTTCTGTGCCATATCTACATGGCCAAAGGACTTAGTCACTCTTCCGCACTAATTCTTTTTATTTTTCTAATGGAGCTGCACCCTGACCTAATTTCAAAGGTTTTTTTGCACAGACATCATCACGCCTGAACTTTAAATGCCTAGCTGCTTTTCGTCACTGTAAAAGACAAGTGTACATTCTGAAAACCTACTTATGTCAGAGAGATACTGTGCTTAACTGTACTTTCCAGATTCAATTATCAGCCTTTTCATTGCAGCAGTATAGACCAAAAGGACATCAGACAGAAAAATTTCCTCTCTGCAAAGGAAGGTGCCTGCAGTTTGCATAGGTAAGCTTAAAACTACTACTTCTTTGTTTCATCTGAAAAAATTTGGGCATTGACACAAAAATGATCATTAGACTACTTAAGGACTGAATTCAACAATTTCTTTGTGAATTTAATTCATTGTAATAAAATAATTTAATACATTTTTGGTCAACAATTCATATGGGACTTAGTGTACGTTAAAATGCAACAGCTATAAAAGTTAATTTAATTTGCAAGTTGTCAAACATGGCCTACAGCATAATTTTTGAATATGATGTTTACAGCTTTTTTGCTATCTAACCAACTAGGTGTCTTGGCTTTTTATCACAGCTACACAGAACCTTTCTGATATCCAAGCTCATTTGCTTACAGCTTTTTAAAGAAAAACTATTATCAGTCTTTAAGTTTGAAATCTGTTAAATTTTTCCATATGATTTTATATGGAAAAAAAGCCAACAAGGATACAACTCAATAAAGCAGTATCCATACAACAACAAAATCTCTCTTCACTACAGGTTAGTAAGATGAAATCCCAGCTTTCATATGCAGTAACCATACAGAACTTTGATTTCTTCTTTTCAGTCTGGAAATTGAAAGAAGATTGAAAACTGAACTTGGAAAATACGTGTATTGCAGTTTTCAACAACCTTTTCATATGTCAAAAAATACAGACTGTACATATGCAATACGTACATCTAAGATTAGAGCTCTTAACAAAGCAGTATTAGATACAGACATCAGCACAAAATAAATGCATCTAGCCAGATTTCTGCATCATGCACAGATTAATTGGTACTTAATGGAGGTACATGATACTCCTCTATATTTCTGCAATTAAAGTAATACTTTGCACTTATTTTGCTTACTTAACTTAAAATAGTTTAGAAGTTGTTTCCAAAGTAGGTTACAGATCTTCCGTAAGATTGAGAAATAAAGCAAGACCACACAAGCTATCGTCAGACCCTAGCTTGAACCTTCTGTTTCCTCATTTATGTTATTAGGTTCTATGCATTTAAATAATCTTTGGGGTTTAACATCAGCCAGTCTTTCTTCACAAATTCTCAGTGGAAGAGAATACCCAAACAGCAACCTCAGACAAACTCAAGATGATAACCCCAGAGGACAAAAAGCAATTAGTAACACTGAAAACTAGGAACAGTTAAAATAAGAGCAAAGAAAAAAAAAGATGCTAGATACACATTACAGAAGAATAATTCTTTTAATTGTGTTTCAGGTCTGAACATTCATTCAAGAAATAACGGCATAAATGAAAAATTCAACATGTCTTCATCCATCATTAGCTACTTCTGTAGCTCTACCAGTCATCTATTCTTTGCTATTCCCTGCAGGAATTTTCGGAAATATTCTTGCTGCCTGGATATATTTAAAGCAAGCACCCACAAAAAGAACACAGTACATTTACCTGGGAAACCTTGTCACTGCAAATTTACTTGTATGTAGCACAATGCCTTTTCTGGCTGCCTATTTTGCAAGAGGGTACCAATGGCCTTATGTCTCCATCGAATGCAAAATAACAAATCACCTTGGGACTCTCATCATGCATGTCAGTATGTATGTTACGATTATAATTTTATGTTCAACTGCTATAAATCAGTATGCAACACTGAAGAAAACCAGTGACACGCAATACTCTCAAGCAGTCAATGGAAACTTTTGCAGATGTGTACTTCAAAAGTTTCGTCAGCAGAAATTTGCTAGATATTTGTCTATCGTTATATGGCTTACTGTGCTTTGCGTAACAGTAATAGCTATTATATATAACGCCAAGGAAGAGACTGGGAAAGAATACAGATGCTACAGCCTCAGAGTAGAAGCTAATAAAATTACTGCAGGGATTGCAGCTTCTGTTGGCACTGCATGTTTTTTTGTATCTTTTATGACGGTTTTGTTGTCGTACTATTGTCTTACCAAACATCTGAGTAAAATACAAAAAACTACCTGTATTGGAGAAAAACATCTCATTTACAGTACAGTGAAAAGAAACATTCTTGTCATCCAGATGATATTAACTGTCTGCTTTCTTCCATATCATATTTTTAGGCCAATTTTTTATGTACTGCTTACAAATGACTGCCGGAGGTTAAACTATCTAGTGGAAATTAAAAATTTCCTTACTTGTCTGGCGGCTGCAAAGAGTAGTTTAGATCCAATTATAATCCTTCTGCTAGATAAAACATTTAAGAAAAGTCTGTATGGCCTGTTTACAAAATCCACACCAGAACACCAAGAATGTAAAGTTGTTGTTTTCACGGAAGAGACTTCCAAAATGTGAAGGAATATGGAAAGATTAAGTATTTTAACTACCTATACCAAGACTTTGATATGAAATGGTAAATGTTTAAATAAAATTATAACATATTACTTGTATATATTTTTCAAATGATCTTTGCTTGCTACATCAACATTAGCCATAATAAATCCAATGTGTATATCCAAATGAATCCAACCACTTGGATTGGATGAACTGTGTAACACCCCTTTATCCATGCAATATAAAAGACATTTTATGCTTGACCTATGAACAGTGTCTTCTACCTAAATGATCAAGGAAGAAAGCAGAAAGTAGGCTGATGTTGAAAACCCAGATCCCTTTTCTCATTGGTGAAAGTCCCAGGTTTTGGACATCGGTTTTCTTGAACAGATGTTTCTCTGGAATGTCTTCACAGAAAAAGCTTTACTACAGCTTTGTACTAAAATAGCAGAAATCTCAGATTTAAGATTTCATTATTTTATCATCTTGCTGTGACATTTCCTATGATGGCCACAGCGTTACTGAAATTACATCTGCAACAGAGTGATTCTGAATAGAAAGTTTTGATGGTGATGGATAATCTGCAGGGGTGAAGTTTCCTTCACAGATAAACACAAACTCTGGTGGCCTAAAATTTTACTTAGTGTTTGAGAAGAATGGGTTTCTTACATGCTCTGTAGCTTTCTCAGGAATCATTTTTCCTGCAGCACACAGCAATCATGTTCAACAGTTGAGGCAGTGGCTTCTGTATTGATACGCAGCCTTTGTCTACTTTGTCTATATACCACCCAAAAGTGCTATATACTTATTCCACTTCAAAGGTGGATTAACACATTACTCCAGAAGGCACTTCCTTCACAACAATGTTTAAATCCAGACCATTTTTAGAAAAGTGCATAAAGCACAACAGATCTACAAAATTGCAATATATATGAATGTACAATAATATTCAGTGAAGAAAAAAAGGATGAAAAGCATACATGAAGTTATTTCTAACCTCTGGTACTACTTATGATTAAAAAAAAAACCCAACAAAACAAACCACTGGAATTTCCATACTCCTAGACCAATCTTGTGAGGTAAATTTTATGGTTTAATTAGGAAGGCATAAATACTTATTATTTACTGGTATACAAAATGTATTCAATGATAAACATTTAATGATAATTAACAGTATGAGAGCAGTGCAAAACAGAAGACTTTGTGGGTTGGTTGTTGTTTTTTTTGGGGGGGTTGTTGGTTTTTTTTTTTGAACTGTAGAAGTTATAATATCATGATGATTTAAGTATTGAATCATTTCTGCAGAAGACATTTCAGATTACATAATGGTCTCTTCATTTGTACAGTCTTCCCTGCAAATGAGATTAAGGGCATATAAAATGCCATAAAATACTAGGCATTCTGAAAAAACCCATCACTTACTCAAAATTTCAAAACAAATGTTGTGAGCATTTCTGTCTTCCCAACAGTACTACTGAGTTCCATGACAGGTACACTAAACTGACCCATGTGCCAACAGACACAAAATATTAGGTTTTCTCTAGGAAGGACCCCAAAACTTCATTTCAGTTGACAGCTGCTTCATGTTCTGCAGAAGTTAAAGATGTAAACGAAAAAGAAAGAAAATCATAGGAATGTAGTGTTTTATTTAACACATTAATAATTATCTGTGATAATAGAATTTAGTGATTGCTTCTTTCCCAGGATTCCAATATCATGTTTAGCATATGACTTACAGAGAAACCTGAAGTGGGCAACTTTGGGGTCTAATTCTGCAAAGCACTGTAGAAAAATTGCTCTTCGAACACAATCCTTGAGCATGGGAAGCTGGTTTGTGTGGGTGGGTATTCAACTATGCAACACAACAAATGGCCCAATTCGGTAGGACTGAATCAAGCTGTTGAAGTCCTCCAGACAACACGGTGCTGCTTAGATGACTGGGTTAGATCCATATCTGTAAGTCTGGGTGAGTAAAGTTGTTTACTATCAATGTGTTCTTATAATTTGCAAAGGCCCAAACTGAGAACCCACTAACTTCTGTCCTTCCTTAAATACATTTTACAGTGAATGCAGTTATTAGAATATCTCAGCAGTGTGCCCGCCTGTGGATGTTTTCCTAAATACAGATTTTGATGGTAGCATAGATCCAAGTCATTCTTTCTCCACTTTTCTAGTCACAACCACTTGTTCCCCATTGCTGCATTTGTCAAAAAGGCAAGAAAACGGATGAAACTTTGGGAACTACAAATCAAATATAACTTTGCAAAAGACTTTTAGCAAGATCTCATTCCACCATTTCTATATAGTACCAAAAAATGATACTTTACTTTTTTCCTGTGTAGTCTGTTCAAGATGATGTCTCCTTTAAATTTTTGAACTGCATCAAAGTTTTTCTTGTTTTAAGTAGTGGATACCCTTTTGTGAAGTGCAGGCAATTGGAGAAAGTACAACCTGAGTAATACATTGGTCAAGCATTTGACAGAATAGTTATAGAGGAAAAATCCCCCAAAACAGAAAGGTATAAGGGAGAGACAGAGAAATACTTCAACAAAACACAGCTTGTGCTAAATTTCTTGTACTGCTTAGACATGCTGGTGCTAAATCAGAAGTTAGCAGGTAACTTATGAATTGTATTATATAAAATAAAATAATTCATTTTCAGAGCAAGAAACACAAAATCCTAAGGTAAATATGCATAGCACAAGGTTTGCATAGTAGTTTAAAAGACTGAAAGTGCTTGTCTACTTTTTGGTTAACCCATTCAAATGTGCTGCATGGGTGCTGCATGCTCATCAACCAGAAGATACATGTTTTCTAGTGGGCTGCACTAATGACTGGAATATATAAACTACTTGGTCAGAGAGCATGTAGATGTTGAGCTCTGAGTTGGCCAAGCAGCATAAATATGTGTACGTTCTTAGCAAAAATGCCTCTTAACACCCAGCACCCAGCTAGCAGTAAACTAGGAAAAGGGTAGGACAAAACATGAAACAGAGAGGAACTGCTCCTTAGAAAACCATGGCCAGAGAGCACACTGTAATTCTACCTCTGCTATTGATTCTGCAGCCTTAATCGCCTTTTAACAATTTCATATGTAACAAAATCCTCACTAAGCAGTTTGAAGTGCTTAACTACAAGTAGTTTAGACAATGAACAACAGAAGAGGTAACCGAGCGTGCTATCAAAATTCATATCATTAATTAAGTTCTGAATAGCACATAAATCAGCATGCAAATCAATTCACAGATCAAGTCTCACGTAACCTGGACCAACTAAGATTTGTATATGACAAACAATATAGTGCATAACTTTAGTCCTACTCTGGAAAGTGGTTTTAATTTCCAGTCACAGAAATATTCGACTGAATCTTAACAGAAGAGAAGGCAGAATCTGTGGGTTTTTTTTTTGCTTTAGTGTTTTTATCGATTTAGATGATTACGTGTTGGAAGCAAGCATTCATACCTACTGTGATAAACCTATAATCAAAATTTTGGATATCTACATTTAGCCAACAAGCTTGTCCTGACTCCACATACACAATAATTTTACTGATCACAGAAACATATGCAAGCACTCAAACTATATGGAAATCATAAAACAAAGTTGGAGTATTTGGAGTGAACTAAGATAAAACTCCAGCACCTAAAGCTCTTGATGTGATTAAATTACTTTTGTATCAATTATATTAAAAGGTATTATTATAACAATATTTCTGCAACTATATAAAATGCTACATAAGAACCACAATATAGGTTAACTGAACATTGTGAAACCTCTTGTTTTACTAAGACCACTCCTTTGAATTTATTGCAATAATGATCAGGTGAAAAAATCTGCAATAAACACTACAGAAATGCAATTTTTATAGAATGCTGTCCTATATCAGAAATAATACAATACTTAGTCTATTTCTTGAGCTGAATCACATTCCACTTTCAGTAACCAGCACAAAAGTCTTTTATCAATGTTAGTCTATTCTCTTACTAACAGGTAACTCAATAAAACTGTCATGACAAGACAAAACAACATCTCCCACATGCTGAGAATAGAGCAACTCAAAATACTGAATGTTGACCAAATGTGACTGTGCTAAATGTACAATGCTGCTTTAGGTACTCCACACCACATTAACTGCCAGAGGAACAGAGGAACTGGGAACATTCAAGTTCGCCTATTTATAACAAACCCATCACTTTCAGCTCTTAAAATCACAATTACTAAAATAATTCTATAGCACAGAGCCTAAGGAAGTTCAATGATCAGTGGTATCCTCTGCAGTTAAGAGTTGCAGAGGCATACTGTTAATTTTTTTTTTCTTGAAGATTAGTTCCATTAAATCTCAAGGTATGCATTATTGTCTGTAATAAATGCGTTGTCATATACAAGGGAAATATCTTCAGTTGTATTTATGTTAACAGAAGAACCACTTTATAGCAGAGTTAACCCAATTTGTTACTTCATCTTCAGGAAAAAAAAAAAACTAAGAGAAAACACTATTTTGCAGGACAGAATACAGTGGAGATTTGGAAGAAAGAAAGAATCCATCTTCCTCCTATTTCTTCGTCCTGCTTGTAGGTCACCTTCCCATTCATCACTTTTTAGTGACTACATTAATGAAGTACTTTCATTATTGTGCGATACTGACAGCTCGCAAGAAAGTGGCTGACTTCAGTGACAAATGGTAAACTCTAGCATGTGTTTTATGGAAAAAGACAAGCATCCCATTTCAGACCCACATTAGTCCCATTTCTTTTTTTTTGTTCTCTTGCATAAAAATAATTCCACTTACAAACTACCATGCAATGACATTCTATACTGGAAAAGACCCCACTTCAATGTTGCTACTTTCAGTAGCCATCTTTTGGGTATTTCTGACGCAGCAAGGTTCTAAAAGAATAAAAAGAATGGCTGAGTTCTTTATCATTCGTTTAGCACAACAGGAATAAATCTTGTGGTAAGGGAAAAAGTTCTCAACATTCACATTTCTGACATATCTTCCTGCATTAGCATTTTCTACTTTCCTTATTATATGATCCAACTTCCAAGCAGTGCATGAATGAATGCAAGATCACATTAACTGAAGGTGAAGCAAAGGTGCAATTGTCACTGAATATAAAGCCTTTAAGCAATGTTGAAGGGTGTCAAATGATATACAGAGGCTCAATAAATGTCTGGTCTCACATAGCACTGAAGGAAATTAAGACAACTATAGGCTATCTTGTGAAAGTTTTCATGTTTAGATTCTGTCATCAGAGGTGACTCTGGGGCATATGGGAGTTTATCAAAGGCTGCAGTTGTTGTGCTCCAGAAGCTTCGTACAGAAGTTTCTGGCACCAGACTACAGCAAAGTGAAGTATTCCTGACCAACTCTTCCTAATCAGTCAGGAGCACAAAAGTGTCTAAAGACACCTAATTCTTACAGGGACTATAAGGTGCAAATTTTCCTGTGCATCAGATAATGCACATTTTGCAGTTCAAAATAGCATTCACAGAAAGCTTAAGCAGGGAAAAACGTAGTATGAGGATATCAACTTTAGATATTTTTAGTAATTCCCTTTCATCCATTCAGATAATTTGAAAATTGGTCACTTAGTCTACTTCCTTTCAAAACAATGTCTACAGTGACATCTAGAGCTGGGATATTGCAGTTAGCTTAATAGGTTCTAAACCCAAACCCTGTAGTTATATTTCTGCACTGATTTTGCCAAAATGAAACACTGCCTGTTGGTTTACACTATTTTAGACTGATTTGAAGAGAGTCAAGCCCGCTTAGGTTAAAACTCCCAATTATTTACATTACAGTACCTTGGGGTAGACTAGTTCCAAAATTATCCATAGAAATAGCACAAAATTCATGGGATCAAAATTCTATGTACATAAACTGTTCTTAAACATTCTCTTTCTCCTCCCAAGCTTGCTTGTATTAGACACATTTTCACAATAATAAATGCTTAAGACTGCTTGCAAAAAGTAGATAATACTACCACAGTATTGTAGCATTTAACCATGCACATGTCTCTGAAATCTTAGTTTGGACGAAGACTGTCATTATCCTGTCAAAATGATGCTTTTAATCTACAAATTCCAGTTTAATTTATACACACATTTTCCTAACACGAAAAAAAAAGCAAGGAGATTTCATATGAATATTCAAAAAACTAGAAATTAAACTGACTTTCAAAGTAAGTTGCAATCAAATGCATATATAATCTGTGAATAAAAACCTCCTAAATATTCTTTATTGATGGAATTAGAGATGGGCTTTAATCTTACATGACACAGTAAGAGTAAACACAGGCTCAGCAAATACAACTTCATTTTCTACAGCTCTTCCTTCCTCTAAATTACAGAAATCAAAACTCAGTAGTTTGCATTATTGTGGTGAAGAAAAAAAAAAAAAGAATTAAACCCCCTTACCTTCACATCCCTATGAATTATATTATTATCATGACAGTAACGTAGAGCTTCCAATATCTGTCTCATGTAATGACTGAAAAAACAAAGACATCATACATGACAAAACTGCTGGAAAAAATACTATACACATATAACAAACAAGTTTTAAGACTCTAATTATATAAAACCAATCAACCAACTTAACCTTAAATAGTCAGAGTTCAGTAGAATGTAGTTTGTGTTTATAATAATGAATAATAAACTCTGAAGTTTGAGGATTATTCTGATTGAAGCCAAGGAAAATTAGAAAAGAAAAATCTGCATTTTCCATTTTGTAAGTGTTCCAAAATGTTCAATAATTCTGTTTCATATGACAAAAAAGTCAGGACCCTTCAGTTTTTTAACAACAAAATATGGAAAAGAAAAAAATGTATCAGTGCCTGATTTATCTAGAAAGGGACAGAACTAAGATCTTGCCTACCTTAATGCAAATTGAAGACTAACTTCTTTCTCCCATGTCCAAAGAATACCCTAATAGATTGCTAACCATACTGGAAAGCCAAGAAAGCCAAGAGTAGCCTGTGCTGCACCATGCAGAGCATTACTAGTGGGATAAGGGAGGCAATCCTTGTCCTCTGGAGGTTCCAGCTGGTTACAGAGAAACATTTTTGTCTAGCAACATAATTATGTACTGTATCAAGTTGCCCAGGAAGGCTGTGAAATCTCTGCCCTTGTATGTTTTCTAGACATCGCTGGACAAAGCCTTTAGCTTTACTGACCCTGCAGGTTGAAATAGAGACCTCATAATGTCTCTTCCAACCTGGCTTCTATGATGCTAAAAAGATATACACAGTTGAGAAAAGCAAAGAATCTCATGAGCTTTGAGCTCAATTATCATGCTACTTGGACAATAGGTTTTGTTGTCCTTCTGCAATTATTCTGTATAGAATCTTTGATTTTAGTTTACCTTGTAAGTGAAAAGTTGTAGTGACCATAACTAAAGTGATATATTAAAAAAAAAAAAAAAAAGATGACTATCTAGCAAGACCAATACATCTCACGCCTGTCAGGGAAGTCACCTGACACCATTATATAAAAGATCCATGAAAAGCAGAGACAGAGAATTAAGTATTGAATGTGAAATACTTTTTTATTCCATAATTCCATCCAAATATACAACTAGTAAATGACAAAATGCTCCAAATTCTACTTTTATTATGCTAATTATTGTAATAAACATCCAGACTGTGGAAACAGGATTGTTTATAGTATTCCAACTTTTAGCTAACAGACTGTATCAAAGTATATTCCATTCTTTTCCATTTATCCTGTGGGATGAATTAACATATTAATACATACCTGGCTACAGCCTCACTGTACACAAATCCAGCATCTGCTCTCTTCACAATTTCAAAACACAGATCTGCTCCATCCATACTGCAAGTAAAAAGAAGGAAAAATGCTTAAGAGAGGTAACTACAATCAATTGCATAAAAATACTACAAAAAATCTATTTACTCCACTTACATAAATCACATAAAATACTCTGTATACATGTACAATGCATTATTAACTAAAATAGTATTTAATAGGCAATCTAATAGAATATGGCTTGCCACAGGTAAGCCACTCAGGTCATGTAACAATTCTGATACTTGATACTTTTTCCTTTTCTTCCTAATTGTTTGAAGTCTTTCTGATAACCTAACTTCCCACAACAAGTAGCGTAACACTTTTAGATGCACGTATATTTATAGTCCTTAAGCCAAAATTAGACTACCATTTCCCTAAAACCAAAGCAACTTGGTGTGGCATAATTGCCCTCCTTTTCTTTCTCCTCTAAGTAACTTAAGGCATATTTATATCTAAAAAACACTCATCGCTTGGTGGGGCAAGAAAAGAGTAGAAGATTTAACAGGAACAATAAAAATCACATATTATAATTCATGCTTAACAAGGCACTAGCAAAAATATTGATTGTAACATGCTATTTTCAGCCGTCACTCCTTCTCTTTTTCCTCTCCACCAAAGACTCAAGAACGGGAGGTGAAAAGAAGCAGGACTTGCAAGGTACTAGAAAGCCAACGTTATCAGGGCCATTTTGGTAAGCTATCCAGAATAGCCACTTTTGCTTTATTACACACCTGCAATGCAAAAACTTCTGCTTTGGGCATCACAAACAAGGTGCAGAAGCTTTAATACCCAAATAAATCCAAAAGGTATCCCCACGCAAAATACACTACCACACAGAGAGAGCACTGAACATGTGTAAGAGAGACTGGTGACCTAAAGAAATGCACATTCATTTAAGTAGGTGGAAAAAAAATCCTTGCCAGTTATTTGAGCACCTGGTACCATCTTCAGATTTAAGAAGCACCACAAATCGGAAAACCCCTATTGCCAAACCACGACTGCTCATCACTGCATCAATATATGCCTCTGAATGTTTTTTTCCCCAGTAGTTTTTCTTGCTCAGTTTCTTAGAGCTAGTCCCTATACATAGCTAAATATCACTCAGACATAGAATATATCATGCTGCACTCTACTTAGTACTGTACAGCAGCAATGGGGTCAGGTTCAATGAGAACAGCATAAATCTGGATTTAGCTAGCTCACTGGAAAAAAGCCCTCATGTCAATCTCCCTTTCAATGCTTCCTCCCAACAATTTTTTTTCAGCTAGATGGGAAACAAAATAGAAACCTGAGCAACACCAAGTACCGTAGAACATAAAAAAAGTATTATTAACTACCAAAAATTAGGAGGTATCCTCATGAAGCAGCAGAACCCTCTAGAAGACTAATTTCACTCTGACTTGTTATAAACTAGATGAATGCAGATCCAGAGGCATTCAAGATTTTTAGCAGTATCAGTAGTTGCTGAGACACTGAGCCGAGTGTCATTCCTTTATACTAACTTTTCTATAAAACAAAGAGCTTATAATCAAAATGGTCTTTAACATGTATTTCTACCTCCCACTTATACATAGCAGCATTTTTAATTTAAATTTTGTAACATTAAGTGGCAGTTTGAATTTTTTTGCAAATATTTTTCAATTAGCTTAAGTTACGTTGATACTAAAAATGGCTACAGAACTGTAAGCAGTAATGTTTGAAAGTTTTATTCCACTAAGATGAACTCTGTTGATCTCAAAAGCACAAATATACAGCAGGTGTATTTTAACTTCTGACTTCAATTGACTACTTTTTCAAGGCAAAAATCTCATTTTAAGAGTAGATTTTCTTTGTGTATAAATAGGGCTTGCATCACTCCAATGATGTTGTAATTTATATGAAAATCTTATGAGACTTATCTAGCTGAGGCTACAAAAGCAAGAGTCAGCCTCAGTTATAAGAAACCCCAGAAAATTCATTGCACTAATACCCTATAAACTCAGTAATATCACAACCACTTTGAATAAGAATTTGTAGAAAGGCTTATGTGATGCCAAACCATTAAAGTTTTGAGATATGGATGAAATAAAACTTCAGGGATTCTCAAGGTTTTGTAGGGACTATCAGCATTAGACATGTGAAAACCATAAAAACAAAACCGAATAAGTTAAAATGCACTAAAAATACAGTGATATACATGTTGAAGACATGTAGTTGGAAAATGCAGAAAAAGTTGGCAAAATTACAGCACACACATTATCTGAGAATCATCTGATACCAGTAGAGGGCACTCACGGAACCTACATATGGTGTTCGCACTGGAAGTGCGAGCTAAAGCAACTCCGAACAGGGAATTAACTGACACCACCACATCCGATTTGTTTTGGGTATCAGTACGAACTATGTCCCCCAATTTCTCATATTCTACTTTTGATTTTTCCATATTTTTAGCAGAACTGTGTCTGGACCTCAGCTCTTTGGACAAATGTTTCTTACCATAGCTCTGATCAGTGCTACTCTGCACTTTCAAAATCTTTCTACTATTCTATGCAAAGCTGCGATAACTTGCCAACTGCCCAGAAAGTTTACTCCTGAGTCATATTCAATGCAGAAATCTGTTCTCAGGCTCACTGTCACTCTGAAGAATAGACAGGTAATTCCAGGAGAGATCTATGTTTTAATGCTGGGGTATGACAGCTTTGAATTTCCAGATGACCTACTAAGACGTAGCCTTCAACTTAATTAATTGATGAACAATTAATGCAGTGCTTTAGGAAAGTGAATGATTACTTATAAAGAAGAAAAAAAAAAAGGGCTTGGCACGTTGCTCATAACCAGGTTTACTGAGCTTTATACCTTATGCGCTAAAGGCATTTACACAATGGCATTTTTTCTTTCGGTTGGACAGTTTATATACTTGACATCTTCAATTACTGCAAGTAAACTGCCATAAATTAATTTGACAAATACAATATTTAATTTTCCTTGCTGCCCTATACAGTAATCTCTGAAAATTAGGACAAAAAGTACAGAAACTCTTATTTCCTATACATTGTCCATGCATGCAGGGTTTAGCTCATTCCAGATAATTAAATGAGCATCTATATAGAGGTGTTTCAGTACTTTCAATTGAGACATCTTTAGAACTTCGCTGGCTGCCAAGAGATTAATTTCAGAGCTTTTCATAAATGAACTCATTCCATTTAGACAAAACAATGCACAAACTTCACTCAGTAATACTTAATTCCTAAAATCACTGTGTAGAATATGATTGTAGGAGGATTAATTAATTCTAAATAGGTGTGCTTGAAAACAATTTTCTACTGGTGTTTTCCCAGCAATGGTCTAACCTGATTATTAAATAGCACACATGCATCCTTAAAAAGCACTGGTCTTGGGGTTAATATAAAGGTAGTACTGTACCTATCCTGAGGTGTTTAATCCATACTCTAATTTAAAACCTCCATGTCAGCCAGTATCATGAGCCCATATAAAAAACACTATCCTGTCCATCAAATGAACGAAATCAACCAATAATAAGCAAATGTAACAGGAGAACCTCATACCTCTTTCCTCAAATGTAAGTTAGTTTTAAATTCTCTATCACTTCCTCTAACTATAATCAGTCAATAGATTATCAACAGGTTATTGAGGACAAAAGAGAAATAGCATACCCAGACCAGATAACTGCATAAAGTAACTGCCAAAAGTAACAAGGCTAGGAAGTACTGACTATGCATAACGCATTGAAAAAACTAAAAAGAATCCCCAATACAAACACAATGTAAACATGCCTTTTATCAAGTTTAAAAAACCCAACTCTTTATGTCAATTAGTTTGATATGAGAATATTTAATATTTGCTATAATTTGGTTGATTTAAGACATTTAAAATTATAGTTACTTTAGGCTCCTTTTGAGTCCACAGGAACCAAGGGCACATACAGAGATGCCTCAGATTTAGAGTGTAATTTTTAAATGTCTGCAGGTAGGACAGATAGAATCTTTAATTTAATGACTTCTCTAAGTGTATTGAGAGCTTTTCAAAATGAATTTGAAAGTTTTTCCTTTCATTGGATATTTTGAAAATCTGTCCCAAACTTTAAACCTAGAAGCATCTGAAACTATTTTATTTCAGTAATCATAGCAAGACTTGTTTCGGTGTGAAAAATACAGATTATAGTTTCTCTTGATTTTGTTTTTAAAAATTAACATTTAGACTTTTCTTTAATCCTAGTTAATGCATTATGCAAGTATGAAAGAACAGAAAGCCATATAAAATATCAAGGACTACAGGTGAGATTGCATTTAAAAATAAAATCCTAACTGGAATCCTAATGTGATTAAGCAAAATAATGAAGAAAAGGGGGTTTCACTCCATAAACTAAGAAGCTGTGCTATTTCACAGTAGTGTCACAAAGCAGAATAAATAGATAGCATTCATTTTTTATCTTCTTTTTTTCTTAACACTTCAACAAAGCCACATGACTGAATGTAGTCATTTAAACACTCATCAGCTTATGTTTAATATAAACCTAAGTAACTGCAACTATTTTAAAGTTCTGCTTTTATGAATTTGAGATTTTAAAACTAAAGCATTTTTACGTTAGCTAGGTTAAAGGGTAAAGTTATATCTAGATAACTGTATATACAGCCTAACTTGTCAATCTAAGTAAGATCAGTTCTTCTAATGTCCCAAGAGATAAATCTCTCTTAGAACCACTAAGAAAAGCAAAAGCACCTCTGTATAGTAATGAGATGATATTCTGCAATTCACTGACTACTCATGCATCTGAACTCTTCAGCATGAAAAGTACTCAGTTCATATACTTTGATTATACTGAGGATGAACTCTATATAATGTACTTTAAAATGTGGTTTTCAGACACTTCAAATTGAATATTTGCTTTGTTTTAGAAATACTGCAAGTAACTAACCCTTCTCCAAGTATTCTTATTGATAAAGATCAGTGGCCATTAAAAAAAAAAAGTAACAACCAACAGACTGTAAAAGCAAAAGTGATAGTTATATACCAAACAGAAAATAGCATTCTATGTAAATCCAGTGTTCCTTCCCCCTCCCCATTTGTAAGCTACCAAGCAAACATCAAGTGACAGGGACAGATCTATCTAGAATAGCACATTATTGAACAAATACAAAAGACACCAGATCGCACTTTATTTCATAAATGGAATTTTTAAATGACAAGAGAGTTTTGCATATTATGTTCTTTGCAAGGCATGGACTTAAAAAATGATTGCTTTCATCTGTTTTGACACTGTAAAATATGTCTGATGAACTTCTGTTGACTACATGCTTGTTTTAGGTAAAAGGTCACAGTTCACTCAAGACTAATGATGAATCACTTGATATACAGCTGTCAGTAAATTAACACTACAGAATGGGAAAGAAGATGATTGTGATAAAGGCTAGAACTGGCCCTGGTCTCTCTAGAGCCTCTCCAGGATCTCTTCTATCAGTGGAAAGAGTCCAATAACCCTCTGGTGAGCAGCTGGGCTGTGCGTGGATGAAATCACATGGCACAGGCACACACTTTTCAAATAATAATTTTACTTTAAGAATAAGACTTTCTGGGACAGGTTCTGCTTCTTACTCTACACAGGCACTTCATCTGTTACAGCCAACTGCTTCTATGCAGTTTATTACAGTGGTACCTAATGGCTAACAGCAACTTACTGGTAACAGGACATGATCACCCCATTCTAACGAATGCTATGAAAAGTGGTTAAAAACAGCTAATTTTTTGGTGTCAAACTTCATTGCTACTCTTCATATTCATCACTGATGCTATGAATTGTGACTTGAATTTTTTTTTATGTTTATTGTTAGAAAAGTTTTCAAAATTGGGCACAGACTGTATTTTTTCCTGAGTGGTACTATCTCTTGTTATATATGCTGCGTTTGCTTATTTAACTTGTACTTTTTTGTAACAATAGATTTGGCAAGATATTCAGGGTCACTTTAGCAGCTGCTCCATGTAGCTAAAAGCTTATGAAATAGTAGTGGGCCTATGTATCATTTATGTGTAACTGACAGCACAAAGTTTTAGGTTTGGTTATTGCATGCATTTCATGTGCTGGACCTCAATTAATTTTCATGCAAAGCATCTGCCAAGTTCATAAAGAGCCCATCACCAGCTGGGTTTATATCTCCTCTGCAGATGTGTGTTGTCTTCCCCTTTTCTGTTATTTTAGAATAACTAGATTCTAATAAAATATATTTTATCACTACAGACAGACCTTAGTTGCAAAGCAGTTGTCTGTTATAAGAATAGCATGATGAACAGAAAGCAGTTTGAGGGAAAGTAAGTTACCTACAATACACCGATGCTTTTCTACTAACAAGGAGTTTCTTATTACAGTCACATGAATAGTATGGTCACATAGACATGTATGCCACTAGGACAATGCAATATTGTTCCACAGCATACATCAGTCTTCTATTGAGTCACTTTACCAAAGTATCCCCTTCAGCATAATACATTGTGTCAACAACTCTCCCATTCCCTGCTATATTTTGAACACAGGTGTTCCTACTGTCTCATTTTCTATCTCTAGTTGTTACAAAGACTGATGTCTTGCAGCATAGAAGAGAGACAAGGACATAAGAGATGGTAAAGCATTATTATCCTTAAAATAATTTAGCCTCACATTTCCTTCTTTCATGTGGCCTGAAGTCAGGTACAGTATTTGTGTAGTAATCCTAATTCTTCAGACTTACTTTTTATGTATACAAACATAAATGATAATAGATTCGACATTAAAAAATAATTACTGCTTTTGTATCATATTTCTGAGCTACTAGCATGGTAAAAATAGAAGCAAAACCTTTTTTCCATTTCAAAATCTTGTTAATTATCACAGCATGTCTCCCTAAGGTGTACATAATTATTTCACAATAGGATAATTAGAGTCCCTTGGTCCACGCTTTGGGAGTTATGAAATAAAAAACAAAGTCAGTAAGTCAGTATTGAATCAAAACTTACAGAAAGGAAAGCATAAAACACTTATTTCACATAATCATAAGTTTATAACTCACCAAAAAAAAAAGCAGAAGAGTTTTAAACAACAATCTTCAGATTTATATCTCCTTTTGTTGTTTTTTTGTTGTTGTTGTTTTTTTTTCTGTTACCATATAACATTTTCTCTACCTTAATGGTAAAATTAACATGTGAGAACTATTTTTTAAGCCTGTAAGTCAAATATTTGGCTAGTGGACATTCCATTTTAACCTAGCACACTGGTATGGTGTGGCTTACTCCAACATAAGCAGGCCACATGCATCAGAAAAAATAATGCAGGAAGATCAGAGGAATTCAAGAGGTATAAACACATATGCCCAGACACACAAGGAATGTATATATGGGGAACATAAAAAGATGACCTGTTAGGTACAGAGAATACATGAAGATCAAATATGGAAGATGCATAAATAAGCATATTGCATATCTGGTTTTGTCCTTCCCAGTTAGCTAATACCTAACTGAAGAAGAACTAATAATTTTCCCTTAAAGAAGGAATATGGCCCTATAGGGGCTCCCCTCCCTCTTTCTTCTTGTTTTCAACTAAAAATATCTATACACTGTTCAGTATACCAATGGTAACTAAACTTTTACATGCAAGCTTCCAAAATATACATTTTAGATAAATACCTCTTTTCACACGATATGAACAGGTATTTCGATTTACAGTAATACTTAAATACTCCAATAAGCTTTAATTTCTTACCTAATAAAAGAAAATCAGTGCTAAAGAAACAAAAGTATGGAAAAAAAATCAACAACCCACAAAACTTCAAAAGTGGAATAAAATACCCAAAGATGATGAATAATTCGTTCTCATGTACCCTATTGGGGACATAGTAGCCACCAATCAACAGCATGTCTGCCCTTAGAAAGCACGCTATAAAGAATCAGCCTGACGTTAGCCACTTAGCCAGTGTGACTTTTTTTATTTGGGACAACTGGTACTGGTCAGAAATAAATATTTTCATAGCACTCAAGACTTCTGAGCTACAAAACAAGCAGGTGGAAGCAGATATAGTTTTAGGACTTTATATAGCAAATAACAACAAAGAAAAGTAAAATCAAAGAGAGAAACTTACAACTCAAAGACCATATAAAGCATTCCATCTGAGCTGTATGTCTCCAAGAGTTCAACAATGTGAGGATGCTTCAGCATGTGACAAATACTGGCTTCCCTCTTCAGATCTGTGGAAGACAATAAGGTAGTGTATTAGCTATATAAGCAAGCTGTTGAATAATAATAATAAAAAAATATCTGAAAACAACTAGACCACAATGTTTGGAAACACAAACACATCTGAAATTTCTAATAAATTCTTTAATCTTTATTAATAACACTGCTGAGATTAATTAGTCGTCTTCAGAACATAAGTGTGAAGTTAAAACACTCACACAGATCTCAAAATATAATCACACAAAACTTAATAGGTTTTCCTATTTTGACCTATTAATAAAAGATCTCCTTGGTCATAGTATGAAGAACTGTATGGTAGTAAGTTCCTTTAATGCACATTTGCAGACTACACCAAGATCTTCATCCTAAATACTACATCACTACAAAATTATCTCCAAATATAGGCTCTTTCAGCACACTACAGAACTAGTAGAATTTGGAGGTCTCTAGTTTGATCCCTCTGCTCAAAGCAAGGTCAACTACAGCAGGTTGCCCAGGACCACATCCATTGGGTTTTGAACATCTCAAAGAATGAAGACTCTACAATCTGTCTAGAAAACCTATGCTGGTATCTGATCAGCCTCATAAGTAAAGTTTTTTCTTATGTTTAAATTTCTTGCAATTTACATCTTTAATGGTGGTTGGTTTTTTTTTCTAAAAGAAACACCACATCACAACACATGAAATTACACTGGCATAAATTTTAACCAGTGTATAGCTCACATATCTGTTCTAGATAAGAGGGAGAAAAGCAGAAACAGTTGTGAATAAAGAAAGAGCAGATCCACTGTGACTCTCTCAAAGCTTGAGAGATTTTGTTCTTAACCAAACAATACTTTTATTCTTTCTGGTCCCAGATCAATCCTTCTGCTGGTATAGAAATGCAAAAATCCCAAGTCAGAATGAATTAGTTTTCTTTCTTCTTTGTTGAAACTATTTGGTATTTTTAACATTTAATCATCCTTAAACTTTTTTTTTCTTTTCTTTCAATTTACTACTAGTGTTCTAGAAAAATAGCATAATCCTTAATAATTTGAGAATGGGGGGAAACACCAGTCTGTATTCTGAAGCAGACGTTTCACTTTTCTATTCTCTTTCCATATAGTTGTTCATTGTTCAAGAATGACCCACATATACATTTACATGAAAATATAAATACAATTTCTTGGTTTGAGAATGCTTACCATATTGTTGTGCTACACTTGAAAGAAACTTAAAATGCACTATTTTCACATGTGCCTTATTAAATTTCTAACATGTAATAACATTCAAAAATATAAGCAACGAGATAAACATTCTTTCATGTGAAACATTTAACAGGTTGCTCAGATTTATGCTAGACTTCCAATCTTTTAGTCATCTATAAATTCAGAAGAAATGGTCAGAATTTGGAAATTACTGAATTTTAATCCAAGAAAAAAGTGCAGACTTTCTTACTAGGACTTTCACATTACACTTGTATTATGCACTTCTTCCCTCACATCCTTGCAAATATAATCTAAAAGAAAAATGAGCAAATCATCCCTTAGTAAGCATTCTGTAATACCACCTTAGGACATGCAAACAGAGCAGCAAAAAGAAGAAAATAATTCTCTCACTGATGCAGAAGAAATTTAGATAAATAAAATGAATGTAAAATATGTCTTTTGTACAGACTTTCTAACAGGTAAGAAAATAGCAGTATGACTTTCACTATTGAAAATACTCCCATATCGGTATTTACACTGCCTTCATACAGAAGAACTTCTACGCCCATATTGTAATGTTCCCTTCCATCACACTTCGGCATTGATGAAACACTAAATGATTACCACCTCTTTTCTAGGCAGTGAGGTTCTCCTTGTCTTTCAATTGATGTACATCCAGTCTTTAGTAATTGGACCACAGTTAAGCCTACTGACAACGTAAAAGAATAGAAAACTATGTGATTCAGTGAATGACTATGATCTCCAGAAAATATGGCACTTTTATTTTGTTTCTTGCTGTATAACGACTTTAATGCTACTATATCACAGTATCTGATACCTATTTTATATGGAAAGCAAAGTGAAATGCAATAGGGAACTACAGAAAAGTTCTGCTTTATTTATGGGTAAAAGACGTGTTCAAAATAGTTTATTTTGGCCACTGTATTAAATTCCTGTGGGCTTTGCTTACATTTTGAAGGGAAGTAGAACTGTAAGGAAGAAACCATATGCTGTCATTTACCTCATTCCTTTGTGCAATATTGCATGAGTGAAACAATTGCTCACAGCCTGAACATCAGCAGCAGAGGACGGAGAAACAGAAAGTGGAAAATAAAATTTCCAAACAGGAAAACAAATGAACAGAAGTCACAGAACAAGATTTTATATGACTAAGGTGTCTTGGGGGCAAGAGTGGAAAAAGTCCTATTTTAAAAATAGCAGGGACTTGTTTAACAGTAGACCACTTAAGGAAGAAATTGGTACAAAGAGACAGGCGAGTACACACCACCTTGATTCAACAAAGCCATGGGGCAGAAAAGAGATGATGGATTCTGAAGCCCATTTGGACTGCAAGATGAATGTCAAAATATGTCATGTTTAACACCAGTAAAAATGAAAGAAGGAGAAGAAAACACAGAAATGGGACATATACTTCATTGTTTACACTTTAAAAAAATGACATCATCATCTACTCAATCCTCTATTAAATGTTTTTATCGGACTGAATTAAACTTCATCTCCATATGTTTCTCAAGAGGTAACCAAAATCCCAAGTGCCTACAGATACTGTCCCAGTTATGAATGCAACATAAAACCAAGCACATGTTGGGAAGCAAGCTGGTGACTGAAGATTTCCTAAGAAAAATCACATTATTATCTTGTGAGCCATTATATTATCTGTAATTTATCATACAGAACATAGCATCATATGAACTACTTGCTACCTCCTGTTAAGTTTTCTAAATCTTTGCTATTTTAGCCAAGTCATTTAATAATAAAGGCTGCACACATCCCATATCAAAACAAGTCTTTCCTACTCCAAACACCTAAAAAACTTCAGGACCACTCTAGAATCTGTCGGTAGAGTAAGTTAGCTTTAAGCAGCAAGAGGTGACATGTATCATTTACTAATGTTTATGTATCATGTTTAAAACAGCCTCCTTCACTAGTAAACAAAATTTAGAATATACTTTAAGTCCTTTTTGGACAATTCATCTATTAATTTTTCTCTTCCTGACATGGCTGAAGAAATTACTTTCCGCAGACTTCTCTGTCAGAACTTTTTTCAAAATTAAACATTAATGACAATAGTGATAGTAAGTAGAACAGAAAGGTTTAAAAGCACAAGCTTAAAAAGTTTCTCTGCCAGCTGCATGAAAGGTACCATTATGTAACTAGAAATAGGGAGAAAGATGTGGTGTTTCATTTAACTTGCTCAGTACACATTCTGATAAATGATAATTTGAAAAGCATTCAAAAGCTGTCATTTTACACTACTGTTACCAATAAGTGCTCCAGTCTTTCAGTCTGTTTACAAATCTCTGAAGGTTGTTTTTAACAACCGGAGGCAAGTTCAAGTTTGCATTATATATATGGCTTATTTTTTAGAGAGTCACTGAAATTGTTTAAATGGCATAAAAGTTCTGACTTGTAAGATGGAAAAGGAAATTCCCAGTGATAATTACCAAATAGAGAAAATGCAGTCTTGTGTTTGGATAATGACCCTGAAAAATTAATTGCTGGAAGCACTAAAAAGATAACTGTTCTAAATAATTGTGAGGAAAGATAATGTCAGTCTTTGATAGAAAATATAAAACATGAGCATCACTTAAAATTTCCATGGGTGTTAACTACTTAATAGCCTATGCATCTCTGAGAATTCTGGCAAACACTTTTATCTCCTTTCAAAATCTGACACCCAACATTTTAAAACATCTCAAACATACTAACATATTTTGAAAGTAAGCTCATGGTATCCTACAGCATGGAAGAATTAGATGCTCTCTAACAGCCTGGATTGCAGCACAAAGTTAACATCTTAAAAGTGACAAGCACAGACTGTAACAGCCACATCTTTTTTGGGGAAGTATGGTATCAAGTTTCTTACCAAGATGGAAGACATTCATCATTTTTAAACATATAGCATTCTGATTTTTTTAGGCTCAGCCCTGTAAAGGATTAGTTCTCCAGTCACAGCTTGCATATGACAGTATTTTGAAAGCAAGTATCTACATCAGTAGTAAACATGCTTAAAATGATTCTCTTTTGTATAGTGGAAACATGATTATATACAATTTAAATAGATGTGGTAGTACTAAGTTTTAAAGGGAAATCAATATGCTTTTTTCATTTGGTTGTGTCATTCTCACCTACCATCCTTTGGTGTACATCATGGAGCAAGTTGCTGACCATTCCCAGCTGGAATTCTTTCAGATACAACTAAACTGAATGATGCGCTTCAGAAATGTGCCTGATGCACTCCGCTCTTGAACAGGCCACAAGGCCACGCTAGTTCTAGTCCAAAATAGCACCCTGAAGTATGCATGTGTAAGGCAGACACTGAGACCTCAGCACCAACTGTTTCACTCTACAAATACACTTGTCTTCTGGATTAGCCTTGTCTAGCTGCTAAACCCCCACCCAAGCCCTTTCTCGCTCTCTGCTCTCAGCAGTGCAGGGGTTAGAAAATGCGAAGAACAGGAACAGAAAAGGTCATGGGTTGAGATAAAGGCAGGGAGACTTCTTAACAGTTACTATTGTGGGCAAAATAGCCTTAATTGACAAAGTTAATCTATTGCCAATTAAAATAAATATTTACTTATTGACTTGGGTAGAAGGCATCAAAAAGATAAGCATTTAACCAACAAATTTCCTCCCTCTTTTCCCAGGCTCAATTTCACTCTAGACTCCTCTACTTTCCAGTTGGAGAGTAGAGTGGTGCAGGCAGGTGTGCATTATATTCAGCACACAGTGGTTCCTCTTTGCTGCTCCTTCCTTCTCACACCTTTCTGCTGCTCCAGCATGGGTCCTCCACAAGGCTGCAGGGGATATCTGCTCTGCCATGGTGAGAACCTCCTCCTCCTCCTTCCCTGATCTTGGCGTTCCTTTTTTTTTGGTTCCACACTCCATACGCCTTGCTCCAGAATTTCCTACCCTTCCTTAAATATATTATCACAGAAGCACCACACACATGGCTGACGGGTTCAGCTTTGCTCTGCTGGAGCTGTCTGGAACCAGCTGTGCCCAGCACAGGGCAACCCCAAGCCTCTTCCCACAGAAGGCTCCCTGCAGCCTCCCACTACCATAAACTTGCCACATATTTCATACAGGTCTGCTCTATTTTCTAGTAGCTAAGACTGCACTGGACACCATACTTCAAGGGGCTCCAGAGGAAATGACTACCTCCAATCTGCACATACCGCTACACGCCTCTGCTGCAAGATAGTACTTAAGAAGGACACCACACATCTTGCACGACAATAAACTATAGTTTAACCCATCATACCGTACCTGAGCTCACACATCCAAAACCAGATGAACTTTCAGGGCAATACTAGCTTAAAAAGTTTCCCTGCCCCCTCTCTGTTTGCTCATTTTAGGCTTTATTAGTCATAAAAAGCTCTCAGCACAGCCAATATACTGCAACAGGAATAAGCAGCTGGAGGTTGGAACATCCTATACTGACATTGGCAATGAAACTCCTATCCTACAGAACCACAGTGATGTTTCTGCCCCAAAGATTTTTTATTTTTTTCTTCCACAAGAGAGTATTCCCCTTTCTCTTAATTAAAACTGCACTGCTTGCCTTCCTGGAATATGTGCCTGACTCCTCATCACACAGATACATCTGACCAGTTAATGACTCCTTGCCTCAACAAGCAGTAAAAGCTTTCCTGCCTCCCCTCCCACAGGCTTTGGGGTGGCTAAAGCTCCGCGGTAGCCAAGCTAATTTAACTGCTGGCTTTTTCTCCCTTCATCCCACACACATTCTTGCCCTCTGTTCCACTGTGCAGCAGCCTGGAGCTTGTCACACCACACACCAAAACATTTCAGTGTTAACTCAGTGAAAAAACATTCAGGTTTTTTCCCCACTAGCTCAGTGTCATGCAGTCTTAGTGTGTGAAATGGCTTGGTGAGCAATCTCAAGTATAGAACCTGGCTTGAAGGAAAGGAAGGGAACATGGAAGGAGAAAACAGGTAAGAAAGACTATGAAAGCCAGCACTCGAGCTGCTTAGGATGTTGCAAAACACAAGTACAAGCACACACCTTCCCCTGCAGAGTGTCTCCATCATCATGAAATCTTTTATTGTATAACAAATCTGTACCGTAACAAGTATGTTTCAAACATATATCTAAAAAGAAACATGCATATAGCTTGTGAATGCCCTTGATAAAAACACCTTGGTAATCAACAATTACACTGGCAATGTGAGATAATCCATCTCCTGTCAGTATCTTTTGTTTTAACACTACTGTAGCATTTGGAAACAAAATGATGACATGAAGAAAGAAAACCAGAATGCAGTTACAGCTAATATTCAACAACCAGAACTGATTTTTGAGCCCCCCGCTGCAGAAACCTATGGAAATCTCCATTTTGTGGATGCAGACTTTGTAGACACTCGCTAAATTCTGAATAACTTCCATTTTCTACTTATTTTTTCTCAGTGTTTGGACATAAATATAAGCACGCTCATGGCTTTTTTGCAGGAGTTGTGTGTTTTAAGAGACTTAAAACGCACGTTTGCTTCCTCAGGTCATAGTCCATCAGCTACGAAAAACATTAGAGTGGGTGTGAAAAAAATTTTGCTTTTCTCTCACAACTTCTGATACATCCACCAGACTCATGCATAGTTGCATATCTGACAGACATGGTTAAGTTGGCTGCATAGTTGTGTCCATGAAAGCAAACCCTTCTTCATTCTACTAATTTCCACATTTTTATTGCTTATTTATACAAATAAGCAATGCTTCATAAATAAGATGGTGTATTTTGGGTAATGAATCAACTTTAACTAATAAAAATTTTTAAGAATATCTGAAAGAAATGCTATTGCAGATAATTAAAACCAAATAATTTGATTTCATTTAATTAAATTATAATCCTTGGCAACTTTTTACAAAGCACGCACCACAAAGAAAGACAATTAATCAAATCTAATCTTTCTCAAGCGAGAACAAAAATTGGATAAGACCATATCTCTCCTCTAAGATTTTCTACATTCTATGTCCTCTTGGTTTATATTCAACAGCAGGTTCAGTGAGGTTGAGGAAGAAGAGGGAATACACAGAAAAGTGAAACCAACACTTCCCAGACTATTTTTTCTTTATATGCACAATCTGTATTTCAAAACACAGCAGTTCTCCCTGCTGCACAGTAGCAGTTTCAGAAGTGTTTCACACACTCAAGTAGGGATGTGATAATCAGAAATAATGTTATAAACTCCATACATTAATTTAAAAAGTAATAAGGAAGGTTCTCTCTGTCACAAGTTTGGACTTCCGAACAGAAATGGAGTTGCTGCTTAAGACATCTTGGAACCTACACTGTAAAATCTGAAACACTTTCCTTTTCTCCTAACGTTGTTCTGTTTTCAATAATTAATGAAAGGAAATTGAAAATAGTCATTGACTCCCAAGTAGTGATCAATCAAATTACAAAAGTGGGTTCACTACCGATAACCATATTATATTAAATCCCATGTTGCCACCTTTTATGCAGCACTGCATAATAGTCTGAAACCCACACCTTCCCAATTACCATAGACCACATGTTGTTACACTACAAACCACAATTTTAAACACTTTGTGATATGATGAATTCTTTAACAGAGGGAATCAGAAGGGCATGTGCAGCAGCTGATCTACTAGAATATGCTGTGAAATTTCTTTTTAAAAAATAAACCAACAAAATATAAAAACAATTAAGCACAAGGTGTGTATTTGGTAAAAAATGCTGCACACGTGGCTGAATGACTGAAATTGCAAAATGCTCAGCTGTAATGTCACAATGGTCATCTATTGAAATGACTGGAAGATTATAATTTCATAATCTTATAGAGATTGGGTTTTTTTGTAGTGAAAACTGATATACACCTAAAACTAGCAGCCTCGTTAAAAGCTGCAATTGTTCCCTCTTCTGACAACCGTCTCCCTTCGTGCACCATCTCACCCCTTGACGCTAGTGCAACTGCTTGTGCAACCGCACAATAAACAGAGTCAAGGAATTGATCAGACTGCAATCAATTTTTTTTGCCCCTCCCCTTAGAGCTATTTTTCAACCAGCCTAGTTCAGCCTAGTTCTGGGTATTTGCACAAGCACTTATGAGCAATAGAAACAAATGGCCAGATTACAGGAACATTGCTCATCTCAACAGCAGCACTAGCTTAAAATGTTTTACAATATGTCAAAATCACAACTGTCTGTACCGTTTCTGACTACTTTAGTCTTTGGGAGGAGGACAGCAAACTAAGAACACTAGATTTCACAGTAGTATCAGGAAATGCTAAGTTGCAGTAGCTTTATATTCTCGTATACTTAACTGAAACTCAAAATTGAAAAATGACTAATAAGTCAGGTCCTACTTCTCTTTCCTGTCTGTAATTTCTTATGTTTATGCAACTCCAAGTCAACACGCGCACCCACAGCTTTGTCGCTAGGTGGCAACACAGCTTCTACTTTGATCTGGTATGTAGTCAGCAACTGAGTACAAAAGGTGGCTGCATTTATTTAGCGGCGGAGAACTTTACGTTTGGCCAGTTTCGTACCATTGATCTGATTAATGATGATTACACTTCAGACCTAAGAACGACAACAACAACGAAAAAGTATGCCACCTTGAAATAATTAAGGTACAACGAAGGCTAAGCACCCTTTTATCTAGATTCTGTGGAAGATCGTGCTCTCCCCTCTGCCTAACGAGCCATTCAGAGCTGATGATGACACCAGTAATCTACTACACTGCACACATCGATAATCATATTACACAACTAGAATACATTTAAACAGTTTGCTGCTGTGAGCCAGAAGCTCTTTGTTTAATCCACAAAACCATAACAAAGCAGTGTTTATTGCTTTGAAGTCCAGCAAAAAAAGCTTTAGATAGATAGAACTTGCAAGTAGTTCAGTTTACATCACTGGAATTTCTCTTCTTTAAAGATCTATCATGAAGGGTGGGTTTGTTTGTTTTGTTATTTGTTTCGGGGGATTTATTTTGCTGCAGGGGTTGTATATGCGCATGTATGTGTGGTTTTATATTTTCTCTTCAGCCTTTGGCCAAGATAACACAGGTGACATATCTCTCAGAATGTGCCAAGAGCATTGTTAACAATGTTAAACTCCGACTGACAATTTTTTTTTTTATTTTTTATTTTTTTTTTTTAACACCAAACTTTGACATCTCTAATATTTTGGCAAAAAGTTCACTTAGGCACATCAGGTTAACTAAAGGTTAGACTTTGCAGTCGTCCTTTAAATGAGGCTTTTAGTACTATTGTGCTAAAATGTAATGACATTACATAAAGTGCCCTTGAAGGCAATGGAACAATACCAAGAAAAACATGTTATTTGATCCTGAAAAATTAATTTATTTCTGTTGCTGATCATTATAATATTTGCAGTTTTCTTTTTGTTTGAAATGCCTTTTCTTCTATAGCCTTGCCTTTTCCTGAATATAATGAGAGGGAAATTTACTTTCTGATGTCAGCAAAGAATCTCAATTTTACAGGAAATAGTCTGGAATTTGAAAGACACAAAGGAAATCTATTCTTAACAGATTCAGCTAGTCTAGACAAACTGTCCCTAAACTGTCCCTAATGCCTATTCTAGCAAGGGTTAAACAATCCATTATACTGCTGCTGTTCAACACTCACAGGCAGAAACAGAAAGCCATGCAGAGGATGGAAATGAGTGCTTAAAATGCTTCTCATGCAGGCAAAATTTACTTGTTTGTTCGGTTTGATCAAAGTTTCTCTTGTCTTGAACTGCCTGGCTCTGCATAGCCAATATGAAACCAGCTGCTCAATAATGCCGGAAAGGAAACAGTTTATTTTGCCCATATCAAGTCTAGACAACCCAGGCAAAACAAGCATTTAAAATCAATATACTCCGATGAAATTAATTCTACAGTGTCACATAGCTCAGTGAGTGACAATGTTTAAGTTGTGGTAGCTGTGGTATGCAGCACAGGTTGCTTTACAGTTTTTCCTCAGGTAAAACAGTGCAAGTTGCATTATATGATGCTATACTGAGACAGCCCGAGTATCAAAACCCTCCTACACAGCACACTGAACTCTAGGACAAACAGCACCTAGAGTAAAATTAAAACTGTAAAGTAACTCATGGAGATGGCCCCCAAATAATAGATAACAATCTGGCAGCTTTTAAGGATGATACCAATTCTATCTAACTAATCCTGTAGCAGAGTGATGTCTGAATGCTAGAGAATTTTGAACAAAATTTTGTTCTGTCACTGAACCAGGAAACATGTCAGGAACCAGAAAACTCTTTCTAAGCAGTAGTAATTGAGGATTAAAAAAAGTTAGGTTTGGTTTGCTCCACTTCTGCACATGTTTCTCTTTGCAATTATTACCAAAAGTCATAGGATTTTATTTTTGTTTGTTAACTGACACATTATAAAGCTAGTTTTGTAAAACAGGTGCATATCTTAGTTTGGTAATAAAGAAACTGTAATACTTCAGAATTTGTTCTTTACTTTAGTGCTTTCAACCAACAAAGTTTTAACTAGACTTGTTCTTACTTCTTCATACTCATAAAATACTTTTAAATACTATCTATAAAGGTTGTAGTGCTCTAAAGAGCAAATTTTCCCATTTCTGCTTGTGCATGAAGTTGCAATACTCCTCGAAGTCACTGAAACCAGTGCCCTTAAAACACATTCCCCCTTTCTTTCCACAAAAATCAAATGTTAGTGGTAAAGCTGGTGCAATTGAGTTCAATCTTGTTTCTAGCAACATCCACGTCACAGCTCTAGGAATAATGTTTTAACTTGCTTAATTTGTATTGGGTTGTACAACATGCTGGAAATACTGCAAAATTTTACAAATAGTCACTTATACTTTTCTCTATAGAGCAGCCAAAACTGACAGTGGTTACCTATCCCCATAAAGAACCTATCCGATGTTGCCTATGAACTCATTTGAATCCTATAGCAATTAAAGGTTATGTGAGAAATATTTTCTTTCATAATATCCACACACTTCTTGTGATATTTAAAGGACAATTCCTCTTCACAATACAGACATGAAGAGTTTACTTCTTCAATCTCCCCCAAACATTAAGAAAACAGTATTTCATTTTTACTCTTTATTATTTCCCGATGAACAAGGAACAAAAAAATACCTAAAATTCATACTTAGCAAAAATTGAGTTAGAAACAGTTTGGTCATTTATTCCAATCTGTAAACTTGGAATTTGTATCAGAAAGCAGGAGATAGAGTCTTGGAAACAGTACATCTGCATAGCTTTTTAACTAAGTTCCAAGGGACTTTGCCTCTGAAATTCCAGGTGATGCCAATGGCAAGAACCACACAGTAATATACAACAATTTCCTTCACTGTCACAGTGTATTTTGAGGGACTGACATTGATTTGTAAAGCCTTGCAGTAACCAGCTGGTGATAATGGATTGCTTCTTCTGCTTGACAGAGTAAAGATTATTTAAGTACTTACACTCATAGTACTTGCATGTGAAACACCCTCAGAACTGAATGAACCTTCTTCAGGTGTTAAAAGGCTTGACTCAAATTTGTTCTAACTACTAACCTGTACTATCTCACTCCTGCATACTTAACATAAGATCTGGTTTTTTTTTTCTTTGGTATCCAAATGTGAAACGATGCTCAATTTGAGTAAGAACAGAACCTATAAATTCTGCCCATTTTTCTTGCTCAAAAGTGCAAGAGCAACAATAAACTTGCATGCATAGTAAACAGTCAAAGCATATGTCCAGTAATATATTTCAGAAGTTCCCAAAAGTAGAATAACTGATAGCAATCCATATAAAGCTCTGTTCTGCAGAGAGGATAAGAGCACTAGAAGAAAGAATTTACAGGGTTCTTTTGTTAAAAGAAAGAACCAAATTTCCTTTCCCCACAAGCTAAAAAAAGAAGATTAAGTATCTGTCTACATTAAATACTAGGATAAAGAATTTCATTGACATGATGGGGTACTTGGAAATGTAAAACATAACATTCACATAGGTCAGCACTCATTCCACAAATTCTTTAGACCACCTTTCCTGTCTGCACAACAAAACCAAACCCATGTCTTAACATGACAACATATAACTCTCAGGATGAATGCAGCATTGTCTAGATTCTGAAAATAATCTGAAGCACAATTAATTGCACCAGATGTACTCCCCATCCCTTCCTGGAAGGAGGAAGCAAATACTGGTTCTGAATCTGACCTCCCCTCACAAACCTCTTTGGTGAAACTACCTGTTCAGTGTGTCTCACACTGAACCACGTTCTCATTTTTCTAGAGCACTGCAGTAGGTAGAGGAAGGAAAGAAATTGAGGCAGGGAGGGGGGGTACTCACCACTATAAGAAGGGGATGAGTTATGCACCTGTATGGCTTTAACATAAAAAGTCAAATTTGCAAATCCGCGAGCTGTTTATGCATCTGCAACAATATTAAGAGCCAGCTCTCGGCTAGCAGAGTTTATTAGCTTAAATGCAGTATATGCAAAACAGCTACGCTGCTTCAGGGCATGATGATACAGTATAGTCTCTCCCAGTCAATACCTGAATTAATAAACTGTGATGGACCTGAGCTAGTTTCACGTAAGGTCACTTGAAAGTCACAGTGATCCTGATTTTTGAGGATTTATTAGCCCAGCTAAACTCAAACTGTGGATAAGCTAATAAACACTCCCAGAAATGGAGTGCCGAGAAAATGGGGCTGATAGTCTGGACTGCTACTATGCTAAAGATCACAAATCTCAACAGATACAAGCATACTGTATACGTTTTGCACATCAACATGCCTTCTAACACATCCCACTGTATCTGTACCATTGCACTTTTCTTATTAGCTACAGTATCTCAAGTCCTCATTTACCATAGAGAAGATCTGGTTGCTTAAATCATCGCGTTGCATAAATCATCGTCCATGAACAATTAGGGAAATAAAATGGCCTCAGAGCACAGAGAAATTCGTACAGTTTTTACACCTTGTATTTTACACACACTACAGCCAGTTTGGAAAGCCTATTTTTATTTTCTAGGTAAGTAGGATTTTAAAACAGAATAAACTGCATCATAACATTCTTAAGCTGAAAAAATAATAATTAAAGCTCTCAACACATTTTTTTAAAACCTTTGAACCTTTAGCATTGAACCCGAGCCTAAAGCTTTGAACTTTTCAGCATTCTTCAGATGTGCTTTCTTAAATTAAGTCATCTTTCATCTTTTGTTTTCCAAATACCACAGAAAATCATGAAATTGAAATCCATTTAAACTTTTTATTACTACAAGCAATATTATTCAAGTGATGCTTGTGCCGACTTAAGAAATCGTAGACACAAAAGCACCAAGTGTTGCCAACAGTGAATAATGGCATCAGAGTGGTGAAAGCAGATGACGTATCTTTCATAATCCATTTTTAAGAGTTTTTGAAAAAATACATGCATCAAAAGTCTAAGAAGTTATATGTTATATATATATAAAACTTTGAAGATAGCTACTATGGCCCATGGATTTTAATGAAAACATTTACTGAACTTTAACATCCTGTATGTAAATACAAAAGTAAATACAGCACAAATGTAACAATCATCTCCCCATCAGACTATTTTTTTTGGTTTTCTGTCTTTTTACAGCAAATTTATCTTCCAGTTTCAAAAATACTGATAAAAGTCACATGATAAAAATGACATAAAAAACAGTTTCCTGCTTGGAAAATGATTTTAATATAGAAATCATTATTTACACATAATGTAATTAATAAGCAGAAAAACTTTGTAAGAAGTATATACTTAGTAAACGTTTTTTATTTTAAAACTTTAAAAATTTTCTTCTGCTTCATGTATACACATATCCCTCATTACTATAACACATTTTCAGTATAATCACCTAATACTTTAAGTTACAAGGCCTTCACCAATAGCTAATCTTTGAGTTGGACTTTGTCCACTCTTTGAGTAGTTAAAATCTGTTGAAGAATGCACTTGGAAATTGAAATAAATTATCAGCATAGTATCAGATGAAAGGGAAAAACAAATTCCCTTTCTATAATCTTTCAAGATCTAAGAAGCCACAGAGTTGCAACAGGATCCAACAGGGACCTACCCAGACAAGAGGCTTAAGAAAGAAATACCTAGAACAGAGCTTGCTTGTTTTTACAAGCTCTAAGTCCTGATCCATGAAACATGCTATCCTTTCCAGAAACCGTTCAGATGGACATAATAAATTCCATTGCTGTTCACCCTTCTGGGTTAGCCCTTCTGCAAAAGCCTACAAACCAAATGACAATTACAATTTACATCTCAATAATGGAGGAGCACCATGTTAATCCAGACAAACAAAACTGCTCCTTTTCCTGTTTAGCAAGTTGTTACAATGGCTGCCACATTATGGCACCACATCAAAATGCAACATGTAAATCACCCAATGCCCGCAAATCCAAAGAGCAAACAGGGAAAGAATGACCATCCAAATCATGCTAGTAGATATTAAAGGAAAATGACCAGCTTTAATTCGCTGCTGGTCAGTGCTACCAGAACACATGCCCTACAACTACAGAAAAAGAAACATTGCAAAGACACTTCTTTTTGTTCCCTGTTGAGCCTAACCAGATGTTGAAGGAATTTCAGAACAGTGGGAGGATGAAGAGAAGAGAGAAGTGAATGTACTTGTAGCCTTCACTGCTCAAAGAAATTTACAAATAGTTAAAGAAAATAAATATCAGTCTTCATGAAATTAAGTGGGGTTTTTTTGTTGGTTGGTTGGTTTTGGTTGGTTGTGTGGTTTTTTGTCTGCTTGGTTGGGTTTTGTTAAATCAGATTTGAGAGACTCCAGGAGCTCATAATCATTTCTTGGAAGTGGAATCCCTCAAATTACAGAACCACCTCTGTCAACAATGCACACTTAAGCACAGCATATCCCTTGCTTAAAATGCAAATGGTGCTCCAACCAGCTGTTTAGCAAATGCTAAGGCTGGAGATACTACTCAACAAGGCAACCAACACATTTTCTGCCTTATAGTGTATTTTTACAATTGAAAAGTGGTCCCCCTTGATAAAGTTACAGTAGACCTTTACTGTAGTCATTATTCCTCTTGAGTCAGTGTGTGGCAATGGATATTCCTTTAGATGAATCACTGAAAAGAGCACTGGGCCCGCCTTAAGAATCTGGTCCTGTTATTCAGAAGTTTCTTCTACAGATCTGTGATGTAAAACATAACGTTTTGAGCTCTCAAAAACCCATACTTCTGTGGCAAAAGCTAACATCCTGTTATAGGTGTAATTCATCTATAGAAGAATACTGGAGGAAATACATGTTTAAAGAACAGCATGAGAGAAATTAACTGTAGAGAAGGTCGTCTTCCCCATCACCCTCCAGAGAAGCAACAGCTACTTAGATCACTATTTACACAAACAAGTAATAACACATATCACATTGCAAAAAAAAATTTAAGTGTTGCCCCATCGTAGTCCTTAAAACCTCTAAACTCTGTTGGGAATTGGGTCCTTCAACTGGTTCAACTTTTCCTATATGCAAACTTCTAAGTGAACACCAGTTAGCTTCCTACCAACACATGACAAGAATTGCTGCTGGACAGACTCCATCCAACAATTTTCATTGGAATCAAGATTCTTTAAGCTCTCACAGCCCTCAGACAACAGCAGTGGAAAGTGCAATCTGTAGGAATACTAAACCAGAATCTAGTCCACTTGGCGATGTAAGGAACTTGTATCTTTCCCATAATAAAGATCCTCATTAATAGCAGGAAGGGGAAAACACAGCTACCCACAAGTGCCACCCAGCATCTACAAAACACGAGTGTGGCAAACATGGGGTGATGCACAACTCGGAAATTCCATAACTATTATAAAAGGAGGACAAAATCTTCTGAGACAGATGAAGCAAATCCTGAAGCCAGCATCAACTCAGCAAACCACTGCTCTCAAGTGTAGCAGTTCCTACTCTTTACAAGTATCCTGAGAACTAGACCAATTGTATTAATTTCTTTTCTGGGACACTGGATCATAAATACAGCTGAGGAAGCAAATCAAGGAAGCAAATCACGTACAGGAACTGAAGGTCCCATGCTTGTTACTAGGAAGAGTAAATCATAAGTTCAGAAAAACAAAGGGTAGCAGAAATGCCTTCATCTGACATGACATTCTTCAGAGGAGCTACTTCTCTTGGGCAAATCCAGCAATCCTGTTGCAAGAGGTAAAGGTGATAGGTGAAGAACAGCGCTGAGTGCAAGGGGAAATCAAGTTACTGCAATGTCACATGAGGGTACATATTTGATTCCAGATATAAACTTGCCTTCCTATCAGCAAACAAACTGTCTCCACAGCATGACCAGCTCTAAAGTTTGCTTCTACAATGTAACATTTCTAAATACTAACCCAGAACATACCCAATTTTATAAAGAAACTATCTCCCCTTATCAGATTTTATATCCCTGAAGAAACTGGCACAACAAGGAAGACCTAAAAAAAGAAAGTTTCAAGATGTAAATTATTTTTATAAAAAAACAGAAGAAATATTTTTAAAAATGTATTTTTTCCTCAAAGGTCATTCTGTATCTCGACACTTGTATATGCCCCTCAGTCCTCAGACCAGCACCTACAACACAGATTACCATGCTCTGAAGTAGTGAATGGCTTTGACTGTTAGTGAGTACAGGCCGTAATTCCTCAAAAATTGTTACAAACTATGCTCCACAGATGGAAGTCAGTAAATACAACAAAACCAAAGTAGAAATTTCTCTTATGCTGTAACACACAAAGGGCTAAACAAGGAACAAACCAGCACACTACACTGAACTCTAGCTGTATTTCATCTGTAATCAATTTAATCCAGCATTACCTGACAACAGTGAATGACCAAGTCTTCAAATAGGACAGTGAAAAAGTAAGACTAGCAAAGACCAAAAAGAAGAAAAGAACAGCAAATTCATACAAATTCATAAAAGAGTGGGATGTAGGTGTGTGTATTAGGCATAACTGATGAGGTGTCGGTAGGAGGAGGCTGCCAACGGAGCCACCACAGGCCATAGCTGTGTCCTATCAGCCACATGTGTGGCACCTCTGAACCACAGATCTTCATAGAACCTCTGTAAAAACATGATTAAGAGATGGCAATAAGCACCAAAACCCAAGACACAATAAACAGAACAAGGCCAGAGTGGGAGGCTTAAGGAGCCAGAAATAAAAAGGAGCAGGCAGGAGCAGGAGGAGAGAGCAAGGGCTGGAGCAGCCCAAGCTGGGCTGAGAGGTTACAGCTCCAGAGAAGAAACAGCATGCACTGACCTCATCTCTTGCCTGCCCACTGCCTCACCAAAGGGACTGAGTGCTATGTGCTGCGAGGAAAATGGAGATCAGGAAGGGGGGAGGCAAGGTATGTTTCTCTTAAGCTTGTGTGTGTTTGTTTCAATACCGGAATCAGTAATTAAAAGCTTGCTAACTGGCAATAAATTAAATTGATTGAAATTTCTCCCAAATGAGTAAACTCTTCTGTTGCTTGTGTGACAGGGGAAGGAATGGATGATGACACAAAAGCAGCAAATCCCAACTGAATGAGTGCCTTCAGTAAACCAGGCAGTGCCATTAAGAATAGCAAATCACACAGACAGCTCCACACTCACAAACAACACAAGACATGACCAAAAATAGGAAATTGGGTTGAGAAGGTCTGGTAATCCAGACAATTTCTGGAACAGAACACGTATCTTCAAATCCTTAATTGATATTTAGCTGCTAACCATTCCTACCAGAGGGACAGTAGCACAGATAAGGGTAGCAGCTATGATAAGATTTGAGACTTTTTTCTCTCACCCCCTTGCTAATATTACTGTGTGCATGCACCTTCTCCAGTTAGCCTGCTTGCTTGTTATTTAAGGTAAAAAGATAAAACAAACAATACCTATGAGCTATTTAGGAAGGAACTGAGGTATCAAATCACAGCTATTCTCAAGACATGCTCCTACAGTTCTTACTCTAACCACAGCTTGTATTCATGTTAGTCACTTGCAGCCCTTACACATAGGGAACCTGTCTTCTATTTTTCAAGGATCCCACCCTAGATAATTATCTCAGACTCTAGACTAACACAAACCATACAGGAATATTTTCCTCTAAAAACAGTATCAAAATTCCCAGCTGAATAAGTTCAAACTTATTCAGCTTTTCACTTACACTTTCCTCTTAACAAGGTAATTCTTCTTTAACCCTAACAGGTTTCTAAAAAAGGTGTATTTAAAAGAAGGAAAAAGCCGATCAACAAGAAAGAAGAGACTAGGACATTTAGGTGCAGGTCCTCTGTTCACTTCTTTCCCCAATTTGGCTTAAAATAAATCAGTCCAAAGGTAAAAAAAAAGTACCAAAACCAATGCAAATGAAGCAACAGGACTGCATAGTTGAAGGAACACAACCTTCCCTTCCCCTACAGCAGCCAGGAGCTGTGAAATCAGCTGTGCCAGTTTTATTAATGGAGAAGGGGAGGAGACTCAAACCAGTGAGACTCACCCACACACCACACAGATGGTAAGTGGCATCTAATAATCCTAGACGTTAGCATCCTACATTTCCAGGCCGTACTAGTTTCTTTGCTGTTTTTCCTCTCAAATAGATAGATACGGTTCTGAGAGGCAGAGACAGTAGGTGCTTCTTGTAAAACTACATCACCAAAGACAGAAAGCTTTCTTCCAAACACATTGACCCCTCCTGTGAAGCCCTGAGCTGGATAAATACACAGGCTCCAGTTTGGCACAGCTTTTCAAAGAGTACTACAAGGACAAAAGAAAACGCAGTGATGATGACCTTTACAGATCTGAAAGCATGGATGTGCAACATATAGATACTGTAATATTATGTGGTGGCAACTTGGATTCAAATACTTAGTTGATTTGGCAAAGGAAAAAAATCTACCTTACACTGGAAAAGCAGTATTTCATAGACCATTTTCACTACTTATGATGCTATAAAATAAGACAATATTTTCACCAGGACCTGCAATTGTTAGTTGTCACTATGCCATAGGCAATGTTAAAAATTGCCTATTTATAATAACTGGTTTTGTCACAGTAGATCAAACAATATATTTTTTAACCTAACTTTAGTTAGTCTTCTGGGAAGCCAGAGGAAATTGAGTAGCTTGGGCTTTGTATCACTGGCTCTGCAAGTAACTTTCTGTGGAACTTGGAATATATCCTTAAAGTAATTTCTCAGTTCTGTAAAGTATTAAAAATAAATCCTCATTTAAGTGCCTTAACAAATGCCAAGACTGAAAGAATAAAACATTATTTTTTAGCACCAGTCTCATTTGAAATTGGGCTTTTTCTTCTACATCTTCAAAAAAGAAAGAATTTGACCACTGAATATTTTAGGCAAAATAAACACATACAACCATCCCATCCCCCAACCAAGAAACACATCATAAAGCTTACCTATATATGAAGTGATCTTAAAAAAAACAACATCCAAGAAAAACCTCTGTCACAGATTATAAGTAAACCAACTGTAGGTCACAGTTTTTGTATTTACATTGCCAATTTACTTAGTGTTACTGTGAATATTTTCTGGTTGGATTCATGTTAGGAAAACAAGTATATACAATATATTCAGTGTGAGTAGACTATCCGGGTATCCGTGATAAGTGTCTTCATGAAAATAAATGACTTGTGGCTGGAAAAAGCCATGCCAGTAAGTACTGCTTCAGAACGCACAGACTGCAGTAATACTCAGGACTGTTAAAAACACGTCTCTCTCCTAAAGCCTTTGACACTTAAGAACCCCCAAATTTCTAGGCTATAACATGAAGAAAATGCAATTATCTTGCAGTGCTTAGTTAGATATGATATAACATTCTCATTCTTCTATCTTCTAGGTAGTTGCGTGATTGAAGTGTTTTAAAACTGCTTCTTCCATTCCATTACTCTATAGTGGGGAGAATGACAGTTGTCTCAAATTCTTAAGTTACTAGTTATACATGTAATAGTTTTGAAATTTAGAAAGTGGTATCACAGTGACATATTTTTAGACTCACAAAAGCAACAAATCCCAGCATGTAAGAGTCAAAAAAAGGTTCTCTTTGGATCAATGAATTAACAGAAATTGCAGCTCAGCTGCAATTAGTCTTGAGTTTTGTTGACTGCACAAACCAGAACAGAATACATGCTTGCATCCAAACAGAAAATATTTGAAAATACAGCTGATAGTTATTATCTTCCCTATGTTTGTAACCAGCCTGAATTATGGCAAGCACAGTTAGAGGCCTATTTCTGGACTATTGGCAAGAATCATGCTTTGTTAGATGAGTACAGACTGTGTAAAAAGACAGAAGTGTTTTGGAAAGCTGCTTCATTTTTCAGAACAGAAGTTGGACATACTTTATGCATTTTGTAAAAAGATTAAAGACAACAATGTTTAAGAATGAAGACTTGACAGTGTTCTCATAATAAATTTTTTTAAAGGGTATTTCCAGATTTCTTTGCATAACTTTAATCATTGCTTTGCCTTGCAAAGAGGATGAAAAAAACCCACACTTTTGTCATTTGGCTTATTGTACTGGTAAAAGCTTCACGCATTGCTTACTACTTTAGGAACACCAAAGCAGCGATATCCTTGCTTCCCCCTCCAACCTAAATTTCTTTTTCAGACAGACTTTGCTTTTCTCAAACTCTCTCAAACAGTTTGCTCCCTTAACCAACAAGGCAGCTATAATTAAACTAGGGTTTTTAAAAGGTTATGTGATGAAACCTCATCTGCACAGCCACAAAGGAGCACAGGGAGACAATGGCATGTGGGGCAGGGGAGAGCCCAAATAATGCTCTGCTCAGCTGCTACCAGGCCCATCACAGGAGAGCCATCCACCCTAAGCCTTCACTTCTGCTGAGCAGTTCCAGCTCTCTGAGCTCTTCCTCGCAGGAGATATGCTCCAGTTCTTTCATCACCTTAGCAGCAGCCTTTTGCTGGTCTCTTTCTAGCAGCTCCATGTCTCTCCTGCACTGAGAAGTCTAGAACTGTAGCCAGCACCTCAGTTGTGGCCTCAACAGTGCTAAGTAGAAAGGAAAAATCACCTCCCCCCATCTGCTGGGAACACTTCTCCTAAGGCAGCCCAGAATATCATTAGCCTTTTTTGTGGCAAGGACATACTGTTGTCTCATGTTCAACTTCGTGTTCACCAGGACCATCACAGGGCTTTTTCTGCAGAGATGCTTTCTAGCTAGTCAGCCCTCAGCACGTACTGTTGCATGGGATTGTTCCTCTCTACCTACAGGCTATTGTACACTTCAGTTGTTGAGCTGCACGAGGTTCCTGTCAGCCTATTGCTCCAGCCCATCAAGGTCCCTCTGAATGGCAGCACAACTCTCTGATGTATCTGGTCACTCCTCCCAGCTTGGTGTCATCAATCAGCAAATTTGCCAAGGGCACATTCTGTCCCACTGCCCACATCATTAATCAAGGTATTGAAGAGGACTGGACCCAGTATTGACCCCTGGGGTACAACAGTAGTTACTGGCCTCCAACTAGAATTCATGCCACTGATGAGCATCCTCTAGGCCCAGCTGTTCAGCCATTTTTCAATCCACCTTATTGTCTGCTCAACCAGCCCATACTCCATCAGCTTCTCTATAAGGATCTTATGGGTGACAGAGTCAAAGGCCTCCCTGAAGTTACCACCATTTTGAACACCTTCACTTCAAAATTCCATATTTGTGCATTTTCTTATTAACAGAGTTGTCACTAATACCATGTTATTTTTGTAGTCTATAGCAGATGCCTCAACCTCCTCCATACTACAACACACACTCTCAACGAATTTTCAAGAAAGGTCCAGTACAATAGTTCTATCTGCAACACTACCATTACTAAACACTTTGATTAAGATTTCTCACAGGGTTAAAGTAATAATAATAAAAGAAAAATCAAAGTCAAGCTGATCCAGGTTTTCATTCTCTGAATTATCCCCATATTTTCTGCCTTCAATGAAAGAAAACCTAGAATGGTGTCTTCCTCATGTTTTCACTAAATCACAGAAATGCTCCTGGGAAATGACCTTTGATGGTTATCCAATCTAACCTTACCTCAAAGTGAGGTTACTGCTAACACTAGATCAGGACATCCCTCAAATTGTGAAGCCCCAAAATGGACACAGTAGCTTGGGTGTGGGCCAGATAATGCCATAAAGAAGGAATTAAATTCCCTTGATCTGTGTACAACACAGAATTGATAACTACCAAAAATTCCAGGTATGTTGGCAAAGAGTCACTTGTTCTTTCTTCAAATCTAGTCTACATATCGTATAGTATGATGAAATCTGATGACATACACATTAGAAATAATTTTTACTCAATGACTGAAGCTCAAACCTGCCTTTTTTTGCTTAAACCCTTGAAAAAACAGGGAAGAAGGTGCAGAATCTTACACAGATACTTTTGCAAAAAAATAAGTTGTGATTCACCACAGCCTTCCGATATCAAAAGGTTAAGATATTCTGCTGTGCATCTTTACTCAGAATTAAACAAAGCCTTTCAAATGAACCGAACTGAAAAAGTGATTTTAAAAGTGCAAGTCTAAATTAAAAAAAAAAAAAAATTAAAAAACCAACAAGGGTAAACTGTTTAAGGAAATAAGCAGAACAAGAGTAAGGTCTCAGCTGTAAGAAACTCCCTCACAATCTGGAAATATGTGAAGGAAAAGATCTGTGGGCCCTTTGTAGAAAAAGCCAAACTGATGCCAACTTTAACATTTGTTTTCCCCCTATGAAATAATTTTGGAATTCTCGTATAATGCATGTTCCATAGCAATACGAGTTTGTTTCAATTGTCTTGCCCCTCTCAGTGTTACAAGTAATCCAGAACTATATTCTTGGATTCAGAGTCCAGAACTCTTCTTTCTTGGCTACAATTTGCTCTTTGTCACAGACAAAAGATTTTGCAGAGATTGTCTTCACATCTCATTTCCAGTAGAACCAGTTGGGGTTCTAAAGGAAACCTGAATCTTTCCTTATCAGGAAACTGTAGAGAGGCAGGGGTTGGCCTCTTCTCCCAAGGGAATAATGACAGGACCAGAGGAAATGGTATGAAGC
>JAOQGH010000001.1:116846426-116865510 GCA_025769975.1 Gallinago jamesoni | reverse complement strand
AAGAAACGTGTAGACGTGGCTCTTCAGGGCATGCTCTAGTGGCCAAGATTATTGGTTTGTGCTGGGGTGTTGTGTGTAGGGTTGTGAGTGTGGGGTTTAGTTGGTGGGTGGGTTTTTTTGTTTGTTTGTTTCTGTGTGGGGTTTTTTTTGTTGTTTGTTGTTTTTGTGGTTTGTTTTTGTTTTGTTGTTGTGTTGGTTTTGTTTTTTTTTTTAATGTGGTTGGACTCGATCTCAAAGGTCCCTTCCAACCACTAAGATTCTGTGATTCTGTGATCTTTTCAGCTTCATAGTGGCTTGCATGCATACAAACCTGTACAGAGGCATAGCCTAATAAATAAGGTTTAGCCTATTATTAGGTTGTAGAATTAACGGTAACCACTTTCTTTGTGAGGACATTTCTATCAAAATGAATTACAGATAATTGAATCTAATATACGCTGAATTAAATCTTGAAAAATAACATGCATTGTAAGCACAGGACATGGCCCTTTAAATTGCTTTAAAAAACACTCAGCATGTTACAAAAGAGCAATTTGACATTAAGAAAAGGCACACAAATAACGTATATTGGCTTTTACTAAGTAGTAAAGAAACAATCATCACTCTCTTCCTGAGAAATAGTTTGCACTAACTACTCAGAACAGCTAATTAAAAGAAAGATAACACAAGCCACATAAAGAAAAATAAAAAAAAGAGAATGCATGGGATGTAAAGACAGAAGCTGAAGAAATGGACAGTAAAAGGTAACTATGGTGTGAGCTGTAACAATTTCAGAAATAAGGAACAGGGTTTTTTACATTTTCCTATACCAAAAGTTCTGTGTATAGGAACTATGAGATATAATTGGAAATAAGTTTATTTACACTGATATTTTTATTAGACCTCAATGACTAAACTAGCTTCTGAAAGCATCAAGTACTTTCACATGAATCCTCCAAATTGAACTGTACAAAATAGTCTCTTTTACATCTAAAAATATTCAAACTTCACATTTTCTTATGTGTATTTTTAATTTTTTGTGATATGAAATCATAGTGAACTGTAATAGAATCTGTAATCATGTAAAGTAGCCAACATTAATCCAGTAGATCACATGGCCACTTGAACAGTGACAAGGTGTCAATATACTTCATTAATACGGTTGAATTACAACACTGCAGAGATTGATTTCACACAGTATGCAAGACCATGAATACTAATACTTAAATCCAATAGAATTTAGCCTAAATCAGATTTGTTACCTGTCAGGCATCGTTACATAGCATTACTTTTTTTGGTCCTGTTATCAAACCACTGCAGAGATTCACACAGACATAGAAATCACTAGAGATGTCCATGTCTATACTCTGTGTGTATTGAGCAGCCTTATGGAAAGAATGCTACGCTAGATAAAAGTTTGCCTTGAAAGTTAGTGGCTTCTCTATCAAATACCATGAATACTCACAGTAGTACCAATCAATAAACACAGATTAGCCTAGAGAAGCATCAAATTTTCAAGCTTGATTGCTTTTGTTACTGTGGTAAGGCAGATAATATACTGAGTTCTTACAACAAGTTATTGTTTTAATGAACATTTTGTCCAGCAAATAGTCCTTTTAGAACATTATATATTCCTTGACCAACCACCTCACAAGTTAAAGAAATTGAAACACTGTATCAAAACTTCCTTTCAATTAAACATGGTACCAAAACCAGTTTAAAAAGAACTGCTTTAAAACTGAAACATTGTATCAAACAGTTTTATTTTAACCCTTTCCTATGCACAGTACCGTTAAGCCAAATTTTTCTCCCTAAATAGTGTTAAAACTATATTGCCCCACAAAGTACACGTACCCTGATGATACTAATACCACAAAATCACACAATCATGTAGACTCTCTGGTCATCTAGTCCAAACTTGCTCAAAGCAGGTTAAACTAGATCAGGGCTCAGGCCATCATGCAGCCTGGTTCTGGGTATCTCTGAGAATGCTCTCCACAATCTCTCTGCAACTTGTAGCAGTTTTACCACTCAGAGGGTAATAATTTTTTTTGCCTTGTCTCTAAGTGGAATTTTCTATGTTGCAACTTGTCCACCTTGACTCTTACCTTTTCAGTGTGCACCTACATGAAGAGTTTGGTTCCATCTGCTCTATACCCTTTCTATTAAGTAGTTGAAGACACCACTAAATCTCACCTTAGCTTCTCTTAAGGCTAGAAAACTCCAGTTCTCTCAGTCCCTCTCTGTTGGACTCAAGCCACTACCTTATTGTTTTTCTTGCATTGGGGAAGTGCAAAACCACTCAAGACAAGAGACTGTTTTAAATTTAATCATAAGTGTAGGCCTTTTACTTCTCAACACTCTTCATGTATGTGAAATTAATGGAAGGAATTGTCATGAGCTCCTTCCTGTGTAGAATGTCCTGTTCTCCCACTTCTGCACCTCCAAGAAAGACTGGAGGTGAAAAGTTGTACAACGATAAACTTCAAGGCCAAAATGATCTTGTAGAGGGCAAGACTTTGAGTTAAAGAATGTTCCTAAGGATTAATCTTACTATTCCGTTCCAGCTTACACTTTACACAATTTATAAACATAGCTTCCTTCCAGGTAAGTTATCTAATAGTTTTTTATGCAGCTACCACCATCACAGCTCCCCACCAATGTGGTTAAGGAATCCTGTATCAGAAATAAGCCAAACAAAAAAGTGTAAGAAAAATAAAATCTTTGAAAAGATAAACCTAAAAAAAAAAGACAGAGGAGAGGTCCACCAAAAAAACCCCAAAAACAAACCACCAAAAAACCAAAACAAAACCCAAAAAACCCAACAAAAAAAAAAAACACAGAGGAAAAACAAAATAAAGAATACATACACCACAAACAGTTTGTGAAAACCAGACTCAGATTTTTATGTAGAATTAAGGACTTGTTCCACACTCACTTGGTATGACTTATGTGTCTTAATATTACAAGTCTAATGCCCAGCAATTCAAAGCCTTAAAAAGACCCCAAACCCAATACTAACAAAGAACACAAAAAAACAACACCCAATCCACCCCAACATCACAAAAGAAAACAAAAAAATGCTAAACCCAGGAAGTGTTTATGATCTGTTAACTCAATGACCCGCCAGGTTGAATTCTAAATATATCCATGTTATCCATGTGACACATGTAGAATCAAAAACTCAAAATTTCTTAGTATACTCCCAAGCCTTTTACTAGACCCAGGTAGCAAATCAACAGCTATCCTTCTTTTATTTTTAAGTAAACCTGTAATTCCTGTTGGCTTCTCCCTACCTCCTGGTGAGTCCCTATTTCTTTGTCTACTATCTCTCCCTTTCAGCAAGTTCTTCGCGGCCCCAAAAGCCTGACTTTTACTGTCACAGGGTGAAGCAAACAGTACTCCATTGAAGCCAGAAATGTGTCCTAGCATCAGTAGTTAAGATGAGGCTCAGAAAAAGACTAGATACAGACAGAACTTCTTTAAAAGATACCAAATCATTTTAGTAAAAATACACTATCTTGAAATGTGATGCTTTAGATATCACCTGCTAAAACCATAATATACAGCTAGTATATTATGCAGCATATATATATATGCAACACACAAGTTGCATATCCAACTTAGAAGAAATGCTGGTTTATCCTAATATAGGAAATATTAAGTTACAGCCTTTTATTTACACTGTAGCAGTTTTACAGCATTGTTTTTAAATCCTGACTATAAGAAAAATGTATACAGTACTTCATATAATTTTGCACAATTTAATCGCAAGTTTTATCTTGTTCTATAGCAAATTACTTGCCAAATGTAGACTAGTAAAACAAAACTGATGTTCTCACTTCCTTTGTATGCTTTTTGATTCTGAATTTTTTTAAGAAATTCACTTTTTTAAAAAAAAATAAAATATCCAAACAGAAATAGGAATGGCTTAAGAGTTAGTAAAGACCTACTATTCTTTCCAATACTGAATAGCCATAGAAATGCATACACTAATTTAAATCAAGTTAAATGGAGACATAAGACTTTGCTTTAAAACTTCTGAAAAATATAAAACACAAAGGATCTTACAAAGTAAACAAACACAGAAACGGTTGACAAATCAAAATGCCTGTCTGCTTAGAAATTGCTTTATTGTTCTTTCTTACCTTCTGTGCTTAATCCAGGACTTGAAGTGAATTTTGCTACATCGACAATCTTTACAGCAAACTGTTGCCCTGTTTCCCTGTTGATGCATCGTCGCACAACGCTGAACGGACCCCTGAAAGACACACACGAAAACCAGCAATAAATAACCCGTTCTCTTTTTTATGCCTTGAGTTACAATTCCATTATTTCTAAACAAAGTTCGGATTCCAACATTCCAAGTGTAGTATTTACACAGAAGCGTATACTTTTCATCTTTGCTGTCCATTAAATGGAAAGTTAATAACTAACTACAGACTAGTGTAAAGAACACCAAATGAGTTTTGTATTTTCCTATATTAAAGGCATATTCTCTTGCCCTGCTACTTTAGAAACACTAGACTTTTAGAAACCTTACGTAATATACTCACATTATTATTAAATTTTAAGTGGACTTTGTTCAGTAGTTCACCTATTGAGTGAACATTAACCTGCTGAGTGAAATAAATGCTTAAATATAGCTTAAAAGACAAATTCTTCCATTCAAGCAGTGAACTGGAAGTTAGTGGCCGAGCAATGAGACTGCAAAGTAACACAATTTGCAAAACAAGAAGTTCCCTGAAAAGAGAGAAATGCCCCTCTGAGAGCACTTACAGACCTTTATAACTGGATTTTGGTATTCCTTTATATACCAGATGATTCAAAGAATGTAATTCATCACATTACCAAAACTGTACTCCTATAGCTAAAATCTAATTTTTCTACTCTTTCAACAATGCATTTGCAAAGATTTCTTGAGATCGGATCATTTCTGACATAGAACATGAATCTAAACATTCACAACCAAGGAAAATATTTATTAGCAAAATTACATACATGTGAATTATGCTGATGTGCTCAAACAAAACTAACTATACAAGAAAATATCTGGTTTTTTTCCCCTCTTTCCTTGCTTGTAACATACAATGAAAACCCCTGTACTGATGGATGTTTTCTCCTCTGAATCCCACAACTCACTATAATTCAGTATCCGGTCTTTTACCAACAGTTACCAGAGATATTTTTTAAAATATGTTCAATTAAGATTCTAATACACAGAAATCCACTTAACATCTGTAAATGCAAAAGGCTCAACAGATTTCATTTGGCATCTAAAGGACAACAGCTATTGACTTGGAATCTCCCTCCCCCTCCCCATTTCAAAAAGGTAGTATTTTATTTAAGTCTCATTTTATACAGATCTGTGTCCCTGTCTTATCCCAAGTCCCTGCTTACACTTTTAGTATCCATCAAACTAAAATCTAAACCACAGCTTTGGAATAACATTGGCAATACTTGTTCCCATTCACAATTAACATAAATTACTAGAAACTAAATGTGTTTCATTAAAATGATCCTTTTTCTTTTCATTTTCACTGGTTTTTTTCCCACATAAAGCTTTTCTGAAGACATTAAATAGTGCTTTTAACATAAGCCGATACAGAATGGTAGATCTCTGCAGGGTAGAGATGCCTGTCAAGACCATATTGTTACCTATAGGCAGACCCCTGACTTCTGTTCATTCACATAAAACTATGAATATAAATATTTCTAAGCATTGACCAAGTTACTTCTAGATTTCCTGGTTTCCTTAAGTCTGGGCCTGGTGAGCTTGCCCATCAACCTGCTTATGTGTACATGCTTTGAGCAACCAAGGAGAGATAGTCAGAGGAATCATAAATCAAAAAAAGAAGCATAGAAACTGCAGCTCCAAGAGGGATTAGACTCGTGGTCACCCCTAACTTTCTCTCTCATAACCATGACTTATTTTTTTCTTTCCATTATGTACTAGCATTTTTAGAACCGTGACTTAAGCGATTTGCTTCTTGCATATTAAGTTTGGGACAAAAAATTTAAGCATTTTATTCAGTTCTGTAACAGAAAGGGTAGCAGAGACATCCATCTGTACCGTCTCAACCTTCATGGCCATATGGCAATTTAGCTACAGTTTTAACAGAGCCTTCTCTACGTAAACTGAGGAATGCCAAAGACTCTTAAGGAAATCAAAGGTGCTGTAAAGCACAAAAGACAAGAATTCAGCAATGCCCACAATGAATTCATTCTATTAAAAAAAACCCACCAATTTAGATTTTCATATAAAAATCAAAATATTTTTAAATATAACCTGAAGATTCAGCTATTTACAAGCCTCAGATTTCCAACTTTTTCAAAACTAGTTCTCTCACATTCAAGCCACAGACAGCCTCAAAATAGCATACATTGTGACAATACATTAGATGAATACATTCCATGACAACAGCAGCACAATAAAGGCTTGAATTTTCTGATTTTAGGCAATTTAAAAACACTTATGAGAGGTGCCAATTAAGCAGACACCATCGCTGCCATATGCCAAATAACAGAAAGTAACTTATGGATAAATTATGGTTGCAGTAAGCTTTTTGACTTTTTCCTTGTAGCTGCAACACAGCATTTTTACAAATAGTTATAATAGCCCACAGCTATACTTTCCAATCCAAGTCAGAAAACAAAAGTCTAGCCTTCCTGACACAGTAGTTTCAAAGCTTATTTGGAAGTTAAGTAACAAAAGCTTTCAGGCCACCCTCAGTCCCAGCACTAAAATTACACTCTTCTCACTCAATAAAAGACTTTACTATTTCATCTCTCAAATGAGACAAGGAGGTATTCAACAGTTGCATCTGCCACTGGAGAGACAATATCACATCCTCACTAAATGATAATTTCCTCTATATAGCTCTATTTCTATAGCTCAATTTTACTACCTCTGCAGCTCAAATTATACAGAGCTAAAATACAGAGGGGAGGCAGATAGTGGAAGAAGGAACAGCTGTAACTCTAGGTACAGATCATCAGAACTGTTACAGATAGATCAGATTACTTACTCGTCTACTTATTAAAACAGGGGAACGTTGCACAGTAAGACTTCATCTTGCAACAGTCATGCAAACTAAAATTATAATGTAATGTGTTTTATATTTAATTTCTCTCTGTCCTACCCTTAACAGACATACCTGCTGAGATATGCCTTCAAAAACTCTCCCTGCAGTTAGCATGCACACACAGACTACACTAGCTCAAAGTACGAGAACCATTAAAATACAGAACTAGTAAAGTCAGATGATTTTTTCACTGCTATTTTGTCTACACCACCAGCACATTCCAGCACCAGCAATACTTCAAGTCCCACCTGCAATATATACCAAAAAGCAAAATGTATTTTCTTAAACTAAAGTTGGGATGCATGCTGATTTTTGCTGTCTATTGCAGATAGAAATAAAAGTATTACAATACATTATTAAGGAGGTAATTGATTATATGTTGGCCACAAAAAAAAAAAGTGAATAGGAACGCTGAAGAGGTGCCTCATAACCAGTTCTTTTCATGCTTCCAAAACTTCAAGTAGACAGGGCAGGTCCTGATGTAACCTTAATCCTATTGAAACTACTTTCTGGTGATCAGATTTACTGTCTAGCACAAAACATTTGATGTTATATCAGCTAGACACATACTTGAAGAAAATAAATTATTAATTACTCTCTCCTTCAGGAGTACAACACTCAACGTAGAAAAAAATCCTAAGAATTTGAGAGCATCAAAGCCTTTTTTTCATCTCTTTCACTTTATATTCTTTTACTTAATGTAAGTCACTAGGACTTCAAGGATAAAGATCATAGAATGGTTAGAACTGGAAGGGATCTTAAAGATCATCAAGTTCCAACCCCCCTGCCACGGACAGGGACACCTCCCACTAGAGCAGGTTGCTCAAAGCCCCATCCATCCAGCCTGGTCTTGAACACCTCCAGGAGTGGGGCATCCACAACTTCTCTGGGCAACCTTTTTCAGTATCTCACCACCCTCACAGGAAAGAATTTCTTCCCCATATCAAATCTAAATCTCCCCTCTTTCAATTTAAAACCATTAGCCCTTGTCTTATCGCTATACTCCCTAATAAAGAGTCCCTCGCCAGCTCTCCTGTAGCCCCCTTCAGGTACTGGAAGACCGTTGTAAGGTCTCCCCGGAGCCTTCTCTTTTCCAGGCTGAACAATCCAAACTCTCTCAGCTTGTCTTCACAGGAGAGGTGCTCCAGCCCTCTGATTGTTTTTGTGACCCTCTGCTGGACCTGTTCCAGCAGGTCTATGTTCTTCCTGTGTTGAGGACTCCAGAGCTGGACACAGTACTCCAGGTGGGGTCTCATGAGAGCAGAGCAGAAGGGCAGAATCATTTCCCTCGACCTGCTGGTCATGCTTCTTTTGATGCAGACCAGGATGCAGTTGGCTTTCTGGGCTGCCAATGCACATTGCCAGATCATGTCAATCTTCTCATCCACAAACACTCCCAAGTTCTTCTCCTCAGGGCTGCTGTCCAGCCATTCTCCACCCAATCTCTATTTATGCCTGGGATTGCCATGCCCCAGGTGCAGGACCCTGCACTTGGCTTGGTTAAACTTCAGGATCATAAACTGATAGTTTGCAAACTTTATTATTTTATACTAGAATCTTGCTGGTCCGTCTGTCTGTTCTGCTTCCTTTCACCTTTCCTCCAATCCATGTTGGTGTGCAAGAATAAGAACTGGTTGTGATTAAAATATACCTTGTTGATTCCTAACAAGCACAAATACTTGAAACCAGTAACTACAGCCAATTCCTTTCCCATGCCCTGAATGAACTGAGCTGACCTGTGGAAATGGAGACCCTACTGACAAATGATATAAAGACACTTTCTGAATCCTTATGCTTCAGAACCCCAAAACTTGAGATTTTAAGTCATTTACATATCAGATCACTAAGAATTTGCTCAACATCTCTCCCAAGTTCATAGACTCATGCAATAATTTAGGCTGGAGGAGACCTCTGAAGGGACATGCCTAATAAATTTTGTCAGAACATCTACTTGTTGCTATCAAAAATGATACTACCATGTAACTATTTTTTTTTTTTTTTTTAGGAAACAGCAGAAATTACCTCACTCTCTGAAAACAACCATTTACAAATAATTATTCACCTCAGCATGCAGACAAGCAAATTCTACTTTCAATAATTATTGTAGTAATAGGTTTTATAGTCTTAAAAGAGTTGGTCTGAAAGCTGCAGCTGTAGCAGAAACAGTAATAATAAGTGTACTTTGTTAAGACCTATAAGCTTTTTGGAACAAGATCAGACATTAGCTGCTGGGCGGCTTTCCAAGGGGCATGCTTCCACAAGAAAGGCCACATGATACATACAGAAGATTGAAGGGTTTTTAGAGCAAGATTACAGTACATCATTTCAAGACCGTGTTTGGACGACACTAAAGTACGATGACTGTTTTAAACAGAAGCGATAGTTACTGACATAGAACAGCTCTTTCATTAAACTCTCTTAGGTCTTCCTTTGCATTCTATTTTTCAACTCATTAAAGGTCATTTGCAAGAGAAGGGTCAAGACCCCAAATTCAAGTAAGTCCTGATAGCCTTCTTAACGAGTTCAGACTCTTGGCTCTCTGGATTCCATTTTTAGCTCATTTCTTCCTTGGTAATCTGTTTCCAATGATTCACTACTAATTTGCTTTTGCTGCAAGATTAGACCTTGGACACTATTTTCACTTTTCAAAATCAGTATATAGCTCTAAAATGCTATGCTAGCAGCCTCAGTCTTCCAAGAAAGTGACTGATTACATGCTCCATTTCCAGGCAGATGAAAGAAGGAACAAAAAATTATTTCTAAGGCATGTATGTACTAAGCACACACAGGTAAATTATGAGACGTTCTCTTAACTGAGACATAAATAATTACAAGTTTCTCAGAAAATGGTGCTGTTTTTTAACTGTTGGTGAGACTGAAAAATGAAAATCAGTTTGTTAAGCTGAGATGAAACATCCTGCCCCCTCATTAGTAAAGAACTCAAAAAACTGGTGACAATTAAGACTCTCCTCTCTCTCTCTCTTTGGTTGACCTTAAGGTAGGTGAGAATCGACATTTCACTCAGGAAGTGATTTAGGGCAGGTGGAGACCGGTAATTAAAGCACAAAACGTACTTCTTAAACAGGAGAGGGGAGAAATAAGGAAAGCTTTGTTCACCAATAAATTCCCACTGGAGATACTGCCATAAAAGCAATTTTTTATTTTATACTCTAACATTCTCTAACACTTCACACAAAAATACAACACACCGGCAGCTAAATCAAGAGCATCAGTTCAAAAGTGTTCAGAGAAGCTGATGCTGTTCTCCTAGCAGACTCCTTTAATATCTGACCAAATCTTTTGCCCCTTTCTCTTCTTTGTGAAGAAAGACCTAGTTCACAAGACCAGAAGACAGCAAAGGAAAAGTGGGAAAAAAATTATAAAACTGCATTACATATGAAATCTAATGTAGTTATGAAATCTATGAAAGGAGTGAGAAGAAAAGAAGCAAGAACGAACAAATGTGTAAAAAAGAACACTTCAATCACAGGAACAAAAGATGGTATATTTAAAAAAATAGCTTTTCCTCCAAAAGAATTGAGAAAGGTTGTAAAGAATCTTCAGTCTCATCAGCTTTGAGACAACAATCATTGCTTTTCTCTTTTTCCTCATTCTGAGAACCTTTTTATCCCATTCATGTTAATAGGCCTTGTTCCATCTCGGGCTGTAGCTTCACTAGCATTTCTTCAGCAGCAGTATTGGCCAAACCAGCAATTTGGTTGCTAGCAACTTCTAGCTATTGTGTTGTCCTGAAACATCTTTGGCATGGTTACACTGAACCAAATTGAAGATGAAACAAAACCCACCCAAATATCCCACACAAACCACTTCTGGTTTTTCACTGTGTTACTTTTCATCCAGAACAGTCGCTTGACTTGGCTTAAAGCATGGCTATGCAAAGAGCTGTGTCAAGACAGACAAACCCTGGAACAAATGACTAGGACACACATGGTGCTTAAACAGTGGTACTGCTAAAAGGGAATTTAGTTTCAGACCACAATGACTTTTCATATGGTCCAACAGCCATCTGTAGGGCCTGCACTAATACAGCATCTGTGCATTCACGCGATGAAGCGAAGGAACTCATCTGCTGAGAAAGTCTTAGGTAAATCCCCATATAGTTGGCTCCACTGTGCACAGTTTGCCTTGCAACTACAAGCACTTTCAATACCACACAGCACACAGAGCAAGATGAGAAAGAAGAATGGCAATGTCAGCCACAACTGCTGCCAAAAACTCCTTCATGAGATTACACCCTCAGCTGAATTTACATGCATTAACCACTCCCTGTATCATCTCTCTCTCCTGCATTGTGGTTCTATTTTAAATTTCCACTTTAAGATTATTAATGGCTGCTTTATATCTATTAGTCCTGGTAACATGAGCTTACATACTACTTCCTTTTCTCTCTTTCACTCACAGATTTTGCCAAGCCTAAGAAAATGCACTTTTTTATGATGACCTTCAAATTTTTATGAACAAAAGCAACCAGAACTGTGAGTAGCACTCAAGATGAAGTCTTAGCAAAACTTTGCACAATGTTAATGAGGCTTTCTTCTCTGCTGCTGGAAATACTGTGCCTGGTACAATCCCATGCTTGCCTTCTCCTCATGCACATCACATAGCCACCTAATATAGCTGCATTCTTCTCCTCAGTTGTTTCCAACTAATCAGCTTTAGCCTACCCCAAAGCCTGTTACTAGTTTTTCCATTCTCAAGTGGAGAATCCTGTATTTAGAACTTCATAATTTCCACTGATAAAGTCCTTGGGTTTTTTCCTTTCTGGATAATGTCCAGATATTCCTCTGCAGCAATTATCCTCAAAGTTGCATCAAAAAAAAAAAAAAAACAAAACATAGACTAATGAGTACGGTTCAATTTAGAGTATTTTCTTTTAAAGTAACCTGACAGACAACTTATCCAAAACCGACCAATGAGAAACTTTCACTTTTTTCACTCTTTCCTCTTTGAATGCTCCATTTTAATGTCTTCCTTAGTGCAATATGGAATACTTCACCTTTACCATATTGTAATCTTATAGTTTGTTTTAAAGGAAACACCAACCCAAGCTACGAAAAGTGAGATGAAAGCACTAGCAGATCTGACTGACAGAAGGGGTTTTCTCATTGCTTGGAATACACCACCACTAATTCACCTGCCCCAACCAGTGTTCAGAAGTCTCCTACATGTTCATGACAATGGAGAAAAAGTACACTTAACTTGCATGGTCCACTAGAGAAGCAGAGAAGAAACTATGGAAACTACTATGGAAATAAGTACTGTATTAAGTCTGTGATAAGATATGATATTTCTCAAAATTGAGAATGTATCACCTTTATACTGCAGTATATGCAAAAGGTTCAGAAATTCTTTGAGGGCCTCTCTCTTCCCCATATCTGACGAAGAACAAAACTCCCATTTAATTTGCTAACACTACATAAATTAAGCCTCAAACTGGAGAGATAGCAATGATGAAACAAAACAATGTTATTAAAACACATACCGATTTTGATTATATGTATCTCCCACAAACCAATACCTGAGTTTAAATAGAATTTATTCTCATAATCAGTTCAATCAAAACCGCTTACTGTGTAGCTCCACATTTAAATTTTGATGAAAAAAAAAAAGTCTCAGGTTGATGTAGCCAGCACTTAAAAGCATAGCCTCAAGTACATTTTTGTATGCATACCAATTCACAAAACCCTTTGGAACCAATAAATAGTGGTTACTGAGGTCCACGAGAGAGACTTAGTTTCTAAGTGAGAAAATTCGTCAGTGCAGTACTGATAGTAAAGCTAAATTATCCAAAGAATCTTAATCCAGACAGACAGCTTCCTGTACTTCTTACAGGAGTTTGGCCTCTGAACTGCCAAACATATTCACATGTTAGGAAAACGAAAAGTATCCTGAAAAGAAAGTCTGTCTTGTGTGTCTCAAAAGGATGCAGTTTAGTATTATTTTTTATAAGTTGTCATCAAGATCATGTATGAAGTGAAGGAAAACATAAATACTTAGGTACTTAGGATTTCTTTTAAAGATGTTGAAAGACTTCCGATATTTCAGAAATCAAATTTATGACCCAAATCACCAGCTTTTAGGGTGATCCATAACATTTTAAAATACAGAAGGGTTATGGGATTTATTAAGAACATCAGCTGAATATTGAGAAAAAATTTCCTGGTTACATTATTTATAGAAGGTTGTCAAATTTTCTCTTCAGGGAAGAAATGAATGAATTCTGACTTCTTGAACTCTGATGCTTTCAACAATGTACTAGAATGAAAAATCTGACACAGAGAAGATAAGAAAATTTAGTTTCACTTTTCCATCTTTTCCATTTTTATGTATTTAATGCACATAAACTACTGTTCAAAGTCAGGGTGTGTTTTTTGTTTTTTAAGATTTTTTTTTAAATACAACTTGCATCTCAACAGCCTAGATGCCTCTATGAAAAAAGCCATTAGTCTATACCACTTTTACTAGCTCAGCCCTTTTCTAAACTTCAAACAAGTTACTTTTTAGTAGTTCATTTAGAAATATCATCTCTCTCACTAACTTCAAAAATTGAAGATGTCTTTGGAAAAGCTAATGAAACTACAAGAAAAACCGTTAAAACTAAATAGGGCTACTGACCTTACTAAATAATTGAAAGGCATATTGTTATATAAGTATAGTAGGGAAATTGACCACTGTTGTTTATAAAAGTAACAAATACCCTAAGCGTTTAAACACGAGATACCAGCTTCTTGTAAAACAATTGTTCATGAATTTTAAATTCAACTCTTCTCTTTATGTGCTAATTTAAAGTTAAAGGTCTCTCCTTAGCACAATCATGTCATTAGAAAGACTACCATACAAAATATCTCATATTAACTACAGGATAATAATTCCTATATGAACTATAATCACCTACACAACAACTATTAATACACATACAGCATAACATACTGTATGATCATTGCACAATTTCTTTAGTGAAAAAGCTGTAATGTTATTTTTCTAATTGCTAAACATTACATAGAACTGTTAACAACCTGAAACTAAATTTAAAGCCCTTACTTAAAAGGCACATCTAATATTATTACTTTTTTTTTTTTACTACAAAAAAGGAAAACCTGCCTGAATCAATTTCCCAGTCAACTCTTGAGACACAGTTGTACTCAAGTTTGTACCAGCACCAATGTGAAGATAGCATAGGGGTGCTAGCAAACTGCCAGGAGAAGACAAGGGTTTTAGTACTACTTTTTCAAAAGGACGAAACAAGTTATTCCTTGAGCTATGAGATCTGCAGGAATCAGAACACTGACTTCATCTCTGCATGACTATTTAAGGTGCACACAAAGACCCCACACTGAAAGATCCCACACTCCTGCAAGTGATTATTTGACCTTTGGGACACTGACAAAAATAGGAAGTTGAAATCATGGTCCAGGTCAGGAACAGCATCTGACATTTCACCAGTTTTCAGCTGCACTTTATTTATTTTATTCAAGGACCAAATAGTGAAATGAGGCAGATGAGCAACACCTTGGGTCCAAGAGTAGATCTCAGTTTGTTTCCTTACATACTCTCGCACCAACAAGCAGAAAAGTTGCAATATTCTTTCAGTTATGTCACTCTAAATTCAAATGAAACTAACGCTGATTTAAACTGCTGTGATAAATAATGTGGTCCCTGATTTGAACCACAGAATCAAATTAATTCCCTAAATTACTATCTCAAAGCACCAAAACACATGTGCACTGATGCTCTTAAAAAAAAATTTTAAAAATCCAGTGATACAGGCAGAAGTCCTAAAAAAAAGAAATAGAGGAGACTGTTCAGTAAGAAACTTTCTGCTGTCTACTTGAGGCATTCCCAAGCTTAGCTTGCTTGGCTGCCAAAAGTAGCTGGTGGCAGCTGTTACCGGCAGCTTCCAGCTTTGTTCTAGGTTATGTACACATGAAGGAGTAAGCACATATCCACACCAATTTCCCTGTCTTTTAAAAACAAAGGATGAAACCAGAGAATTTAGCTACTACTACGGTTTGAATGATGATGCATTCTCAGAGCTATGAAGAATCCCAGGTATTCAAACAGTGAGGTTACAAATTTGAAAAAAACTAGGAATTAAAACTGCCAATTGCTTTTGGACTAAATGTATGAACATGTGTACAGAACCCTACCATAGCACTCTCCTGCTTTATAATAGAAATTTCATTGTAAATTTAAGTCTAACCATATTTTAGATGAATTAGGGCTATACAAAACAGTACCAGAAGTTAACTGTTAAGAAAGGCAATGTGTAGAAAAAAGTGAATGAGGAGAAAAGTGCTGACAGTTGACGATGGGAAAGTGGAAAATGGGAAGAAAAAATCAAATCATCATACTATTTTTTCTTCATTATGTTTCTCTAGCCAAAATAATTAAATGAGATAGAAAAAGAGAAAGAGAAGTCCTTTAAACACCCCAATATCTGCTGGAGGGACAAGGCAGCAGGGTGAGTGCAATCCAAGTTTCTGAAGTACGCTGGTTTCTCAATCACTTGGGTCAGGAAGTTGCTATCAATGAGGGCAAATGGTCTACTGGTACCTGACACTTGCAAACAAGACAGAACTCATAGAGATCAGGGGCAGCCTTAACTGCTGAAGGACCATGAGATGGTGAAATTGAGGTTCCCAAGAGAAAAGAGCAAGGCAAAAAGCAGTATCACAACCCTAGACTTTAGTAGAGAATGAGAGCAGGAGATATACTTTGTGTAGCCTACCTGACTAGGCATAAAAATCGAAGAATGATGGCAAATACACAGCAACAAAAGAAAAAAACCTGATGTCAGAAAGTAGCTTTGATATCTTGCAATATCAGAATTAAAAGAATGAGGCTGTTTTGTATTTAGTCATTTAGATACAAAATCTACTTGTTCAGATTGCTGTCAGAATAAGAGCTTTGCTCCTAACTCAGTTGTATATTTTAGTTTCCAACTTACTTTAGTGTCTGTGGCATCCCCAGATAAACTCTTATAATCGATCATAAATTAGAAGCCCAGCAATACCCCTGCAGATGTAAACTTTATCGGCTGACAGTATTACACTAAGTTTCACATCAAAATGAATGTGTGGCAACATATTTAGAGCAGTGATTCCTGCATACCGTGAGAAACTCCTATACCCAATTCCCTGGCAAAACTGCTATAATATTCAAAACATTCACTCAAAATAACAGCAACTTCAAGGATATATCCAAGGTGGATCTAGCCTTTCCATGGAATTTCGGTTGAGGTAGTTGAATACGTACACAAGGCACTGGAACAGGTTGCCCGGAGAAGCTGTGGATGCCCCATCCCTGGAAGTGTTCAAGGCCAGGCTGGATGGATGGGGCTTTGAGCAACCTGCTCTAGTGGGAGGTGCCCAGGGCAGGGGGGTTGCAACTAGATCATCTTTAACATCCCTTCCAATCCAAACCATTCTATGATTCTATGATATAAATTTGGCATTAGATATACACAATGTATACACACACACACACAAAACTTCCCCCCATATATGTACACACAGACACTTTAAACATGGTATGCCAAAGCAATTCCAATATATGTTCAAGTCAACCTTCTTGCAAACACTTGAAATCTAGTTTTCTTCTCTGAGAAGTAAGTGAATCTGAGACTGAATTACTGAGCCATGATTAAATAGCTCAAATCATTCTTCTATGTTTAATTTTACTGGAGTTCTTATTCTGCATAGCCCAAGTGAACTCATAGCCACAACAGAAAGTTACCAGATAGTTATTTCATTCTGAAAAAAAGCTTGATAAAAGCATGTTTTCAGTTCCATCTACTCTTGCATAAAACACAGATGTCCGATGTATAAATCTTTGCTACTTTAAAGTTACATATTTTGATCATTGCAGCACACCAGCACAAAACCATCTTGTGTAATGGGTTGACAGTGAGGCAAAAGCCCAATAACTTAAGATCTGATGTGAAATTTGATAGTGTTTAGGATTTATCAACAATGCAGTTGCTGATCAGACAATTTAATCCATCCCGTAAAAGTCACAGCTGAACAAAATTCCTCAGTCACAGATCTTAGTTTGCTAAGATAGAAAAGTGCTCATGTCTATGAAGCACCTCAAGGTTTAGCTACACAGAACAGTAAAAAACAATTCAGCAGGATTGACTTTGACACCCTATCAGCTTGTCTACTGATAAAACCTTTCATTAGCTGTCCTACATTCCGCACCTTTTTCACTTGTTAGCTAAAATCCGTGCATTAGTACAAATAGAAATTTTCTTGCTTTTTCAGGAAAGTTAAAAAAATTAAACCCCAATAAAACTGTAAACTCAGTGCATTACTGAAATTTACCATTCCTCCAGGCAATCACTGCTGTGTAATTCTTAAGAATAACTGTCTTTAGCACACAGAACACTCTTCTACAAACTGCAAGCTAAATAGCAATAAGAAGGAGCTCATTTCAGTTTTGCAAAGTCTATATTCATGATTTATAATAAAGACTTTCTTTATTGTATTTCAGTCAAGTGCGGATTTGGATTTTTGGTTAGAATGCACAGTAATATCCTCTGTTTCTCTATTCACCATTCTCATCTATTGAAAAAAGTTTAGCTTCAGATCACAGTCTTATAAAAGACAATCCTACACGAATATTTAATCAATATTTGTATGTTGTGCATCAGATCTCCATCTAGGAACACGAGGCACTGAATTTCAGTTAAAAAATATTCCTCTACAGACAGCAGAAATGAAACAGCAGAATACATTTAAAATACAGACTATTTTCCAACAGCTGACAGTTATTTAAATCCATAGGCGATATATATAAAACTTCTGAGTGCCACAGAAGTCTTATTTTTGAAGTTCTTACAGAAACAGTGTACTAAAGGCTTTGAAAATCAGTCACGTCTCTATGTTGATATGCATACATATTCATAAGAGCACACTGTAGGTATAAAATGCTATCTGGTATTTATGTTCCCTTTCCCCAGGTAAATCCTTAATATCAGTTGAAGAAGAAAATCACAAGGGACATCGGTTCTTCACCTCTTGATTCTTCAGGAGGTGGGAGCGAAATGTAGAGCTACAGAAGTTTTCCATCTATCAGTATTATAAAGAATCCCCCCCCCTTTTTTTTTTTAATTTCTCTAAAAAACTCCACATATTTTAAAAGCCACATCATAATCTGACTAAATTAAGTTTCCAATTGCTCTCTTGAGAGCAAATAAGACCACTTTGGGAGAAGAAAATAGCAGTTTAATGAGTTTTTAATTTGGAATTTAAACAGTCCTGTGATACCAACAGAGAAAAAGCTAGCTCCTGTACCTTCGTGTACAGGCTTAGGAAAGAACCATGAATATCACGAATTTACCAATAAAGAGAAAATGCAAATGGATGATGATCCTTTTCTCTGTGTGTTCCACTCTTCTACTGTTTGCAAAAGCAATGCTGAAAGCTATGAAAATAAATAGAGCCACCTATATAGCAACAGATTAGAATCTGCTCAGACCTCCATCATGTTAGGAAAATCTCATAGCAAGTGCTTAAAACTCTTCTCTTCTGTGTGTTCCTGAAGAGTGACAGAGTCATGACAGTTCTTCTGTTATCCACCTTTCAGGACCTGAAACCACAATATTCTCTAGAAACCTTTAGAAAAAGCTCCTTTGTCAATTGACTAATGTAGGGTACCACAACAGGACAACTCCTTCAGGCAGGAACATAGAATCATAGAGTCATTTCGGTTGGAAAAGACCCTTGGGATCATCGAGTCCAACCATCTACCCTACTCTACAATGTTCTCCCCTACACCATATCCCCCAACACTACATCTAAACGACTCTTAAACACCTACAGGGATGGTGACTCAACCACCTCCCTGGGCAGCCTATTCCAAGGCCTGACCACTCTTGCTGTGAAAAATTCTTTCCTAATGTTCAGTCTAAACCTCCCCTGATGGAGCTTGAAGCCATTCCCTCTCCTTCTGTCACTAATTACCTGCGAGAAGAGACCAGCACCAACCTCTCTACAGTG
>JAOQGH010000001.1:116791815-116845827 GCA_025769975.1 Gallinago jamesoni | reverse complement strand
TCGAGTCCAACCATCTACCCTACTCTACAATGTTCTCCCCTACACCATATCCCCCAACACCACATCTAAACGACTCTCAACAAGTTGAGAGATTCAAGCTGGCCATGGAAGTCAAATACTCTAGCGCATAGCAATTCTCCTTCCTCACTGTCTCTGTTGCACTTGTATTTATAATTCTGCCAAATAACAGGGTTAAAAAAAACCCTGATGAATTCACAAAACTTCACAGTTCAAACAATTAATGAGTTCAACCAAGATTAACAGCTGCAGGGTATCCAGTTCCTCTCTGGAGGACATCAATCAGTTCCATGTTGCTTCCGGTGCTTTAAGACATGAGTACTGAACTAGATTACCTCTAAGAAATTTATTTTCACAGACAAGTTTTTTTTAAAAAAGTTTTTGAAATGTAAGTCCCACATTCTGCCTCTATCTGCAGCTTTTATCACCTCCTTGCCTCAACAACCATCTCTCTTTTGCCACTGACAAGCGGCCTTTGCAAGCACTGTTAGGAATTTTAGCAAACACAGCTTAAATATCAATAAAATAATTTATGACCAAAGCATATTTAACCAATTAGTTATCCAGAAATCCCAACAAAAAGGTAATTCCTGGATATGTAATTAGCAAAACTGAAAATGTAACACTTATGCATGACTTGGTACTACTATATTTATCAAGACTAAAAAATACACTCTATGGTGCATTATTTAACAATTTTGTACATGTTAGAGTTCAGACTGCTTCTTTGCACCTAAAATACGGATCGCACATGTTTTCATTTTATTTGAAAGCGTATTTCCTGCCCTCAATGCATCAAATAATAAACAGGACACAAACTTGTTAAAAAATTGTATAAACACTTTAATAGATGCTTGAATGTAATTTAGGTACCATATGGGTCCTAACCATAAGGTCCCTTCCAACGCAAACCATTCTATGATTCTATGATCTGTCAAGATAAACTTCAAGGTAAACAGAACAAAGTTCTGTAGTGTCTTTTCAACATCTGGCCTGGCTAGCTCAGGAGAGTACACTGAGCTACGTGAAGTCCAAAATTCCAGGAAAAGGAGAGAGTCAGTTTGAAAGTTCTTCCTTAAAACGATCAAAGCAGACAAGGGTGAAAAACAACAATTTTCTGCATTCTCGGGTGTCACTTTCGGTCCCAGTTGGGTATGATAATCCCATCTCAGGTGGTAAATGACAAACCAAAAGTATGAGACACTCAGCTGAGTCAGTAACTACCACTAGACTCACCCATAATCCACCAACTATATCCCTGACTTTGGGATGGACCATCCTTTGTCAGTGTTCCTCAGGGCCAAATAAACCTGTCAGACCTGGCCTTCAGCACACCAGTTGGCCACCGTGGTTTACTTTGGCACAAAAGCTGTCAGTCTCTACCACACTTTTCCCCACAGTATATTTGAGAAGTTAGAAGCAGCTAACCCAGAGAGTAGCACAGGCCTTCAACCTGCCTGCTGCCACGCAGAGGACCTAAAGCCCAGCCGCACTGCCTAGATGCTGAAAGCCCCTCCAAAGCAGACACACCCCACACAACAGTTTCACTTCAATAAGAAACCACACTCTGCCAATGCAAGACAATGCACAAGTTTGTCTTTAAGTGAAGGGCAAGCTCTATATAAATAAAGCATTAATAATGAAATGTTCACCTTTGTTTTTCTGGTTTGAGGTATGACCAAAATGTAATGAGGTTAAATCAGTCCAAGCTAACCAAGTCAAACGCGTGTGCTTACCCTCTTTGGGAAGCAGAGATATGGTGAAGGTAATACTGGAAGAAGTTGGTATCCATGCCTTTTCCCACACCCTTCAGAGTAGCCATAGCTCCCTACCTTTAAATGGTAGTAGTCAAATACCTAAAGCAATACGACCACGACGACCCATCCCAACATCCCTCATACTTGATTACCATTGCAATTCACGTGCTCTAAAAAAGTTCAGTAAATCAATTTGTAATGAAAGTTGGGTACCATATATATCTGAAAAGAAAGACAACCTAAGAGATAAAACCATTTCTCAAATTCACTTGGACAGCTAAAGATGAACATTCTGCAACATCTCCCCTGTCAAAAACACATTTAAAATTATATACCAGAGTGAGAGTTGTAGTGCAATAGGAATAGACTGGTAGAATGAAAGAGTATTGAGAATCCAAACATTCATAACAAAAGTGTTTTCAGGGGTTTTGCTCAAAACTAACTCTAGTCTGGTCCTATTGATTAAATACCCATTAGTAGTTGGAGAGCATTACGTTTACCCCTTCAGAGCGCATTACTCAGTTTAGTTTCATTCAAAAATAGTTCAGTTCACACACTCTAAGATCACTTGACAATGCAAGTGACAATGCTGAAAATGCAGCAGAGCGTATTCAGGTTGGACGATCAAAAGACTTAATTCAAGAGAGCACTCATGATATGAAATATAACAATAACAAAAGACACACTCATACTGCGTCTCCTGATTTAAAAAAATATTTTTCTGTTACAAAGAAATCAAAACCTCACATTGGAAATATGCAAAAATATACCTTACTGTAAAACAACCTACACTGCAAACAGAAAGGGATTTCCAGTCTTGTATCTTTCTTGTACATCTATTCTTGAAAAGACTGTATGCTAATTTTCATGTATTAGGTTGGTAAATTCTTAAGTGTTAAAAAATGTTTTGACGAAGTCCAGAGAAGTAGTATGGCTTACACATTTCTGATAAAGCCCCATAACAAGAGCCATTCTCTTCTCTCAAACACCATTATGATATATATCAATGTGACTTGTAAACACTGTTCTACTACTGTGACACAGACAACTGGGGAAAAAAAACCCACCACCACCAACAAAAAAAAACACCCAGAAAAGATATCAGACAGATGAAATATTTTAACAAATAATAAAAATGCTATAGTTTCCTTTGAAGAATTAATGTAAGTGATTGGAGAGTTCAATATGCTGTCTGAAATTTACTTACATCGACTAATTAATCTCTTGATTTTCTCTTTTGCCATAGAATTCACAATGGGAACACTAGATTAACTTCAACATTTATGTGCTTTTGCAGCAATCTTCTACAGATACTCTGTCGTACCATGTAATCTATAGAGTGTAACAATATTTCTGCCTTTTTCACGTTGCCACTGTTATTTCACCTCAAGAGATCATATGTGGTTTTCTGTACTCCAACTTTTGTACATGCACTTAATTCTTGCTATTTTATGCTTCTTGATTTTTTTTAATGAATTCTGATAGCCTCCCCACCTTCTCCCTCTGTAATCACACCAACCTGCAGTTTAGATGATTTGGGAAAACAATATTTAAAATACCCATACTGAAGTTATTACAGATAATCTGCTATACTGTCTGGAACACTACATTTGTAATTGCAAGCAATAATTAAAGTGCTTATTTCAGCAAATAATTTCATATAATTTCGTACAACTCCAAATGTATGAAGTTCTAAGATGGAATGTACCCTCAGCAAGTTTGCTGATGACACAAAAATAGGAGGGGTGGCTGACCCCAGAAGGCTGTGCTGCCATCCAGCAAGACCTGGACAGGCTGGAGAGATGGACCGAGAGAAACCTAATGAAATTTAACAAGGGCAAGTGCAGGGTGCTGCGCCTGGGGAGAAATAACCCCCTGCACCAGTACAGGTTAGGGGCTGACCTGCTGGAGAGCAGTTCTGAGGAAAGAGACTTGGGAGTTCTTGTGGACAACAGGATGACCATGAGCCAGCAATGTGCCTTTGTGGCCAAGAAGGCCAATGGCATCCTGGGGTGCATCAGGAAGAGCGTGGCCAGCAGGTCGAGGGAGGTTATCCTTCCCCTCTACTCTGCCCTGGTGAGACCCCATCTGGAGTACTGTGTCCAGTTCTGGGCTCCCCATTTCAGGAAGGACAGGGAAATGCTGGAGAGGGTACAACAAAGGGCCACAAAGATGATTAAGGGCCTGGAGCATCTCTCCTATGAGGAAAGCCCGAGGGACTTGGGTCTTTTTAGTCTGGAGAAGGGAAGACTGAGGGGGGATCTGATCAATGCTTACAAATACTTAAAGGGAGGGTGTCAGGAGGACAGGGCTGGTCTTTTCTCAGTGGTGCCCAGTGACAGGACAAGAGGAAATGGGCACAAACTTGAGTATAAGAAGTTCCACCTAAACATGAGGGGGAACTTCTTTACTGTGAGAGTGGTAGAGCACTGGAAGAGGCTGCCCAGAGAGGTGGTGGAGTCTGCTTCTCTGGAGACCTTCGCCTGGACAAGTTCTCATGCAACATGCTCTAGATAGACCCGCTCCAGCAGGGGGTAGATGATCTCCAGATGTCCCTTCCAACCCCATATGATTCTATGATTCCAAGTTAGAAATTGACCTTTGAACTACTGAACAGCCATATAAGAGACAACCAAAGACCCATTCCTAGACTCTAGGCCAAGCAACACCACCTGATTCACATCTGCGTTGCTCACAGCCAACCAGCTCCACAGAAGTATTTTTTGGAGAGAGGCAGTGGGAACAATCAAAAAATTAAGCCATGGAGAGAGTTAACAACTAAGGAATTTAAACATTTGGATTTTATATTTGGAGTTATTTGCTAGATATTTTTTTAGGATCAAAGGTATATGCCCTAAAGCATAATATATACAGTTGGACCACCTAGAGGGCAAGATGCACGCAATTTGTATGAAATCTGTCTGCATTCACTGTATCAATGTTAGAAATAAATATTATAAGATAGCTTCTTTTACTGGCTCACGTTTTCACTGTTAGTTAATAATGGCACTATGTTGGTAACCAATACAAAAAGGAGTTTCCAAAAAATGATACTTTATCATCAAGTTAGTGGAATTTGTTTAGCTGTACACTACAGAAGTTCATAGAAGTTTTTGTCCCAGACAGTGCTGCTCATGTTACAGACTTCACCTGCTTTCCCCCCAATCCCTCAGGATCTGTAAGACTCTGCTACCAGCAGAGGAGACATTTCAGCTAGGATATAATGTAAATACATTCCGCAAAACCAATAAACTCAGTATACAGGTCATTCTGTTCTTCAGTTAGAAGGGTCAGGCTTCAAAGCAAACAGGAACTTACTGTTACCAGTGCTCAGCACCAAACCCAGGTACTGCTTGATCAGCTTTAAACTGCAGAGGTATGTAGAGATAATACTAGTAACACAGTAATGTAGAATGTTGGAATTTAAAACACAGTCCTGTTTTGCTAATAAAAATCAATAAGGCAGCTTTGCTTATATATTTGATATAATATTTCTCAACTTATGAGTAAGTACAAGGACCAGAGGGGCAGTTCTTAGTAAAAACGATGCAAGTCATTAAAAGAATTTTTTATAGTAAAAATATCAGCCCTAAGTTATCTCCAAATAATCTTGAGATACTTTATATTTACTTTTATGTATTTGGAAAAGACAATACAGAATTCTACTTAAACAAGGTAATTCAATGTATCTGAAGTATTTTATCTGCAGGAATAAAGTAAGCCATAATCCAGAAATGGTGAAATCTACTAAATGCCTGTATATCTGAATTATAGTCTTACTGTTTATCTGACTGATAGCCTTACTGTTAGAAATATCAAAGAAATTAAGCAACAGCATAATATGCTTAGATGATAACAGCTATGAAAGAATAATGTTTGTAGAAAGAAGTTTATGTAAGTCCTACTCACACTGGTTTAAAAAAGCATTCAGACAATACTTCCTCTAATGAGTTCTGATAGTAGGGTTTAATGTAACGTTAATCCCATAACAACATGCATTTTACTGATTGCATTCCAATTTTGTTAGAATATTATGGCATGAACAAGCAGTTATTCTAACAATATTAAATTCCCAAAACACACACAAAGACTAAAGCCAAAACACTTCTTCCAACTAGTAAAAATTACAGGCAACCAATAGTTTTGTCTCGGAAACAGAATTAAGTATCTCTCATTAACTCCCAAAATGTCATAGAATGGAATGATTACATCAAATGACACGAAACTGAGCACTCTCTCCTCTGGTCTACTTTTAACCACCTGTCAGCATCACAGACATGCTAGAAAAGCTACATGCTGTTACAAAAGAGTTTAGATAACCATAGTCTGTGTATCTCACACAGAAAATAAGATGCTACTCTTGACAGCCACGGCAAAATAAAGCCCCTTACAGAGCAAAGTAGTTTAATTTGAGTCACATTTAAAAGTAAATACATGGAACAATATACATAGATACACAAATATACAATATACAAATACACAATATACATAGAACATCTGCAAATATTCCTTATGGTCACCATGTTCACTTAATGTTATTACTTGAACCACTCTAGAACTTTAGTACATATGGAACACAGCTCTTCAACACAAAAAGTGTATTATTTGGGGAGGGACTGTGTGTGTTTGCGGGATTTTGTTTTGTTGTGTGGTTGGGTTGTTGGGTTTGGGTTTTTTGTTGGTTTTGTTTGTTTAATTGTTTGTAAACAGATGAACATTTAGGTCACAGCTTGTGCACAGGACTATTATAAAAAGCACCTTTAATCGTGCTTTTAGAAAAGCATTGCAGTACTACTTTCAGATTTATTTTAGTTTTTGGAGAAGATGTATGGAGATCAGCTTATTATAATTCACAGAAGCAGCACAGCAATTTTTACAGCATGCAATAGTTACCTGGAAAACATACAGGAATTCCACAGGCACTTTAATGATTGTTAGACATTTATAGAATCATAGAATCATTCAGGTTGGCAAAGACCGTTAAGATCATCAAATCTAACAAAGTCTATATGTTTGGTACATATCACATCTACTTTTACATAGTATCTCAAATTAGTTTTCGGTTTTGAAGAGAAAGATTAACAGATCCATTAGGAATATAAGCAAAGCAGTTACAGGTAAAGTTAAAAAAGAAGAAAAACTCAAGAGTTAAGAAAGTTGTCGAGAAAGCTGTCATTGTGTCTAACTTACACCATTGTGCTTGCAATCAAAAACAGTAGCACTGTTGTTTTATATTAAAGAATCACTGCTCACTGGAAGCTGAACTGGAAACTATGTCATTTCTGTTTTCACTTAATTGAAAACGGTCTGGTCATTCATAAGTAGCTGAGTAGCTCATAATCTGCTCAGGCCACAACCTTGGGTTTAGAGAACCTTAAACGAAAGAAACGAAACCACTAAAATTACTGTTTCAAGCACTGTGCTATAGAGCACTATTGCATGTTTAAACATTACCTGTATTGGTAACTCACACCATTTCCAAAACAATAGAACCTGATTAATTATAATACTTGTCTCTGCTAGAGATGCTCCTGTCACTAATATATCTTACATTTGTATTTCATACACAGACCACATTGATCATAAAATGTGTATAGTAAAATACATCAGTTTAGGGAAACATAAAGCAAAAAACATACAGTCCTATGTTTCTTAGAAAAGTTCAAGCCTCACAAAAAATCTAACACGGTTTAATTTTAAGTACATAGAGTTTCCAACGCAATACAAGAAAGCAATGACAAACATTTATTTTTTCCCCCATAATGTTCTAAGATGAACCTTCTGACAAATTTGCACTAGACATTGTTCAAAAAGGCACTATAAGATACCTTGTAAATTTCATTAACAAGCACACAGAATCCAAACTACGCAACTGTAGAATATGGTGCATGGTGATATCAATTTAGAGCCAAGCCTGAAAAATTAGTATTTTTTTTTTATTTCTCACTTATCTTACACTAAAAGAAAATTAAAGTTCTAAGTACAATGCTCAAATAATACATTCTCCATTTATCAGTGAAACTAATTTCTTTATTTCCCTCTGTATTTGCAAAAGCAGTACTTTTCAGGATTGGGAGGGGGTATGTGCTCATGAAATGAATTGTCTTTATGTATCAATATTAAAAGGCTTTACCACGATTATGTTACAAAATAATATAATTTTCTATATCATGGTTGGCATTAAGGCTATAGTCATTTCCTTAAACCCCAAACAAATTATGTTCAGAGGAAATGCACACATGCATCAATAACACTTTGCAAAAAGGAACACAGATTTAAAAATCCTCTACTTTACCCAAATTGTTATTTGCTGCCTTACTACTTTTCAGCTCGCAAGCATAACAAGATAATATTAGTCTCCAAGCTGCTAATTTCAGTAATTTTGTTTTAGAATTAAAGCTCTGTGTGACTAGGTTGGAAGTCAGAAACATGCCTAATGTCCTAAGCGGTCAATACTTCTAAGCAAACGGCTACTACAACTAATTCCAGAATTATGTACAAATGCAAAATCAGTTTCCAGACAGCATATAACTGACAGGTTTCAATACTACTGGCCGTTAAACAGAAATCTTGGCATTGTTAATCAAGAAGCTGTTTTGTCTTTCAAGAAATTCCTCCCTCCGCTTGCCACTGTATTCTCTGTCCAGAAAACAAGACATGCTGCTTTGTATAAAACATTTACAGTGTAGAGTGTGTGATCTCAACTACTTATCTTGGGTTTTTGTTTTTACGGATAATGCATATTAGAGAAAAATTTTGATGCACTTCATCCACTTCTATATATGCATACTCATTTTAAGCAGAAATGAATCTAAACATACATTAATTACACTACAATACACTAACATACAGACCTAATTATTCATCAAATGCCTCACTTAAATGAAATAGCATCATGTTCTCCTGAAAAAAATTTTAAATACTGTATCTCATTAAAAAAATTACTTCAATCTCCCCCCTCCCCCATTACCTTCATATTTCTCTAAAAAATTAAATTATGTATCTAAAACAGTCCAGGTGATCTCTGGTCTCCCTTTCCAGTGTAGCAAATTTTGAGGGCATTCTTTCCAATTACCTTATTTGTGCCCTAAATTGGGACACATCCTCAAGTATAATTTAACTAAGGGAAGAGTATTTTCTGCTTACTCTTCCTGAGTAGCAATTTTGGAGCAGGTGATCTTTTACACTCTTTTATGTGTCAAAATTTTACTTATGTCTTTTTCAACCACTGAGGAAATTATACCAATTGTGATGTGTTGAGTGTGGTATACTTAGAGAAAAACTGAATACTCCTCAGGTATTTTATGATCAATTTATTATCTAATTACTGAGGTAGCACAGGCATGCTGTTAACTCTTAAAGATTTTAGAAGAGCTACAATCACTAGGTGGATCCAGCCCCCTCCCTCTTTTCCCATGACTATAAATTTTACTTCTTTTCTTATTCACTTTCACCACTGAAAAAAAGGTCCATTTAAAAAGTGAGCTTACTCACCAGGTGGGTCTCCCAGACATACACAGCTCTAGCTGTAAAGCCACACAGAAGCCTGTTAAGCAGCCTGCTGCCAAGGACTGGCTTTAGATCTATTTATAGCATAAACATGGTGATGGCCAGATAAGTCCTATTAGCCTATTTAACAGTTATTTGAAGATTTGTTTATTTAAGATGCTATAACTTAAAAATAACTGCATAAGCCTCAGTTTCTTCAAAACATTTTAAAGCTTAAGCAACACCCAATTAAGTTTTTTACCAACACTACTCTTGAAAGCCCTTCACACCTTTAATAACTACAGAGTACATTAAATTAAAGGATGTCATGAATTCAAACAAACAATCCCAGCAAACAAGCCATTCATTACATCACCTTCAAGTAAAAGCCTGTATATGCATACTAAATCAGCAAGCCAAATTCAAGAACTAATACGTTTTTGTAACTGGATTTAAATAAGCTAATTTAGGTCTTTGGCACTGGGTCTCAGTAACAGGAGAGAGGCTTAAAAATCACAGACCCACGTGGCTAAAACAGAGAAGAGTAAGCATTACTGCTGCACGGATGTCATTGCAGGCAGAAAGATGCAACTCAGAAGAGAAGAATGTGATGAAAATATATTTTAAAAAAAGAAAAAAAAAGAATCTGAACTCAGTGTGTGCAACAGGGTAGAAAGGAAGATACTTGAAAAGAGCACAAAAAAAATAGAACAAAAAAAGCTCTGTTAAATTACTTACGGCCACATTAGTGTAAATCAAAGTCTTAAGAAACAACTTCCTCTCAGGAAATAAAAATTCTTGATTTAAAATTAAGAAAGGGGAAAACAAAAAGGAAAAAGAAAAACAGAACAAGCAGAACTGACAATTATTTTTGAACCACAAGCAGCTGGGCACAGGAAACAAAACAATTAATGATGAGCTGAGTTTACTACTTCTCAGTTTCAGTGTGAGGTGTATCTTAGTACAATATCCCACTGGTTTAACATCTCTGTTTAAACTCCACAATCATTCAAAGGGGAGGGAAGAGGAAAATCAACTTTACAATTAAACAAAATTAAATAATGTTTTTAAGTTAAGCTCATTTTTTCCCACTCCTGTGCCAAAGGATATTCACTTCTGGTTTAGTAAAGGTGGTCCAACGACCTAGTCAAATGTCTACATTAACTTAGTGGAGACTGAAGTGGAGAAAAGAACCACCTTGCACCCCAGGTGTTTCACCTACTGTTATTACTTCCCTTCTCTGTAGAAGTCCATATAAAAAGTCTATGAGGAACATGCACATTCATTCAGGTTTCTGTGACAGATGCAGTGAAGGACAACTTTCAACAAACATTCCGCTTCTTGCTTCTGTATACAATGCAAAACAAGGAGGCTGTGAAGCCACTAAAACTTCAACAATAATTAGGTTTACTAGCACATAACTCCATGAAAGCCTTGCCCATGCTCACAGCTTCTATTATAACAAACATAACTGGAATGTGGTGTTCAGAAGGGGGAAATTATTAGGATCCTTCTTAGCTGTAGCACTATTATCTTATACCCTTTTAAAGAATGATTTATTTCAGTTCTGTTGCTAGCTTTCCAGAGCTAAACACAATAGTACCACGCTGTGGGAGAAAGGACTGTGATACACCCATAGTGAAAGAGGTGGCAATTAGGAATTGAGTTATCATAAGAAATCATTCCAAATGTTTTGGAAGCTGTGTGTGCTCCAAGGTTTAGAAGGGTATGAGGTCTGTAATGCTGTCTGATAACTCCCCGTACTAAATGGAAAATCCAACTTAAGATGACAAACTTAAAGGTATTTTACAGCCAGATTTTCAACATATTTCTCATCACAGCAAACCTGAGCGTATAGAACTGTGCATCTCATTCCCGCTATTTTCATAAACTGAAGGATATTTATTATAGCAGAGGCCATTCCCCACCCAGAAACATCAAAAGCAGCTGTCACAAACCTGAGCTGGATCCAGCTAAAATCTCAAATCTTCAGCCTACTGCTAAGGAAACTTGCCACAGAGCTTTCAAAAGCATGAGACGTACCATCTACTTCTCTAAATCATGTACAAAGAATCAGAGAATAGTTGAGGTTAGAAAGAACCTTCGGAGGTCATCTGGTCCACCACTCCCTGTTCAAGCAGAGCCACCTACAGGCAGCTGCCAAGGATCACCAGCTTTTAAATATCCCAAAGATGGAGACTCCACAACCTCTCTGAGTAACCTGTGCCCAGCGCTCAGTTATCCTCACAATAAAAAAACCCCAACTGTTTCCTGATGTTCATACAGAGCCCTCTGGGTTTCAGTTTGTGCCCATTGCCTCTTCTCCCCCAGTCGCTAGGTAACACTCCTCCTAAGGCAGCCCAGGATACCATCAGCCCTTCTTTGCTGCAAAGGCATGCTCTTGTCTTGTGTTCAACTTGGCGTACACTAGGACCAACCACCACAGGGCCTTTTCTGAAAAGATACTTTCCACTGGTCAGCCCCCAGCATGTACTGGCACATGGGGTTTTCTCCCCACCTGCACAACTTTGCACACTTTCCCTTGCTGAACTACATGAGGTTCCTGTCAGCCCAGTGCTCCAGCCTTTGCTCGAGGACTCTCTGGATGACAGTGCAACCCTCTGGTTTATCAGCCACTCTGCTTAGTGTCATCTGCAACTTTGCTGAGGGTACACTCTGTTCCACTGCCAAGATCATTAACGAAGATTTTAAGGAGGATTGGACCCAGTAACGACCCCTAAGGTACATCCATAGTTTCTGACCTCTACCTAGACTTCATGCATCCTCTAGGTCCATCCATTCAGCTAGTTTTCAATACAACTTGTTATTGGCTCATGCAGACCATACTCCATCAGCTTCTCTGTAAGGATCTTATGGGAGACAAGTGTCAAAGGCCTTCCTGAAGTCTAGACAGCACTCTACACAGATGCTGTCCCATCACCTACCATAATTTTATATTTTTTAATAGAAAAAAAAAGATAGAGATATGCCAATTGCAAATAGGAAAAAAACCTGACAAATCTAGCATCCAATTAAATTTCAAACACTCAGCCTATAAGGACAAGCTAAGGAAAACGAGCCTGTATAGCCTAGAGGAGAGAAAGCTTAACAGCAACTTAGCAGTACTACTTAGCAGTAGTCTTGCAACACCTAAGAGGTTATCAAGAAGAATGAGTCAAGTTCTTTGCCTAGGTATACAGTGGAAGAATGTGCCACAATATTCATAAAGAGAAACAGTGAAGGTTCCATCTGGATACAAGGAAAACATTTGTCCCTAGGAAAATAATTAAGCATTGGAAGAGGCTGTGCAGGAAAATTACAGCTCTCCATCCTTTTCTAGGCCCAACTGGACAAAGCCTTGAGCAATCCACTTCAAGCAGATCAGACTGACGACCTCTCAAGGGCCCTTTAATCTGAAAGATTATATGAAATCAATTTTACTTTATGTTTGCAGTGGCCTAACAACAAACACACAGTGAGCATACACATTCATTCACTTATCTGAGTCTTCATGGTTCTTTGTTTTGCCAAAGGAACAATGCAACATAGATCTTGTTTATCCATCCTGTTGCGTCTGGACTGATGGGTCACCATATGGAAAAGGAAACTGCCACAGCAACAAGGGGATAGTCTTCATTTTCTCACCCATAAATCTTCAGACATTTAAACAGGCTAGCAGCAATAGAGTTTGTACTGCATTCATACTTATATAATACATTAAGCATCTCCAGTCTCATCAGTCTGAAGCAGAGAGTTGACAACCACCTGCTTCTTTCCAGCAGCATTAAAGACAGAAAAAAAAAATATCTGTGGGAAGGAGGGACAGAGCACCATTTCCTATTGTTACACTGAATATAAACTACTGTCTGACACAAAAACTCATCCTCTGACTACATCCATACACTGAAATCTTCTTTCTCAGGGACAGATAAAAGCATCAGACAATTTTAGAGAGACATGGAAAGCTGAGTGGCATCACAGTATCTTGCATGTTTTTAAGAAGGAAATGTAAAAATTGCAAAGCCTGATTTCTGCTAAGCCAGTATACAAAAATACTATAAGAGCAATGGCTAATTTTTTTATTACATCTATACAGAAGGTTCTTTTACAGAAAAGCTGCACTTAAGTAGAAGGTAATTTCCAGGTTTGTGTTTGCAAAATTGGTATTTCTATATGGCAACATCCTTCCAACAATGTTTAATCAAGGGCTCTTTCTTTGTAATGTGCCATCAACAACAGCAGCACTGCAAGCTGAATTCTATGGTAACCTTGTACAATCCTACCCTTGCTCAAGGAAACTGCAAGGATACAATATAGGAAATCACTGCCAGTTTAACAACCACATGCTGACTTCTATGTAATTCCAAGTCTAGATGGCAGATTTAAAAAGCCACTCTGGCTATAGTATTCACACTGCACATCAACAGGAAAGGTGGAAAGAGTCACACTTGCTAATTTTAAGAGTCACACTTACTAATTAGTCCTGGCTAATTTTAACTTTGCTATACAAACAGGATATTTTTTTTCCTAAAGCAGTGGTTTACATATATCACATGGAAATGTTAACTAAGAACAAAACACAAAGACTATCAAGTGAAGAAACTTAATTCTTCCAGAAGAAATACAACAAAAGTACCAAGATGCAGCTAGAAGAAACTCACAGGACTCAGAATCATAATGTTAACAGGGAATATATTGAGCATTCAACTTTAGGAGACTAAAAAAAAAACCCCACCAAAACCCACAAAAACACAACACCAAAAAACCCAAAATGAACAGAACAAAACCCCAAAGTGTCTGCTGTAATCTCAAGATTTTAAAAAAGTCCTGACTGTCAAAAGTAAAAAGCCTTTTATTTTCTGCGCTGTCTGAAAATAATAGATCTGTCAACTAGGAATGAGTCACCAAATTTTGTCCAGAAAAAGTCTTTAAGCTAGGTTGTATCAACAGATAATATATTTATCTGTTAATACTGTAATACATAAAAGATTGGCATAAACTGAGAATAATGTTATGGAGTTTGTATTAAAAAAAAATCAAAATAACTTTTACTAAATTGTGAACTTATATATATTCACAAGATAGCTGCACTAAGCTGCATGCATGCAGTAGCAGAGTACCCAAGCTGGCACAGAGCTGTCAAACCTAGCTATAACCAACTGTTGTTTCCTCTGTCAGAGGTCAAGCATGCCTTCATCCCTTACCTTGGCCATTCCTGCAATTGTTCCCTAACCTGCTTCAGTCTGAATGAGCTAGGTTAGCAAGACATAATATTTTAAACATTTAAATTAATCCAGTTCATTTAAAATTAAAGAAGCTGAGCCATAAGTGCTGGGGAGAAGTGGAAAGGAAGAGCAAGAATGCAGGATCAGGAGGATGATGTAATCAGCTAAAAGACAGAATTAAGAAACAGGGAAAAATATAACTTGAGATGGCTGACAAAAGTCAACTGTTACCACCCACGATTATACCCTGTGATTCAGTTCAGTACAGCTTCTGAAGTCAACACTTTTCTTCATAGTTTACTATAACATACTAATAATCTCTACTCTGCTTATGTGGCTAAAAGACACACAAATAAAGAAATAAATCACTGTAATTAAAAAAAAATTCTACTTCAAAGCTACTGAATATTGGAGGAATAATGGACAGCAATAGCCTTGTCAAACATTCCCTCTCTACTCACTCATCAATCTTTATATTCTTCTGCCTACTCCACTTTGCTAAAATGGTCTCTTTCATGTTCACTTATCACCTCAGTAATCCTAATCTTGCCTTCCATGATTCTCACCTCACTTCCATTCCTTTTCTGCTAGACCTTCTCAGGCACCAGCTGCTTCTTTTCTACAACCTTTAGCTCAGCTGGGATGTCTTTTCTCTCACCTTTATAAACATTCTGTTATTAACCTGTAAATTAATTTCTACTTGCTGATCCTTTTCCTTCCATTAACCCATTTTCATAGAACGACAGAATTACAGAATGGTTAGAGAGTTGGAAGGGACTCTAAATATCATACAGATCCAACCCTATGGGCAGGGACACATTCCACTACACCAGGTTGGCTCAAAGCTCTGTCATTTCCTCTGTCCTTGCAGGCTGGCAATCACAAATCCTCCTCCTCTGGTTATCCAATTTCATGTTTCAAACACGGTTCCTTTTATACCTTGATTCCTTCATATCAGCCTACTCTCATTCTGTTTCCTCCCTCTTCCTCCCACATTCACCCCCAGTAGGAATCTTTCCTTCAGTAGCTTCCAATTCCAGTTTCTGTTCCCCTGTTTCTCATCCTGAAGCAATTGCAAATGCACTCCTGAGCAGAACTGGGCTGGGAACATGCTCCACTTAAAAACCAAGCTTCCAAAATCCACTTGCCAGGATTTCGGTGATTCCCGCTCCCTGCTCTTCAGGAACAACAAAAAAAGGCATAACCCCAAGAAGTTATGCATTTATTTTAAACTAGGATTTAGTTTTTAAACAAAACATATACATTTTCACAGCCTGTTACTGGAGTCCTGAAATTTGAAGCCCTTCACTTATCAAACACATAAATAACAAATTGGTCTTATATTTAAAAACTGCTACAAGAACTTTTAGAATTCTCTTCCGATGTATTAACCTTGTATGTACCAATGGCTGCTTTTGTATACTTTTCCCATAAAATGCTACAATACTGTAATTCATAATGAGAAAGTCATATAATCATAGAATTGTCTAGGTTGGAAGGGACCTTTAAGATCATCTAAGTCCACCCATCAACCTAACTCTGATAAACCATCATGAAACGATGCCACTAAGCACTACGTCAACCCCTCTTTTAAATACCTCCAGGGATGGTGCCTCAACCACTTCCCTGGGCAGCCCATCCCAATGCTTAATAACCCTTTCAGTGTAAAAATTTTTCCCGATATCCAATCTGAACCTCCCCTGGCGCAACTTGAGGCCATTTCCTCTTGTCCTATTGCCTGTGACTTGGCAGATGAGACCGATTCCCATCTCTCTACAGCCTCCTTTTAGGTAGTTATAGAGTGATAATGTCTCCCCTCAGCCTCCTCTTCTCTATCCTGAATAACCCCAGCTCCCTCAGCCCTTCCTCATAAGACTTACTCTCCAGACCCCTCACCAGCTTCGTTGCCCTTCTCTGGACCCGCTCCAGCACCTCAATGTCTTTTTTGTGATAAGGGACCCAGAACTGGACACACTACTTGAGGCCTCACTGAGCACAGGGGGACAATCACCTCCCAAGTCCTACTCACCACACTGTTCCTGATACAGGCCAGGACACTGGTGGCCTTCTTGGCCACCTGGGCACACTGCTGGCTCATGATCAGCCGACAGTTGACCAACAGCCCCAGGTCCTTTTCTGCCAGGCAGCTCTCCAGCCACTCTGCCCCAAGCCTGTAGCGCTGCATGGGGTTGTCATAACCCAAGTACAGGATCCAGCACTCGGCCTTGTTGAACCTCAAAATAAGGGGTTCTTTTATACTTTAAATTGCCTTTTACTCTCTAGAACATATTTGCTTGTTCTTTTCTACAGTCTTCATTTCTTTGTATTTATCCTTACAGAAATCTTATAGTTGCATTCTAGATTCAGCTTACAACCAATTTCACAGAATTCTAAGAACTTGAAGTTTATGTCATTTTGATAGAGACATCTATTCTGTATCTTCCTTTTCCCAAGATTTCTTCTGAAGTTGTTACAGCTGTCTTTAAGACAACAAAAGAAATTCTTCAAATTTTTATCTTTACTACTTTCATTATGATATACCTTATGTCTTTTTATATGAGGTAGAAGTAGTGGTTTAAATTATTGCATATAAGACAGTTCACCTGAAAAACTGATTAAACCAATCTGACTCTGAAAAAAAAAACCCAAAAAACAACAAAACAAACCAAAGTAAAACCAATAACCAAAAAAACAGCATTCATGAGCTGATCTGTACAAGAACAGCCAGAAGGAGCAGATCATACTTTTATGGATATATGGAAATCCTAGATGGCTCTAACACTTCTCCTGCTCCAAAGACTTAAGTACTCTTTGTTGCAGTAGCACTGAACAAGATGCATAATCAGCTTTAGAAGCGCCAACCTGTACAGCGCAGCTCTCTTCACTGGCAAGAATATAATCTAAATTCCCAGTACCTGTAGCCCTCTAATAGTATATTCTTAGGTACCAAGTCACACAGCTAGAACAGCAGGATTGTAGAGCATCACATCTAAGTCTGACTTCTAACACAGTACTCTGAGCACACAGTCAAATTTGGATCTCCAACAACCAACAGGGTTGGTACACTGGACAAAAGGAAGTTGCTTTCCATTCTCCCTCCTTCCCCAGTTCTGATCAAAACTAACCAAGCTCAATGAGTGATAGGTAGGAAAAAAGCAAAAATTACAGCCTTTGACTGTACAGAACAGCATGAAAGTATTTCATTGGTAGTCTTCTCTCTCCAGTTACATTTTGAATAAAAAAAGGTTTGCAGATGCTCTAGTAAGTGCATCTACCTGCCTCAAGTTTGGGTGCAGACAAGGCTCAGTCTCCAATGAATAACTGGCAAAAGAGAACTGAAGCATGCATCCTGACTGGTGGTGAAAGCCTTCTGTAGACATGGCAGCAGATGATAAATCTGTCAGTCTTCTGCAGAGATGCAACTTCAGTACAGCTGCAACAAGCAGAAGAAAGTTCCAAGGCTATACTGCATGAACTTTCACAGTTGGAATAAGGTTGAGTGCTGAAAGGAAGGATTTACTGCCAAGCAGGTTGTATAAAACTCCCATTTTTTTTCCCCAACATGCTAAAAATTATGCTATGCATATGCTTTAAAAATAAACAAATGAACAAACCTTTCACACACACACACCCCCCAACAGTTATCAGCTTGTTATAAAACTCCCTTGGGTAAACTTAGCCATATTTCAAAAGTTAATGTACTAATTAAAATAAGGACTTGCAGCAGCTAAGTCGAAGCATTCATTTCAAAATGCAAAATTCATTTCATTAATTCATTTCAAAGTGCAAAAAACAAGTCTCATTTACTTCTACCTGAAGACCCAGTGATATGTTTACTGTATGACACTCCTTTGTGACAAACTAGATTCCAAATATCACACATTCGATCCATCACTAAGGTAGCATCACTAGAAGGGAGGCAACACCAAAAGCATCTTCCTGCACTAACATTTTCTAGCGTGTGACAGGCACATGTCCACTAAGAAGCAGAAAATATTTGTCAGAGAGCTAAAAAAATATATATAAATTTTATCACCTGTGCTTTCCATCTAAAAACAAAGACATGTATGCTTCTTTCTGAGAAACTGTTTTCCTGACAACACATGGCTGTTCACACAGTAGTTTGCTTCCTGGTGCTCCCTGATGCCTACCCAGGTAGAGATAACTCTCTAGCTGGAAAACTGGCCAAAATCCCTGAAGAGAATGACTCAGGGGGAACCTTAAGAAAGTTGGGGGGAGGCGGACAGAGACTCTTTTTAATCCTGGGGGGGGGGAGTTTCAGTCTAATTTAGGTCCCAAAACAGTGAGAATATGAAAAAAACATTACAACAAGAAGGGGAACACATCTGAAAGAACACTGCTTGACAGATTTTTTTTTTTTTTAGAACTTCATTATATACATTTTACTATGAAATGTAAAAAACTTTGAACATGAACACTTGCACAGAAACTCTTTTCTGAACAAGATGAAGACTAATTTGATATGCAATATTAGTATTGTGAACATTTTCTACTACTAGACAGATTTTCTCAAAAACATAAATTGAGAAACCTTATTAACTAATGAAAGAGCATATACTAATTAAAATTGATCAGCAAGTCACTTCCAACATAATACTGAAAAGATGAACATGATCTTTCCAGTCTACTCTGGATGACACCAAACATTCATAAATGCACTGACAGTTCTGGGTACTGGTTCATTTTGAACCATACCAGCACATTTACATTGTTGATTACCAGCTTCCTAATACTGAGCAATAGCCCTTCCCAACCTCCCTGTTAGGAAAGATTACACACACTTTGCTGAGAAACAGAAGTAGGGAAAATATTTCAGAAAACAGCTGAAACAACTGGGGAAAACCAAAACTAAAAAACCAACAACACACCAAAAAATAAAGGATGCTTTCACATTAGATCAATATTGTCCACTTTCTCATTCCGACTGTATGCATTAAGTATGCCAGGATCAAAAGTTTGCACCCAAGCAAGATACAGACCATAACAACTCAGCTCATAACCATTAAAGCAGACAAGAATACAGGGATTTTGCATGTTTTGTGGGGTCTTAATTCCAAACAAGAAAAACAATTAATTAGTACTTAGTTAAATGTAAATTTGGACTTGGCCCACTGCTGTGCATTTGAGCCACTCCAAAGAATGCTGATTAGAAGATTTTTGCATGTCATTAAATAACAGCATACTTTCTGAAGGTTTATAAACAACAAATTTCCAAATGGCATTTAAGCTGATAGGCTGGAAGAGCCTATTTATGTTTACTACAAGTGAAGGAGAATGGGGGAAAGAAAATGAAGAATTTTACCACCAGTCTATTTGCATATGGATGATTAAAAAAAAAAAAAACCCAATAAAAATAGATACAAGAGAAAACCAAAAATGCCCCAACCAACCAAAAATTACAGCATTGGTATCATCTCTCAATTACTAACAGGCAGGATCACATTCCTTCAAACAAGTTTACTGGCTTTAACGTTTTCCACAGAACACATACAGTCCTGCAGAAGACATGTTATAATTTATACTTGGGAGATACAACCTTCTCCTTTCCCTTGGAGGCTCATATTTCTGGAAGTAGTAAGACCTGGAACATGGGCAGTACACATGCAAGTTTCCATCTCCTGAGATTTCAAAGTCATCCTGTAAAACAGCAACAGCTTAACAAAAGTAGCAGCATTTTTTAATCATTCTTTGAAGACCATCCCTAATCAACCAAAGCCACAAAAGATTAGAAAAAGTGGAAAAATGTGAAAAATATAAAAAGTATTTACTGCTAGTTACAGTATAAAAGAAATATTAGAATAGGTTTACACTTATTAGGTATAAAACATGCTTGTATTCTGAAAAACCCTTCTTTTCCCCCAAACTGATTAGGTAGGAAAGCATGGTTGTTTAAGAAGAAGGTCAAAATCTTTCTGCTCCCTGGTAAGAAAAGACTAGGTAAACTTCCTTCTTCCACACATGCTCACAGGGGCACAGTTAGAGCGTGGAGAACTACCTCTCTTCCTCGAATTCTAGACAGAAGCAGTGAAGCCACAAAACTTTATTTTTTCCATGTTGCAGAGGGAAAGTCAACCTGAGAAAAGAAAAACTCATTCCCCTACAGCTTTTACAAATGCTATTGGGGAAAGTAAAAAAAAAAAAACAAACCACAACAAACTGCATCACATATTAAGGACCTGAACTGTCATCAGGATTTTCAGGAGACACTAACAGAACATATCAGTGTGTCCCACTTTCTCTAAGGAAAAACAATCCAGGTTGCAACAATATAGTCTGCAGTTGGCTGCAGATTCAAAGATAAAACCAAAATGATACTTTTTCAAATGTTCTTGTAACTATGAGGACTAGATAAACTTTTTGTTAGTTTTGATTTCAGTAACTGAAATTGTAGTTTGATCCTGCAGCAAGCCAGTTTCGACGGAAGCAAAAAATTCTGATTAACAGACATCCTACAGTCTGCTGGGAGGCCAGCGAGTCAGAAGAAAACTAAACAAGACCTCACTCTAGGCCAGCACATACAGTGTGAAACAATGTATAAAAGTATTGATATGAAAAAGAAATGTCAAAGTAGGGGAAAAAAAGCCAGAAAGAAACTTTGGCACAGCTACCAAGAAACTTTTTATAATATAAAAGAAATGCTGAATGAAAATTGGCAGTGAAACTCTTAAAAAAACAATTAAGGTCTATTGACACCCAAATTATAAGTAAGATGTTGGTACTGAAGAGACTAGCATAAAATAAAACTGTTCTATATTCATTAACACACCAACAGAGAAGCCAGAGTCAGATCCAGTATAAGCTTTTCTTTAAAATATTTTGAAAGCACTCAAAGGTGTAGGAAGGAGGAAGATGAACAAGACTACTTTTTACAACAGATACAAATATGCATAGAAGTAGTATAAGACAGTATATTCATCTCTAGAACCAAACTATAAGCGTTCTGAAATATATGTCTTAAAATTGCAGAAAACAAAGATGAGAAACTTACGGTATTGTATCGCACTAAGAACAGTAACAGAAGTGTAACCTGCAAATTTTTAACAGTCAAAATGACAGCAAAAAGTGCAAAAAGTTTGCTTATGAACTACAACTGTATCTGAAGATGAGGCAAGAAAGAATATAAGTTATTTCTCTTTAGAGAAATTCCCTGATGTTTTCTACAGGAAATAAACACAGGACATAGCTATCTTCTTCACTGATACAGCCTTTACAAAACAAACTCTTCGAACAGCAGTCAATAAAGAAATCCAGCCAAAATTTGTCTTTAAGAGTACGAATGAAAATGCAGGACCAAATAGCAGCTCAAGATAAATTTCAAAAAGAAACTAGAGATGGCAGCAAAGTCTCAAACTATCGATTGAGAGTAAGAGAAAAAGTTAAATGAAAAGGAAAGTTCTGAATAATTCTTACAGCTTTGTTCAAACAGTAAATGTTTCAAGTTGTGACAAAAGAATTGGAAACCCATTAGAAAGAACTAGTATAAACCACAGTAAAGCTTTATTTTTAAATGCAATGACTTCACAGCTCAATTTTCAGCACATATCAGAAAAAAGCGTTTTAAAACAGCTTTCAACAAAATATATGTTTAAGTCTACCATGTATCAGTATTCCCAGAAGTCACCACTGATTTCTGAACATTCCAGCTATGTATCTGAAACCACATTTCCGGAAAGTATTATTCTCATGCTTTTCCTCAGCTTTGCAACTGCAACCAATACAGAAAAGTTGGGTATAGGCTCATTTTCAGGAAGAGAATTTTCAGCTCAGCTTTCTGCAACACTAATGTTTTTTAAAAATACATTAGCGATATAGGAAACTAAGCTCTACTGTGAAACAATGAAACCCAACAAGTATTCGGAGAAAGAATTACAAAAGTTTCACAAAGGGATCTCACCTTTCTGCTAAATTGCATTCCTGAGAGTACTCTAAAATTCTACACTTCTGAGTTTGCTGTTTAATTCTAAAATGAAATTATTCTAGCATTTTGAAAAGCACTGTTTCAACAGCAATGAATAGCTCAGTATCTCACAATTTAGGAGAATACACAAACCAACATCTAGCTATTAACTGAGACACCTTCTCAGACCCAACCCACTGGTCCATGCCCATGCTACTCACTCACCAGTGCCTGGAACACTCACTCTGAAATTGGGAGGCACGTATTCAAGTCCTTCTCTAAAACACAGTACCTGAAAACACACTCACCAGGCTAGAAGATACAGGAAACAAAGGCGTTCTCAACACTCCCAGTTGATGTTGTACAGAATCATTTACTATTCATCAGCATCCATGATGATCACACTCAATAACCAAAACAGAAGAAATCAGATTGCCAGTCCCTGTTCTGAGAGAACTGCAAGCATTCCATACACACAGCAAAAGCAAACCAACTCTACAGCCATCCATTAGAAAACATCCGTAACCAGGAGACCAAGCAGAAAATTCCAACTTTTGAAAACAACTAAGAAACTAAGAATCTGAAAAAAGATGTATCTGCAGGAGCTGAGAAAGTTTCGGTCTCAATGGCAGCTACGAAGTATTGAATACTTTCCAATTGGAAGTGCCTGCAGCTGATAAAAAAAAAAATTGACACACTTACGATCTAAGATTAGAGAAAGAGCTCCTGATATTTTAAGCACCCTGTTTACTTTATGCTTTTAAAGATAATTGAACCTCCCAGAAGCCCAGCCAACGGGTAACCATTTTTTCTGCAGAGGAAAAAGTAAATAAAAATAAAAATAAAAAAATCTCTTAATCTAATACCTGTAACTGAACAAAACATTCTGTCTGACCTTCAGTTTTGAACCCTTTTTGTTGCTTTCATCTCTGTAGTGCTGAAACTCTGGAATTAACACTTGCAAGAGCACACTAAGAAAGAGATTACTTCTGGTTTGGGGACTGTAGAAAGGAAAACACTGTTTCCTGTAAGCAGATATTGGTACTTTTCAATCTAAACTTGATCTAGATATATTAACACAGAACTTTTCTTAAAAACAAACAAAAAAACCCCAACAAAACTCCCCCAAGCCCCCAATATTTCAATTGAACGAGTTCTTGATCAATGCAACGCATTTTAAAATTAGGTTTAGAGCAAAACAACGTCTGAAAAAAGGTAACTCAGGAAAACTTTTGCTTTGAATTTCTTGAATTTTACTAAATATGCTATCAATACTTTTGCACATAATCGCATCAGAACCAGATTAGATTTAGTTTCTATAAGAATTAAAAGCACTTATAAACATTAAGCACGCTTGAGGTTCAGAGTACATCCAATTGCTGACATTTAAATCCTGAAGGACCCAACAAAATACATGCATACTTGAAGAGCATCTAAGCTGTCCTAAAATAATACACTTCAAAGAGTTAATTCCAATATTCAAAAAATAAAAATACCAAACTTACAATTGCTTTCCTAACTTTAGTTTGACTGTACTGTGTAAAAAATTTAAAACCTGAGTGAGATGAGGTCCTGACAAAGTTAGTGCTCAGTTTTAATTAATTATGGGGAATGTCAATGTGTATAGAAAGAAGGAAGAAGCAAATTAGAACAATTTGCAACTTGAAATTCTGTTCCCTTTTCTCCTCCCATTTCCTTACCATTTTCAGGATTATTGCAGGAAAGAGCTTGGAGGCCATCTACCTGCTTATTTTCAAAAAAAAAAAAAAAAAAAGCCAAAAATGCTTTAAAAAACGTCAACAAAACATTATAGTTCATTGTTGTCAAGATGGAGAGAGGGGAGAGGTCCTACACACCTTATCTCTCTCCATATCTAAATCTTCTAGTTTGAGATAGCCCTGACTGCATTGGTGGTCTAGTCAAGCCAGTGAAAACAGCAGAATAACCCATCCACCAAGTGGATATTTTTGTAGTGCACCTGGCTTATACAGATCAGACAAGTGCTGAAGCTGGCACAGAGGAAGAGTGTATCATGCAGGGCATGGAAGCACATAAAGAGAGCAAGACCTCCCTCTTCCAGCAGCAGCAAACGTAATTCAGTTCACATCACAAAATTGCACTTATATACTCCCCAAGTGCCTCACACTGGGGCAAAAAGAGGAGAAAGGCTATTACTACCATGTTTACAGAATCTACAGTTCAGCTGCAACTCGATACAGCTCTCCTCCAGGAGTCATGAAGTACTTAAAGATGCTGCAGGATTAGAGATGCAGAATTTAACTTCAATTCCCACCCTGGTTAGCTGCTCTGTACAACTAGATCAGCACTGACCAGACACAGAAGTCTGCTCTTTTCTAGGAAAAGTTACTAGGTCAGATCAGTACTGATGCAGAAAAGAGCCTATCACTGAAATATACCATTCCCTAATTTTTTTGTAATCTTCCCAGACTACCCTCACATGCACCTTCTATATAATCTTTCCTGACCAGAAAGAGGGGGGTGGGGTGTAGTTTGGAGAAGGGACGTAAGATTACCTTACTTCTTCATTGCCCCTCCATTTACAGGTGTATAGAACCCCCTAATAGGGTGTAAATTAGTGCTTTCCCTCTGTTCAGAACTGTTCCTTTCTGTTCAGTATCAGGAACAACATCTGGAGGCAAAAAAAAAGGGAGGAAAGTGGGCAGCTGACAACTCCATTTGCAGGAACAGCTGCAGGATTTCCCTGGAGCAGGGTGGAAGTAAAGTAACAGGAGACCCTCTTGGCTGGCTTTGCTAAACTAGAACATCAGGAGTGCAGACAAAGGTTTTACTCATAGACCCTCTCCCCAAAGCAAAATTGGGACAATAAAGAAGATAGAGGAACACATCTGAAGATCTTGTGAGGACAAGTTAAACTCCCCTTTCAGAGAAATACTAAGAATGTTTTTTCTTTTGGTTTGCTGCTTGTTCTTTTTGGTCATGTTTTGCTGTTTGGTTAGGTTTTTTTTCCCCTCTGGAAAGAGCAATACAGTACTCCACCAAGGAGGCAGAAAAGTTGAGGAGAAGTTTCAGGGTGACAAAAAAAGATGAACCGGGGACCACATTTTTTTTTTTTTTTTAAATTTTAAAGACAACAGTTCTAATACTGAGAAAGTTCATAATGAATCCTGAAAGCACAAAAAAATTGATACTTTATGTACCCATGTAAGAAGACACCTAGAGACAGATTTCATTAAGTCCTGATTATCTTAAAGGCCACTGCACCTGGTAAGCCTCAGCCTCACTACAGCTAAGACTTTTTCCTTTACCTGTAGATCTCTTTCGGTCAAAAAGTTACCCGGCTAACAGTGAGTTTAAATGAAGCTACAAGTTACCTAAGAATCATGTGTTCCCTAGAAAAGGGACACTTTAAGGTTGTAAGGGTTTCTTAATCTCAACTACAGCAGAACTAACACCTTGATGAGATAAAACAAGTTTTTCAACCTAGCTGAAAGCACTTCTAAACAACTGAACTGAAACAGAACACATTTTATAGCAGTTTAAATACCCATATAGGACTTATACCCCAGCTTTTACTTCTAAAAATTTTGTTCAGAGGCAAGCTTTTTACAGCTTTCTAAATTCACGCATCGAAGGAAATTTACTCAATATTAAATGCTAGGAGTAACTGCTTATAGCCACACTATCTAGAAAAGAAAATGGAGATGTTAGTCAAAAACTAAAATCGGAGTACCTACAAGTACACATGCCATCATGTAGCCAAAGAAACAGGTGAAGGAGCCAAGTGAAAATCTATTTAACCAAATGCTATTTAGAAGCTTCTGGTGAAACTTACAAAGTTCATTGCATGCCCCTTAAGTTCTGTAAGTGTGTAAGAAATATGCATCAGTTATAAATGTTATCACACAGTGAAGATGTGTTTTAACTATTGGTTTCTGAAAATACTTAGTCAATACAGAAATTGACAAAATACTGACAATGCAAGAATTCTGACAAATCCTAACCCTGGAAGGAAAGTATGGCCTCACTGTACCTGAAATAAAAGACAGAAGGTATGTAGTAACTTTCTGGCAATGCCTTCTTGACTTATTTCAACAAAAAGGTATGAAAGTAAAAGAGCAAGGCATTAATTAACCAATGGAGGGTCACTTCTGTCAGTTGAGAATACATTAGGAAATAGTCCTTGGTCCTTTTAGTCCTAAATTTATCCTGTAATAGTTTTCTAGTTGTTTCTTTGAAAAGACACCTTTGCTTCTCATACAAACTGAAGTGAAAATTTAAACCCTTATTATAATGCAAAGGTCTTTTGTGGTAAAGCTCCAAAAATTATTCCAAACCTTAGGTAGCCATTCTCATTGCAGGAAAAGATATTGGTAAAGAATGGGGCTTAAACACTAGTAACACTATCGTAACTAAAACACTAAAGCTTGGTGTGCACCTCTGTTCCCAACAGAGGCATTCCTGTTACCAACAGACATCTCACAAGAAACACCATAACTCACTCAGAAGTTTATTAAAAGAAGTAACGAACCTGACACTCTAAAATACAGTTCAGTTTACAGCTATATGGAAGTGAAAGCTCTCTCTTCCCGTGCTTTGGATGCCTTACCTAGGTATCCTCTTACACGCTTATCTGATATATGCAAGGAAAAAGAAAAGGGTTTCTTGGGGTTCTTTCAGTTGGCATATTAGTTGATTAGTACACTATTTTAAGAGATCAATCTAACTTTTTAAATGAGTAGGGATGATAATTATGGCTATGCATGAAATTTATCCTGTATACACATTTTTACACTGTATATTAAAAAAAAAAGTACTCACTCCTGCAAAAAAGTAAATTCGTAAAAGGTTTGGAGGCTCTTTTTTTTACTTTTTAATTAACTCCATAATTTGGCATAAAATACTTACTTTCAACAACCACCACTTTCAATTTTGAAGTAACCGTTCTATAGATGGCATGTTTAATATTACTACAGGTTTCTGAAATGTGATCTTTGGAAACATCACATTTGGGTTAATAATGCTCGATTACCTTTCATTGTCATGACATCTGTATAAGAGATTACAAAAAGGCCAGTGTATCAGACCAAGGGCCCAAGTAGGTGAGCTGCTGTTGACATAAAATATGGGTATTTTCTTTCCCTAATATTTCTTTATCCTGAAGCACTTTATGTGAAGCATTGTGTTTGAATTGAAATGATTATCAGGGATTACTTGGGTCATAAACCCTAGCCCCTATTCTTGAAGGCAACAAAGTTTCATAGTGTTTATATAAAAAGATCAAACTCTTAATTTAGCAAATCTTCAAGACATTGTAGCTTTTTTGTCCCACAACTTCTCACAAACAGCCCAAACCAGGACATTTTCCCAGTAGTAAATTGGTCTAAAATCTTCTAATTTTCAGCCTCAAATTACTTGCAACTAGTCTGCATACATTTGCTCATCTGCTGTTACCTTCAATGGCTTCCTTCTCTTGGGTGTTTAAGCACAAAAACATATTTGCAAAGCCTTTGCACAATCTTTCTCAGTTTGCATTCTCCTAGATCAAGGAGAACTCCTCTCTTAAGCAAGCCTCTACTTCCCAATCGTTACAGCCATCTTGTTCGCCTTATAAGGATGTATGCAAGAATGAAGCTACTTATCATAACAACACTAGAAAAAGCCACATAAATGGAAGGGAGAGTACTGATTAATATGTCATACTCTGCAACTAGGTATATTATACTCTGTGTTGAGCTATAGTTGAACCTCTTAAGCAGAAAGAATCTCTTAAGTAGAAACAGGTCACTATCACAGTTAAAATCCATAGCAGAGTAAATTACTAAGGAGATATCCTAGCAACTATACACTTCAAATAATCTATTGTTACTTTCCTGAAGCAATGCATATTATGACCTCATGCTTAAATCAAATATTCGTTATAATCTGTTCATCTTAAACACTGTAACACAGAAAACAGCTGAGAATATTTTACTGGTACACTAGTATTTAAAATGGTACTGAGAAACTCAAAGCTGAACTAGACAAATTGCTTTCTGTATCCCAGAGAAGTCCCCCTTCCCTCTCCTCCCTTCCAAATAGTGAGTACATAATACAGTTGTTTCACATTTTCATTTGTTTTTTCAAAATTACACCAATCAGTTATTTACATTGGTCTTACAGGAAACACAAAATTTCAATGGTGTGCTAGAGCAAATGTACATTTGAGAGCCAACGGTACTCTCGCTCCTATAAAGACAAAATTGAGGCAACAAAAAAAAAAACAAACCATCAAAATACTTGTAGATAGTTTTGTTCTCACAATACTTAAAATTATTAAAATATTTATTGAACAAGAAATCCATCAACTCTCTCCTCCCTTTCCTAAACACTCCCAGACTGGGGGCATAAACTGAAAGCATCGCCGTCTCAAGATAATAGCTCAGGATGGAACTGCAACCACCATCCTCTTGTCTGACTTCAGTGGGACACAAGCCTTCATACTTTAATATATAAAAAAATTCCCTGTCCCCCCTCCCGCCCCAAGACATCCTCCCCTCACATCTCCTGCAGCGTTGCAGCAGCGCTGTTAGGCTGCAGGAGAGGTGAACTTTTAACTCCTCTTTACTAGATGGAAGAGCCCAAGCAGAGAGAATTGTCCCATCACAGGGGAAAGAGGGATGAAAACAAACTAAAATCCTCTGTGTTGTAGTGCAGAAAAGGACTAGACTGAACCCAGCCACATTGCAGAGAACATCCTCAAAGCTACGATAATATTAGCACCAATCATCACATTATATTTTGTTACTAAAAATACCAACAACTGTAATACTACTATGCACAATGATTGTACATATATACAGTCCACAAATAGAAGACAAAATTACAAAAATTTACAGTTTAAGTGACTATTAATATGAAGACTAATGATTTCAATTGTGACCAATGCCATTTTTAACACAAATAAACTTTTATCCACTTTACCACATAGTACTTACAACTTAAAAGTCTGGAGAAATTTTAAAGTAACCTGTAATCCTATTGTTAGAAAGGTCAAACAATCTTTATGGTACTCCTCTAATGCTAACATAAGCCAATACAGACCTTAAGAGGCACAGAAGCTCAAAACCAGATAATGTAAAATAAAGTCCTTGCAGAACAAGGACTCTATCATAAAAATCATGTTTCAGTCTTTGAGATTCAATACCAACTAAAGACAGGCATTCTCCCTCTGGCATAAAGAAAACCATTGCTATGTGAACGTGGAGCTCCTATGATAACCTCAGAACAGTTTTCACCTGAATATCCGAGATGTTTCAACTCTACACCTACTAAATTTTCTAAAGTATTCCATTCATTCTGAATGACAAATTTAATAGAAAATAAGGAAGTATACTTAGCACTGTTATCTGTGAACTGTCAATCAAAGGGCTTAAATATTATAGCTTGTATACTCCTCAACCAACATACAAGGAGAATCTCTTCAAAGTTACCTGGAAGCAAGTTTGGAAATAAAAAATGGCACACCTGTGTTTTTCATCACTGCCAGTTATCCCAAGATACATTAACATGTCTTTAAAGGCTAATACAGAAATCCACAATTTACTTCTTGCTTGAAGTGCGAAAAGACAGTAATCTAGAACATAACACATCTGGTAAAATAACATTACATGACTAATGTTAGTGTCAGAAATGCTATTTCAAAAAGTTCAACAGTTTCAGCAATGGAAAGGTACACTGGAAATATATGCAAATTAAGATTATCCCTAAATTTTTTTTCTAAAGGAAACATGAACTAGAATGTCTCTCTGTCCCTCGTGGCCTTTTTTTTTTTTCCCAGCACCCAATCAAAATGAAAAATGCATGCTTGAGAACTTAAACACATTATATATGTCACATAATAAACAGTTTATCACTGTCATTCCGGTCAATTCATTCATAGACTATTGCACTGTAATTTTTCCACACTCTAGCACATCAAAAGCTATTATCACTGCATTTACACAAAATAAGTCTTTATCAGTTTATTGTATTTAAAAGTGTTTAAAGTTTATCCTGAAGATCAGAATATGCCTCCACAAATTGGACTACATAGTTTCTTAGCTGACAGTATCTCCTTATTTCCCTAGTAAATTGTACGGGAACTTTGGGAACTTTTCTTAGACAAAATATTCAGATATTTTAGAGGCAAAGATTGCTTTCCCACACCCTTTGTGAAAATACCTTTTACTGCCTTAAATGACAGTGGCAACTACCTATTTAGGAAAGATAAATTACATGTTTTAATATTTCATGTGTCTGAAACGCAAATCAGGGCCAGATGTGCTATTTGCAAGAACTAAGTTCCTGTATCAATCAATAATAAATCACAGGAACGTGCAGACATTTAGTGGATGTTTCACTGAAAGATGTTTAGCAAGATGCATATGTAGCAATTCGAAGCAGATTTACAGCAGCCTTCTGCAAGTTGCTTAAAGGCAGGCAAGGTGGTACCAAAAATCTGCAAGCTAAATAAAGATGCTGCATCCCTGGTTCCCTAGAAGTCATCCACATGGTGTTGCAAAGAAACAGGCACACCACTTATAAAACTGTCTGTGAAATTGTGTATTTATTTTAAATGGGTTTTTTTTAGAGGACTGACATGACATCTGTGCGGAAAAGCCTGAGCAATCACAATGAGCGATCAACCCTTCACACCATCACTGCTGCTATTTTCAGTGATCCACCCTGTTTTTGCTACAGTGCTCTTGGCATCATTATGCTACTGTGAGTCAATATTTATCTGTTAGATCTAGTTACATCACAACACTATCTATACTACCTAAATCGTATGTGGAACTTCTGTAGCTAATACCCAATCCACAGTTTTTGAGCTCCCTCTTCAAAATTCTCCAATCACAAAACAACAAAGTCATTCGAGATGTGCAAACATCTGGACCCCTGTGAATCAACCAGTCTCTGAAAGGGTGTGCAGTCATGTCAACAATAATCACTGCACCTTCCTTCTAATGGTAATCAGGTATGAATAAAATAGTGTGTGAACCGCAGTGGTTAGCATAACACCAGTTGTCAAAGTAGTGCACCAAAAATTGTCTGCAAAACATGTTTAATAACAGAGTTTTGTTTCTCAGCTACAGAAGCTCCTCACCAACAACCAGTATTATGCTAAAGCAATCTCTTACCATTTGTGACAGCAAACAAGGCCCTTTAAGCTTGATATTTTAAAAAGTTGTGTTAAGAAAACGGTAGTAATACCTTCTGAAATGACAGAACTGAGTGTGGAAACTTCTGCTGGCAACAAAGTCACCTGCTAAATCCAAGACTAGCATTTTAGTATAATCCTGAAGAAAGATTAATTCTAGAATATTTTTAGCCCTAGCTTTAAAAGTAGAGAGCAGTTGATATAAGCTGAAATGCATACTGACGGAGAGCAGACAAGAAAATACATGCAGAAAAAAATATTTGTTTATAATCAAAACATGGTGAAAAATTATTCTCATAAAATTAATTGTCAGGAAGAAAGAATTGCAAACACACTGAGCAGTGTCACTACTAAGGCTTCCACAGCAATCTCAGCTCAGGAGTCAGAAACATGCAGAAAATTTAGTAAGTCACAACGTTGATATGTCTTTCATGTCCATTTCGCAACACAAACACAACTACAGAAAATACGTGAAAGATGATGAATAAATAAAAAAAAATGGATTTCAAAACTGAGCAGTCACAAAAATATGGGGGGGATGGAGTTCGGCTTTCATTCTTTATCACCATCTGATTTGGGGGATTCTATGCATTTTCTTGGTGCTATTACACAGACTGAGACTTGAACTGTCATTTTCATCCACCCTACCACAGCGGCAACCCAAACAGGCAGCTGGGGAACGCTAGCAACTACCTCAACTCCTAGCTTCAACGCAAGCCTCCAACGCCGGTTTAATCGCAGTTGCATAAGAAGACTCAAAAGGCCAAGCACTCCTACCGCCTCACACATCTCTATTTCTACGCGAACGAGAGTGGAGGGAAAGATCTGGACAAAAAAAAACAAAACCCGAGCGCTACCCGAGCGTTGCTAGTGATGCCACTAACGTGCCGGTTATTATGCAGCAAAGAAGAGGAAAACCCAACACCTGGCGCACAAATACGCAGACGCCCAATGAATAGGTGGATCTAGAGAGATATCTCTTCCCTCTTCCCTTCCCCAATAGGCAACCCTTGATGGGTGTGCCAGGAATGGGATATCGGGGGGAGGAGAAGAAAAGGGGTGGGAAGTGGTTGCCGCTTGCTGCGGCCAGCCTGAGTGATGGTTAGGTGGTTAATCATGGTGGCTGTGAGGAAACATGGGGTCACTTCTCCCCCCCCCCCCTTCCGCCTCCCGTGTGATAAGCGAAGGTGGCGGGCAGCGCGGCGGGGGCACTCGCCCTGTCACCGCCACCGGCCCAAAGCGGGGGAACGCGGATCTCGCACGGACCCGCTGGCGGCGGCGGCGACTCAGGTGGGTGCCGAACAGAGCATCCCTCTCCCCGCCACGGCCGGCAGGAGGGGCCGGGCAGGGGGCACTGCCACCGCCCCCCCTCCCCCCCCCCCCGCAACTCCCCGCCACCGCACCCGCCCGCCCTGCCCGGCCCTGCCCGCCTCCCCCGCGGGACTTACTTGCCGATCACCTCGCAGAGCTCGTACACGTCCTCGAACAGCACGTCGTCGTCGGCCATGGTCCGGGCGGGGGGGATCAGCCCGAGAGGCGGCGGCAGCGGCCCCGGGGAGGGGGGGCGAGGGAGGGGGGAGGGGGGGCCGCGGGCACGCTCCCCGCCGCGCGGCGCGCTCCCCCGCCGCTCAGCGCCAACCGCCACCACCGCGGTGAATCCCGACCGCTACGGCAGCTCCTGCCGCCGCCACCGCCACCTTCCGGGGGCGCCGTCGCCCGCCCGGGGGCTCCCGCGGCCGCGCCGGGACTCCCCGCTCCTCCTCCCGCGGGCCGCCGCTCCCCGCGCGTGTCACACACTCCGCGACCCCACCTTCCTCCGCCCCCCCCCCCACCCCCCTCCCTCCCTCCCTCCCGCCCCCTCTCAGCCGGCTACTCCCCAGCGGCGGCGGGCGGCTGTGGCTAGCGCGGCGGCGCGGGCTCCATGGAAGGGATCAGCGGGGAGAGGGGCCGGCGGCAGCGCCGTCTCGCTCCCTCGCCGGGCGGGCGGCCGGGCGCGCGCTCCCGGCCGGGAAAGGCGCGGGGGGGGGGTAGTCGCGCGCGCCGGGAGGGAGGATAATAGTGGGAGGGGGAAGGGCGGGGAGTTGCAGGCGCAGCCGTTGATTACGCTCCCAGGCGCGAAGAAGAGAAGGAGCAGCAGCAGCAACGGTGGCCACCGCAATAGGCGCTCGCTCTATTGGAGGGAGGGCGGGCGCGCGCGCCCAATCCGCCGTCACGCAAAGCCGTCACGGCGCGCGCGCGCGGGAGGGCAGAGGCGGGGGCAGGAGCGCGCGCGCCGGCAGGCCAAGCGGGCGCGGTACGCACGCACGCGGGGGGCTGCGTTTGCTTCCGCTGCCTTTTCTTCCCCCCTCACCCCGCCCCTCCCCGCTTGCGCCCCACCAGAATCGCGCGCGCGGGGCCACACCTACCACGCGCGTGTGTGGGGTGGGGAGGGGCTCGGAGAGGTGTGCGCAGGCGCGGAATGAGATGACGTCATGGCGCCGGGAGGGGGGCTCGGCTCGGCGAGTGGCCGTCGTGCGTGAGGGCGCGGCCGGGCCCGGGGGGAGCTCAGGTACCGACCGCCATCGCCTCCCCCCGGTCCTGGCCTGCTGGGCTCCAAGTGGCTCCCCCTAGGGCTGGCGGTCCCGCCGCGCCAAGGCCGCTGGTGCAGGGCTGGGGGAAATGCGGCCCTGGGGGTGGGGTGCCTTGTGATGTGTAGGCCGGTGCGGGGGGGGGGGGGGGCGGGGAAGAGAAGAAGAAGGAACCTGCCCGATCCGTCGGCGGGGCGCGGAGGCCGCCACTGAGGGAAAGGTGTACGGTGCCAGGGCTCAGGCGAACGCGTGGTCTCTGTGGTGAAGGGGAGTCCTTCCCCGCTTGCACGCACCGGGTTGTCGGAATAAAGCAGCTCTCTGCGAACCCGCCCTTGTAGAGCTTTGTCCGGGGTGGGTAAAGCGCCTCCTTTTATTTTGGGGTTTCTTTTCTTTTTCTTTTTCTTTTTTTTTTTCTTGAAAAGGATGTAAGTTTTTCCTGGAGCACAATTCGAAACCTCTTTGTTCTTAGGAAAACAGTCATCTTATTAGCCGTAAAAGGAGTGAATTAAAACAACCTTTTAGGAATGCTCTTAGGTACACTCTGCCAGTTGGGCCGGTATCTGGTGGCTGTCTTCCTCTTAAAAACGATGTCTGAGACATCTAGTGAGTTTTAAGCCACTAAGTACTTACCTGATATGTTCTGTCATGTAATTTTTAACATTGCCCAAAAAACTATGTGTGAAAGATAAATGTAAGTTGCGCGTGTGTGCTTTTCCAAACTTATAATTGGATGGTTTGTAGGAGAAAGCAAGGTTCTTTTGAAGGAATTAAGTTACGAACTGTTGCAGTTTACAAAGTATTTATTTTTGCCAAAGTACTTTAGGACGCATGCAACTTCTTAAAGCTCATTAACAAAGGTAAATTATACAGTTGTTCCCCACACAGAAAAAAACCTGTCAAAGCAGAATTATCTGATGAAATGGTTTAAAGGTTAGCTTTAAAATGCAGAGCTGATGACACTTCACCAAGAACACCTTGTTCCTGTCTCCAGACGAACTAAAAAAATAAATCAAGAAAAGCCATGAAAATAATTATGTCTATCTCCTGCACAATAGTAGCATATAAGGTGAGAGACATCCCTGTGCGGCTGTGCTCTATGCTCTGCAAACCTTTAAAAATATTTAAACACCATCTGCTGTTTGGAATGTGAACAAAAAGCCAGTATATTTAGATTGTTCCCTAAATTTCACAGAACTAAAAATGTGGGCAACGGGTTTTTTTTGTGTTTTTGTTGGGTTTTTTTTGTTGTTTTTTTTTGCAAGGTCATCCCACTGAGTACCACATAGACCTGACAGTAGTACAGTAGTAAGTTTTAGACAATGGGTGAGTGAGAATATGTTTCACTTATGTTTTGAGTAGAAATTGTGATCTGACTATATACAAAGCCATCATTAGAAGTTAACAAGAAAAAAGAATGCAAAAACGCACAAGGAAGAAAAATGCTCAAAACGGATCCTCTCACAAGCCGAAGCAAATGCTTTTGCCAGTCTAGCAGCATCACTTCACAGAGGTCTCGCCTTCCTCTGGATGCTAAGAGTCATACCAGGCCACATCACCCAGGTGTGACAGATTAAACTTTAAGCAAGGAATGCCAAAAGTACTACATGGAGACCATTGGGCCGAAATCTTGTGATAGAGCAAACCCTTTAAGAGCTTTGGAGGGCAGTTGGCTCCATTTTGACATGATGCAGCACAAGCATGCTTTTTCTAACAGATGGGGTCTCAGAGCACAGGTTGGAGAGTTAAGAGTTGTTATAGGAAGACAGTTTCTTGCAAGATGCCAAACAAAATGGGCTTTCCCTGAGAGAGGTGGTTCATTCCCTGGCATCTAGCCTACTCGAAGGGTCCTGCTACTTTCCAATAAGAAGGGTAGCAGCAGCTTTTTTCATCTGTTGGGCTGAACTTCCTACCTTTGTTTTTTTTTTTTTTTATCATTCTAGAGCAAAGCAGACATGCTTCTTAGAGCAGCTATAGCATTCGTTGCTTAGGCTGGCAAGAAGCAAGGCAAATCTATCAAAGCCAATGGATGTGACAGCTGTCGACATTCAGTGCGGGGAGGGGGAGCGAAAAATGGGATCTACCCGCCACTTCAGTTGCACGAGAAGAATCTGTCTGAACTAGGATTTGTGTGCAGATCCGTATCATAAAAAGTTGCGTACTGAACCGGCAAAAGCAGCAAGGATACCACTACATCAGCAATTACTAGAGCAAATGAGAACGATGCTGTAACTCAGATTGAATGGGCTCAAGAAAACACAAGCATTAGTTTGCCAAGTTTGTCAGCAGCCAATATATGACTATCTGAGCCATGCATATAGAGATACCTCTTTCTGATCATGAATTTCAGCCACAAGTTTGAAAGTAGTCATTCCCTTTCTCAGACAGGCATTCTTGATTTTCACCCACATATTTGTCTCCTTATGGATTCTGGGTTTAATTTAAAAGTTTAAGGTTAAATTCTGAAATGGGCACATCCAACATCTTATTAAATACTATGTAACAATAATGTTTGAAATCCAAGAAACTTTACATTTGAGACCTGTAATTATTTGCTTGCAAGGATAATGGTTGGTCTGAAAACACTTGAGGGCATCTGTGGTTTCAGAGCTGGGAGAGGGACTTCTTCATAGGGAAATAAGGAAAGGGCAGTGACTATTCACAGGAAGGAAACGCTTTACAATCCCTGTAGTCCTCCCCAAACCACTGCACATGTTTGAGTTGCTTATCTGTCAGATTCTGAACTGCCAGGTCAAGGTGGTGTGTTTTTAGACAAACTACTGTTGTTTAATTCAGAAGTTTATTTTAAAGTCTTAAGATATAGCTGGGCAGTAGAAAACCCATTTCTTAAAATTTCAGGGGATTTCCAAGTTTTTCTTTGGTTGTGGGTGTGCACATACGGTCTGCACGCTGTTGGTGAACCGCAGGGCAGGTAAATTGTTCAAAGGTTGTTTATTGAACCATAGTTATCAGTTATATCCAAACAGCCTTTATAGTGTTTTCACTTAAAAGTGTTCACACTTAAAAGTGTGATGTAAAAGGTACGTGGTGATGAATAAGAAATTGCAAGGGTTTGATAGTGTTCTGTAATTCAAAAGATGTAGGAAGCACCAAATTCTGTGCCTCAGATCCCAAGTAGAATGGGACCCCTGATCCTTTGATCTGTAACCTGGGTGTTAATTCACTCCCTCTTTAGAAAGCTTAAGGATGAGACTTTGTAAGAGAGAATATTGAAGGCCTACCAGTTTTTTGAAAAACTGTGCCATATTGTTTAGGAGTGCAAATTCTGTGAACTGAAAATAGTTCAGATTTTGGGCAATAGAAATGTATTTTGGTTACAACATTTTGATCCTGAGAGAGACAGACATTTTCAATCCTTGTAGAAGATGTCACCCAAAAGAACCCAAAAAAGCCATCAGCCAATCCTGAATTAGTCTGGCTAACTTCTTACAAAAGTATGTAATTAACTCAGCTTGGAATTCTACTGTGTGGCAGGGCAGCCTGCAGCTGCAGAGCTCAGGTGTAGCACACTGCACCCGTTATGCCACGCTGTAATTAAGGAGGCTGGGTTTCCCACAAATGCATGTCTTAACAGGTGAATGATACTTGTCTAGGAAGATAAAACTCCAGCTGCATTTTCTCCTTAGTGGAGTTTTTTTTTTTAAGTTCCTCCACAGTGTGGGTTCTCCATTGCTCACCAAGAAGCAGACTTTCACTGCCACCCATCTTCACTGAAGAAAATATCAGGTCCTTCTCTTTTCTGCAGCCTTCGATCATCAAAGGACCGTTGGCGCTTATCTCTGTGATTTGTACCTTGTCCCCAACTAATTCTGTTGAAATTGACCCCTGGGTTCAAAAGTTCCTGGGAAAGATACAGGCTTGTATGGATATGTGAACATGGCAAAGCATCAGCGTCATTTCCTCAGGCAAAGCTGCCTCTTTTGAATGGGGAATTCTGTGTCACTGCCCTGCGGACATGGTGACCACATCACCTTCACCAGACACTCGGCTCGTACTGACCCAGCCACCCAGCTGGGAGAGAGTTCCAAGTCAAGCTCAAGCCAGGTGTTGGTCAAGGAACGGTAAGGGAAGTAGTCACGTTCCTCATCTGTAATTCAACCATAGCCATAATTAAACATAAATTACAGTAACACTACTGAAGATAGGTAGTAAGCTAAATCAAAGCCGAGCTGATCTGATAGTGCCAAAGAAGCTCACGGTCACCCTTCAAAATCAAAAACATTTCCAGGTAGGAACAGCTGTCAACATCAAAAGAGAGGGGAAAATTTAAAAATTATGCAAACCCCTAAATAATGGAGGGGTTTTTTAGCTATTCCTTGCCATTCTGATTTTTTTTCCCTTCCTCCTATACTGTGTACCTGTGAACAATCTTGAATGGATTACTGCAGATGCTTATTTCTTTTCTCCCCAGTTGCAGCTTTTCTTCATTGATGGATATGGATTAAATAATAAGAATTGTGGCAGAAATCTCTCCATGATCCTTTTATTGAAACTTTTTAAAATTAAAAACACCTTACAAGATGTACAGGGGATAAAACCAGGAAATGAAAACAACTCAACATTCTGGTTACCTTTTCGTCATTATTCTAAACAGAAATTTGCAACTATATGCTACAGTGATGCACCTATATACAGAAAAATAATTAAAAACCACGTTATAAGCACAATATCAAAATTCCATGTACTGGCACTGAAATAATAATAATAACAACAACATCAACAACAACAATAAAACACATTTTCCTTTCATTTATATCTTTTCTCGTCTCTTTCATTTCTCTCCCTCCTGCTATATTCTGTAGAAGTATATTATGGTCTTTGGAGTAGGTGGGTGCCACCCTAATAGTTAGGAGCTCCAGAAGGACCCCACAAAGCTAAGTAAGTGCTCAGACAATCTTTGGTGTAAATAAACGGCGAGGAATACTGCATCTAGAGGAAATCCTCATCTATGCCATCCCTGCTTGATGCTGAACTTGGAGCTGGCAGTTGCAGCTCTGGAAAGAGCCCTCAGACTCGCCCTGGCATTTTTCTGAAACTGTTGCTGCAGGGTGCAGTGACGGTCAAAAAAAGCCAATAAAATATTGGGTGTATCAGGGCCAGCATGAAAACCAGTCAGAAGGTGTCATTTTTCCTCCATATGAAGCTCTGGTGCACCCATAGTCGGAGGGCTGGGATGTTTCAGGCCTCCCCATCTCCAGAAGAACACAAAGGAGTTTGCAAAGGAACAGAAAGCAAAGGGCAACAAAGAGAAACCAAGGATGAGCCATCTGACTTGCCAGGAATGGGCAAAAGGGTGGGACTTGTCAATTTGCAGAGGAGACACCTCTGCAATGTAGGTTGCAGATGTAGGATATGGTTGATGTTTACAAAATCATGAAGGTGATAGATAAGGTGAAAGCAGAACTGTTGTTCACCAAATCCTGCAATACTAAAACTGAGGGTGGCTCAGTAAAACAAGTAGGAAAATAGTTTAAGACAGTTACATGAAAGCACTTTTTAAAAAAAATACACACACACACTGGATAGTGAACTTTGAGAACTTGCTGCTACGAGAGGCTGTGGACACCAGTATTATGAGCAGGTTCAAAATGCAATTATACCATTTCAGGGACAACACATCATTATAAACAAATACTGGAAGGAATAGGCAGGGGTGTGCCATGGAGCATCCCTAGTACAACAAATGTGGATGCTGGGGAAGTGGAAGGGGAACTGGCTACAGATAGTGGCTAGGCTTTCATGCACTTTCTAAACTATCTCCTACTGCCGCTGCTCCGTTTTAATTTTTAAATGCAGTCTTTCACTACAAATTATGCAGTCAGCTTCTCCACATTCAGGGAAATCACAAGAGTCAGCACACCTGGAACGCAAAGAATATTCTTCCCCAGAAAGGCTATGTTATTGATCTCAGTCTTTCCCCTGTTGGGTAAGTGAGGCTAGGTGGATCCATTAGGGCATTTCTTATATTCTCAGCCTTTTAGTTTCATCCTATGTCTCATTTTTCATTCTAACTTTGTCCTTTATTTTGTCCTCATTCTGCCACCAATTTATTTTCCAAACCCTATTTATGAGTTTTGAGATACCTATTTTTTCTCACTGCATTTCCCAGATCACTACTTCTATTAATGTGCAGTAATACAACCCAAAAGCTGACAAGGCTTACAGTTGAAGACTTCTAAGACACAGCTGTGGCTTTACCACTTATCCTACAGCCTCAGGGTAAGCCAAGCTTACCACATTTTATAACTTTAGAAGAGAATAGTAATTCTGTAAATAATTTTTTGCCAAGTGTTCCGTCTTCCTCCTTGTAATCTAACTTTTTTCCTTTTTTCCCAATTTTCTCTGCCTACTTTTTTTTTCAGATGAGCTATAGCTTCATGTAAGAGAGCAAACACCTCTCTGCCTTGCCCCTTAGTCACTTCCCACTTTCTTCCACTTCCTTACGCTTTCCCTTTCTGAAGTGTTATGCTGACACTGTGTGATTATTCACACACAGACTTTGAAGCTCTTTCATTCGTCAAGACCAGAACCACCTGCAATGGAAGGAGTTAGTATTGACTTCCTGATTCGGACTGGCCAAATTATCATTGAGAGAGAAAGCTTCTTGTAAATCTTTTGTCTGCAGAAATCAAATTCAAAGGTTGTTTGCAACAGATTTTTGAGATTTAGCAGGGCAAAAGTCCTAGAGGGCAAAGATGTATGCTTTTCTGTGTCCCATGAAATTCGATTCAGGTCTGATAGAGGGAGAAATTGGGAGAAAAATACCTTTTTTTTCTATGGCTTATGTTGGCAGCAGCACTCTGGCAGCCATCCAAGGGGACCGGCCGTGGGCATTCTTGTCCCAGACAGTGCCCACTGCATACAGCATTGTGCTGTGAGCCTGATACTCTATAAAGCTGTTGTGAAAGTGAAGTTTGGAGATAACAAAGAGAGAAAAAACAAAACCACCCTCTGTAATAGCTCTCTCTAAACCCAGCACGTAGTATCTCTTTGATCTCTTCCACGATGGGCTCAAGAGCACCCTTATTTTGAAGAAATTGGAGCCATACTCCTCTGATGATCACCTGGGCACTGCACACCATGCAAATCTCAGCAAAAATTTTTATGAGTAGCTTGGGGCCTTTTCATTTCGGAGGGAAAAAATAGTTCTGCAAAGGCAAAATATTTTTTTCTTTGGGAAAAGGTATTTGTGTGCTATGTGTTAGACTATTTTCAGGACTGCTGCCGTATTTGCTGTCACAATTGGGATGTCAATGAAGAATGTAATGGAAGGTGGGAAGAAGTAGGAGGAGGATCTTGATGTTAGGACAGGAGATTGACACACAGGTGAAGAGATTGTTATTTATATTGTAGTAAAGTGTGGTCCCTGGTGATGCTTTGCTCACTGTTTATATGTGAGGCCAGTATGCTCAGCTGCAGGTTTTTTTTGGCAATCAATGCTCATCTGAAGACAAGACTGCTCTCAGTTTTCTCACAGCTCCAGGTGTAGAGCAAAATGGAATATAACTCTGCTCCGTGGCAAATGTGAAATCCACATTATCATAGGAGCAGAAAAAACCCAAGGATCATCAAAATATATAAACACTTTTTAAAGAACTGTGAATACATATTCAACTTAGTATGCATTTTGCAGGTGATGACTTCTGCTCAGAAGCTCTGTCTGATGCTGGAGACGTCCTTAGCACAAGTAATACAAAAGCATCTAGCAGAACTAAATTCTGAAGATTTTATTTTTACTGTAAAGCTTTAGGAATAATTATGTTTTCTGTGAGGAAAAGAGCCAGAGGTAACACTTTTTGACAAATTTTAAATAATTTCTGCTGTAGTCGCTCTAGAGGTGGGCTCTGGATTTGATGTATTGGCTTCTTTACAAGGAATTTAAGAAAATTAGAGCTCTGATGATGAAGAACAGCTTCATTATCTCATGTCTTTCCCAGCCTATGAAACAGATAACTGTGTTGCCTGTCACTTGGGCTCTGAACTACCCCACTAACAGTGCAGTGGTTTTGGGCTAATTAAAGCCATCCATGTTGCTGACAGTCCACCCAAATCTCTGAGCTGTAATAGGCACAGGAACAGAGAAGCATCTCCGAGGCCAGCCCAGAGCAAGAATGCACACTGGTGTCCTCACCATGCTGTCACTATGTGTCATTCAAATCCCTCAGACTCCCTAGTTATTTGGATTCTCTTTGAGGAAGATTTACAAATCCTGTGGTGTCCATTGTCTGCTTTACACCCACAGGCTTTGGGTGTTCCTGTGCTCAGTCATTACAGTTTTGGATAAAGGACAGCTTTTAGACCAAGGTTCTAGAAGTTGTCCAGTCATACTAACTGATTCTTTCAAATAAGAACAAAACAAGATCAAATGTTTTCTTGTTTCACATGAAAAGAGATGCTATCTAGAAAACTTCTTACTTAGCATTGATATCCAATAATTAACTGCTAAGTACTTATTTACAGTAATTGTCAGAACAATGGGTAAATCCTACCATGAGTGGAAAAGCTGTGACTCATAGTACTAGGCATGATGGTAGTTGTGTTGTCCCTCCCTTGGCGTATAAGGAAAATCACAGAGCAGATGTGGCCCTTAGTAATTGTACCTGTCCAGAAGCATGCCAACTCAAGAATGTGAAGGATATGGACACCAGAAATTGAATATATATAGGGAAACACACTATTATTGTCTCTGCTGTATAACTAGAGCCAGTGCCCAGCTGGTCAAGTAAACCAAGATTTTGGCAAGTGATTGTTAATTATATTTTCTCATCTTGTGAGTTTCTAATACTCACAAATCATCTCACAAAACTAGACACCAATGATACAGAGGTCTACATGTGAGCTAGTTACCTGGGATTCCTTTACACCCAGTCCACACATACAGGCATTTCTGGGGGCATAATTACTCTGGATATGCTGGGGAGGCAGCAAAGTTCTAGGTTTCCCTTATAAAAAAACAAGGATATTTTGCCTTTGATCTTTCAGAGGGGATGCTTTGAACTATTTGAATATAGTAATGGGTGCCCTAAAAGAAGCCTAAAGGAGAAAATTACTAACTTTCTAAAACGTAATGAGAAAGTATTATTTTTTCCTGGTCTGGCTTTCACCTTTCACAGAAGTAAAAAAGGTGTCTGCTCTGTATGTCTGGGTTGTCCTGCAACCAGCCGGCACCACGGAGGTTGATAGGGATCTACCTTACTTGGAGTGTAAGCTCTAAACAAGAGCATTGCACTTTGTAGGTTGTATTTAACAACTGGTTCAAGCCAGAGCCTCTTAAAGACACGATTCTCAGCAACTTCCCTCCGTGTCCTGAAATTAGACATTAACATAATAAGGAAGTTCAGATACTAACTTAATCTAACTTAATGAACAAGCGCACGTTCAATTAGTCTCTGAGGTACTCTGCACTGATTCATGGAATCGGAAATCTCTCCCAGAGTATCAATACTCTTGCTGTCAGATGGCAGCAAGTCTATTAGTTCCAGTTGTGCCATGTCCTGAAACTAATTCATCTCAACCTGCTGTGGCTGTTGGCTGTCAGAATTTCTCAGGTAAAATGTGTCGGTATTTCTCTTTTGGAGAAAGTGTCACCAATTCCTCTGCATATGTCCACCTGGTGTGTCACGTTTGTCTCTGACCACAGGATATTTCTTGTGACATTGATGTTTGCAGTCATTGCTTTTTATTATAGATATTCTCGCAGCAGTTTTTTACAAAATCGTGACAGCTCCCAGTACCCCAGATTATGTTTCCCTTTTACCTTCCTCCCACCCCATCTTTTTTCCCATATATCTGCTGGTTGCCATGACTTTGACATGAGTTCCTAATAAGTGCTCAAGAGCAGGCACTCCTGTTTTCGGTTTTCTGTTGAATAAAATGTCAGTAAGTAACAAGTCATGTTATGTTGGTATTGCTCTGTTATTTAACAGTACCAAGTACGGATCAGAACTGGCATCCATTCCTGTATATTCTTTAACATATTTTCTACTAGCCTTCTGAGGCTGGAGATAATGGAGGTTACAGTTACATGACTAAACTTATATTTCAGAACAGAATGGTTAAATACCAACCTGATAAATGTCAGACATTACTATATCAGGTATACCAGGCCTAGGATATTGAATCAAATTCGGAATGTCATCCTTCTAAGCTGTTATGTTTTCTAGCAACACTGTCTCAGGAGAATGAGAATACTATAAATACATATCTGGTATAAGGGACTGCTGACTATATTTTCCTTTTCTATCCAGGACATGCAAGTTTGTTTCTCCTTTGTGTTGGGAACATGCACAAGTCTTACCGCTTCCTTAATAGCATTTTTTGGGGGGGGGTCAGGACAAATCTCTAGTTCTTCTCTTAGAATTTCCAGTCCCTAAATGAGTTTCCTTCATCCATTTTTCATTTCATTTTTCAAAACCGTCTTAAAAGTGACCACTCCAGTGTCTTTAAAGACAGTATTAACAGCTTAAGCATCCATATGGGGATAAGAGCTTGCCCCAGCCCTAGTGTGTTAAAGATTAGCAGTAAAGACTAAGGTTATGGTATGTAAATAGTTTTAATTACATTTTGTAAGAAACATGTTTGTAAGAGCAGTTTAGACAATCAAAGTCCATATTCTCTTTTTACTTTCGCTTTTTATCTGCCCAATTCACATAAAATCTGACAAATGGACTTGAACTATGTCCCTACTGTTAAACAGGAGAGCATGCCTCCAACCCCCAAAACTTTTCTAGGTTTACATTAATTTGCAAAATTAATACTGAAAATCCCTCTTTACAGTACTATTTTCCAGGTCCCTGTGGCTGGCAAACACTTTCACCTCAAACTCTTGGGAATGAGAGCATGAACCTTTCTAGCTGCGGGGCTGTCTGCCACTGCCTCCCTCTGCTTTTGAGGGCACTGACATTTTGTTAGCGTTTGAGACGTGCACAAGGACTCTGCCACTGCCCTCCACAGCTCAGGTGGCAGAAAACTTTGTGTGGGACTGCTTTTACATGCCTCTCTTAACTCCTTCGGTGTCTCAAAAGCTTTGTCAGTAGTGGTGGTGCTTCTCTCTCAAGCACTTTGCCACGTCGTCTGTTTTGTAGGGCAGCAGGCTTAGAAAGCTGGTTCTGGCAGCTCCATCAGGCACAAATTTGCCTACAACATTCATCTCTCCAAGGAATCTTTAAACCCTTTCTTGTCTGTCAAGCTAGGTATCCTAATGATAACATCAACCTCCCTCGTGTGATCATTTCCTAAACCATTCTAGAAAATGAGCTGGATTAATGAAGACTTATTATTTAAATTGCTGAAGCTACCCAGCTCATTTTGACTGAACACACAAGCTTCTGTCACGACTGCTGCAACTGGAATGGATGTCTATCGGTCCCTAAGCATCCCGCAAGTCCCAGTTGCAAGATTATATACCTTAGTTTAAAGCTTATAAACTAAAGCAGCTATGACTAAATTTCTGAGAGCGTGCTCATATGCTAAGATAGTTGTATATGAGAGTGCAAAGATCTGTGTAGGTTAATTTGCTGTGATGAAAGCTCCCTAAGTTAAATTTGGTTCAGATATCTGTGCTGTCCATTGCCATCTTCAGCAAAGTTATGCCCTTAGTACATTTTAGTTTTGGTCCCAGACTTTGTTCTGTGGAGCACACAGAGCCAAGACATTTGAGTGAAATCTGTTTCATTCCCTGTCTGATATCTCACTGACCGCCATGGCTTAACCTGGCTCTGCACCAGCTCCTGGCTTTTTCCAGAGCTCTGGAAAGCTGTGTTTCCCCACACTGGCCAGCCTTACAGCTGATACTGTCAGCTAACAGCAGCTGCGGCACAGAAAATGTTCTCAGGTCTTGTACTTTGAAGTCTATGGATGGCACTTGTAACTATCACTCATCTCTGAAACGGGCTCCCCAATGCTGAAAATGTTTACAGAAATAATTTGCTGTGGATAGGAAAAAAATGCTGGCAGTTTAATAGTAAATAAAAAAAATTTCATTTCAACTGTTGAGGGATTCCATCTTCAATGTGAAAATGTTACAGGTCTCAGCAGTCCTGTTACCCTCAACAGACTCAGCATTTCCTTGTTTTAGTACGATTACATTTGAAATGAAAAGTTAAGATTTTCAAAAGTACCTTTGCTTTTTGTTTTCTTTTAGTTTTAACCTCTCACTTCAAATAAGAGGAGGCTGGTAACATCGTTTGCTCTGTTTCTTAGATACTACGTTAGGCATTTGCCTGATTTTTCATTTTACCTTTTCCTCTTTATGCTTTGATTTTTCATGTCACACAAATGACACAGTAGCCCTAAATATAGCAGAAGATTGCTCATGAGACTCTCTTAAATTAATCTGATGAAAAGCATTGATTAAACTTAGTCCTTGACTAAAAATTAAATCTTCTTTTTTCCTCTTTGTTTGACTCAAGGTCAATTTTAAGCACCTTTGTCATTCTTCGACAGATAGGCAAAATGTTTTGGAAAATATTTTGAGAAGGAGATATAGTATAGAAAAAGCCTTCTTCCCACACAATCTTAAACGCCCGGGGTTCAATCCTGCAGCACACTGAAAGATCGCATCTATAAGCTGTTTCTTAAACTTGGGATCTCTTATATGTAAGATTAAGTGCATGTTTAAGTATCTGAAAACTTTGTTTTGTCTACTTAATTGAATTAGCCTTCTGTATGGTGATATCACACTCAATTACACTCTGAAAGAATTCCTGGCTCATTTTCAGCCACTGCAGTAACAAAGCCTCCCTCCAAGGGGGAGATAATGCAGGAGATATACTAACCAAGGAATCCCCCACCAAATTCAGCACGTAGCCTGCCCTGTTATTTCTTCGCTGCTGCTTCTTGGTGCAGAACACCAGGCCTTTAGGGTAGATCTCCAGGTCATGTAGACTGGACATATGGCATGAAAAAAACATTAATCCCTATCACAATTCTGTGTATTTTCAACCCCATTTTCTTTGTAAGCCTGTGGGAGAGATGCTAAGTGAAAAATGACCTGAGCGGGATCTTCTTTACAGTACGTCAGGTTGACGGGAATTCAGTATGAACAATCAAACAATTTTACTCTTCTGTCTTTAACACAGGATACAGAAATAAGGAAAAATAGTATCCTACACAGATATAGTACAAAATCAGAATAATATTTCCTGATTCAAGTACCAGCATGGGGAAAATGGGAGAAAAACTTAGCTCTGTAGTCAGCCATTTAGATGGTGCTTTGGCAGAGAGAAAGGCAAGACTTCTGCTGAAATAAGGAAAGAAATATGGGGAACATGGAGATCAAAGCCAGCCTACACTGTAGGAGGACCAACTGGCAATGGCTGGTGTCTCCGTGATGTATTTATTTAAATACAAATGTATTCAAATAGTAATAGTTCTACATTTCTAAAGCTCTCTCTTCCATTTGCATATTGATCTTGCATAATTTTGAATGGGACTAAATTGCTTCACTAATTTTGATGTCAACTACTAATATTTTTAATGAAGCTGCCAAAAAGTTACAACCATAATTTGCCCAAAATTACTGTTATGAACTTTGCTACAAGCTACTGACTGAGTAAATAAATTCAAAATTCTAGTGGTGTAATTTATCTCAGACTTTCTGCAGTTAAGGTCCTATGCAATACCTCATGAAGGTAGAAAACTGATATAGTGTTAAAATGACAATACTGGAACAAATTATTCAGATTCTCTAATTATGTTACGTTTGTTAAGACCTTGAAACTAATATCTGCAGCATACCAGCACTGTATAATGCTAAGACTGTAGACTTCTGGCTTTGAGAAAAAAAGATATATATTTGACAGACAATATTTATTTTCATTATTAAATGAGCCATTTAAAAGACAGGTTAGGTCAGGAAACAACGGGGACTATTGAGACAGAAGCCAGAAAAAAGAGCAGTGTAAAATATTTTTTCAGCAAGAAGATTTGGGTTGTCATGAAAATTTTCCCCAGCACAGTGTTAGAATGGTTAAACCCAAACCAAAATGTTTGGCAACTATGCCCTGCTTGGAAATATTTATAGAAGGCTAATACTTAGCAGGTGGTAAAATTTTCCTACCAAGGATCTCCAAACATTAATAATCAAACTTCACAAAAAAATCATGTGCAGCTTTTCCAGATGTGTCTGCTCCCGCAGGCAGGCGGTTCGACGCCCCACAGAGCCAGCCTCCACTGGGTGCCCCCAAAGTGTTCCCTGTCCCATCCAGAAAGGAAATCCTGGGAAAGCTGGTGGGGTAATCAGAGATGTACAGAGGAGCAGGGCGCCCTGCTTGCTCTGTGCTTGTGTACCCCAACTTCTAATCGAGTCTAATGGAGTCTCTGATGGAGACATCTAACAAACCCACAGAAATCAGCACTAAGACAAACACAGAGACCTGTCAAATCTATTCCTGTGACATTGGTAAGCACCGTATGCTTTGGAGAAATGAGGGAGATACAGAAAGGTTAGAAAACTTACTTAAGGTTACACTGCCAGTAACTGGCAGAGACGGAGCAAGAATCCAGTGTTGACTCCCAGCCTTCTGTTTGCATCACCAGTGCGGCTTTTATCCCAGGGAGGTACCGTGGAAATGGGAAATGAGACGCTGCAAAGGTATTAGACAGCTGAACAGATTGTAAGTGCTCTGGACAATCTTGTGATTACAGCCCTTGTGAGCTTTGTTTCACTGCTGGGTAAATTGGATTAAACAATTCTGAACAGGTACGTGACACCTAAGTGGGTGTAAAGTGGAAGGAACAAACATTTTTCCATCAAAGAATATGCAAGATTTTCCACAAAAATGAATAAAACTTATTTTCATTCTGAAAAGTTCTTTGTACGAACCTGTGAACAAACCTAATTGTTGTGGAGGAAGAGCAAGTTGTTATAGAAACACAGTGAGACAGATAAAGAAATGTCAAAAGAAGTGGTGGGATGGCCTTAGGCTGAGTACCAGTACTTAGTGATTAATATAATTCACTGTGATTAATATAAGTCTGTAAAAGAACGATCAGTGAGGTGGCAACATTTACAGGATGACAAAATTGTTTGGGATAATTAAAGCAAGAGAGGACTGAAGAGCATAAGTGAGATAGCTAAGCTGAGCATCAGATGGAAATTTATGTGGTATTGCATTTTGGAAGATTTGCTTGAACTCCTTATGCAGATGTCAGAGCTCAAAGTTAGTGACAACCAGTAATAAAGAAAGTTTTGAGTGAAAACTTCAGTGCAAATCTAGGAGTGGCATGGAGGAAGGTATGGATTTATATCCTAAATAAATCTGTAGTATGTTTATTTGAAACATTTCAGTTCTGGTTATTACATAAAAAGAATGAGCAGCAGAAAAGAAGAATTTAGAAGCAACTGGGAAGACTGACAGTAAAATTTCCACATAAACTTGAAATTAGAATTATCTAGGCAAGAAGTGAATGGGTAACTGTAGAAGCGCATAGTAAAAACAGTAAAGGTAAGATATTTCAAGGTCTTGTATTTTTAATTATAATGCAAGAGCAAGGAGATGTTCAATCAAATAGAAAAGATAAAATGGATCATATTTAAATAAATACAGAATGGATAGTGGATAGCAATAGATGCAACAGTAGACTATAATCCTGAGCCCAGGAGTATAACCAAATGGAGGCATTTATAAGTCATCTATGTCTTCAGTTAAAACATACTACAGTATGCATAGGACTAAAGAGGAAGGATGGTAAAAATTATCATACTTCAGGGACTTAAAAACAAACATTAAAATAAGGAAATGAACTGGTTATTTCATTTTTGTACAAAGAAGGTTTTGTCTTCCTCATCTGAAGTATCTGGGACTGTCAACAGCTGCTGACATGATCCTAGATTAGATGGTGTCATCTAGTCTACCTATTTGAAAGTCAAAGGTGCTAATTAGAGGAAACAAGATCATGGGCATATGAACAATAGAAAAGCCCAACAGATTGTGTCACTTTCATATTTTGGATGATCAGACACTTCATTTTGTTTAATCAGGAAATTTATTTTTCGCAGGGGATATGTAAAATGGAACATAATAATTAGTTTAGGCAGTATGTTCATCCTTAGATTCAGATATTTCAGTATATAATGAGCACTTTTATAGTTATTCCCATCCTTAATCAGCAGGAGACAGACAATGTATAGGCATGGAGAGGTTCCTTTATCAGTGCTGAAGAGCACATGACCTATATATCCCTGCCATCTGCCCATCTTTTAACCCAAGGTAAATCTGCCTCAGTAAAGTACTTCATAAAAGGAAATGCAGCTATGGCAAATTTATTAACAACCAGAAATACTCAATTGTTATATAAACATCAGAACAAGGAGCAGAACAAAGTGGTTTTGCTCTTGCACTAGAACCATGCCTGTACCTATCTGAACAAACCAGAGGCCAGAAATATGCCCCTTTAAAATAAACAATCATTTGCAAAATGACAGGTTACCCCACGGAACCACAGAGATTCTTGTCTCCATTTTTAATTGTTTTGTTCATGCCTGCTTGAATCTCTGGGATCCCCATCCTGGAGAAGAAAAAAAGAAAGTGCCTAAAGAGTGTCCAAGCTCATAGTCTTGTCCTTTTGTCCTCTTGAATTTATGTTTTTTCCATTTCACTAATACTGCGGATGTCTGAAACCTAAGAAGTCTCATGCGCTGTGTCTTGTCACTTGATCTTATTTTTTGATGGGCTCAATTCAATGTGATATAAAGGACATAAATCTCCTGGAAGTCAGCTTTCACTTTTTGATGTAATTGGACTGGAGGTCAAAATTAGGCACCACAGACCGTGAGAGGATGTCAATTACACGGTTCAGTTTTAAAACCTTTTTTAGCATACACTCCCTTCAGAAAGATTCACAGGCCGTGGGCGCTGAGCAGGCAGAATACATGGCTAAAGGGAGCTGTGTGGTGACCTGGTCCTCTTGGTCGCGAGTGATGCAGCAGTACCTCAGGTTACACCATCATGCAGAAGTGGCTGCCCTGGCTGCAAATGTGAACCCCCTATTTGGCTGGGGCTGCCTCTAACTCAGTGTAACTGGGTGTAAATAACCATGAGTTTCCTCATCTTCTTACAGCAACCTTTCCCCCACCCCGTATTATTTTAACAACTTATTAAAAGGGTCGCCTGGACCCTGTGAAAGGGTTAGATTTTGGCAGGACAGGGTCACACATTGCCTCATGGACAGTGGAGTTTGTAGAGACCTTGCTGTGCACTGAAGAGTTTACTTTTTTTCTCATAATGAAGAACAGTATTGAGCTTTGTGTTTAAAAAGCAGACCAACTAGTATTTAGAGAGTTGCATTGAAGTAGCTCACTGTCGCTCTTCGGTCCATGTTTATATCCAGGATTCTCTTTTCCCCTAAAACCCAGCTACTGATTCCTACCTCCCACTATATTATGCAGCAGGTAGTGAAAGGAAGCTGGGTCCCCACTTTGCTGAGGATCTTTCCAGCCAGGAGCGCTCCGGTGCAGCCAACAGCTGCAGCATGGCAGCTGAACTGGGACCCCTTTGCTCTCCTGCCAGAGCTGACCATGCTCTACCTCTGCGTTCTGAAGACAGTCAAGTCTGCTTGCACTCCACCAGGGTTAAGAAAGTGAGAGACATCAGGCAGAAGGGAAGACACGGGCAAGTTTCTGCTCAGCCATTTGCTGCTCCGTAGTATGGAGCTGCACAGCATCCCTGGAGAAACGAAAGAGTCATTTTGGACCTCCTCAGGCATTAAAACTTATTTAGAAACATCTTCATCCTCTACTGTATGTTATAACCTGTGCTTTTGAGACCAGAAGTTGATTGGAATTAAGTTAGTGAGAGTCCTTATTATAGGATGTTCACAGCCTCGCTCCTTCAATGTGAAGGGATTCTAATCTGAGAGTTTGGTCTTCCGTCATGGAAACAAATCTTATATTTATACTGAGTCTTTTCTTAGTTCTGTATTTTAAAACCAATACTTACAGCATTTCAGAGTTTAATTTTAGGCTTTTAGTACTCCTAAGGTTTCTTTGTCCTCTCTTTGGCCCAAAAATATATAGCACTTTTCTTTACTTGAACCTATAAATAAAAATGCTTTCCTCTTAATCTCAGAGTCTGTGTCTCTCTGTCCGTATCAGTCCTGATCAAAGGCAACACCTTTGAACTTCAAAATCTTTTCAAACAGAATATTCCCATATTATTCTGTGTACATCATTCTGATCTTTAACTCATTTCATACTTTATTCTCATGCCTACGTCTGATCCCTTCTCTCTCTGTTCAGCTCTCCTTGCAGTCTGCATGAACCTCACTCCACGTCAGTGTCTGTCTTGTCACACTTGACTCCCACTGCTGGGACCTTCTCTTTAATGGACAGTTCAGGTTACCAGAGTTTCCTCATTTCCCTTTGAGCAATCCTTTCTGAGAAATATCACCCCTTTTAACTCAGCTATTACCACCTACCAGTAGTAGGGCTTTGGGGATTCTTTTTTTTTTTTTTTTAAAGCTATACCTTTGTTGCATTTAAAGTCTATAGATTTTAATAGCCAAGTCATTAAAAAGTCACAGAGGGAAAGGTGTAAGAGCAATATACAGAATCTTAACTTGGCTATTAGAGAAGAGTGGTTTCTAAACATTAGAAGTATAGTCAGTGAGACACTGCCCGGGGCCCTGGAAACACTCCAACCTGCAGTGTGTGAGTTTTTTCAGGGTGGCAGCAGGGTGTGTGCAATTACATCTCTACCTGCGGTTCAGCTTAGATGATTGTTGTGGTTCAGTTCAGCTAGCTAGCAGTGCCAGGGACAAATGCCACAAGCGAGAGGTCACACACCACGATCATTAGACAGTTGCCTGACACAAGGATGTAGCAAGGACCTTCCAGTCTCTTTAGGGCCAAAGTGCCTGTGCTGTTCTGTGCCACCTTACCTCTCCCTTTGCCTCTCCTTTTACCTCTCCTCTCGCAGGAGAGTTTCTAAGATGTTTCCGCAAAGTCTTTTTTATGATGGAGTGATTAGAAGATGAGGCTCATCTGCTCTGTTTAAATCAGGTTCAGCAAGGTTAAAGAAGCTGCTTTAACTGTTGTCTGGCAGACTGGAGGGAGGATCTCCATTTGTCTGGCTTTGCTGATTTCAGATGTTCCTTTCCCAGAGATCCGGCTGTTTTGATAAGGACCGGGGAGACTCGGGTCCCAAGTCCTATGTTTCTGGGGGGTTAATGATCAGTTAGCCTGGCTCTTGTGATCCGAATTGATGGATGCTGCCAACTTGCTGTGCAATCAAGAAATCCCCATCCAAAAGTGCTGTTAGGACACTGCAGCTCTGGACTTAAAACTGGTGCCTGGAGGGCTCCAGGACTGCCTTTGTCCTTCCTGGGTCGGATGTACTGCTTTGTCAGACGCCAGTTTAGCAAATTAGGATTGTGTCTCTCTATAGCTTGTGAATAACCAGGAGCAGGGTTTCTGAATTTGGGATGCAGTTAATGGGTTTCATTGTGATTCTTGAAGTCTAGTGATTCATAAAGACACCCCAGTTTAGGCTCCCAGAGGTGTATGCAGTACTTGCAAAAGCAAAAAGTAGTAAAGACTAATATTTGTCTATAAAGATTTGGTGACTCAATCTGTAAAGGGAGCTCAACTGAGAATTGCCATTTCTAAAATAAATTCCCTCCATGACTGCATTACAGGTTACTTTATTGGGAGACCCTAAGACACATAAATAAAAGCATGTAATGTCAAATTTCATATCAGGCTATTTAATTTCACAATGAGCAAAGACAAAATTTGAAATATGCGTAGAATAAGTTTTTTGTGTCAACGTACAATGGCAAAATACTGAATCATAGAATCATAGAATCATAGAATCATCTGGGCCGGAAGGGACCTCCAAAGGCCATCTAGTCCGACCCCCCT
>JAOQGH010000001.1:116644634-116791715 GCA_025769975.1 Gallinago jamesoni | reverse complement strand
AACAGTTTGTAGCCATCAATGGCCACATTCCAGTCATAGGACTCATCCCACCAGGTTTCTGTAATAGCTACTATGTCGTAGCTTTCCTGTAGCAGGAAACCAATAAAAACCCCTAAATAAGCCCCCATGGATGAAACCCTGTGCTTAAAAACCCAATTGCTTTTTGATGAGCCTGAGAAAAATGTTGTTTTTTCCTCCAGCCCAAATTCTGTCAAAAAGATATTCATATATGTATGCTCTCTTGACTGTTTGGTAGGAAGATTGCTACAAGCCTTGCTTATCCAGATATTTGTGATGTGTGTGTTATGACATCATCTCAAAATATATTGCTGGCAGTAATGGAAGTTTGTAGAAAGTATGGAATTTTATGTTCATATTGTTTAATTTTTTCTGATTTATGCACTAAATTTGAGGATTCTCTTGTCTAGCATCCTTGGTGATGGTTTATGTGTATGCTATCACTGAAGATGTAATGATGAATATCTCTAATGGGCAGAGGGAGGGAAGTGCCAGTAATATTTACAATATCTTTATAATATTGGGTGACTTGCAGTTTATCTATTCACTGTCTACCTACCTAATATCCAAGAGTTAAATCAGAAGAAGGCAGTAAAGAAAAATTACATGGGAGATGAAACAATGGGAAAAATATCATTCCCTAAGGAAAATAGCAGAGTAAAGGAAAAACCCACAACTATATGCCTGACTTCATCCAGTCCAGGAGTGTTTACTCTTCCCAAGGCTTGAAATAAAAGAGAATGCCTAAACCTCACAAATTTTCATTTCAGGAATAAGGAGTGGGTGGTCAGCAAATGGAAGCTGATTGATAGCCACATGAGAGAGAGGTGGGAGGGATACGGATGCAGTGAGTATAACAGCTTGTTAATTCAGAGGTGAGTAGAAGTAGGTATCCTGGAGCTAAGGCGGGTAGAGATTAAGACAGGGTGGGGAGATGTACATTTGTGGACATAAGTCACTGTCTGAGTACGCTTTCCCAAGTATTCATTTCTGGGAAATGAATTAACAGTGCTGTGTTTCGTGGTGTCAGTTTGGGATGACATTTTTAGCTTGGTTGGGTACCTAGACCCCTTCTGGCATGGTGATTTGATTACCTGGTTTCACCTGGGCAGGAATGCAGGGAGCCATACCTATCAGTGCAGTCCAAGGAGAAAAAATAGACATTGTTTCCCTAGGACACATACCTATATGAAATTAAATCCTGTGTAAAATGATGTACATAAACCACTGAAAATATTTCAATAGCAACTGATTCAAATTCTAAAACAGTCGGTAATTTCTTTTGAAAAAGTAAATTGCAATCCAGACAAGAGACTTATTTACTGAGTTACAAGCCATATTCAGATATAAGTTTTTTCAAAAGGAAAACTATAATCATGATTATTATTATTAAAATTCTAGTGCTGCATCATAAGTCCTCATAAATGCAGTAGTATTTGATTTATAAGAACCTGCATGTAGTTCCCTGTATTCCAACTAATAAGTGTTTGAAACGGAAAGAAGAAGATTTTAATGAGAGTACTTCTAATGTAATAGAAGTTCCACTTTTTACCTCTGGAGTCTGTAACAAATGCCAGGTTCACAGGTTTTTTTTTTTTTGCTTTCACTCCTGTATGCTTTTCAGCAGCCTAGTGTAGTTCTGGACTTCATGAACCTGGTGTTGTCCCGACGTCATTCTGGCTAGGATGCAGGAGAGGTTTTTTGATCCGTCAGAAAGGTCTCTGTAAGGAGACTTTGTTCAGGTAATGTCTCATTCACATCATGACTTCCCTGGCTGTATGGATCCTTAGCTTATGCTCTCATCCTTACTGCCAGGTGGAGTTTACTTGTGTCTCTTAATTAGCTGACCCACACTGGCCTATTTCACATGTGTCTCTTACCTCTAGGAAGAAACTGAAGGACCAAGCCTTCTTTTCCAGCACTGCTTCCCTCCCCTGGACATATCAATCCCTCTGGAAGGGTAGCAGCTGCTACGCTGTTGATAGTTATTGCTTGTGGACATTTGCAACCTGCTCTATGAAGATTGCTATTGTCATGCAAGTGTTAGATAGAAAATGGAGCTAAATATTTTAGGCCAAATATTGACCACATTTAAGAAGTGTGCAGGGGTGGGCAAACAGCAAAGGCTAGCCTGTCCCGTGCACACTGTCATTGCTGTGTAAGTGAGGATACCAATATCTTCATATTTTCCCCTAAACTGTCTGGTAGCTTTGGGCCTGGAGCACATTCTGTACCTTTCAAAGGCATGGCACTTGCTGTCCCTGAATCTGCTATCTACTGATCATCACCAGAAGCATCCTGGCAGTTAGTACTTTTAGGCACCCTAATTGCCTTTAGGAGTTACAGATTAACTTGCTTCCTTATCCTTATGCCTCCTTATTGGATTGTGCACTTCAGTGAGAGCCTACAGTATGTCTCTCCATGTTGAAAAAAGTAATAGTCCAGTTTAAAGTCCAGGAAACAAACAGTTTGCTATTTTTTTTTTTTTCTGCCTAAGCAACTATTGATACTGCTCCTGATAATAGTTACCCATATTCACCCATCAGTGCTGCAAGGGGCAGCTGGTGATGAATCTGACTGGGAAAGAACCATGAAAAACATCTTCATTAACACAAGATTACCCCAGACTTATGATTGAAATTTCACTTTTCTTTTCTGGAAAGAATTTCTTCCATATATCGTTAAATTGAATGTGCTTGAGCTTGTATTGTGTGGTACTGAATGTTTAAGCTAAATACTGAGTGTAATGCAAATTTGTTCTGTAAGTTGCAGTTTGCTGTTTGAAGATGAGGCAGTTGTAGCTCATCTGAATAATGGTTTTGTTCTTAACTGAGCTAACGGTAGCACTGTCCCAAAGCACCAAATTATGAAGCAGGAGAGCATGTAGGAGTTTAATTTGTAAGTTTATGAGAGGGTACAAAACCAGCTCATCTGTTAGGAATGTGTAAATGAAAGACAAAACTGGTGGATCTAATAATCATGTTCAAGAGTAAAATGTTTAGGGACTGTAATAGTTGGAAAATTACAGGAATCTCTCTAGGTTTCCATGAAACTGAAGCCGCTCTGGAGAAGGTGAATATTTCCATTTGTACTGTATATTCTTCAAAAAAGAAAGGATATTGCAATTATGATTAACAGATAAACTTTTTAAGGGAGCAAGCTAGTAAGAGGTTAATTTTAATTTTTCAGGTAGTAATGATTATTTCTAGACATACTAACTCAGTAGAAACCAGTTGCCAAAAATATCAAAAAAACATTCCTATGCTTTACTGAGGCAAATAAAGATAATATATATAACTAGGACTAATTTGGTGAAAAGTGCTAACTATGGTAAATGTATTTATGTTAGGTTCAGTTATCATGTTATAGTTGAAATTCGTCTTTTTCTTCAAATCTTCTTGCCTACATGTAGGAGCATGGCCTCTCATGTATGGCTTCAGCCTTCTGATCTGTACTTATCTGTTGCTGAAACTGCACATTTGGTTGCAAAGTCTGGTTACATGGTAATATGCTTTGGGGTTATCATGGCCTCCAAATCTGCTTTTGTAATTTTTTTTTTTGAAGTAACTTTGAAATATGCTGAGTTTGTTTATTTCTTAAAATGGGGCTGCATTTTCTTATTTTCTTTTTTTTTTTTTTTTTTTGTAATTACAGTGTGTGAACAGATCATTAGGGACATGGCAGGTGTCCCGTGTATCCTAAGCATTTCCTCAGTGGTGGTCTGATGGTCACCACTCGTCAGACTGTCTCTCCAGCATTATGAAGTTGGTAGTGGAGCAGGTGACCTGCCTGAGCCCACGCTGCCACCCCCTGTATTCTCTCCCTTTTTTTCCCCTTGTTTTTGGATGCAGACCTGTACTGCTAGTAAGATCTGTTCCCTGCTCATTCCTGCTCACGTTAGCTGAGACAAGAGGTGCTCCGCCTATCAAAGAAACACACACTTTCTGTGAGTTCTGCTGCCTGTCATGATCTTTTCATTTCCCCTTGTAACAATAATGGGGAATACCATATCATCATAGGGTGTCTTTGCCCAAGAGATTGCAGGGCTGATTGACGGGGCTTTAAGCAGGATGTGAAGGAGGAGGGGGATAGTAATATCAGGCTTGTCTGTGATGAGCTGTGGGGTAACACATCAGGGTAGTTAAAGTCAACAAGTAAACACCTGTGAGATACCTCAAGGATTGTTCCTCAAAGGTGACACAGCCAACAGCCCAGCTGAAGTGCCTCTAGATGAATGCACGCAGCGTGGGCAACAAACAGCAGGAGTTGGAAGCTACTGTGCTGCTGGAAAGCTATGGTAGAGTGGCCGTTACTGAAACCTGGTGAGATGAATCCTACGACTGGAGTGTGGCTATTGATGGCTACAGGTTGTTCAGAAGGGTCAGGCAAGGAAGGAGAGGCAAAGGTGTTGCCCTCTATGTTAAGGAATGTATAGAGTGTGAAGCGATGTCCCTGAAGAATAGACAAGAGGAACTGGAAAGCTTGTGGGTAGGAATTAGAGACCGAGGCAACAAGGGGAACCTTGTGGTTGGTGTCTACTACAGGCTGCCTGATCAAGCAGAGCCTACTGATGATGTCTTCTTACTCCAGCTACAGGAAACATCGTGCTCAAAGGCTCTTGTCCTGCTGAGGGATTTCAACCACACTGACATCTGTTGGAAAAGCAACACAGCAAGTGGTAGACAATCTAGGAGGTTCCTGGAGAGCCTTGACAATGACTTCCTAAGGCAGGAAATAGACAGTCCCTACTTGAAGGGATGCAATACTGGACCTGATAGTCACCAGTGCAAATGAGTTCATCAGGGAGATCAAGACTGGAGGCAGCCTGGGCTGCAGAAATCATGCCCTGGTGGAGTTCAAAGCCCTAAGGGGTATGTGACAGAGAAGGAGCATAGTCGGGACTCTGAATTTTGAGAAAGCAAGCTTCCAGCTCTTCAAGGAGTTAGTCAAAAGGACCCGCTGGGAAATGGTCCTCAGGGACAAGGGGCAGAACAGAGCTGGCAGATCTTTAAGGATGATTTCCATAGAGCATAAGAGATGTCAGTCCCCAGATGTAAGAAATCAAGCAAGAAAGGCAAGAGACCAGCATGGCTGAGCCATGACTGAAACTTTAGTTTTAGTCAAACTAAAAACCAAGAAGGAGCTGCACAGGCAGTTCAGGCAGGATCAGATATCCTGGGAAGAGTATAGGGATATTGCCTGGTTATGTAGGGACAAGGTCAGGAAGGCCAAGGCACGGCTGGAGGCACCTGGCAAGGGATGCTAAGAATAACAAGAAGGGCTTCTACAGGTATGTCAATCAGAAAACGCAGATTAAGGAAAGCGTACCCCCCCATGATGAGCAAGAATGGCAAACTGGTAACAACAGATGAGGAGAAGGCTGACATTCTCAACAGCTGTTTTATCTCAGTCTTCACTATCAACCCCTCTCCTCACACTGCCTGAGTTGAAAGACCAGGCAAAAACAGGGGCTATGAGAATGAAGAACTGCCCACTGTAGGAGAAGACCAGTTCGAGATCTTCTAAGGAATGTGAAGGCACAGAAGTCCATGGGACTTGATGAAGTCTATCCATGGGTCCTGAAGGAGCTGGCATATGAAGTTGTCAAGCCATTTTCCATTATATTCCAAAAGTCATAGCAGTCCAGTGAAGTTCCCACTGACTGGAAAAGGGGAAACGTAACTCCCATTTTCAAAAAGGGAAAAAAGGCAGACCCAGGGAACTACAGACTGGTCAGTCTTCCCTGTGTGCCTGGCAAGATCATGGAGCATATCCTCCTGGAATTGCTATTAAGGCACATGGAAAGTAAGGAGATGACTGGTGACAGCTAACATGGCTTCACAAAGGGCAAATCATGCCTGACAAATTTGGTGGCCTTCTGTGAATGCGCTACAGCATTGGTAGACAAGGGGAGAGCAACAGTCATCATCTACTTGGACAACTGCAAAGCTTTTGACACTGTCCCGCATGACATCCCGGTCTCTAAATTGGAGAGACATGAATTTGATGGATGGACCACTCAGTGGATCAGGAACTGGCTAGATGGCCACACTCAAAGGGTTGCAGTCAACAGCTTAATATCCAAGTGGAAGCCAGTGACGAGTGGCATTCTCCAGGAGTCAGTACTGGGACTGGTGCTGTTCAACATCTTTCTCAGAGACACAGACAATGGGATAGAATGCACCTCGGCAAGTTTGCTGATGACACCAAGCTGTGTGGTGCGGTTGACATGCTGGAGGGAAGGGGTACCATCCAGAAGGACCTGGACAGGCTTGAGAAGTGGGCCTATGTGAACGTCATGGAGTTCAACCAAGACAAGTGCAAGCTCCCACACCTGGGACATGGCAATCCCAAGCACAAATACAGCCATGAAGAGAAGGACTTGGGAGTGTTCATAGATAAGAAGCTCAACATGAGTTGGAAATGTGTGCTGGCAGCCCAGAAAGCCAACCGCATCCTGGGCTGCATCAAAAGAAGTGTGACCAGTAGGTTGAGGGAGGTGATTCTGCCCCTTTGCTCTGCTGTGGTGAGACCCCACCTGGAGTACTGTGTCCAGCTCTGGAGTCCTTAGCACAAAAAGGCCATAGACTTGCTGGAATGAGTCCAGCAGAGGGCCACAAAAATGATCAGAGGGCTGGAGCACCTCTCCTATGAAGACAAGCTGAGAGAGTTTGCATTCTTCAGCCTGGAGAAGAGAAGGCTCCAGGGAGACCTTACAGCAGCCTTCCTACAGTACGTAAAGAGGGCCTACAGGAGAGAAGGGGAGGGACTCTTTTGTAGGGAGTAAAGCGATAAGACAAGGGGCAACAGTTTTAAACCAGAAGAGGGGAGATTTAGATTTGATATGAGGAAGAAATTCTTTACTGGAGGGCAGTAAGATACTGGAACAGGTTGCCCAGAGAAACTGTAGATGCCCCATCCCTGGAAGTGTTCAAGGCCAGGCTGGATGGGGCTTTGAGCAACCTGCTCTAGTGGGAGGTGTCCCTGCCCATGGCAGGAGGGTTGGAACTCCTTGATCTTTAAGGTCCCTTCCAACCCAAACCATTCTATGATTCTGTGATGCTATGATTCTATGATCCCATGTTCCTATATGGTATGAATTTTTGAGATGAGATGAAGGGTTTTTAAATGTGATTAAAGTGTCAATCATCTCTGAAATTTGAGAAGCATCAAGCATCCGTCTGCCCTCGACCTCAGGCTGGCAGTGTCTCATTGCGACACAAGCACTCTTCTAAATATAGAGATAGGTAATTGCTTCCTGTATTTTCAAAAAAACTTTAATGGGGAATTCACTCATGTTGCTTTACGGCTCTGTCCTGCTGGCAGCACCTTCACTTGAACCACAACGACAGCAGGTAATTGTAACAGAACAGTCCCTGTCAAAACAAGGACGATTTACTATGGCAGTGGATAATGAAATGGAACAACTCATGCAAGCAATAAAGAAAAAGCACTGCCAGAAAGATAGAAAGGCATATTCAGACCTTTAAAGACCATAAAAACAATACAGTAAAAGAGTGAGCTGTTGAGTGTATCACAGCTCAGCATCTCAGGACAAAAGGAGAGCAAGCAGCATCTGTAGACTCGCTTTGCGTCTGGGGAATGCTTGCTGAGCAACAGTGATGATCATTCCCAGCATCATTAGCACCTCTTGCATCAAATCCCATCCTGGGAACTGCTCTATTCCAGTATGCTGACAGTTTCTGAGACCATCCTTTGTCAAACAATTTAGAAAATGGTGTAAGGAACAACTATGAAATATATTGCCTGTAGTCTTCCTAAATCCAAACAGTTAGAAGAGAGTTTTTGCTGTTGCCTTTAGCACTAGTGTTATTCAGTGTTCATGTGCGATTTGTCTCTTTTACTCCCTTCTTGCAGGTAATACAAATATCTACCCTTTTTTGGAATGCTTCTGATTTGTTGGGCATAGTAATGTGTGCTAGAGAGGAACTCCATCAGCTAATTTTGTCTGGCATGAAAGTCTGTCCTAGATGTGTTTTCTATTTTACTGACACTGTCCTAAGTGCTGTTTTATGCAAAAGAGTAAACAAGGAACACCCACCTGTCTACTGTACATAAATCATTTTTTTATATATAATACATGTATACTTCCATAATACTGCCTAAAAAGTGCACTGAATTCAGTGCTATTGCAGCACTTTACCGGAAGGATGCTCGAGCCGGTCTTGAATTAACTCTCACATCTGCTGCCTTGCAGCTCGGTGGTAGTAGCTTGGAGCACAGCTCAGGCTGCCAAACCCACCCGAGAAGCAGTTAGCACACAGCCAGATCTGCACTCCTGCACTTACAGTAGCAATTGCAGCGCTATCACAGATGGCAGTGTGGGCATACCTTGATCTTTCCAGTCCTTCCCCTTGCAGCAGGTTTGTCACCTAATTCACATCTCATTTGGTAGCAGCTATCTTTCTTTCTGGGGACATCTTTGCCGTATGTTTATGTGCACTTCTTTTTTCAAAGAACATGAAAAGGCAAAGTTCTTGACATGTTCTAGAAATACTACAGATGAAGTATAAGGATATATATACATGTGTAGAAAGGACTATTCTTTCACTTCATTACTCTTGGTATCTTCGCCCTCTGGTAAACCGCAGTGTTTTGTTCAAACACTGTGCTGTGCCTAAGACCTTCCAGTGACAATAGACATACCAGGAGCAGATTACTGCAAGGTGGCAAGAGGGAAGAGGTGAAGGCAGCCTAGTTCCCTACCCTCTGAGCTTTCCTGTCCCTCCTCCCCCCTGGAGTTTCTATTTTTATTTCTGCCACTGGGAAGGAGAAGCAAAACTGAGGGTTGTGTTCCTCTTTTTGCAGTTGCACAATAACATTTCCCGTAGGATCCTCCTGTGGACTGAATTGTTATCTAAGATTTGGTGTCAGGGGCATTATATATTATATTATTTGCTATGCAGTAACAGTAGTTTTTAATGTTAATTTCTTTCTCTACTTCCTGGCATTCAGGAGTCAGAAAGTACCAAAAGTAGCAAGAAAAGGAAGAAAAACCTCTTATTTTCCTGTGGGCAACAAGCTGACTTTTAAATAAAAGTTCATGCTATGTATATATATTCTCATGTGTTTAGCTCAGGCAGCCTACATTTATTACAGAGGCAGTGTCACCACTAAAATCTTTATAGTTTTGCCTTTGAGAGAAGATAAGATTACCATACTATTCCTTAGGTGTTCTCTTCCCTTAACTGAGGGAATATTTTCTGTATATTAACTACCTGCAAATGCATTTATATAGATTTTAAATGTTGACAACCGTAACATCTAGAATGTTTGCATATGATTAATTGCACTTTGGCAATGTGTATATAATGGGATACAAGTTATAGTCAATAGTACTTCACTATTTGAAACACGTTTGACAAAAATAATTGCTTTCTGTGTTTGTGTGTTGGTCTAACTAAGTGAACAGTCTCAAAGAATAGGAAAAATTCCAACCAAGCTCTTTCAGCTGTGTCTGGAAGACACCAACGGAGAAAATAATTTGTATTGCTCCATTCTCCTTGGATGAGAGTAGATATGGAATCTGTCTGTCCTTTTCTCTCTTCATTTCATAGCCCTGCTCCCTTTCTTCACATTGGCTTTTGCTGCTCCTGCTGTCCTTTGGCATCGCTGTTATGTAGCTCTGTTGGGTGCAGTAAGAAAAGTGATATATACCATTACGTAGATATATACATTATAAATTGGACAAATTTTTTTTTTGTCCACCACTTAGAAGTTTTAGTCTGCTTCTGGTAGCTGTTTTCAGATGAGACAAGAATATGGTTTAAGGCATAATTTTTCTTCTTTTTTTTTCCTGCACCACTTCATGTAATTCAATAAAGGTAGGAGTTTGTTTTATTTAGTGTCAAAAAGTGCTGTATTTTAAAATGAATCTAACTTAGACTTTGAGGAGTCTCCAATGGCTACTCCCTGGAGTGGAAGCACATGATGGAAAATGTTTGCAGAGCGTTTGGCTAGTAGCTGTGTGCCCTCAGCACTCACAGATTAAATGCCTACATGGCCTTTTGGTTGCTGCTGCATTATTGATGTGGAATGTGGTAAAAAAAAGCTGCCAGAAATGTGCAGACCAAAGGTTGCTAGAAAAAACACTGCTTCCTTGTTGTGTGACTTGTATATTTGCTTAAAGATGTTTTTGCAAGTATCTTTTAATGAGAAGAAAATACAACTATTACATGAACCAGTCATCTGTCAGGCTGGCAGTATGGACAGTCAAAAATTAATATAATTTAGATACGGGTTACAAATGCCTGGCAACAGTGAGTTTAGATTGACAGTGTGCATTAATTTGCCTGCAGTCCTTTCTCTGCAAGTTCCTTCTACAGCGTATCTGAGATTGACATCATATAACCTTTCTCATGGTTGTAACAGTCAATAGTCTCCTGTTAAAACCAAGAATTCCTAAATAAGGGAGAAAAAGAAGCACAGGAGCTTCTACCTGTCAAAAAGACTGCATACAAAGCATTTCATACATAGGAAAAGAATTTCACAAATCAGTCCTGTCTTCTACACTTTTAAAATAGCCAGCTCATCACTGAGCAGGGAGAAGAAAGAGAACTGCCACGGTGAGCAGACATGGCTCTGTGCTGCCCAGCACTCCCCTGCAGAGCTTTGGTTTTCTTGCCCACTTCCTGCACCTCAAGTGAAGACATAAAGTTTAAGCCCTTCCTGGGTCTGCAACCTGATAATCTTTCTGACGAGTGCAAATGAATTTTGGGTGCTGCGGGCTTTCTCTCCTCAAGATGGAAGTTGTGACCCATGAAGAGTTTTCCCTGCCTTCCATAAGGCAACAGGAACTGACTTTCTGGAATGGATCTGCATTCAAGAACACACTTTTCCAGCTGAACTGTGAAATGAATATGCTCCAGCTGATGCACCCTCCAGCTTCACATGCGAAATGTGACTAACCACTTCAGACAGGAAAAAAAAAGACAATTAAAGAATTAAACCTAAAAGTTAAAAAGAAAACTAAGGGATATATGGCATTGTTAAGCTGTATCACAGAATCAGTGATCTGGTACAGATTGATCCCTTTTATGAAAACAGAATTATCATTTTCTCTCTAGTTTCACCCATGTGATGTAGGAATGGAAATCTTCTCTTTTCATATTAGCTAGTAAAAAAGGAGAAATCCAGCTGTTTATTTAGATAACCAATGAGTAATACATGTGAGATATGGACTAATATGTTGGCAGAGGTGAGTGCAAGTTGCACTCTTATTCCCCTGCATGTGGTAATATTTATATTGTTATCCATTGGTACTTCATCATTTCTGATACTGGAATACCGGCTTAATTCCCCTGCCATTTATTTTGTTCTGTAATTAGTTGACTATCTTGTTGTCTATAAAAGTGCCAATGCCTTCACATGAACTTGCAAATGTATTGGATGCCTTTGTCAAGAAAAAAACCCTTTGTATGAATATTTACAAGGACCAAAGGCACTGTGAATATCAAAGCAAATTCCTGATTTTCAATTCAGACTTATGCTTGAAAGTACACTTTGGCATTGTTCACCTACGTTAAGCTAATATTTTCATTAAAATATCTTTGCTAAAGATATGAAAAAGATACATTTGTGACTCACTGGGTTGCCAGGCAAGATATGAAGGTGAAGGGAAATAAACAGATGTTTGGTGGAGGGAAATTAAAAAACAAACAATGAAAGCAGCCAGGTTGTAGCTTCTACTCATGTCACAAAGAAAGCTGGGCTGACATGGCTGGCTGCTGTTTTTAAAAAGGCAGAGGGCAAAAATGTTTTCAGTTCCCCCAGCAACCCCAATCAGCCTGAGCTTGTCTGGATCAAGTCACAAGAAGGAAATGCTCCTTTATTTCAAGGATTTCCCAGCAGTGAGCACCTCTGAGCAGTTAACAGAGACTGTACAGAGGAACTACACGGCAGATGCTATGTTCTATTTAGTGCTTTCTAAAATGAAAACCGAAACATCTTTTGCTCCATGTTGCACTGATAGTTTGCAAGTTGTCCCCATTAGTGAAATGATGTCAAAAGAAGTCCGCTGCTGACAGCAATTGCCAGGAAGCCGATCAGATGGTAAGAACAAATAAGAAATTTGGCCTTCTTACAATTTGAAGACAGGGAAGGGAGACCAGGGAGCTGTGTGATTGGTGAAATGTATAAACCCAAGTTTGCTGAAGCCAGAAGCTGTATCAGAAATGAATTTAATTAGTTTAATCTCTCATGTTTTCTTCATTTGTGTTTCTGCTGTAATCTATCATTATTCCCTATGAAGAGGCTTGGTTGGGCTGTCTTCCGCTGCACTGCTGTCACGGGCTCTTTTCAGAGAGGAGAGGCGTGGGGTTTTTCCCCAGGCTAGGAGGGGTTGAGTTGAACCTGGGTGCCAGTGGGCAGCACCAAGCAGCTTTTAGGTGCTGAGTGAGAGTTCGATGTCCCAGGAGAAGGATCTGGGAATCTCTACCAATAGGATAGAAATGGGATGCTGAGTGCTTCAGAACCAAGTGATAGTTTTGTCCTGCCTATAAGCAGGACATACCTTGAAGACAAGGGAACTGAAGACTGTCCAGCATGCTTATAAAGCAAAATCATATCTTGGTTAGTAACATTAAATGTAAAATTGATAAAGCACTTTGTGTATTTATGATATGGTAAAAAGAGGTAGGAATTAACAAGGCAAAGAATGAAATGATCAAGAGTTATCCCCACTTAGATGTAAGAAATGCTTTCCTAAAGAGTGCAGCTAAGCAATTAATAACACTCCCACACCCCGTTATAAAATGTGAATGCGTTTTGGAATTTGAAAGAGGGCTCATCATAGCAGAAAACGTTGAGCTCAGAATTGGCAGTACTAACACCTTAAAACATTGTCAATTCCTACTGATAGAAAGTAAACACTGATCCCCTATGCTGTGGGTGTAAGGGATTTGATACCCTGGAGCTCCATCTCTCTGTAATCTGGGCATTGGTCTTGCTCTGACTCAGACAAGGAAATCGTGGTATATACCTTTATCATGTCTAAAATAAATAGTTTAAGAGCTCCAAAGCTAGTTTTAACTGTATTCCAGAAATAGCAGTCATTATTATTCACCATTTGTGTTGCAATAGCCCACAGAGTCCTTTGCCCAGACTGGTCATGCTTGGCCATTGTGCAGTATAAACACAGTGACCAACAGCTCCTGCTGGAGAGAGGGTACCATTCAGGAAGAAAGATAACTGGAGGCCTGTGTCACTGTGTCCTTGTGTCACTGGATGCTCATCCTGGAAGTTCACACTTAATTTTCTGAGGCTGTGGCTTCACAGGGATTGCTGGTATGTCAGTATCACAGCTTTTTGGATTGCTTGTGGAAAAATATTCTCCTCTCCCTCTTACTGCTGAGGTTCTGTATCTGACCTGTGTTGTTTTCCTGTGTTTCTTTCCACAGAATGGCCATTTCCCGGGCAATGTTGCAAATCCCTTTCACAACGCCTACTTTGAGCCATTTTATAACCCATCTCCTAATCTATCTTGTGTTCGTTCCTCAGATTAGAAAGGGAGATCCTCACTCCTGAAGTGCAGGACTTGCAGAAACTGCACCACACGTGATCTCTGAGGGGCTTTGAATATCGTTCCAGGTTCCTGCCAGGGTTCTGATACCTTTCTGTAAAGACTTATTTCAAACCCTGCATCGAGTTTGAAGATGCTTTTAAGGAGCACAAATTATTGAATAATATCTTAAATAAGGAAAACCTGATTATGTTCCATAAATATTAATCTCAGAGTGTAATTGCTCTACTACTCTATTATATTACAATAAGCTTGCTGGTATTTCAGCATTTTAAATAAGTGCTAGATGATTTAGTTTGTTCTTATGCTCTTCGTAGCAACAATCTTCAGTCTGAAACAAGATTGCAATTTGCTGATTAAAGAAATATCATCTAATCAAGTGAGATTGAAGATTCTTTTTTTTTAAAACTTTTTTTCCCTTTTTATTTACTCTTACTAAATGTTTCATTTTTGGAACATCTTATGTCTTTTCTACATTGCTGTTTAATTGGCATTAATAAAATGCTCATAACCCCACTCATCCAGTAGGTATCACATATCCAAGACACATGATAAATGTTTGGTTAGAATGCGCTCACTTTGGGAAACTACCCAAAGTGGTAGCAGCTCCTCAGGATGTAATCTCTTAATATGAGTCCTGATGGGGTAATGCTTTGTATTCATTTTACTGGCTGCATATGTGACTAGTTGGGAAACTTTGGGGAAGGGGACTAAGATAAGTGGATTATACTTAGAGCTAATTTTGAATCAGAATGGTCTGGAAGAGCCTAATGGAACTTCTCTTTGGGAAAAATAACATGGTATCATTAGATTGACACCATTAATGGAGGAGGAGCTATGTGAGACATGAAGAGAAGGCAAATTCAATACGATGAATAAGGCCACAGTAGTTTTTGCTGGAGTAAAATAATTGAGTTGAAGCTGGTATTTGCTTTCTTCAGTCCAAATGGAGCAGTGGTGGAATCCATGCCAAGAGATGTGTCTCCCATCACATCTCATTCTGATTAGCATCTTATTAGTTACAATCAAACATCTTCATAACTCATGCCTGTGCTCTTAATTATCTTCACACACAACTGAAGTGAGAAATGAACCTACACATACGATGAAAGTGAGTTTTTACTTTTAAGTAGTTACTCTTATAATTCATGCACCATTCTTTGCCTTGTGGCCCATGCTGGTTTTCAGTCCCCACAGCTAAGCCTTTCTTGAAAGCTAAAGACATATTATTTGGAAAAGATAAGTGAAACTGGCCCTGTGGAAGTGACTCAGTATGAGTTGTTTTGTTGGCATGGTGGAGTACCTGAGGCTTTTAATATGCCTTTTTGATGAGGCTTCTCGTTGTTGTGATAGGACAGGGGATAATGACATTAAACTAAAAGAGGGCAGATTCAGACTAGATATAAGAAAGTAATTTTTTATGATGAGGGTGGTGATAAACTGGAAGAGGTTGTCCAGAGAGGTGATAGATGCCCCATCCCTGGAAACATTCAAGGTCAGGCTGGATGGGGCTCTGAGGAACCTGATCTAGTTGAAGATGCTTCTGCTTAGTGGGGTCAGACTAGGTAAGCTTTAAAGGTCCCTTCCAACCCAGACTATTTTATGATTGTGTTATATATATATGCCTTTTATCATCAAATCAAAATTGCTCTAAGTACTGCAGAGCAATTCCCTCATAAGACATCACGAAGCTTTTACATATCTTTTAACAGGTGATGACTACATGTCCACAAGGATATGGACAACCTCACTGCAGGACCTTACCTTCAAAGTGGAGTTTGACCCAGGTGTGATGGCAACTACAATCTAACCAAGTGGCAGTTAAATACCATAAATCCATGTACATGGTAATAACTTAAAGTTGTTATCACTTTTTAAATTTCTCAGTTTCAAATTTCTTGGGATAAAATGTCTTTGTAGGTCTTTGCAGAACACCTGGTTTGACAGAGCCTTGTTTATGATAGCAGCTTAGTATGTGGCACACACCAATGCAGAGGGATCAGCACAAACATTTGTGCAAGCAAAGAATATTGCACAAATACAGGCTGTGGCAATGTTGGGGATGGGCTTAGGAATAAGTGACAAAGATCGTAGTCAAAGTATTTTATTTCCTTCTTTAAAGGCTTGCTAATATCTGTGTACCAAAATCTATTTCTTTTTTCTTATGGAACAGTTTGAATATCCCTTTATTCATCATAAAACCCCTAGATTCTTATTGGGGGTGTAGTCTGCACTGAAAACATGGGTATGAATGGAGAGACGAACAGCAATATGCAGCCTACTGGCTGTAGCAGTGCCAAACCCAGCCCAGTGTAATTGCCTCTGGTGACACATGCCTTTTAATTTTAGTGGACAATGTTTAATCAGCCAAATTATTTTACCTGTGAAAACTTTAAAATAAGACAATTGAAGGTACCTTAACTGCTTTTTACCACTGGCTTTCCAGCAAATTGCTGTTAAAACTGGGTAATTTTAGCTGTATGATGGTAACCTGGTGGTGACACAGGAAGACAAATTGCTTTCTTAGGGTCAGTTATACTTTAAAAAATCTTTATAATCAGTGTAACAAGTGGGTGCAATTGCAATTTCACACATACATATTACAAAACACCTAGTAAATTAATACATTTGAAAGAAGTTTTTATCTTTTGCTCAGGGAGATCTAAAGTGTCAACTAGTGGATAAATATCCATTTTCTTTTAAGAGCAGTTTGTCATTTTCTTTTGGAATGAAAGATTTTCCCAGATTCAAGCACATTTCCTTGCTGCGGTTAAAAGCCGAGTGAACAAAACTGTATTTTTCAACTAATAAATCATCTAAAAAGGAAATCTCATTAGTGTAATGAATACATTGAATGGCTGTTTGTTATACACAATTAACCTCCATTAATTGGAGTGGTGTGCTCACAGAAGAGGGACTGTTTATTTGATAGAATGATTTCCTTGTAGGGAGAAGACGACATTTCAGATAACTTGCCAAAATAACTTCATCTCTGGCTGATGGCACTAAGTTACCATGGGCAGCGCAAATGAAAGCTGTCTGGACAGTTACAGAAGGATTTTGTGACACTGAATGATCGTGTAGCAAAACAGCAGGTGAAATTCAGTGCTGATGGGTAGAAAGCAGTGTAAATGGAGACTTTCTCCAAGCTTTACAGGAACAACAATGGAGTCTGACCTAGTTATTACTGCTCGGGAAAGAGTTTGGGCTGTAACAGGCAGTTTTAAGAAAAGAGCAGTGTTCAGCAGCAGGCAAGAGGTAAAAAGAAAAGGGCCTGCCTGGAATTTCTGGCAAAATAGAGTTCACTGTTATGCTGTGGTGCAAATCCTCAGCTCAGCTCTCTGTTGAATGCCAGCCATCTCTATGCTTTCCCTGGCTTAGAAAATGCCTCTGCTCCCCAGCTGCTGGTGGGAGTCAGGGGACCCCAGCCTTTGGGCTGCTGTGGGGCACGTGGCAGTGGCCGCAACCAAGGTCAGTCGTGTGTGTGGGCTCTGCCCAGCTGCCAGGATTGTGCAGTTTCACTCACTGGCTGCAGTTTCACTCACTGATACCTTCCTTGCGGTGTGTACTTTGTGTTGCTCGTGGTCCCAATTACTTACATTTAAAGAAGGCATGCCCGCAAAATGCAAATCGGACGCAAGTCAGCACAGATATCCCTGCGTGAGCCTGAGCGTCGAGCAGCGGGGTAATTCCTAGAGCTGGGACCGACTGCTGCTCTCTGCTGTGAGAGGCACTGACCTCAAAAGGGCTGAGGGGGGCTTAAAGCCCACCTCCTGTAGGGTCACTGTCAGGTCTGGTTCACCCATCAGGGAGGTGTTTTGCAGAGTGTGGGAAGTTAATATGCAGAGATTAGAAGGAAGCGGGGTGTTATGGTTCCATCGAGAGCAGTGCCAGGGAAATGTCTAATCTTACAATCCACTTATGTCCTTGGGGAAAAAATGTTACCAGCTCTGTCTCCCTCTATTTAATTTAGTGGCCTTTGAGGATGATTGCTCAGTCAAAGAAAGATGAGTTTCAGAGACCAGAGCCCTGATACCACAAGTTTTCTTGCTTTTGCAAGCATTGGAGTCTGACATATATGGAGTGGAATGGAGAAGGTATTAATTAATATATTTTTGCTATTGATTTTACTTTTTTCTCTGCTGCTGGATCATTTTACTATCAGCGTTATGATTTTATTGGTAGATCTCTATAGTCTCTTTCTCTCATGTTAATTTGTCCCTTTTTGTGAGATGGAATTGATACTGCTATTAGGGATCTCTGCTATTTGTTATCGTCACAAGTGTAAGGAAGGCATTATTATATTTTTAAAACTTGCATTAACATTTACTGTTGCAGTTAATTCTTAGGCGTTCTGTATCAGTGTTGCTGCCTATTGTGAAGCCAATAAAATGCTAATGAAAAATGGACCCTTTCTAAAGTGCTGCGATCAATATGCAATACTTCTTACATGTTAACCTTTACCATATGGATTTAATATCACATCTGATTTACACCTAATAAAACAAGAGTCTGCCTCTAGAGTCATTCTCTCTCTCTCTTTTTTTTTTTTTTTTTTTAGGATGAAGCATTTTCTGCTACAGGTGTTACTGTACTTCACACTTTGCTTAAGGAGCCATCCTCACCCATGTCCCCTTACCCAACTAATCTGACTTCAGCAAAAAACTTCCTGACTTCAGTTATCTGCCAGCCACAGGCAAAACTGGATTGCTTGTTCAAAACTCTGCTTGCAGCCCCAGTGTTTTAAACCTGGAGAAAAATTGTTTACCTAAACAGAAGTGCTGCAGGCTTACTGGAGTAACAAGCATGAACATTTGCCACGCCATCTCTAGATTTCTCTGTAACATTTTAAACAAATGTATACATTTCTGGCTATGACCATCAGATTTAGTTTGCAACTTTGACAGCTGGAAGTGGGCATCCTGCTTTCCTGATTTGTAAGCGTGTTCAACTCTACTAATTTCAGTGGGATCACGCAAGAGGTGATTCCAGGGCAAGTCTGGCCAGCTGACATTGCTGCGAGCCTGTACACCTTCATATTGCAGAAATATTTTCCTGGAGCTTACTATGTAAGGAGCATATCCCATGGCTGCTTCCTTGGAGACAGTGGTGCAGCTAAATGATTGAGTGTGTTTGCAACCAATACATCCTATTTCAAACCCTGGGTCTTTGTTAACAGATATTACGTGTTTTTCCTCTTCAGTGTTTTTATTTGCCTCTTTAGGTTCTAATACTTCAAATGTTGACTGCTTTAAAAAGATATGTAATTATTTTATTCTCTTTGATTAATAAAAAAATTAATCCCAAGCCACCAGAGCTCTGGTAGCAGTGGCAGGGTACTTCAGAATGATGACATGTGCATCACAAAACATGATATGCCCTGATGTGCCAGGGCCCTACTGCTTAAGTGTAGGATACTCCTCTACCCTAGCAAAGGAGTGTTTTTTCAGAGCAGTTTTTCCTACCTACAAATCCCTGTCTAGAAATGTGGTATCCACAAGGAAGCAGGCCCCTGACTTCTCCAGGCATTGGTCTCAAACACTGCACGTGCCACATGTAGGCAGAAGCAAACGGGAAAATCTAGAAGCAAATGGGAAGGTTGGTTTACAGCCAGCTGTTACCATGGTTTTGTGTCAAGCCACAATACTGGGGAGCACAGCATGTGTGTATGGGGGACTGCAGCAAGATGAGGGCCTTGCTGGGGTACTCCTGCAGAACTGCAGCAGGCCAAAGGCATCACAATTAGCATGCATGTACTCTGATCAGTTCTCCACTAGTTCTGACCTCTCATCTGTACTCAGATTTCCCTGTCTAGAGAAGTAATTTGCTCCATAGCAAAGACTAGATGCAAAGTATAACATGTTCGTCCTGTGGGCAACTGAGATTTCAGGACCATTGTTGAAAATGGGAAGTGCTCCACCTGAACAGTACACATTGCTCAGTGACTTACGTCTGACACCTTGTACATCCTTCCAGGATGCTCCTGTCCAAGATCAGACAGCACTCAGCAAAGCAGCTGGAGCAAGATTTGTCTCACACACATCACAGTTGTGGGCTTCCCTGCTGGTCTGTTTGAGACAGGATTCGCCATGGATTTTACCCACCTGGATGTTTTGAGGGGAATGAAATGCTGCTTCACGCCTTTTTGTGGAGGCTTTGACTTACATTTTTTCCATTCATTCACATTCTTCACTTGTTTTCAGAATGGTGCTATCTACGATTTTCTCCTCTGGAGGCCTTACCCCCCTCTACAGAGGCAGACAACAAGGACTAGCTTAATTCCTAGCACACTCGTGTATTCTCTTTTCTTCCAGCTTCCTCTGAGCTCTGTATCACACCTGACCACTCACTCTGTTAGGAGTCAAAAAAATTGTAAAGGCATAGACAGTACTAAGGCCCAATTATTTTAGTTGTGCTATTGAATAATAGACTGAAAAGCAAGATGCCTGGAGTGCATCAAAGGCCTAGTGAAGGTCTACAGAGACACCTGTGTTATTTTAGGAAGAAATATGTGCAGCTCAAGTAATGTGTAACTACTGCATTTAAAGTTCTATGGCATGAAGAGAACACAGGGTACTTCTAGTGACAGGAGCTTGAGAGCATCCTTGGCAGAGGAATAAAGTGACTAACTACAAAGTGTATGATATTTCCGTGATGGAAGATGGTGATCAGTCAGCGAAGCACTATAAAATGGATAAGGGATGTGATAAATGTAGATGGAGAAGGGCCACAGGACTGAGGTGCCGGACAGTGAGGTACCTCCCTGAGCTGTGCAAGACCCCATGCTGTGCTTGTGATCTTCTCTGGGCAGAGAAACCTGGGAGAAAGTCCTGTGTCCATCTGGGTGCCTGGGTGAGGTGAAGTGTGTGTTGTCCCTGTAACAGAGGGGTTAGAAACAGGCTTGGAGCCACCCACTACAGTCAGCATCTGCCCCAGGGATACCAGGGGTCTCAGCAGTGCCCTGGGCAGTGGGGGGCAGAGGGGGCCGTGGGGAAGCAGCTTTGGGGAGATGGTTGCCCCTTCAGACAGGATGAGCAGCCATAGGTCATGGCAGCAGATCTCCAGAAGACACAGTGCCAGCACCTGCTGAGCCTGCACAGCATGCAGCTGGGTGCTGCAATGTTTAGGGAGCTGTAACTTCCTTCCTGAAAAAGCAGTATTTGGAAGGGCTTCTCTTGGTTTGAATCAGTCCTTGCTTGGGAGTGGCTCAAGGCGTTCTCTGAGACTGATAAATCCTCTCACAGACCTGTCCCAAGCATGTGGCATATTGCCGTGACCTTGGGCAACCTTGGGTGACCTTGATGTGAAGTGTGGGCTTACAGTGTAAGAGCAGAAGTAGGTCTGAGGTGGCCTTTTGTGCCTCTTGTTCCCCTAAAACTTCTCAGATAGGTAGCGAGGACCAAGCCACACTCTGAGACCAAATAGGCCAGCGGTAGATGAGGCAGAGCCATATTATTTAAGCCAGCATTAACGGAGCCTGAGATCCTGATTATATGATCTCAGTGACAAATTAATTCTTCATGGCCAGAGGTGAATGCGAGAAAAGCACACAGGAGGCCAGGCAAGCCCCACACAGGCCTTCGCGGTGAGAGGCAGGAGCCATTTCCAAGTGATAAACAGCTGAACACTGGGCTGGTGTTAATGCAGCCGCTGAGAGAATTTCTCCTGTGCTAATATACAAATTTCATAGCCCAACGCTCCATTACTTATTTATAGATTTATAGCTCTTCCCCCACCCTCCCCCCCGAGCATCTGGCTGCTGTGCCTGAAACACACAGTTGCAATTACAAAACGTGGTCTAAAAGCAATTGCCACCCCTTTTGCCTGCCGCCACGTGGTCAAGGCAGCAGGCAATTAACAGGCTGTGCATGGTACTTTGTTGGCTCGGCACCCAGGAGCCAACCCAGCCCAGGAGCACACGCTGAGCACCCAGGGCTGGGCCAGTGCCACTCAATGTCCACCCTGTGCTCTGGCTCAGCTTGTAGCTGGGCTGGGACCAGTCTCTGTGCCAGGGCATGAGGTGGAAACCATGGGCAGGAGCTCTTTCCCCCAGCAATGGTAACAGAGGTCTCTGCCGCACCTCAGGGGTGCAGGTGGCTCTAGTCCTCCCTATTATTTAGGTCAGAAATAGGTCGGTTAACACATTTTGGATCCACGGCATGATTTTTCTCCTGTGTGCAGGTTTTTTTTTGTTATGCATTGGAGCAATAATCCTAAGCGTGGCATTTTACTCCTCTCGGGACTGTGTTTTGGGCTGCCTCTAGGCTGGGGCACTATTGCTGCATGGTTTGTATAAGGGTGTCTTCTAAACGATTTTGTGCCTGTGTTTGGTTTTTTCTTAGTTTTTAATTTTTGCTGTGAGTTACATCCAAGCGGTAAGTCTCATTGGCTGCAGGAGCCGGCAACCCCTTTGGAGCCCCACGATGGGAAAGGCAGCTCCAGAATGTGGCCCACGCATGGAGGATATCCGGCCACTGGCATCTCCAGATGTAGTCCTAGGACTTCCCAGATATGAGGGAGGAAAGCATTGCTACTGCTGTGAGACATTCAATGAGAAAAGCGATCTTTTGAAGATAAATGTGTTACATATGCATGTATGAGTTTAGGAGGGTAACCGGTACCTCTGAAAACAGCCAGAAGCAAATAGATAGCTATGGGAGAGTACAGCGCATGCTTATATGTACCACAGTAGGTCATGCACATTATGTTTTCTGCCAGACAAGATTCCCCCATGTTTCAAAGACAGCTCCAAGAAACGTGTTTTTCAGCAGTTGAGATATGAAGCTAAAAATGCAACGAATAAAAATTGCACAGTCACCAGCAGAAGTCAACATTCACTACCTGTTACCACATTGTGCTTTCTAATGTGTCTCTATTATTTCCACACTGTGTGCTGTGCTGAAGTACAGAGATCTTGGTTATGGCAGGTACTTCTCGTTGCAGTGTTGATGGAGGGTTCAAGGGCCTGTCATCCAGCTAATACCTGGTTCCTCAGTGTGAGTGTAGAGGCTTTAGTAATAGCTGCCTCATATTATTATATTTTACCTTGCAAGTGCTTCAGTTGGGATATATCATCCTGCAAAGCTCTTTGTCATTTTAGCACTTCAGTCTCATCTGCTTTTGTGTTCACATTGAATATATTTGTGGTGTCTCAGTGTTACTGCTGGAATTTCTGTGTTTTTCTGAAGCTGAAGGTCTATAGATGTATACATTTTTTCTTTTTCTCCTGTGTATTGTTAATGATTAGTTTTAAAAGATATCACACTTGTCTTAAAGATTATTGTAGAACTGTTCTGATGCTGTTGACAAAGTTGCTAAGTAATATTCTTGAAGCACTGGTTGTGTCAGTGCTTTATAATGTTTTACAGAGATTCTGTTTTATTTAATTGATTTGATTTTCTCTTGCCTATAACTTCCCAAGTATTTTTATGTAATTGCTTCACTTACATAATAATTAGCAGCTTATTAAAAAATATATATGTCCTGTTTCTAGTCCAGGCAGGTTTGCAAGTGTTAGTAGGAAGTTCCATGGCAAGACCTGAGTCAAATATAAAATCCTTGATTAGCAGCTTTAATCTTACTCTAAAAGGAGCTACACAGGTAGACAATTTTCTGCACCTGTCAAAACTCTATTGTAGTCATAATTTTATTTATTTTACCACATTATTCAAGACCTATAAATTCAAGCCTTCTGCACGGGAGAGCTGTGTCTCATCGTGCCATGGACTGAGTAGGTGAGATAAGCCCATTTTCCTCCTAGGAGGTGTTTCAGTAAGAAAAACAGTTGGTGGAGGAAAAGAATAATTTCCTAAGTTTTGATGCTTTTGTCACACAACTGTCATCTTGCAAATTCAAGAGTTCCATCTAGAGGAAAGCTATTTCACGAACTGGGTTTTGCTGGCCTTTTAATGTGTGTCACATATGCTGGCTGAAAATAGATTAATTCATTCTTTTTTCTCAGTTTTCTTTGTTAAATACTTATGAATTTCAAATTTCATTTTTTCTTCCTGTCAGTTTTTGAAACAACACTTTAACATCAGTATTCCCAGCTTATACTTAAGGTATCATCTCCAGGTTTCTTTTTTCTGAGCATGCTGAAGAGAGAGAAAAATTCTATTCATGTCTGACTGTCAGTTATGCATTTGTAGCCCAGAAAGCTACAAGGCTCAGATTTTCCCATCAACAGAAATAAAATATGTCCTTAAACAAAAAAATATTTAGAGTAGCTGAACAGACTCTGATGACATTGAAACCATGTAATAGTATAGAAAATACTGAATGCAGTCATACCCATTGAGAACTAATATTTCTGCCAATAGATATAAATCTTTGCTCAGTTTGTTTTAGGAGTCACCGTTTCCAAGCAATTTTTTCGTAACCTGTAGAGAAGTCTAAAAAAAAAAAATATCTAACTGAAATGCAAACACAAGCAATTTGCTATTGTCTTTAGGGGTTAGGAGTTAAATTCATGTTGATATTTTATCTAATGAACCTTTTAGGCCCTTCTGCAGCTCTGATACTCCAGTTTATCTTTTCTAATATTCTTTTTTTGCCAGACAGAGATAAAATACCTTCATAATGTTTAATAATGAAGTCCCATATCTAAAACTATACTAGGATGATCTTTGTATTCAGATATGTGGAATTTTCCCAAGACAGAAGCCAGATTTCTAGGTGTCAGAGAGACAAGTTTTAGCTCTCAAAACCATGTTAGAAAAAGGACAGGTGGCATTGTGCAACTGATGGAAATGAGCCAAAGAAATCCCACTGGTTTTGTCACAAAACTTGAATTTTGCTATTGTATCTTAGCTTGTTTAAAACAAAGCAAAGCAAAGCAAAACAAAATAAAACAAAACCACTTTAAGTTTTCCCATGGCCCTACTTTCCCAAGCAAAACGAACCATACCTTGAAAATTCACACCCATGCTAAGAATGTAACAGCTTTCCTATGCTGTATGATCTTTACTGGTGTGGCTGCATTAACAAAGCCTTCACACTTAAGTTCTGGTCTCATTTTAAAGGAAACTCTTTGTTGTGTCCTTAAAAAATAACGATAGCAGAGGTCTAGTGTACGTGGGTGCTGTACTAGAAGACCGAGGGCAGGGCAGCAAGGTTGAGATTGTAAAAGCAAGTTCCCCAGCCTGTGTCTGTGTGGCTCAGTAAAAGAAAACCAAGGGGGCACTGCAGATGAGTTATGTGGGATGACCCGAATTTATAACATTTAGAGCTAATCCCTTAGTAGCAGATCTGTGTTGGAAATATCTGATTGAAGCAGTCCAAAACAGAGCTCACAATGTAGTGACCTAAGAGTTAACTAGTATGAATGATCAGAAGACCAGTGATTGCACTGGATTCTTGGTTAGCTTCTACTTAGAAGTAAAGGTTTCCCTTTAATGACATAGTTCACATAAAAAAACGTAAGTACCTTTGAACATACAGCATCTTGAGCACAGCAGGTAAAGCAAGTTTTTCCACTTAGTTATATGTATTTTTCTTACATTCAAGATCAAGATAACATGAATTAATTTTTACATAACTACCTAATTTTACCCAATTAGTTAGAAGCCAGACCATATTTCTGATATTCAACCTAAGGCTTATTTCTGTTTTGATTATGCTGTACAAAAAATAGAACTCCTTTATAGGGTTTTCTTTAGTATATTTTTCTTCAACATTTTCTGAAATTTTTAGTTGTTGTTTTGAGGACAAATTAAGGTCTATTTTGTAACCTCAGCCTTAAATTTGTTTGTATTTTTAATGAAGCTTCATTGTGGTATGCAATCACAATTTAATTTATTTAATCTGACACCTGCCACCTTGTTTCTATCAATGCTGACTTTAGAGTTTACTGTAGTTGTCCTCAGCTTTCTCCCTCTTCATTTTGCAACTAACTTCGCAATTAGATAATTTTAGGAATTCAGCAGAGGCAAAATGTAATTTTTCACGAGTCTTACTACCTTATAGTGCACTTATGAGATGATAACCACATGGATGTTTATGAACACTTGGATGCAATTAACTGTGGTGAGAAGTTTGCTTAGAAGATACTTCATGTTATGTTTAAAAATGTGGACAACTTTACAAAGATGCCCAAGGACTGCTGAAGTCTTGTTCCCTAGAATGTCCAGAATTGGCTAATTGTACAGTAAAGCCATGATCAAGTGTTTAGGTTTAGCTACTAAAGTGGCTAAGAGCAGACAAAGTCTTTCTTGGCCTTTTTTTTTTTTTTATTTACAGTTCCTTTCAACTTCCCAGTTTAAGGTGGAGTGAGCCCTTCTACAGTAAACTTCACCCTGCAGACCACAGGATTGTTTTTCTTGGTTAACTTTCAAAACCCCATCCATTTCATAGCTGCCTCTGGGTCTGCAGGTCAGAGGCTGAAAAACAGATCTCTGGGACCGGTGAGGACAGCTGGTGGCTACAACAAGTTTTGAATGGCAGATGATAAATCTTGGGTGGTGAAGTTTCTGAAGTAGATACCTCAGTTAGGTATGTCAAAGTAGGTGGAAAGGATACAGGGTAAAATACAGAGGTAGAAAGCTGAAGTAAACATACATAAACTTTTGAGCCAATACTGGTGGAAATAGTATTATTCCACTTAATATTCCACTTGAAACAGGAGAAAGAACCTCTGAAAATAGTTGCCATAAAGAAAATCTCAGCATTGGCAATCATTAATTTCAAAGACCTTCCAATCTTCACCAGGATTGTGGCCTGATGGTGTGACATTGTAGCTAAATGCTACTCTGTACAATGTGAACTAAAGTCCAGGGACTGTGTTCTTGTTTGCTCTTCATTGTGTTATTGAGGTGGTGAAATTACAGTTCAGTGCCAGCAGAAGGCCAAATTTATGGATACGTCCAAATGTATTCAGAAATAAGTTGCTCAATGAAGGTCATTTATTTATTTGCACATATATTTGGTTTACTCACTATGCATAATTTCACCTCACAAGTAGTAATATTTGCACAGTGTAATTTCAGAAAAGACTCTAATCCATAAAGAACTTCCCAAATGAGATAACTGTAAAGCAGACTTAATTGCAAGAATTTATTGTTTTCCAAAACAATGAGGCTGTTTAATAAAGGTGAAACAAGTACTAAAAATCCAGGAAGCAGGCAGGATGTTAGCAGAACTAAGATCCTTAGTTTTACCCCCGTGTCCATACATGCTCACCATCCATCAGCTGAAATACATAACTAGGTGTCACATGAAATGTCACTTCAGAGTATGTGCATTTCCTTTTTGCATGATGGCATTTGCACTGAAATGTACTGTCTATTGAATATTAAGTTGTGTTCTAAACTCACAACAACTCCAGCCCAGAGTTGTTTAAGTATACTTTACTTATAAGTATACTTGTAAAGTATATATTTAAGTATACTTTAACAATTAAGTTAAGGCTAATTTAATTGTTCCCTTTGTTGAGACCCAGGAACTGATCTTTGAATCTTCTGTGCCTGTGACTCATTGCATAGAAGCCCAATTTTTTTAAGGAGGCAAACAGCTGATCAGTGCATAGTGCAAACTGCCCTTGTCTGAGCTGTGGAGAAACCTCAGAAAGATGGACTGGTGTTTCCATAAATAGAGAGTGGAAAATGTCCAATATCCTAATGGGTTTTTTTCCCTGTGGAAAGTGTGTAATTTAATCAAGGTGGAAACATTGCATGGAAATGTGCTGCTTTCAACATAACTTTTTTTAGAAAATAAAATCAACGATTCAAGTATTTTCACTGCTGAGTCTTGGAGTCTCAATGCTTAAAGGGAAAGTTTTTCACTTGAACACATAAGGGAACAGGCTATAACTGGCATTTGAAGGAGAATGAATGAATTAGTAGAGGCTACCAAATATAATTTATAATAAATTCCCTTCCTGAGAAAGCAGCAGAATTTAAACGATTGCTTAAGTGTATTCATTGCCAACATCTGCCAAGAATATTCATAAAAAGAGATGGGGTAGAGGTGGATTTCAGGATGATCTTTAGAGTCTGAAGACTTCACTTCCCATTAGAGAGATACAAGGGCAGAGATAGGGGACTTTTATGTAAATTTGATTAATATAAGTCCCCAGACATACATAATGTATCTCCAGCCATCGAAGTAAAAGTATGATAGAATTAGAAATAGGACAGATGATGTACTTGTACCCTTTCCCTAAACTTCTCATGGGGTTACACTGAGTGCGGAGATCACTTTGGTAAGAAATCCTCTCCAGGGCTCTTGGCAAAAAATGTTTCATTTCTTCATCAGCATGGCCAGTGAGAAAACTTCTGTTCAATTTTGTCTATTTTGGCCTAGGAATGGGCAAAACCTTCAGTATGAAAGGCTACAAATCGCTGATTTTGTGTTCTGAAAAAGCAGCTCCTCCTACAACCTGCAACTTCCAAATGTTTTCCTGATTGGGCACTAACCATGGAGCAGTGCAGAGAAAAATGTGCTGAAGCATTCTAATGTAATGAACTTTGAAGCAAAAATTGTTCTGGAACCTTAAATAATGGTTTGTTACCGTTACTGTATTATTATTTACTTACATATTAGATGACTGCTTATTTTTGCCTTAACATACTGTGGCTCTCCATAGCTACAAAAGGAAAATATTCATGAGTCAGGTAGCTAAAACAAGATGCAGAACACAGGATGCTTCAAATAATGCCAAACATTTTATGTAAGATCTATCTAATTAGAAATTAGTTCCCTACTTAGTATTAGGCAACAGAAGTCTCCAGAAGTAAACTACCTTTTTTTTCATCTGTTTTATCTACATAGGCTGGATCTGGATCTTGACCATGTAAATGTACTTTCTGTAGTAGTAGGTATAGATATATATGTTGTATAATTATATATCATCTATTCTTGGGTGAATCTCCCTTCTTTTAATCGAATTTATTTTGAACTCCTAGTTCTTTTCTTATCTTCTGGCTCTTCAAAATGAAAAATATAAAAACAATAGCAATAGCAATAACAAGGAGCACCATCTTAGAAGTCCAAACAAACTTTAAAACATGGATAGAAACCAACCATTTTCACTTTTTCTGCGTTTGGCTTTGTTTCAACTTCAGAAACCAGCTGATAGGATTACAGATTAACATATAGCGGCCAGTATATGTTGCATACCACCAACTAAAACTCATCTGAGGCAACCCTGGTGTTGTACAGCAGTGCCCTTCAGGATGGAAAGACTGCTAGAGCAGGAGGATGACATGGACTAGGTGGGAACTCTCTGAAACTACCAAGTGAAGATCTTCACTTTCAGATTTTAAGCCAGTGACTGATGCTTGTGCTGGCCTGACCTCTCTAGCAGAGGTAACTGGGATCCTGCACTTACTCTGACATGTTTGGCAGTGTAGCTAGGCGCAATGGTCTTTTTCCCTCCTGACAAATTTCTGGCCCTTTAGCTCTATTGGAAGAGGTTTTCTGTTCAAAGGCAGATGTAGGTAGATTCAATTGAAATGCCTTCACAGGCCGGAGAAGCTCTTCAGTGTTTATTCTCTCTGTTTTGACATTAGGTACTTCACCTCATCTGTTTTGCCAGCTGCCTTGGAGAGACCATTTCTGTAATGGCTTATCCTGTAAGTTAAACAGCAACCGTTAAAGCTGACGGTTTGTGGTATGAGATGCTTTGCATTGATGCACATCAGGAAGTCATTAAAATCCAAATGGCAGTAGGCAGAAAGCTCACTGGCACAACCGGTACTGTGTTTTGACATCATTGACTAGTCATTAGCAATTTTCAAAGGTGGACTTTTCAAAGTAAAACAGTTGGTTGAAAAATTAACCAGGCCACAGGATCTCAGAACATGTTGTTACAGGTTTTCAGCTTCTTGCCATTGTGTTTGGACAAATATCTCATCTTCTTCTAGTACCACACAGGTCACTCACTGCAGCTGAAATAGCAGAAGCTGATCCCTCTCCTGCTCTTGTAAAATTTGCATGCTCAATACAAATATTTAAAGGGTAACATGCAGCTTTATTTCCTCCCCCAAAGCATGTGGGTAAACCACTTCTTTTTCTGGTAGTCTTTTCTACTTTTCCTGTCATCTTCCCTACTGCATTTAAAAAAGCACTCCCAAGGATATTCAAAGCTAACAAAAGTGAGAAGGAGCAGAATGCCGCTAAGGTTTTAGATATTCCGCACCAGGTCCTTGTGGCATTAACTAATGAATCACCACATGCATCCAGAACTGGAGCGTTTGCATTTTGTTGTCTGAACCCCATAATATCTCATAAAAAAAAGAAACACATAGAGATTCAAAGTGACTGAACAGTTTACGTCATGTATGGAGCTAGCCAGCTGGTGACAGGGCACCAGGATCAAAGTGTAGGAATCAGGGATCTGACTTCAGGTCTGTGTGAGAATTGTTATGGCTTTTCTGTTTCCCATCACCTGAAATGTTTCTGAGTCTGGGTACACGTGTGAGGGTAAAACATGGACATGCACCAACTCATTGCCCACCGCTGCCATTTGTGAAAGAGTCCAGGCCTGGCAGGCCGAGCAGAGCCATGGTGTGCTGTGGACAAGCAAAGAATGAGGACTACAGACCTCATGTCCTTGGCTATGTCAGTTACACCCAGCTAGTAAGTGTAGACACAGCTAATTACTGTAGGGCAAGTAGGTATTTTTTTTTTGTTTTTTCCTCCCCTTTTAATCACCTTGTACTCTTTTATTGTAATATCTGGAGAATGAATGTTGCTTAATAGTGTGGATAAAATTTTATCATTATTTTAGTTGTTGCAAAGTCAGGAGTGACTTGGCAGAACTTCCCAAGAAACAATCTCTATGACCTTAAGGCAAGGCAGCACTACTCTGTGTCCTCTATAAATCCTACTCTGCCACACATCTTAGATATTTTAAATATATCTTAGAGATTCTCAAAGAGTGTATTAGCACCGTGCTTTCCTTGTATATATCAATATGTAAGGCAACTAAGCAAGCTCCTGAGTTACCATGGAGCTGCACTGCACATACCTTGGGAGACAGTGAAAACTAATAAAACAGAATGAGAGAATAACTCCCTGGGAGCTGGAATTCAAAAGTGCAAATAGCTGAACACCACATCAAATATATTTTTGCCCCTTTCTTAAAGATGGCAGATGTGGACGAACTTTGGTGGTCAGATTTCATTGTTGGGCATATCCGTGATCTACATCTGGGATATTATTTTCAGACAAAATACAGCCTAGCATTTCCCCTGAGGTGATTTTCTTAAGCCTCTGTGTCTCTGTTGGACTCTGCTAGAACCTCTCAACTTGAACACATGCAGTTTCTTCCTCCTTTCACCCCAGTAAACACTGCCCTTGGCACTCATCATCAGGGGGACTGCTCTTGCAAACCAAAGTTTGAGCACCCACCCTCCTCTTGAATAGCTGCGGTGCAAGAGAAAGGAAAGAGTGTTCCCTCCTGAGCAACTGAGGAAACACAAACAGCTTTAAGAAAAGGTAGGATTCATTTCACTAAACATGGATCCTTTCATATGAGTAAGAGGTTCAAATCACTGGAGGGAAACGTCTGCTTTTAAGCTTCTATTTTTGCCTGAGATGAACAGCAACACAGACCCCCCATTGTTGTATTGATTATATTGCCATCGATTATCAGACCTTCAGATGCCTGCTCTGCTGGAAGCATCAATGCTGCGGGGGAACCTCATGCAGGGCACTCTTCCTCAGCAACCTCTGGACAGCCTGTCTGCTTGTGCTGATCATTTTGTCCTGGATGTTCATGTGGCCCGGGACTTGGTCCTTAATTGATATAATCCCCTCTTGCCATTATCACCTCTTCTCCAAAAACCAGTTTGTTTTGCTCCTCAAAATCTGAATCTGGGGAGGGAAGATAAAACTTGAAGCATGGGAGTGGGAACTGAAAGATCTCTGGAGACAAGAATGTTTCATTGTCTCTTCACAGAAGTAAAATGTAGAAAAGCTTTTATTTTTCTGTTTTTTGTGGGCATTTTATAAATGACTGGATGGATTAATTTGTTCTCCAATCCAAGCAGCTTTGTTAGCCAATTTAACATAGATTCCTGTGTGTATTTGGAGAAATCAGCTATACTCACATGCATTTTTTTTAAATGTTTCAACAAACCTACAAGTAAATTCTACAGAAGTGTGTCAAATTTTTAGCGAACCTAGAAATTACTTAATAATCTCAAGTAGATATTAGGAATGCTTGTCCCTGTGGGTCAGGTCTTGCAGGAGAAGTAAGTAGCTAATCAGCTTTTAACCACTTTTTTTTCCAATGAAAAATAGAAAAATCTGAAATACTGAAATCTTCCTACCCTAGAATAGCTCACATCAAACATCTGGTTAAAATACTGTCTGTGTTGGACTTTTTGGTCATATGCAAGGGGGACACCAGAGACAGACAAAACTTTACCAGAAATGTTTTGGTTTATTTAACCAATGCCTGTTTTCTTCAGACAAAGGGATTGTTGCCTTGAGAGGGGAATAGGATGCTGCTGCTGGTCAGCTGTGGCCTTCTCCCTTCCTTTCAGGAGCTTTTCTGCTGAGGGACTGTAGTTGAGGATGGGGGAGCTGCTTTTTGTTGCTGCTTGTCCTCAACTTCTCCAGGAGCAGTAACTGCTACTTGCATTGCAGGGGGTAAGACTTGGGTATTCTCATGTTGGAAAATGCAGTTATTGAGCATTTGGGCAGTCAGTCTCCCACCTTCATGACTCATGAGCTGCTTCACCAGGCTACAGTACTTTGTAACTTCTCATGTACTGGTTCATCTTAAAAAAAAGCCATGAAGACTGTCAAGCCACCTTGGGAAGCATCTAACCCCTCATTACTCTGAAAAGTAATCCTTCAAGACTCACTTAACCTAGTGAACTGGAGGATTATGTTCATTGTAGTGGCGAAGTTCTGCTTGTGGCAGATTGATCTTCTGATAGCCAGCAGGACCCTCTGACAAGGAGGAGGAGGAGGGAGGAACATAGTGCTATTTTTGAACTTCATAAAGCTTCCCCATAATCCATCATGAAAATTGGTGGATCATGAGGGATATCAGTTAATTTAGCTGGAGTTCAGCTGAGTTTGTTTTTCCTAGAGAAGAATTTTTACTGCGTCCATTAGGGATTTTTAAATTATTTTCAGCAAAGGAGATCATGGAGCTTCCCATCCCCTTCTTGAGAGCCAGTACTACGCAAACAAACAGCAAAATTCACTTTGCCTCAAACAGTTTGCCAACTATAAACAAGTAAAAAAAAAACCAGCAAACAGATTCAGGAAACAGGCTGGGGAAGCATTAAATAACAGGCAGACAGTTATGACCAGCATGAGATTATTATGATCAACAATCTAAATTATTATTGTACATCCCTAAGTAGCCTATTCTGCCAGCCCCATAATGTATGTAGCACACTGTACCTTCTGCTGCTCCATATCTTTATAATTGGTTGCCGGTAATTTCTGTCTTCATTACGGTATTTGATGTTTGGTGCATTCTTGATTGTTTCTTCCACTGATTTTAGTCAACAGATAAAATTTACATTCACAGTGCTTGCAGTTGCCTGGGTTCTGCAGAATTTTTAAGTTCTAGTAGTTGGAAAACAGTCTTGATTTAAGTTTAAAATAAGTAAGATACAATTAAAATAATTTAATTGACCATCAAAAGGCTTAACTTCAAAGGAATTAAAACCCTCTCTAAGATATATTGTCATCTCATAGTCCATTTACTATCATTTGAGCACTTTTATCAGCAGAGAATCTTACCAAAGGCTTCATGAACACGAGAGCTGATTAAAAATAAAAGATCAAAGCATGCAAACAAATCCTGTTAACAAACTCTAGCAAAAGGGGCTTGCTTTTTAATTAAATATGAAGTCAACTCAAACAAATATTTGGAAACACTGAATTGCAATCCCACTGTAGCTTTTGGCTATATGTATTGTGAAGATGTCTTTGTCCTGTTGCCACTGGTCTGAGCAGAAGCCATGGGTGGGGAGCCACATTGCACCTCTCTTCTCCCACCAGCATTTTCCTTCTTCAGTGCCATGCTTCCAGATACTCTCACAAATCAGTAGCTAATTCAACACATTAAAGAAGCTGAAAGTGAGCTTGAAAATATTACATTAAACCCCTCAGCTCAGCATCAATACATAGAGGTGCCTTCTAGGAAGAGGAAGATCTTGGTCAACTCTGTCTTCCATGATGGGGTACCACTCATCTGAGGGGATTCAACAAAGTTTCTGATGCCTTCTGGAAAAGGTTCAAGAAGCAGAGTTTGCCCCATGGGTTTTTGTATATCCTTTATCCACAAATGGTATTACTATTAAACAAATCTTTTGAGGTAGCATGTGAAGGCTGTGCCTAATTTGCCTTTGCCCATGGTTAAGCAATACAAACTGCTTCCCTGGACTCAGAATAATAGACTGGAATATTCCCATTTCCTGCAGATGAGTGAAAATAAACAGATCCAATCTCAGTTGAAAGAATGTGAGTAGAACAGGCCTTCATTTGTAGAGGAAAATAAACTCTGCTGATCCCTTAGATCGGGGAGTATAAACAGCATCCTTTTTCTCCCAGGGCAGTGTATAATGTGAGTGCATGGTTTGAACATCTTCAAAATAAACAGCTAATCACCCTTTCTGGCCTAATTAGATTATGTTCTGGCCCCTGGCTCTAGGCCTCTTGCAAACTGTTTTCTCCAAAGCAGTACTGAAGGAAGCCCTGTTCCTCTCCCAAGAAAGAGAGGCTATCCAACTCTCTGTTTGTTAGTTAACATTCGCTCCTTGAGGAAATCCAGCTTGGGGATCTTCCTTGCAAACTTGGCAGATCCAAGGCAAGAATACTCTCATTGCTTCCTGCGGGGAACAAATGTAACCCTTTCTTCACCTCTCTGGTCATTGTGACAGGCACAATGGGACAATCAGCAAAATCTCTTTTTTTTTTTTTTCCTCTTTTTTTGTGGATTTGGGTTGTTTGCCTATTTGTTGTGTATCAGCAAATTGTAATTTTCTAGACTTTTCATGTGGGACCTTATTCACTTTTCATTCACTTTTTCCATAAAGGTGATTTTGAGCAGTACAACTGTTGATGTCCACTGCAAATGGTAACGAATGAATCAATCAGGATTCGATAGGGCCACTGTTATTGCTATGCTATTGCAGATGGGGATCTGAAGCACATATGTGTTGTAAGACTGGCTCAAGCTTATGCTTTGCAAGGAAAGACCTGGAAGCACAGAAGCTGCCGACTGAAGCTCACGGGTCAAACCCCACACTACTGGGTCCTCAATGGGGCTGCTGCAAGTGCCGGTGCACTTCATCTGCTGCATCGCGATTGTAAGCAAACAGAATTCATACAGAGAGAAAGCAGTCGCAAAGGTGAAGTCAACTTTCAAGCTCTGGTTTATCAAGGCTTTCTGGACTGCAACATAGGGTCTGTAAGAGGAGAAATAGCTGACCAGATTCAGAGAGAGCATTTCCATATTTGCACTTCTCTAGATTTCTCTTAAAGTGTACTTAGATCTCTGAATATGTTGCCATTGTTCATTGCTCTTTTTAAATAGCTGTTCTTCCACATCAAAGCCAGACTGTCCTAACTTTAATCCCCCTTTCAAAGTTTCTTTTCATCTTAAGAACAGCTAAAGGTGCTCTGAGGACTGTTTAAACTGTAATTCTTGGAGGTGCTAATTTCCTCTCATCTCCTTTCTGACCAAAGCTTGCAGTGGTGCTGGGACAAGTGGGGCTTGCAGATGGGCACAGCAGGGCCCATCTTTCCCATGAAATTGTCTGCAGGTGGGTACCAGCCTGGCCATGGCCAGTTCAGTTTCTTCTTGGCCCCGCTTCTAAGTCCATTGGCTGCAGGAAGCAGTTAATGCATCCAGTGCCGGGTCTAAAGGCACAGGCCCATTTTTAGTGTCCTTTCTCCAGATTGAGGAGTGTTTAGCCATCCTGTTAACACAAATTCTGGAGCCTCAGTTCTTTTGAGCCTCTCAGATGTATGTCCCCTCACAGTTTTTCTTGCCTGTGACTGCCTTTTAGTAACAACAAGCCAAGGAAGAGAAGAAAAGCTGAGCAAAGACATTACTGAACCACAGGCGTTTAATTCTCTAGGGCATCCTTAGAAGTAAATGTCTATATATGTTGTCTGGTTTGGTACACTTCTCTGTAAGCACTGCATTTGTCAGCTTGGGGTCAATGTGAGACACTGCCGCCATCCCAGCTATTGCCCCCAAGCACCCAAACCATTCCTGTCCCCTCCCAAAATGCATCTCCCTGCTCTCACCGAGGAGCCACGGCTCCATCTGCAGCTGCCGCAGAAAATTTTATAGGTCTGGGACAGTGGTGGAAAGGGAGATTAAAGTGTGATAACCCCATGCTGAGGGCTCCTTGGGGGAGAGTCCGTGTATGCTCAGCGCGGGATGGGAGCTGTAATGAGACAAGGAGGCAACTGCACGAAGAGTGTTCACAGTTTGATAGACATATTTCACACTGTCACAGCATCTTTGCGAGAGCTTGGTTCCCGGTTTAGGTATCTGAACAAGTGACAGACTGTGACAGGGAGGCGTCTCCCCTCAAGCCATGCTCTCAAAAATCTTGATGACGCATGCAAATCACTTAGAGCCAAATTAAGAAAAGTATATTTAGGCACCTACAGAAGTAAAGAGGCACTTAATAGGATTTTCAGAAGTGCATAAGCAGATTAGGCATCCAGTTCCTATTGAAATCAATGCTGATGGAGCATTAAAAAACATAAAATCTTGAGGTATGTTAGCGCTGTTACAGCCTGGGTGTGTTTGCAGGGGTTCAGTGGGCTTAAAGGCACGTTTTGTCCAAGATAAGCCTTACAAGTAATAGAGCTCCCTGGTTGTACTGAGTCTCCAAAACCATAGGGTAAGTTCTTAAGCTGCCGCAAAAGCTGAATTATGCTGGCCTGTGAGAATAGAAGAGCAAGATCTGGAGGGAGAGGTAATGAGCTCTGCGTGGCTGCCCGTGTGGGAGAAGAAGCAGGCCTTCTGCAGAGACAGAGGCAGAAAGTAACACAAAACTGAGGAGACAGAGCAATCACTGGATCTTCACTCAAGAAAAGGCCTCGCGACAGCATTTTTAGGTTATAGGGCTGGCTGAGAGGGGCTAGGTGAAGGAACTGCTGGTTGTCTGATTTTGACAGGGAAACAGCACTTTTGCAATCCTTGTAAATTAGCTAATCTGACCCAAAGAAAATTTTTCTGTGGCCAGTTTCTGCCCTGAGCAGGGATTACTTGCCTGGACCCAGATTTTGCCTCACTTGTGGTTTATACATTGATTATAATGCTGTAAAGTCAGTTTCTTGCTTTCTCTGAAATGCAGCTCCCAGTCTGTCAAACTGAAATCAGTCCTTATTTGCTTTACTGAGCAGTAGTGAGGATACATACATTAGGGACTCTGAGGCACTATGGTAACTGGGGCCAATTAGACGCTACCCGAGGGCAGTAGCTCCCAGATGTTGGATATCAGACAACTGTGAACCTACAGAATTGCTAACAGATCACTCACTATTCTCCTCCTGAGACTTTTAATCGGGGAATTAACACATGGTGTTTTTAGTAAGTGTCCTCAGAAGATTTATCTTCTTCTATGGCATGTTAGTCCCTCAGGGAGCAGTATTTGGGAAGCAACGGCTGCTTGAGGTGACAGAGAGGAGTTATCTCCTCTGAAATCCCTGCTGACGTGAGTGGCTGATGCAGACATTTGGCAAAAGATATGCATGTCATAACTTCACTCCCAAACATATGAATAACATGGAATGAATGAAGTGATCTCAGGTACCTTATGGGCTGCTGACACCAGCCTCGTACTGGTGGTTTTTAAGCTGAATTTGGCTATGAACCTCTGCTAGGAAGAAGACTGAAGGAAATGACATAATGGAGAATTCAGAATGGTTATTAATGTGAAATGTGCTAGAAGGGTCAGGCAACAGAGGGAACTGATTTATGGGCCAGCAGACAACATTCAGCTAGGAAAATCCTAGCTCACTAAATAGACAAGAAGACTTCTCTGTGCTACATCTTACCCGATCAACACCATTAAAAACCAGTAGGGACAAGCTTCTTGATGTTGCTGGGAGAAAGGAAATTCTCAGGCCTTCTGGCCTTTTTGCTTCATAAAGCCTTTCCAGTAAAAGTCAGACCCTTGTGACTTGACTGTTGTGGTGAAATATCTGATGCGTTGCACGCCTACCCAGAAGGAAAGCAAAAAGGAACCTTGATAGGCAATGCATGTCTGTATTTGCTTATAATCTTTTCTCTGGGTTATAAGCACTGAATTATTAGTGTTATGCTAATAAAGTACATTTGAGTTTATGGAACAGTCTCTTTCTCATTTAAAGAGAAGTGAATTTGGCAATTTGCCAGCTGGCTAGCAGGATATTAATCAGGCAATACCTAGGGTCCAACACCACTATATTGCTTTTAATCTTTTGACCAGTAAGGAAAACAGGAAGAAATCTATTTCCCTCCTTTCTTTGCTCAATGGGATAACCAGCTGGTACAGACTAGCTGCAGCTCTGCTCAATTTGGGAGTAAATATTTGGGTTTTAGCTGGATAAAGGAGAGAGCAGCGCTACTCTCTTCCCAGCTGCCATGCAGCCGGGCACCATTCATGCTCCTAGTGGGGCTCCTGCATGCCTTTGATTACCAGAGCCACATATTAATAGCAGAATGTCACCTTGCATTGGAAAAATGTATAGCTTTGCTCAGATGTCCCTAGAAAGGAAAAGTTTGTTTGACTGTGCCAGACAGTCATTTAAGGTGATGACCGCAGTGAGGGTTCAGTACCAGATTTGCAGCTTGTACTTTGTGTAAGTGCAACCCCAGGGACAAGAGAAAGGAGCTTCCAAAGCAGTGGGGTATCCACCAGAGACCACCCTGTGGCTGGGGACTTGGTAGTGCAATGTGAGGGGTCTGTTTTTTTCCCTCACATGTGAACACATGAAGTTGAGCTAGGAATATGTTATATTTCTATGTCCTTGCAGGACTACCCTTTAAGGATTGTAGAGATGTCCTCCATGAGCCTGCAGGCAGTCCTGCAGTAGCAGCAGGGGACCACACCTCTGTTTCCAGCTAAGGAGTCCAGGTCTACCCAGGGAGGTAGACTGGCTGCCCAGACTTCGTTATGCATTGATTGCCTTCTCCGAAGTGTGGGAATCCTATGGAAACCTTTGGGGACTCTTTTGGACTCTTGCCTCATTTCTGTGTGCTCAGATGAGGAAAAAAATAATAATTACCCTGCCTTTTAAGGCAGATTCTGTATTTTTTATACAGACCCCTCTGACCAACAGCGAAACACTTCAGAGTAAAAGCAATTTAAAATCCCAGGACACCTACATGGAGGCAAGTGGCTCAGTTCTCCAGCCTCAGTGCCCTTCTCTGAGACTCCTGGTCGGGAGAATATATCCCACAGATGCTTCTGCCGGGACCATTTGTTTCCTGCATGGGCATAGCCCATCAAATCATTACTGTCAGCTTGCTGCAGAAAGCAGGGCCAAGAGTCTGAAGCAAACTAGTCCTGAAAAAGAGCAGGTTATCTGGAAAAAAAAGATGTAATTAAATTTCCTTTCCACATGGTGAATGAAGAAGCCTTTACCTGGGGAAGAGAAGAAAAATATTCTTTTTGTAAGCCTCATTCAGAGAGGCTTACTCCAGAAAGAAAATCTTTGAGGTATTCTCTGGCACATGGGTCCTGCTAGGCTTCAGTCAGCTGAACTGTTTTCAAAAGCACTGGAATGTAGTTTCAGCAATAGTTGGTCAGCAGAAAGAGAGACAGTGAGGGTATTCTGTTGTAGAGAATTTCTGAGTGAATATCCACGTATGGTGGCAAAGATGTCAAAGAAAACAGATTTAACAAATTAATGTGAATCTTGGGAGTTGAACTCCTGGAATCTGGCTCTGCCGTTACTGATGGAAAATTTGAGCCATTGCTGGATGGGAGATGGCACTTTTCAACTTCAGTTTCAAACAATTGACTCAAAATCAGCTGATGAACCTTTTTCCCTGATGATAAAAAAAAAGGAACTTCCCACCATTTTTAAAATTTATTGCTCAGAATGCATAAGTACTAAATTAGAGATACAGCTTTTGGTGTAAGCCAGCATAATCCTTTTACCACTGAAACGTTCTTTTATATAGTATTTTGACCACTCTGTGTGTGTGTGAAATTGCTGTCTAAAATGTATTGCTTAAAATCGGTATTTGCCTGCTTATAGGCAAATCTGTTAAAGAATTCTAAAAGAAAATTATGCAAAATAAAGCAACTTTTTATTGTCCTGGGTGGAAAACACTTGGGTTCTGCATAGTTTCAGACCACTTTTGAAGGAACAGAGGTAGTTCAATGTAATACTACAATGGTGTAACTTTTTATAGGCTAGTTAAATTATTTTCATGAGACAAAGAAATCCCTTTCAGTGACAGCGCTATAGTTGCAAAGGAACTAGTAGTGTGCTTGTATTGTACTGAGATCATGCAAACATGCTGCTCTGAATGAGCTGAGTCTAGTCCAGGCCAATACACAGTAACAACTGATGTTTTAATAACACTTCAATGGCATGCAAGAAGGATTGATATCTCTGCAGCAATAATGAGTAGTCATTGAAGATCTCAGCAGTGAAGCAAAAAAAAAGAAAAAGGCAGCATTTCTGGAAGTAATCTGCTTTTCCCAAACTCTCACTGAGAGTGGGAGAGAGGACTTAAACTAAGGTGAAGACTTGTGTCTATGGAGCTGGAGCTACCTCCTCTCTTCAAAGTCTGCTCTCAAGTCTGCTGAGAAGATCCCCATTGCCTTTCAGTCTTTGGATCAGTCTGTATTTGAAAGAATTACTTTATTCCTATCTCTGGTATGAAATTCATTGAGAAGTCTGCACGAGGGAACTTGGAATCATTCTGCTGGTACTCGTGGCGGTACTTTTTTGGAAAGAGAAGTTCTTGTTCTATGTTTTCTCCTAAGAACAAAAATCCCTATAAAGTTCTGTCTCTTCATGTAATGTAATTTGCTTATACAATATTTTCTTCTGAATGAAGCCGGAAAAGAGATTCCTGTTATATTTCAGGGAAGTTAGGTAACGTGCAAAGTGAATATGTCAAATAATGGAGTTCTAGTGTATAACAATGAAGTCAACACTAATAAAAGTTTGCTGTCTTTCTAAAACAGTCTTGTGCATTAGAGTGTCAAATGCTCTAGGACTTATAATGCAAGAAGACAGGATGTTTCCAAGGCAATGAAATGACGCTAAATAAAATGTCAGATATCACAAGTTTAGATTATTTGAAACAGATTTTTATGTGAGATAGTAAGATCTTTATTAGAGGTCCACAAACGTTAACTTTTTAATGAAAAAATAATCTTAAAAATTTTTTACATCATCTGACCTCTGTTGCCTACAAATTTGGATCGATATATCAAAATGCATATTAACTTTAATGTTTCTGTCAAACCTGAGCTGTGATGCACGGATTTATTCCTTACTTGGATGGATGCTTCTGAGAAACGTAGCTAATAAAAACATGGCACAGCCAGTGACTGATGTCTGTTCTCCCAGGGCGTGTTAGTGTGGGACAAACACCCTGTACACATCCTCTTCTTGACACTGAAAAATGAGACGCATCTAGTAAAAACCACAATATATGCTCTAATGGTCTTGCAGTGACCTTCTCATCTTCTTTCTCCCTCCTCACACGCCTTTCCCATGTTGTGACTCTTTTCCCTCTTTCCCTTGTAGGCTCTGAGCCTACATTTCATCTTGCAAACAAGGTCCCTACTGCCTCTGGACATGTCCTGCGCTTGCACACAGGCCCCTGGCAGGGTCTGGGCTTCCTCTGTGGGAAATCTCAGGCTGCTTTTTGCCAGCTTGGACCATGAGTGGACAAAGAAAAGAGCCCGTCTTGGTAAAATAAAGATTTCCTTTAAAAATTGAATAAACCTCAGCAACGAATCCAAACCCTGATTCCAGCAACATGGTAATCTGTCAGTGCCAGGCCTCAGCCCACTATTAGTCTTTTTCTGGATAGAGATGACAGAGCTCTGCTGACAAGCTGTAGGACTTATTTCAGGAGCTGGCACCTGGCTCCCTGGCACGTCCCCCTGATGGCTGTGTCATGCTCCTTGGAGCTGCTTTTGGCGCTGCAGAGGTTACAGCCAGAGTGGGCTACCCAGCCTGCCTGCTTGGGAAGCTTGCTATTTATTTCCATAATTCCATGTCCATGCGCTGCTGCTCCCAGAGAATTCTGCCAGCAAAATGGGTGTCCCAGCACTCACACGTGTGGAGCACAAGGGGGAGGCTTCTTACCTGTCCTCAGAAGAGCAGCAGCAGTCTCAGCCTCCCTCTCTTCCCTCCTCTCCCCTGGCGTTCCTCTGCCCGTTTTTCCCTGAGCCATTCACTCTCCTTCTTGCTCAGTGTCACGGTCAGAGTCACGGGTCTACTGGGTGCCTCCCCGGAGCGCAAGTCTGCTCCATCCCTTCCTACCAAAGGCCACAGCATCTCATCTGGAGCTTTTCTGCTCCTGCTGCAAGAAAATATTTAGCATTTTAATATCTTTTCACATTTTTAGAAATAATTTATGTATGAACATACACAGTGCTTAGTAATCATTTCTCAGATGAATGTGGAATTTTTCTAAAATTAAACTATCATTCTTTTCTCTTCACACTTGGCTGTCATATCTTTCTTAATGCAAATCAGTCACTGACTAGAGACACCTACTGTAAGAAGCTATTTTAGCTGTCTGATCAGTTATAAATTGATTTTAAAAATGAAGACCTTTTTGGGGAGATAAGCTGGGATTGGTAGGGAATGGAAAAAATAATTCAAAAGGGAAGTTTTGTATTTGAACGTAAGTGACTATTTACCTCTATCTGAGAGCAAAGACTATAACCCATGAGACCTGTCTCTCTTCTGCTTTAACTCCTAGACCACAAATCCCCCACCTACCCAGTCCCTATATGATGCAGAGCCCGTGAGGACAAGAGACAGGTACCCCAGGGCAGACCCTGAGGAAAAAATATTTCCCCTTTCAGTCTCCATTTCATACAGGGCAAAAGGAAAGGGGAAGATTATCTCTGAAGGAGCCTGGCTACTCTTCTGCTCTGAAGCTTAATGCAGGAATGAAAAAGAATCCATTATGGTTAGTTTCAGAGAAACCTCTCTCCACCACAGTATTTCCCCCTGCTACGCTTCAAGTGCTCTTCAGAGGGAATATTCACATTTTCTGGGGAAAGAAAATGGCTTTGCTAACACAGTGGTGGTCTGGACAAAGCAAGAGTGAAGCAGAGAAGATTCACTGGGTGCAACTTGGGAAGTTGGAAAAATGAGAGTTGTTTTCTGGTTTTCTTTTTTCTGCTCTTTATTCTTCAAGGCCTGCTCTGATATTGTCTGCTGGGACTTGAACAAGGAGCTTAATTTTTAAGGCATGTCTGACTTCTCTCTTTGGATTTTTTTTTCCTGTTGCTTGCACTGCCAGTTCTTAGTATGTAATTAAAAGTATGCAAACAGCATCTGACTTTTTAAATTAATTCAGTTTTGAGTGAATTTGAGTGAACATGTCTACAAACTTTAATGTTTGCACGCTGTGCCTATACGAACAATAGTTATCCTGGTGTGAATATTGAGCAAGAGTCAATTTTGAAGCTACACAGATAAATAAATACAGAAATAAACTTCTACCTACAAGTACTTCTCTGATTTGCTGCTTTGTTAAACCATTTCTTTTTCCCTCAGAAATGACAGCTAAACAACAATATTCAGATTTTTTTTATTTATGATCAATTCACCTTGTCAAAAATTCTGAATAGTGTTAATCAAATGCATTTGAATAAACAAATGCAAGTAACAGTTGCAGCATGTTCAGAGAGCAGAAAAAGAATCTAATAAATCAATTAAAAAGCACAAGTTCCTTGCACAGCTCTATTTCCCCTGAATGCTTGTAATCGCAAGTTCAAAGCCAAACATCCTTTGTAACTTTCGTAAAGTTTAGAGAGGTGTGGTTTTTTTAATGCCTAGACTTGAAGTTTCTCAGATGTGTCTGGGATTTTCTAATGTGCCCCTTTTAATACAAAATTCAGGGCAGTTATAATCCTCCTCTACGCTTGAATTAGAAACGGGAGTCCTGTAATCAGATTGCAGTTTTGGAGCGAGGCCAATTGCTGAATGAAGTGATTCTTCCCCTTGCTCCTTTCACTTATTAAAAGGTACCTCTCGCTTGGCTTCTAATGAAGCTCCCTGGGAACCCTGCGCTGCAGCCTTCATGGGCGGGATGGTGGGATGCCTTTGGCAAGGCTGCGTGGCGTCACCTGGAGCTACCCCGGTCCTGCCACACCGTAAAGGGAAAGCACTTCCCGGTTCCTCCTGACAGCTCTTCACGTCAGCTGCTCTCGAAGCCTTGCGCCATCTGTTTGCATCTTCGTCGTAACCTATGAAAGTCTGTTTTATTAAGAATTCAGCACCGGTGCCTGGGCTACAAGTGAATGCAAATACACGACTTCCTGAGGCGTAACTGCACAGGAGGAGTTGCAGGGGGGCAGCCTAAGGGCCTGTTTCCCCAGTGTCTGGTTTTGCAGCAACAACCAGTGGGGTGAGGAGGGTTGCCCATGCTTGTTCCCCCTGAATCGGGAGACAGATGTGCCGTTTGCAGAGGGAGAGGGAAAGATGACTCTAGATCCATAGCTGTGCACTGTCCCCTGAGGCAGGAGCCAAACCACCTTTGCACCCCACACCCCTGGGACACATCATGGTCCACCTGCAAAGTTGTTCATGGCACTTCCAGACTTCCCATCACACTGTTTGACATGGCAGGTTGTGACTGTCTCATGGGTACCCTGTGGGCATGGGGTGCCTCTAGGCAGTATGTACTATTGCAAAGCATTTGGACACCTACATGTGTCTTCCAAGTCAGGCTGCCCTTGTGTGGCCGCTTCTGCTTCAGGTTCTTCCTCTTCCTCCTGTCTTGGGAGAACAAGATTTGTATGGCCTGAGAATGTGCTCCTTGTGACCTGGGACCTTGACAGCCTCATGCATTGGGGTCTGCCAAGTCACCTGCCTGCAGCCTCCTCTGCCTGCCTCAGCTGGGTGAGGTGCTCCAGCTGGATGGTTGGGAATGGGTAGAAGTGAGAGCTTCCCAGGTCACACATTGCGCTGTCCCATGCTCTGCCCAGCCTCTGCCTCTCTGCCATGGATTTCTTCTTGGCTGCTGACTAGAGCATCAGATGTACATGTGCTTTCAGTGGTGAGCCTGCAGGTTGCTGGCAGTCAGACCCTCTGCTACACCGGCACACACACGCACGTGCACGTACACATTGGTCTCTCCGGGAGCTTGTTCAGACCAGTGGTCACTCCAGTATCCAACTCTCAGACCTCTGGTCTCTCTCTGGTATCCAGCCCCCCAACTATAGTCTCCCTGACAGCTGGCTCCCAGACCCCTTGTCCAACTTGTCAGCAGGTTTAGCCTGAAATTTTTTAGTGAATTACACATTGATGCACTCACACAGGACTGATGTTACCTAAGGAAACACGCACATACACACATACACAGACACTCACAGTCAGGCACACGCCAACATACACTGGTGTCTCCAGTTGCTAACACTCCAGAGACATGGGCCGTCTGACCCATGGCCCATCTGACCCATGGCCCGACTCCAGCTGCTGCACGGACACCCTCATAAACACACACACACATGTACACAGAACAGAGAGGACCTCACCCAATAAACCAGTTAGAAACGCAGTTTAACTAGAAGACTGTGGTGATCAGGCATGGAGCGTGACCAAACAAACATTCTGACCAGCAGCTCATTTACATATAACTGGCTCCTTTTTATCTCTGTATTTTTCCACACTTGTTGCTTTGCAAGCCACCTTCCCTCTCCTGTTCTTGCCTTTGATCTTTACCCCTTAGTATCTCATAAATCTCTCAAATTCCCACTAACTCTTTTAAAATATCCCACACTAAGTTTTATGCCATTCCCCAGATACTTATCCCATAATGAGTCCTGTACACCTGCAGGCAGTAACCTCGCTCAGACTGTGAGGCTGTCTGGTGAGAGCATCTCCCACAGACTCCTCCAGTACCTAGATCATGGCCAGTTTGTCCTCTGCTGACGCCTCTGGGAGGAGCCATGTTTGGGTGCTATTAGGCTTCCTCTGCCTGATACTGTCTTCTGTGCATCTCCAGGCCTTTGTATATATGGTGCTTAGCCCTTTATCACATAAACTAATGGGTCCCACCACTGTAAATCTGGGTGGCTCTCAGAAGAGTAATCCTTGAGTTTATACCATAAGTGTCAGCAGATCCACAGTTTGATCTTCAGAAGTTGCATGACTTCTTCTGTGCTCCTTTGATAGACTTCTTCAGTCAATACAGTTTATACAATCACATGTGGAAAAAATAATCTTGTAAAACACATTTTACTGCTACTTGCTGGGAAGTCACGTTATGAGGTTAACAAGGAATGTGAAGGGCATTTAAATACTAAGCAGACTGGGACATCATGTGTCTCATTCAGTAACTTGGAAGAGGAAGACAACCCTTCAGTCTTGGTAGACAACCTACCATCAACTTCTGAGTAAGGTGTTGTGCTGCTTCTTCCTTCTGTGTGTGGGATACCGTGTGTGAGCAACGCTGATAGCCTTCAGGAGGTGATCCAGGAGTCTACCTGATATTGTATAAATGGAGTTGTTCTTTTGCCATTTGTAAGACTATATTCAGAAAACCTATGATTTATTGCTGTGAGATGTAAACAGTGAACTCAACATTGGAGACAGTCTGCAGGGTTAGGGATGGGATGGGCCATGCAGGAGAGCCCATGGTAAAGACCCTTGTTTGTTTTCATATCAAAAGCCATCCAGCAGTACAAGGTTCAATACTTCAGTCTGGAAAGAAGTTTTGGGAAGGCACCATTGTGCAGACTACCTGCCCTCTGCTGTCTCCCCTCCAATAGGTAGGGATATTAGGTACCAACAACTCTGGAACTATTGGAGCTGCCAATGTAAATGTTTTTGATTATATTCTTCATGCAAAGGCCATGTGCATTAATGCACAGGCTACATGGAAACATTCCTAGGATGGCGACTTCAAAACCATTTGCAATCTTCTGTTTACTGTTGGCAAACTTTTCCAAGAGACATGTTTGTGAGGAATATGTGTAGAATTTGGCACCATAGCTTGAGGCTCTGTCCAGCCAGTGACTGCTGAAGGGATGCCATAATACCTGTGTTGTCAGGTTTGACACAGTTAGAGATGAAGCATTTCTTTGTATTAGTATGAAAATAATTTATTTCTTGGCTACAGAATAATCATATTTGATGTTACCCACTTGGAAGGGATACTTAAATGGATCAACAATGTTTCTTGATAATATCTGCCAAGAGCATTTTGACTCAGTCCTTTGCAATTACTCATTTTTATAAAACATGGATCCATTTAAAGTATAATGCAGACATCTAAAAGGTGTTGCAAATGAAAACCTAATAGCATTTTTTATTTCTTACATTCATGTCATAGACCTTATGTTGGAATTAATGTAGTTGTCCAGAGATGCAAAGCAGATGTGATGTTTAAATTTCTTCAGTACCATGATTATGTGGACTTTTTTGTATAATAAACTACTTTACAAGACAGCCAATCAGCTGCTGGCTCTGTCTTAAAAATGACTGATACTTCCCAGAAGCACTGAAGATGGTAAGAAATGCCGTGGTGTACCCAGTACAAGTGTACAATCTGTGGTCACAGATACCGGTCGCAAGACTCAGCAGAGGAGAAAAATTGAATGAGTTGCTCCTCCTCCAATTCTTGGTCAAACACTGGAAAAAACATGTTATGGAGATAAATTATATGACGTGATTCTCTAGAGCACGGGCATACATCTCTACTTCAAGCTAAACAGCAGTCACCATGAGAAACACAACTTTACAGCGAGTAGGCAGATGCAAAAATTATTTCGCTTGTCCTCCAGGCCTCAGATGGTGGATAAAAACAGTCACCATCACTGCTGAAAATAGTGATCTTTTTTGAGTTCAGGAAATCTATTTCTTGCCAGTGCTCTGGAAAATTGGAATGTAGACCTGGGAAAGATTCACTTAGAATAATAAAGTATATGTTGGCTTGGTACTTGCATATATACAAGGCATCGATTGTCTGCCTTCCTTTTAGAGGTTTAATAATGTTGATGTTTTTGAAGATGGGAATTCTGGGAACTTAAAGCCTGTGCAAAGGGAGTGAACTTAATAGAATTTTGCTGAGCTTGAGCAAACATGGGAGCTTTCATCACAGCTTTCAAAACTTGTAGGAATTTTTGAGTCATTTCTGTACCCCTGAAATCACAACAGCTGGTATCAACTGCTGTTAGCAACTCTGCTGTGGCAAATGGGGTGAAATAGGTTCCGGTGAACTTCTGCCATATGAAGAATATTTACTTCAGTTTGCTCTGAGGATACTCTACAAAGCATTAGTGTGGAAACAATCCTTGCAACAGGTGTGCTACTGTCCCCTCTCTTAACATTGAATAGTTGGATAGCTGTTGCCAAACAACATGCAGTTTGTATGTGCCTGGACTACACCATCCACAACTATTACAACTCTTAATACAGTTGCACCTTTTTTTGCCAAAGCAGGGACTTAATAGTGAACTGCAGTGGAAAAAAGTACAGAAGCTGCAAACACAAGTATGCAACTGAAAGATGAATTCTGGAGAGCAAGATGGAGCTCAGAATAATTTCACTGATGATGAAAAAGGAAAAAATACGGAGTGGGAAATGTGTGTGTGTGTGCAACAAATTTTATGTGGTACTTTCTTATATCTGTTAAGAATTTCTTTTGAGCTACACATCTGAAAACTAAAATAAAAACAGATGCTGCCATTAAGTATATTATCACCACTAGTAAACCATCACTTAGAAAAGGTTACATCTAGATGAAACCTATAGAGAAAGTTGCCATCAAACCACATAATTATTATTTGTCATGTCAGACAGTGACAATGGCTGAAGTTTCTCACCTTATTTCATGACTAAATAGTCTATCCTTTCTGTTATCAAAGAAGGTGAGTTTGCTGGTCATTGATGGAGGCCTGAACACATGGTCTTTGTCCAGTACTTTTTTGTGGGGCACCTGTTCGAAGGTTTTGATATAAATTTGAGTTGTTGGAGCTGTGTTATTTGCTTAGTTTTGCTAACCTTGTCCATGGCACTTTTATTATAATTTGTTACAAATATACCCAAATTATATATAATTGGCATATGTGAAATAGATGTAGAGTTACTAACAGTAATAGAAGTGTAAATAGCAAGTATAAAAAGATAGCTACTACTGATTAATACTTCTGAGGAGTAACTGCATTTACAAAATAATTAGCCAAATAAAATTGTGGTTGCATCTAGAAATATTTTTAAATATAAGCTTTATCTGTAGACCTTCATCTGCCTCTGTTTCCAGCTGAAATTGTGCAGCATAGAAATTGATTAAAGTTCTCTAACAGTGAACCTACAGGTTGAATCCTGTTGTTATATTCTTTTTTATTGAACAGTAAAATGATGAACAGTGCATTTAATACGTGATAGAGAAATATTCCTTCATTTAATTTTGCAATTTAAAGTTAAGAACATTTTGGTTAATGGAAGGTGAAGATAGTATTAAGGCGGTTATTATTTATTGGTGATTTATACAGCAATGGGATTGTATTGTAATGCATTGAGTTAGAAAAATTGACATGTTAACTCTCCTTAACTCTCAGGCATTGGAAAATTGCCCTTGGTTCTTGTTGAATAATACACATTGGCTGATATATAGAAGGCACAAACTGTGTATAGATTCATTTAGAACTCCCAGGTGGGAGATTTTGAGTATGTTTTCAATGAAGAGTCTATTATCCCTTCGTAACTGAGAACACTGCATATGAAAAATATGGCACCTACAATGAGTCATCTTAAATCCAGATAGAGCTGCCTGACCCTGCCAAATTCACCTTTCTGAGCTAATCATGGCCTTTAATTACCAGATACTTTTTTTAATGGTAGCCGTTTCTCAGATGCTCTAGTTAGCTGTTTGCCTAGTAGTGATGATAATTTAGAAAGTTCCTATTAAAGGTGTGGTGATGTTTTATTTCTAAAAAGCAGAATTTAAAAAAAAAAACCCAACTCTTGCTGGTTGCATTATTTCACTGCTTATAAGATAACTTGCCTAGTAGACTGTAAATTCCCCAGGGAAAAGATTTATATTTGTAATGTGTCATTCAGATCAACAGGAAAAGGTAGTCCATAAACAACAATAACTAAACACCAGTTAATTTCAGATTATAGGCTGAATAAGAAATTTAGTCTAATTTTGCTTTCTAGGCATGGTTATGTAAGATTTTATATGGTGATTAACAATATAGCAGTTACAATTTTAATGTGATCCCATGCCAGGAAAATATCCACAATCACTCTAAACCAAATGCCTCTGAGGACTTTCTAGACCTTTATTGCTAATGTAAGTGCTGTTGTTTTATTCTGACAAACCTAGTCAATGTATTAATCCAATAGCTAAAAATTTCCTCAAATCTGATATAAAAGAATAAGTGCTTTCAAGGCCACATCAGCAACACATATTATCTAGCATGGAGGCAGTGCTGTTTTATCAGAAAAAAAGAGGGCATATTTCAGTGATAGTAATTTAATCTATTTCTAAAACACATAAAGGATAGTGAAAGTCTAAAGATGAAGATAATGAGAGTTTCTGAATCTCAGAATGCCAGAACTTCAGTACTGAAAGATAAGCAGCAGCCTTTTAGTTCTCAGGTGTGTTACATGAAGCCTCCTATCAGAATGAAAACAATAAAAAGTCATATTTTCAGCATTCTAATTTTTATTATTGCTTCGAATGCTGCTCTCTTAAATTATGGCAACAGATGTTGGCAGTACCGTACAATATGTGTCTGCACGATTTGTGTTCTCTTACATTTTGTTCTTGCAGAGAGTGAGTCTTGGATTTATTTTTATTTAAAATTAAATAAAGAAATTTATAGGGAGTTCAATAACTGGAATTCTTAAAAAGTCTTCTCTCAAGGCATCAGGGAAGTTCACAGTTCAAATGCACTGTGTAATGTCAGGGGAGGTGTAGATTCTTCCTTCCCTTCTTTCTCTCTTCTTGGTGATGTAGGAATATTTCTTGAACAAAGAATAAGGGAAAAGACAAGCACATATATTTTTTAGCTTGCTCAGAAAATAGTCAAGTATCTGCCATTCAGTAATATTGTGATATAAACTGCAGAAAACTAAGGACTGGCCCTATCAGATCTCAAAATTGGAAAGTCATGTATTCAATGGATGGACCACTCAGTGGATAAAGAACTGGCTGGATGGCCGCACTCAAAGGGTTGCAGTCAACGGCTCTATGTCCAAGTGGCAGCCAGTAACAAGTGGTGTTCCTCAGGGGTCTGTACTGAGACCAATACAATTTAACATCTTTGTTGGCGACATGGACAGTGTGATAGAGTGCACCCTCAGCAAATTTGATGATGACACCAAGCTTGGTGGTGCAGTTGGAACCCGATGATCTTTAACGTCCCTTTCCAACCCAAATGATTCTATGATTCTATGATTCTATGATCAGGAAAATAGGACTATTTACTGAGGAAAACCACAGAAGATTCAAGCTTTCGTCTGGCCTGGTATTTTTTCTTCCTTCATCTCTCATTTTGCACATGACTATACCTACACACATACTATGTCCCCTTAGGCCAAAAGCTGAAATGAAATGATGATAATGGATATGGTAGGGATATGCACCTTGGGCAACACTAAAAAAAATACTGTCTGCCTGTGAAATCCAGATCCCCTTTTCCAGTGAGATCTGGGGAATGCCAAGTGACTTAAAGTTAGGCTTTAGGCTTCACTGGCCTGCATGTCCTCTTCTGAGTGTGATGTCTTAAACAGCTTCCACCACCCCCCCCGCCCTGTTGACCCTCCTTCATCCCTTCTCTCTCCTGTCACTTTCTGTCTCATTGCCAACAAAAATGTTTGATGATCTGAAAAATAATCTGAACAAGTTTTTTCCATCTGGATCTGTTCCTGACGTGTCTGCCAGTGTGACCACACACAGCTGTGCTGCCATGGGGCTAGAAGCAGGAGTGATTTTAGCTGGTTGAAGTAGGTCTGCCACCAAGTGTGAGACCATGGCCTCAATAATTTCTACCATTTTTCACCTTAATCCTACTGCAACAATTAAATTATCAACTACTGACACCATGTCTCCTGTCATTCTTGATCAGCTTTCAACATCCATATAGTCTGAACCTCTACTTGGAGTTAAGAAGCTGATGCCTGATGAGCTCTCACAGGAGGCAGTCCCTTTAGGCCATGGAAAGGCTGCCATGTTAAGTATCCATAAGTCGCCAGTGCTGTTGTACACTCTGAAGGAGGTTTGCCCATCTGGGCACAAGTGGAGAGGTTCGTGCAGGAGAGTGAATATCAGTCCTGGGTTCTTCCGCGTTGTGGGCAGCAACATTTTGCTCCTCAAGGTTTCCTGAGCTGGTGGCTGCCTGGCCCTTGTTATGGGCTGGAAAAGCCTGCACTGCCTCAGCTCTGCCTGTGCCTGTTTTGCCACATATGCACTTTAAGTTTTTATGCTGCCCATCAACATATCTGTTGCCATTTCTTGTTCTTATACCTTCATACAGCTCCTTCTCCCTATGCCATGTGATGACATAGAGGAGGCCCAGTGTGAAGGAGGAGAGCCACACAGTGAGCATAGCAACAGATGAGCCACTTCTCTTCTGGTCAAGATGGATGTACAAAGTAGCTAGAACACATCTGTGTGTGAAGATCTCCCAGCTAGCTCTGACCCAAGCTGATAAAGAGTACTGTGTCTATACTTCACCTTGGGGTCACCAGCCCAGGGCTGAACCTAAGCTATGCAGTCCTTCTTCTTCCTCTTCTGCTGTGTAAGACACCCAGTTTTGAAGAGTCTCCTGAAGATAAGTTCCCCATGTGAGACACTCCCCTCACTCTGCCATACCTCTCCTCTTCTCCTGTGTCCTGCATGTGCCCTGTGCTGGTGGCTGCTATTCCCCACCATGGGCAGCGGCAGGGTTGGGTTGTGGCCCTCCTGGGGTGGAAGAAAGCTGGTGTTTGTCATTCTCCAAGCTTGGCTGCTGTGCTGAAGCTGGCTGGTGAGACCAGCCTGCATTTCAACTCCCAAAAGCCCCAACCACAGAAGGAGCCCTGACTGATTTGTCAGTCTTGAGTCACTGCTAAGTGCTGAGGTGACCGAAGAAAACTTCAGTACCCATCTGGGGACTAGCTGGCAGCTGAATGGCAGCCTTGAACATACTGATAGCATATAAATGAAAGTCTTAGGTGAGCAAAATGATCAATTGATGTCAAACTGGCTTTAAAGATATGTTCTCACTTCTTTCTGGTGAAAGCTATGACTCAAAGGTGAAACTCTCTCAGAGACTGCTCACAGGGGACAGCTATTGGCTCACAGAGGGATGTAAAATGTATTTTTCCCACCCACTCAGTTTCCTGCAAGTCAATGAAATTAGAATCTCACCCTTTTCTTCTGATAACCTTTGAAAAGGAGCCAGGCATGCCAAAAACCTCTGCTAATGCACCAAAGGAAAAGGAAGCAAGTCATAAAACATGTTTTGGATCAAACAGTAACATTCTGTTGCACACATCTAAAACACAGTGGAGGGAACACAGTGCTGCTTTCAAGTACGACTAGGGACATGAATCATGATATTAGCTCAATATTTGCCCAAAGAGTACAAACCACTAGGATTCAGGCAGCTAAACTTTGTTTCTAAGAACTGCAGGAGAAAATGTGTATACTGCAGCCTTCTTTGTCTTAACTGTCCAATTCCTACACTTTTCCTATACTCCAAGTAATTTTTTGCATTCTTTTGCTTCTTTTTGAACAAGGAAATTCTATAAATAACATGATAATGAAAGAAATGCTTCGGCATAACCATTGGCAACATAACCAAAATTGACACTGTCATAGATTTGGTTTGGCAACTTTGCCAACAATAAGCAACAAACCTTTTTAATGTAAATTTAGCACTAGACATCAAAAAAGTGGTGATAGATGCCTGGCAAAGCTACCTCAAGAAGAATTTGGTCAGTCTAGTGAAGATCATGTTGAGTTGTGTGAGTCAGTTGACTGACTCTGAAAAGCAGAGTATTGGGTGGGTTGGCAAGTGGTTGGCTTTATGGTGTTGAGACAAGAAGGTAAGGGGTTTGTATTGTCTGTCTGATGAACCCTCTGGTAACTTGTGACACTCTTGGATGTGTCAAACCAAATCTGAGAAGGGAAAGTGTTTCAAGCAATCCTAATTTATCAATGAAGTTTTGAAAAAATCCTGGTGGGTGGGAAAAGGACAGAGGTTTTCTTCCTGATTTGTCTGAACAACTTAGTGCTCTGTGTTGGTTTTGGCTGGCACCTTTTGGCAGACTAGGTCTCTGATGTGTATTTCCAGCCTAGTTCCAATACCTGTTGTCTCCTGCCCCTGTGGCAAGACAGAAAATGGCAGCAAGGGCATGAAGTAGAAATGAGTGGAGTAACCAGAAAGCCTGGAAGATGTGAAGGCAACTGGAGATATTGCAGGCAAAACGTTACAGGGACATGGAAGATACTATGAAAGGACTTAGGGGACGTGCGGTGAATTTACGATTCATTGGAAGCAGAGAGTAGTTATTTGGGGTGGAAGAAGAAACCTGTGGGACATTGAACTGCAGGAAATCAAGGTTCAGTAGTTCTGCTCCTCAGGGAGAAACTTGTCTTCAGAGCTTGACAATATACCCTTGTGGTTAAATGTATCTGGAGGGATTGGTTTATTGCTATCATGATATATGGATCTCTTACAGATACTTATCCCCGAGGTTGTGAAGGGGTTCAGTTAGCAATGGTAGGCTATAAATGAGGAAGAGAAGGATGTCAAGCTTAACAGTAGGGAGGAAGGAAAACTAAAATAATAAATATTGATTTGGAGTATGTCTTTTATTATGTCTGAGTGAACAGGAGAATGTTATAATAATGTGATCTTTATGTGAACCATAAATTATCCATGAGAAGTTTTTCCACATTAGTGTTGACTAATCAACGAACCGTTCTGGGGAGCTGTTTGCTATATTGTTCATTCAACAGCTTGAGTTTGTTATCATATTTCATTGTATTCCTGTAGGTTGTACATTTTTATTAGTTTATAGCAATTTGTGGGATGCATGCCCTGGACTCAAGGAGTCACTTGTACCAGATGGTTCAAATCAGTAAGACCCTTGCCCTAAGTTCAGTGATCCTTCGATCTGTTCACTATTGCCCCATGTTGTATAGCTGAAGAAAGCTAAGTAAATCCTGATAATAACAGATGCTTTACAAAGTTAAAATCTTTTATGTGGATCCTGACCATACACTGAAAGTGAATTGTAAAGCTAAACCAAGCGTCGGATATGCACATTGAATGCTGCATTAACCTCTCAGTGAGAGACATTTTTGGAATAACAAATGTAATTTTTTGCATCCAAAATTTATTTGCACTTCGTCCCTCTCTGACATCACTTTTGTGGGTGACTAAGGGTTTTGTTTATGGGCAAGCCTAGTGAATTTGCTGCTGCCGTGGGTACATGTGAAACACTTCCAAAGGAGGAGGTTGCTTGGAAAGCAGAGCGACCTTCAGCTTTTTCCCAAGAAATCTGAAACAGCATTGAAATCAACATGGGCTGCACCAGGATCTCTGTAGAGGAGACAGGTCCTTGGCCATATGAGGCCACATGGGGATGTGTGTGTGTGAGGTGTGCAAAGCTGCACTTTCTTGCAGTTGCTTTCCTGTGGACCATGTCCCTCCCTTCACCCCTAGGCAATATGGGGTGCTCACCCAGCACCACCTCCTTCCTGGGATCTGTGGCCCCTTCCTTATTTGGCCTCATCTCCTCACACGCCCCCATGAGAAGTGGCCTGTTGGTAACTAGAATGGGAGGAGAGAGGCCCAGGGCTAGTCCAGCACTGTGTTGGGTTGGCCAACACCATCTGCAGCCTTCCCAAGGAGACTTGGGGATGTGAGGGAACCTGAAGGATGCCCTGCTGTGCTGTGCTTACCCCATGGTCTGTCTGAGGGACTTACACCCATCTTCTGTGTAGAAGAGCCTTTTCATTTTATTTTAATACTCCCCCCTTAAAACATAATTCATTTCCCCCTTAAAACTTAATTCATTAAGTTAACAAATTGGCATTCTCCACCCCAAAGCTCCTATAATAGAGATGCAAAATGGGCCCTGACCCATCTTATCCTTTCCCTCCATCACAGGCTCAAGCCAGTAGCTTCCCTTTAACAGGGAATCTCCACTCTCCTGGACGTGCAGCTTGGGGCTGCGTTTCTCCATGTTCAAATAGAGGTGCTAAGGTTTCAAGACCCAGTGATTACATGTGTGGACACCTCATTGCTTCAAATTCATTAACAAAGCCACACTATTTTGGTTTAAAACCATTCTTCATATGGAATAACATGAAAAGGAAAGCAAGATTTATTGTTCAAAAAACATTCCTGAAGGAAAAAAATGAGTAGTGTGGCAACTCGTGATTCCTTAATACATAAGTCAGATGGAGGAAATGTAAGTGATGGTATGAATACCAAGTTTTTCCTATTCCAGAGTCAAGAAGGAAAAGACATCCAAAGAGCCAGTGCAGATGTTCACCATGTGGTAACACGTCTCTTTTTTTTTTTTTTTTTTTTTTTTTTGTGGTCTGGCAAACAGATCATAAAGCTAGTATTAATACTTTAAGACATAATCAGATGTCAACGCCTTAGTTGCATATATTGAAGCGGATATACTAAAGTTATATGTATCTCTTAGAGTCGTTATTTCATGCTACCTACAGAAAGGTATGGTGGGTTTAGAGTACAGCTATGCTGGTAGATGTATGTATACGTCACTCAGTTATTTTTTTGTCCCATTTCCATTAGCTTTGCCCAGATTCAGCAATTATAGTGCTATTCTGAGATGAGCCTAGCCAGGTCTGCTTAAGTCTGGGATATTTTCTGATTTCTATTATAATTTCTTTTCTGTTCTACTGGTTTTGGGCAACAGGCTGACTGAAGTGATGCACCTTTGCCTGCTTACAAGCATTTATATATAATCTGAAGGAAGATTTTCTTTTACATTTTCCTCTTCAAAAATTCCACTTTTTTTTTTTTTTTTGGCTTATTTACCACAGATTGTGAGGCTCAGGCCTTCTCTTGACTCTCTGTGGGAAGTTATCTGTATGTGGAAGGTGAGAAAGTGCATTCACTTCTGCTTAAGTTACCTGTATTGTGTAAGTAAAGTCTTTCTTGGGCAAGGGCCGTACGTCACCTCCTGGAGACCCCTCTCCAAGCCAGAGGTAGAAGGGAGCAGAGAAGTGGTGGACTACATCAGTGCAGGAAAGGAAGGTGGCCACACAAAGAATCTGGCAACAGATTCATGACCTGGCACCAGCCCAAGCCTAAGAGGCCGTGAATCCCTTCCGTTTGCAGTGGAAAACACTGCTACCACAGCAGAAAACAGCTATTATATTTGTGTTCACAGGAGGGTGTCCTGGTTTCAGCTGAGATAGAGTTAATTTTCTTCCTAGTAGCTGCTGTGTTTTGGATTTAATACGAGATTAATGCTGATAACACATATTGTTTTAGTTGTTGCTAAGTAATGCTTCTGTTAAGTTAAGGGCCTTTTCAGCTTCCCATAGAAGCTGAGAGGGAGCATAGACAGGGCAATCTGGCCAAAGAAATATTCCACACCATAGATACCATGCTCAGCATATAAATGGAGGTTGCCTGGGGGACAGGAATCTGCAATCACTGCTTGGGGTGGGCATGGCAATTGAGTATCAGGTGGTGAGCAATTGCACTGTATTAATCTTTTTGGATATCCTTTTTACCATTATTATTATTATAATATTTATGATTTTCTCTTCCATTATTGTTCTATTTAACCGTCTTTATCTCAACCCACAAGTTGTTTTTTTTTCTCCCTCTTCTCCATAGCCTACTGGGGTGACACCGAGAGGGGGGAGTGAATGAATGGCTCCACGGTCCAAATTCCTATAAGGGGCTAAACCACAACAGAGGATAACACAGACAAAGATCAAAGGCAATTTATTGGTGCAATGTTGAATTACATCATTAGCAATAAAATAAAGAGTGTTTTGTTTTGGTATAGACTATTTTTTTTTATCTGTGGATTTCCATTTATACTATTTCTTTTCTCAACTTCATGAATTCTTACTTTTTTCATTCTGTTTATTGGTCTGTGAAATCTGTATGCATGTGTGACTATCTTATGGTGTAGTTTGCATATATTATGTTGCATAACCCAAGAAATATGCTGGTGGAAGACTTTGAATACAAAACATATTTGAAGGTTTGCATGATGTATGAAAATCAGATCCCTGTGAAGTCTCACTGGTTAGATGTCTAAAGATAAGGTCACCCAGAATCAGTGACCACTTAAAAAAAATTATTTCTCCTTACCAGATCTCTTCCACCAAGAGCAGACACTGTAAGAGGAGAATGATGGTGTTTGTGTAAGGTATTTTTCATTATTAGAACATTGCTGCTTCAAGTATTTGAGAAATGTATTTTCTACTGATGCTCATCACTATTGGCACTCCAATGTAAATAACCAGTGTCTGCCAAAGTCAGGATTTTTTCTAAATGTTGTCCTGTCTGACAATACAGTTTTTCAAAAGGAGTTTCTGTAAACTTTTAAAACAGCAGAGTCTGATTGCTTTGAAATTTTAACAGTGGCAAATATTTCTTTGCAACTGGGTGTAGTAAAATGAAAGCTGAACAGGCACCTTTGCTCCCACAAGCAAATTTTTTTGCCTTTTCAAGTATTTCTGCTGCTGGTTGCTATTGAAACTTTGAAAAATCTTTCTAATGCTCAAACTGTGACACAAAGGATGGACTGATTCATTTTCACAGGTGAGGAAATTTCAAAATTTTTGAAGAAGGAAAATGAAAAGCAAAACCAGAACAATTTTGATATTATTAATTTTACTGTGTCAATGTGAAAAGGAAAGAGGAAATAAAAGAGAAGGTATCTCTCTGGGTCTGTAGGTCAATTTTGGCAGGTTTCACTTTTGAAATATCTTTGGTGAAAGGTTCTGATTAGCAATACTAACAATTTTTCCTTGAAATCCAAATCTTAATTTCAGATAGTTCTTTGAATAAATGTGGTTTGTTTTTGGAAAAAAAGAATCCCTTCTAGACAGGAAGTGAAATGTCTTTTGCTATCTAAAGAATTCTAAATTTCTACAGTTAAATTAGAAATTACTAATAATATGATAATTGATTATATGTCTTTGGTTCAAACAATCTCCCCTCGCTGAATTATGAGAGAAAATTAACTAAGCTTGTTTGTTAGTAACAACTAGCTTGTGCCTATTCCCGCAAGCCAAGACTGTCATCTGCAGACATGAATAAAGACTGTTAACATTACACTCAGTGAATTTCAAGGAAATTTCTTGCAATGTGTAAAAGTAATCATGGACAAATGTGTTTGCAGATTGGGAGTGTATTCTCACCCAAATATATAATGCAGTTTCCAGGTGGTAGCGATCTGATATTATGTCTATTTTTGTTTTAACACAATGAATACTCAGCAGCAGAGTAATACTGCTCACTGCCTTTTCCTTCTAATATTGTTCATGGCAGAAATCCAATTTATACAGTGCAAATAATCATTAGTTCCAATAGGCCGAGTATCTTTCCTGGCAAGAGCATAACCAATGTCTTCTACTCCTACTTGTGTCATTCATGATATTTCAGTGATGTCAGTTACCATATAAAATCAAAATCCATTACCCGTAGAAGGATTGTGGGAGAGAGGGAAAAAAAAAAAGAGAAAAGTAAACAGGGAACCTAATGCCTAGTGCTGGGAGGCACGGGGAATTAAAAGCAAATACCAAAGCATGTGGAAATATCTGACAAGGAAGCTTAATACAGTGAAGAAACACTGAGAGCTTGCGGCCCGGTGGAAGAGCACTGAAATCAGCATCATTCAGTCCCCGCACATCATTGCTGTGGAGTTAAATGTTGTTAAACAGCACTTTTATGAGGAGCTTGCCAGAGTCCCCAAGCCCTTTCCCAGATCACTTTTGATGTGTGAAGAAAGGACTTGAGTGGAGATCCCTGTCTCACCTGGAAAACTGTAGGGACTCAGTGCCAAGTGCAGCTCCTCAACTGTCTTTTGAAAAAAGACACCAGCAGGATGCTAAAGCAAGAGTGTGTTTTCATCACTGACTTCGCAATCGGGAGTGACTCATGTGCCATCTGTTTCGTCCCTCCACATGATCATATGCGCTCCCTGTTTGTGCTGGTTAATATATTTGCCATCTATTAAAGGGAGAGAAAACTTTGGAGCAGTCAAAACAAACATGCCTGAGAAAGGCTGAAGTTGCGAAAGGGGCTGGTTGGAAAGCTGCTCCCACTGTCACTTTCCATTGAAACGTGTGGTTCCTGGGCAAGGACAAGCTCGGTGACAAAACACTGAAATCCTCTAAGAAGGGGTCAGGGATTTCTGCATGTCTGAGGCAGGTCTGTATTATGTAAAACAGTGACTGCATTAGCTCCAGAGTGTACTAAAAGTGTACTAAACGCACTACATCATGCTCGTGCTGGCAAACCCTGCTCCTCTGTGCCTGTTGTCACAGCTCAGTATTGTGCAGTGGTGGCTGTCCTGCTTCGGAGCCTCAGGGGGATTCTTCAGCCTGGAAGGGAGAGGATGGAGCAGGAGTTATGATATAACACAGATTTGTGGGTGGTACGGAGGAGATGAGCAGGGTCTGCTTGGAGTTAGCCAGAAGAGACCCTTCCCCCAATGCAAAAGCTGAGGGAGGGGACACACAGCACACAACAAATGAAAAGTGGCAATTGGCAGGTTCAGAAAAGCGCTGGTGCTATTTCTATACCCAACCCCTAGCTGGGGCTTAAAAGGTGTTTGAATAAATGAATGAAAAAAAATTTCCATCAAGAGCACTGAAATACAATGACAGCACCTCTGGCTCATTCTGAAGTGTAAACTCTACATGATGTTGGCACTAAAACTTGGACTCCGGAATCACTAAGCCTTATAACAGACTGAAAAGACTAATGCCAGGATAAACTGGAAAACTGGGTTTCCAAAGCACTGGATGGTGCTTTGGCTATTCATAGGCTGTCATTTTTACCAGAATTTTTGCATCTGTGGTCTTAGTGGTCAGTTAAAGAGTCCACCAACAAGACGGTAGTAACCCCATCTGAGAAGAAGGGCTACACTGGGGAGAAGCCAGAGTATGGCACGCTCCCCCTGCTTTCCAAAATTTGTATAAAAACACTATGATGGTGACAGTGCTTACTAACAGGACATTAATTGATGGTACAACTGGAGAAAAATCAGTAACAACTTGGGCTTTTCTTAAGCATTACACCATGGCAGTAGCCAAAAAGCATAAACAAGGCAAGGAACAACTTATGAGAGCATACCCTGCTCAAAGAGCGAGCAGCCTTCTCTCAACAAACTCCATCCTCCCCTTGGTTCCTTGCTGTCACACGCTTGTTATCCCTCCCAGGTTTTAAGATTTTACACACAAGTATATTGTGACAGAAGTGCAAGACATGCTGTATAAATGGGTGAAAAATGCATCTTGAATTGCCTGTAGTTTCAGGTCCTCCTCAGTGGGCAACCTGACTCCGTCACATCCAACACCCCAGAAAGAGCTCACAGGTCTGGTGACGTAGTTTCAGCCTCCCAGCTCAGGCCTATACATGAGCCAGTATGTGTCACAGTCTTGCTCCAACTGGTTTATGTTTCTCCTTAATCAGTGAAAATGTTACCTAGCTAAATGAGAAAGAGGAACAAGCTGTACCTATCACCAGAAATTCTCCCTCGGAAACAGTTTCCAAACATATGCATTAGGTAATGAGTCTGTTTCCCTGACTATGTGTCACAGCACTCTGTGCTATTCTGGTTATATTTCGCAAGCTGGCATTGCTTTTTAATACGCTCGCTCCTGGTCTGCTCTGAATCAGTGGTTCTGCATATTCTCAGGCTGCTTTTGTGAGAAACCACAGTTACGCCGGGCAGCTTCTGTCAGCCCCATGCCTTGTTTCTTGATAGAGCGTGATTTTCGCCTCGTCTCTAGTTTTTCCTTTTCACCTTTCCCATCTCCAGCTCTGTCTTTTTTTGCAGTGCGGTGTGAAATGCTTTGTAATGGGAAGAGGCGCAGAAGCCGTTCCAGTGGCCATCACTGCGGTTCCCTGCTGGCCACAACGGCGCGATTCAGTGCAAGTAAGAATGCATTCAGAAAGTATGTGCAAGGTGTTGTTCAGAAAGCTCAGCCTTTTGCTCATGAAATCTCTGAGAGCTTCTTGTGCATTACATCAGCTTTCTCAACAGTTTACGAGTCCTTCTCCCCCCCCCCCTCCCTGCCCCCGGAAACATTTGTCACAGTGGATTATTTTATTCAGTGCTGCTGTATGTAAAATGTAGAATGCTAATACTTTATTTGGCTAAACACGTGTAATTTGGGGAGACAGGTGAAGTGATGGATTAATCATCAGGCTTTTAACTTTCAGTCTTGTTAGCTGCAGTTTTAAATGTTGTTTATTTGAAATTACAGTGTGGATATGATGTCTAAGTGGAAGCTCTTTACATATATAAATTAAAGCTGCTTTTGCTGTTGGTAATAAGCTAGAGGTTTGATTTAAGATCTGTCATTTTCTCTCATGCCTGGATGTTCAGATAGACTTATCGCAAATAACCCAATGGTAAAGGTACAGCTACCGCAGTGGCAATAACCTTTTCCTTCTGCTTTCCATGAATGTCCTGACTTACAGAACCTCACCTGCAGCTGGATACACATTTCACCTTTGGTATCTATTAAAATGTCTAACTCTGGCAGTTAGACATAAAATTCATAACTCTGGCAGTGTTTACAATAGCGGATTTGCACCATGACTTTCTATCAGCCATGAGTTCGAGCCAGGGCCATGTCATCCCGAAGGCAGCCCAGCAGAAGCAATGCCTGGCCACTGTCAGCCTGAGGATGAGCTTGTGAAGGTCCTACCGTCCTCTTGACATTTTCTCGAGCCTTCCAGCCCACTTGAAATTCAGATATTTGACACATGAAGCTGCAGGTTCAGGTTAGGAGAGGAGAGTTCTGTTCCTGGCTTTGCCCTTCTCCATCACCTTTGCAAGCCTGATCTGCAGAGCAGCACCTCCAGACTGGGCTGCACAAGAAAAAGTTCTGCTGCCCTGCTGAGGAAGGTTTGCTAGTTCCTAGTCTGGAAAATTACAGACATCTGGGTACATGGCTATGAATATTTGGCATAGAAAGAAATTGAATCCAATTTTGCTGATCTCATTGAGTGGGGAAATCACCCTTTATGCAGCTCACAGCTGTCCCAAGTCACCTTCCTCAGTATCTATTTATAGATTTTGTGCTCAAGACATCTCAGCTTCAAAAGAGATTTCTCTTAGGAATGAATGCAGCATTGTCTGGGAAAATAGGGGTACTCCTGCTTTGAATTTGTGCTGTGGAAGAGAGAGAGGTGAGTATTAGTTTTGTTAGAATGGCCATTGAACCAAAAGAATGGAAAGATATTCGCCTGATGCTGAGCCAAAAAGGGTATTTTTGAGGATTCTTTTGCAAAACTCAAATGCTTTATTTAAACTAAAATGAGATTTTTCAACTTTGTTTTGGGACTATTTAATCCTTTTAACCTTTTTCTGCTTTAGATTTTGTTTAGATAAATAGTGTCATTTCAGAGGAATCATTTGTTTTGATGTCATACAGAACATGTAGATATTTCTGAAATTAAACATTTATTAAGCAGCATCAAAACATGGTGTTTTGATGTAATATTCTGAGTACTTTTCAAGCTCTATTTCACAACAAATTTTTTAGTTCCCAGGGATATATCTCAGGGCTATTTTGCCCAGTTGAGGCAGGGGCTGGTCTGGGTCAGGCAAAGACAATAAGCAGAAAATCCTTCCTAAAAGAGTTAGAGACAAAAGAGTGTTTTGAGAAGCAAATCCTTCTTCCTTGACCAGTAGTGGAGGGAAGCAGTTGATTAAATGGTCTTTAGTGATGCTGAATGATGTTCTATATCCTACTCTGGGGAACTTGTATTTCTTATCTTTCAGATCTGAGAAGAGGTACAAAAACCCCCCTGTGTTGTTAATTGGTATAGCAATCTGGCACATAGTTATTTGTTGCCAGAGATATGTGCTTTTAATTTAAGAGTTCTAACCTTTCAATTTCATTTGTGATTGCCCTGTTTAGAGGTGAAAGCCATGACTTCTGTGTTCAAGCCTAGCATGTTCACAACACCGAAGATGCACCTTGCCTACCAGAGTATAACCATCCTCGGGAAACATAATTACTTTAAACAAGAAAAGAAAGAAATAAAGGGTGAGGAAATTATGCTCAGCCTCACTGCTGCTTGGGGGCATCACACTGCAGCAGCCTCACCACTCCTTGTAGTGTATAGCTTGGCTTTGTGCATCCATCCTAGTTTATGTCCACTTCAGCATGTCTTCAACAGGAGAAACTCTGGAAAACAACATTTCTGGCTATCTAACAGGAGGAGATACAGACTTGCCAGCACTTGTCATCTGACAGTAAGTAAGTAAACAGGTTGGCAACAACATCTAAGATTATCTCCTCTCTGCTTGGGACTGTGTTATATTTCAGCTGAGCTTATGACAGAAGAGAAAAGCATGCATTCATCTTTTATCTTCAACTTTCACATTGCTGGTTGTCTGTAATCCAAGACACTGAGGTGCTTGTAGCTGGACCAGGCTGGAAGGTGTTGTGGTCCAACAAAGGGCTTCTGGGGGAGTCACATCACTGTGAGACCACACACAGATGGTGCCTCAGCATAAAAGCATCACCTCCAAGGCAGCTCAGATGTGCTCTTTTCCAGAGTGTGAGGTTTGGCCCTGCCATCAATTGCCTTTCTTGGTGGAACTTCTTCTAAACTGCCTTTTATCTGCTTTTCTCCTCCTGAATCACTGTTGCAATTGTACATAGTTGGCTGTGTTTAATTCATTTTTATACAGCTTTCCTGCACTGAATAATCACTGTTTTGTATTCCTTATTGGAACACAGTAAGGAAAAGAATTGGGGAGAAAAGGAATCAGCTGTGAAATTATCTATTCATAGTATCAGTTTCCTGTATTTACCAACAAGTTTTTCACTTGCCTAGATAAAGGTATTTTATCCTACCCATTCTAGCTTGTTTTTTTGCATCGAAACCCTGTTTTTCTTCCTTCCTTCCTTCCTTCCTTCCTTCCTTCCTTCCTTCCTTCCTTCCTTCCTTCCTTCCTTCCACTCTTCTATTTATGCAACATTCCTATAGTAATTTACTGCATTGGAAGAGTTCAAGCTCAGTTTTGCCCTAGCCCAAGCCTCTGTACTTTCTGGAGGACAGGATTTGCTGGGTAAGTAAGTGGATTAGTGTCCCTCTTTTTGCCATACAGGGCTGCATCAAATTGCTACTAAAATCACAAGAGATAAAATCTTTGGCAGTTAAAACTACATATTTTTGGTTCTGATGCCTTTTGCATAACACACATTTGGGAACTCTAGGTGTTATCTGGAGTTTGGGAATCTTATCTGATTTATTTTTGGATTTATAATAGAGAGGTGGACTCCATTTAGGAAGCAAGTTTTTTGTCACCCAGCAATGGTCTGTTTGTCACTGCGCACAAGAGGATTTTAAATCTGTGCTTTAGAAGATAAGAATGAATCGAAATTCTGCTGATTGTGCTCCCTTTGGTTCCAGGAATTTGTCCAGACGTCTGAGCTGTAGAAACAGGGAGATGATAGAAGCAGATTGACCACTTTGTTTTATGAACCACTTCAATGTGCAGCATTTTGAGTAAAACTCTGGCTTCCTGCTACATTACTCCTGTTCCACATCTGCTTCTCGGCCTCACTCACATGCTGCCCATAGCTTTGCTACAGGAAACACGTAGCAGCAGTGTTGATCACAAACACTACCGCAGACTCTTTTATTTAACCAAGAACAATTGCAAAATGAGACTGTGTCTGCCAGGCAAACACACGGTCCAGGTCAGAAGTAGGTTAATTAAAAGGAGATAAGCAAGGCAGGAAGTCCTGCAATAGATAATATTAGTTGGCATGATCTTGACTTTGAAACTTAAGAGTTTTCCTTTTAAGACAGTTTATTTCTTTTCTAAATCTTGTTCTTTTGGGCAAGGAAGAGAGGAAATGAGATTAAGTGGCATTTCATTCACATTTTTTCTCTTTCCAGCTGTATGCCTGCTACTCCTTGTCTTTAAGTCAGTGCTCTTGCAGTCGGTAGGAACAGAACCAGAGCCTGAACAAATAACGGAATGCAGCCCATTGAAAAGTGTTCCACGTGAAATTTCAGAATTGTGGTAATACAGGGTGCAAAAAACTCACATTTAACATGGGTACAAAACTGTGTGTGCTAAAGCACAAGCCTGTGGATTTGCCTAATTAAACTTCCTAGACTCAAGGCAATGGGGAGGGGAGAGGGAGGGAAGCCTGCAGCAACTTGCTGCATTTTGCCTGAGAAGGACAGGAGGCAGCACCGAATCTCTCCCAGGTCCTCCTACACCTTTTTCATGGGCAGCATCTGTGCTTGCAAATCCATAGCCAAACAGTTACCTCTTGGCTTACGCAGGCACCCATGTACAAGTGTCTGGTCTTGTTTACCCTGTGAAACTTAAACTTGCTTGTTACGGTGGTAACAAGTCCTCTTTAGCTCTCTTGTTGCACAGAGAGAGCATTTTTCTTTTTCTACAAATAGGACATGCCCTTACTTCAATGACTCACCTAACTGCTTGGAGGTGTGGATGGCCTATAGAGAGCATTACAGAAAGCTATTAACAAAAATAATTTCCAAAGTGTATTTTCAGGGGGATGCAGCATGTGAGCAGCAGCTGCCTGTGGTACGGGGGTGGGGATGCAAACAGCAAAGCATGTGGTGCACCCTCCATCAGGGTGTCAGGACAGTGAAGAACACCAATTCACAGTCTTATAAGACCTGACATAGTCTTGTCAGGATATAGCTATCCTGACTGGGATGTCAATACTCTCTGAATTGTATAGGCTTAGTTAGTTCCCTTGAGACAATGAAGAGATGCTGACTGCCTGATTGCCAAATCCAGCCTTCCTTGCATCATAGATATTTCAGATTTGAAGTTTAGATTCAAAAGCTATTACTCCCTCAGCCACATACAAATGAAGAAAAGAATTTCTTTTCTCTAGAAATCTGATCCTCTATGAGATGAACTTCCCATGACTTTTTGGCAGCAAGATGTATGTTTTTTGCTGAATTGTATTCTTCACATATTGACTATGCTTCCTATGAAATTACGAATGCATTTAACATGAAATTGGCCAGATTTCACTAACAATTTTCTCATTTTTGCCTTTGGAGAAGTATCTCACAATGCTTAGTGATTGGGCAATAGAATGACAGAAGAAATTCAATGTCAATAGATGCAAAGTGATGCATATGGGAAAAAAGCACCATAGCTACCTGCAGAATGACAGTTTCTAAATTAGCTTCTAATGTTCAGGAAAGAGATCTGAGAGTCATTACTGATAAGTCCCTGTGAAAATCAGTTCATTTCTCAGTGGTGGTCAAAAGATTATAAGGAATTATTAGGAAAAGAATAGAGAGCAAACACAAAAATAATAGTTATGCTACCACATAAATTCATGATGCATCTGCATCCTGGATATTATGCGGTGAACTCATCACCGCAGCTCCAAACAGAGAGCTGAAAGTGGCCCAGAAAAAGGAAGAAGCAGGCTCCGTGAATGGAGTCACTTTAGTGTGAGGAAAGATGAAATATACTGGGTATTTTCAGATTGGGGAAGAGATGAAGCCTGATAACATCATGAATGGTAATGGGTAGTTGAGGAAAGAGATTAATTACCATTCCTGACAATATAAGAATAAGGGCTGATGAAATAATCAGCTGGGCGTTTAAAAAGGGGGCACTTCATCACCCAGCATGTGGTGAAGTTGTGCAACTCATGGCCATGGAATATTATGGAGACCAAAGTAATAAATGGGTTCAAAAGCTGACGGGGCAAATTTTCAGAGGACAGGACCATCACTTTCTGTTCAAAATGATGTTCAGGGTGAAACCCCCAGCTCAGAAGTCACTATGTCACTGATGACCAGAAGCTGGGAGGCAGGGGGGTGGGTCATTCAGTGTCTGCATTGCTCCTCATGTGCTTCACTTGAGCATTTAAGCATTTATTTCTGACCACACTCAGGGTATAGAGCCAGGTGAATCTTTGCTTTTCTGCATGATGACAGTATGGTTTTTCTTGTTATGCTTTTCTCTCATTAAAATTTATGACTGAAGTATTTATTTACTTTTATTTGTATGCTTTTCCCCATCTTCCATCACTATATCATGTGGGTGACCTAAATGTATTGGTGAATTTGTGCCTCACAGCTCTTCAAAATAGCAGAGAAACAGCCCAATCCCCATTTACAAGGGGATCCTCACCCTGGGAAGAGTTTGCTGGTCTGGGAAGGGCCCTGGGGTACTGACAGCCACCTTCCTCCTCTTCACACACTCCATAGTGCCCTGAAGGAATGGCCATGCAGCGCCTTGCCATACCAGCCCTGCCCCTACCAGCCCTCCCAGAACTGGCCGCCTCTGGGCTGCATCCAGACCTTATGACTAAGGCGCAGTGGAAGAGGAAAATAAAACCTCTCAGCGTGGCAAAGCTCTCTAGTCCTTAGTCAACACTGAAATGAAGCCTATGTGGTTTGGTCAAAGTCCAGCAGCACATCTGTGGAAGAGGGGGGACCTGGATCTAACCTTTTCCTTGCTTGGATAGTAACCTGTAATTACAACTGTCAGTGCAAGACACCTAATATATTCTTCTTCAATCTTATTTTTTCTCTTAGTATAACTTTTTCTTGTATCTAGGGTGCTGTAATTCTGGGTTTTTCCCTTACTAGCAGTTAGTTTCTCGGCATAGTCCCTGACCACAAATACTTTTGAGTGGAACATCTGGTTCTAATGTGTGCTCTAGAAATGTTACTTTCTGCAATATTCCACTTTTCTCCCAAACAATATTTTTCCTCTTGTGTTTGCCCAGAACATCTTGTAAGCTGATCAATATCTGAAGCAACAAAGGATCCATTTAAGAACAAAGGCTTCAAAAGCCACATAAGTGATTTCCCAGAATTCGGGGTGATTGCAGAGAGGTAGTTTGCAGCTCAGCCTTGCACACGGGAACACTGCGGGGCTGCTTTTCTCCTCTTTCTCCATACTGGATTTCCCCACTGCTCCTACCAATTACCGTAACTGCAGAACCAATCTCAGCTTGTTTCCTTCCTGGTGATCCCACCTAGCTATCTTCTTGTTTTTTTTCAGTTCTCCTTCACTTCTAGACAAGCCCACTCATATGTTCAGAAGAGGAAATATTGCTACCCAGTTCCTTCTGTTGTTTCTCACAGACATTACAGCTGCTTTTTCAGAATTACTAGCTTAGGAGTCGTCCTGCGTTATGTGAGTAAACAAGCCTTCACCAACTTACAGGGGGAGTACTGCTCTGCATAAAAGAGGCTGTGTAGTTGGTAAAGTGGAGATACGGGATGAAGCAGGAATGTTTAATATACTTTCAGGCATGGGAAACATGAAGAGCCAGCTGAACTCCAGAGAAAACTGCAGTGAGCTTCTGGTATGTTTGCAATACAGATGATGTAAATAATATATGACTCCTGGAAGGAGTGTAGGAATATATAAAGTTTTACGTAGGAGAGCACTGCACACATGTGGGAGATTCAGATGCATTTACAAATCACAGGCTGGATGCCAAACAGTGCAATGGTGCCCACTGTAAAAGGGGCTCAGGGACAGAATTACTTAAGTAATTCAAGTTGATTGTGACTCACATGCTGAAAGGGTAAATTGTGCACTGTCACAATGCACTAAGTTATTTAACTTTGGAAAAACAAAGCTCCTCAGTGACAGGGGAGGAGGATTTATTATTATTCCATTATTTTATCTTTACAAGCCAAGCCGTAGGCAAATATGATCATGCTTTTTAAGAGTTTGCCTGAGTGGGGTTGCCTTACTGGCCAACCACTTCTTCATTACCATAAAGCACGGAGAAATAGAGCATGATTCAAACATGTGAAAAAATGTAGCTTAACCATTTAAAATCCTTTAGGGCTCTTGCCGTTAAGAGGTAAACAAATCAGTGCATATTCTGAGGAGCCTGCTGTCCAGCCATGCCTGCGCTGGCAGCTGTGCTGCAGCTGTGCAAGGTGGGGTCTCCCCCCAGTGAGGTGCTCCTACCCATGGTACCCTGGTAGGGGGAGAACTGGATGGAGGAGCCTAGGGTTTCTGCCTTCAGGAAGCTGAGGCTGAAACACCTCTCAGCTCCCACAAGCCAGCCTGGATACGTGTCCTGAACACCTACTGGTTTACTTTCTGGAGCTGAAGACTTGCTTCTCTCACTGCTCTTTGAGGCACGTCTGGGATCTGATCTATTTCCATTCAGCTGCCCTATCTCTTTGCACAGCCACTCTCCCAGACCTCTTGTCTTCTTCTTAAAAAAAAAAAAGGTTGAAGAGAAGGTCTTCACTCATCCCTTGCCTCCCACTCCCGATTCACCCTTTTCATAGTGTTCCTCCCTCCTCTTGACTCAGACAACATGCCTAATGCCTTTTTCAGTGTTAGAATCTGCAGCTATTCTTTTTTCATCTGCTCATCCATCCATTTAATGCTTGCCATGACCATGACTGTCTGCCATATGGGCCTGTCTCTTGATATTTTAATCTGGCCTGAGTTCTGGGTCAGTAATAAGCAATAAGAACAATTATAAAAAAAAAATTCTCACACTTGAAAACAGAGTTATTTTTTTAATTCCTCCAAGCCACATTCCTAGTATAGCTTCTTGGACACCTGAGAAAATGCTTACATTGGGATTTTCTTCTGACTGTGTTGAAGTGACGCCAGTAGGACAGATATTCCCTCTGTAAGCATTTGCCTGCTTTTGTTGCTGTTAAGCACATATAGAGGAAACACAATAGAGGAAAATGATTTGTGTTACTGGAGGTCAATAGAAATTTCAGTAATTTTACAAAACATGGCTGGAAAACTAGCCGGCTGGCACAGTTGCACCAGAGAGGCCTTGGTCACCTTGCGTAGCAGCCAGCAGCCTCTTTGAAACCTCCCCAGAAATATCTCGTAGTTTGAAACCTGGTCTTCGGTGGTTGTCGCACGGGTGTTGCGTCCAGCCTCTGGAGCAAAAATGCTGCTGTGCTGCGCCATCACCTTCCCCTGCAGCTCTGGCGTGGCTGCGGGGAAGAGCTTTCATTGCCATAGAGGAAACCAGGGGAATTGGCTAAGAGAGCTCCAGGTGTTTTCTGAGAGCTCTTGTCACATTTTGGTATTTTCTAAGAGTGTGTGACCTTCTCTTCGACAGAAATAATCTGGCAGATGGGTGTGAAGCAGCCACCGATTGTGTCTGCTGCTTTCTCAGGTGATCACAGGGACCACAACCCATGGTTACTCAGTGCAGCTGTGTGGTGATCATCAGACTTGGCCCTGGGGTCCTTGCACAGCAGGGAAACCCCACGAGGGGTAGGCTACTGCCAGCACCTGACCAGGAAATGTTTCTCAGAAGTCAGAGGGATCAGGTTAGAAAATGAAGAAGTTTAATCACCGCCTTTTGTAAGAAATGCTGTGACAGAAAATTTTGTCCCCATTTATTAACACTATTCTTTGATCTGAAAAGAAAAATCTCATTTTATAGGAATGGTGTTTTATGGAAAAGGTATTTTGAACTCATTTAGACATAGCCTGCAAATTTTAATTATAGATGAACACTTTAGCACTTTTTAGTCATATTTTACTCCTCTGAAAGCGTGTCAGGTCACACGCTCTGCAGGATGCTGACTCCAGCCCAGGGAGGAGGTTGGGCAGAGCAGACTCTGCAGCCTCCAAATGTTGTGCATTATTTTCTTTTCATTGGCCTTTTGGAAACCTCTTGGAGACTGGGTGATATACAGGTTAAGGTGGTGGGTTTTTTTTGAAGGGAGAATCTATATAACAAAATGAGTAGAAGTACAATTTCTGCTGGGCTTACTCTACAGCACCTGCTTTACTTAAAGAACTGAGAGATTATTGAAATAAGGCAGGTGTCCAGGTTTCATTGAGGAAAATATTTTAAGCTGTTTTCATAAGGAGGAATGGCTGTAAGACTAAAGTTGGCTTATTTTGAGGGAAATGGTACAAATCAAAACAGACAAATGAAACACAAAAAAAGGAAAAAGTGTGATTTTGATATGAGCTTTGAACTGTACTTTTTGAGCAGAGTAGAAGTGCTTATAAGAAAGATGGGGACAGACATTTTAATAGGGCATGTTGTGATAGGACAATGGGTAATGGCTTAAAACTAAGAGAGGGTAGATTCAGTCTAGGTATAAGGAAGCAATTTTTTACGATGAGGGTGGCAAAACACTGGAAGAAGTTGCCCAGAGAGGTGGTAGATGCCCCATCCCTGGAAACATTCAAGATCAGGCTGGATGAGGCTCTGAACAACCTAGCTGGTTGAACATTTCTCTGCTCATTGCAGGGGGATATTGGACTAGGTGAGCTTTAAAGGTCCCTTCCAACCCAAACTAATCTATGTTCTTAAAACACTAGATGTACATACATTTTTGATAAAAGACTTTCTATTTTACCTGTTGTTATGATTTATTCTTCTTAGAAAACATAGAGCTGCAGTTGGAAGAAAAGAGAAAAGCCATATGGCAGGCTATTGCCAAACAAACAAACACATACAGTATAGATGCCAAACAGCTTTTGTACAAACAAAAGGAACAGAAAAACAACCTCACACCCCTTTGATGCCTCTACATGCTTTCGTGAAAGAGGATCTACAGGGCTTTTCACCTCCCTTCAATCCTTCTGCAGAGACTTGCTCTATTAAAACTTGTGCTTGAGGTATTTCCTAACACATTTAGGTTTGAATAAGATTGTAATTTACAAAGACAAATATGTCTAACTGTGAATTACTCTGGAACTGGTGTTAATTTTAAGTGTTATCACCGTATTTTACATATAGCTGAAATATTATGAGTTGGAAAGCAGCTGTCATACCTTAGAAATGGCCCTTAGAAAGGGGCCACAATAATTGGGACCAAACCCCATGTCTTGCTGATTCTGTGCCTGCTGTTACCTCAGCTCTTTGATGGCAGCTCTGGAGCAAGCCTTACTCAGGCAAGCAGGACCTTGCTTGTTTTGGGTCTGCCAGGTGGTGGCTGTGGGGAGGCTCCTCAGGAACCTGAGATCACAGTAAATGTTACTTATTTAAGGAGATAACTGCCATATAATTTTAAAAGGCCCTAGAGCAACACCACGGTACCTTTTTGTAAGAGTAAATGAGGAAAGAAATAAAATTCTCTCTCTAGCTTTTTTATTAAAGAGGAAAATTGCATTTTGTCTGTTGTGGAAGCATTAAATATAATGCAGGCTGCTGAACTGCACACCGGGTACGAACGCATGCAGCTGGTGCAGGCACGTGCACAAACAAACGTGTGTGTGCACAGAGACTCACAGACATGCGTGCACACACACACACACACACTGCTGGCCACCATGGGCACTACAGCACTGGAGCAGCAAGCTGAGGGACTGGAAGCTTCATGGGGATGGATGAGGAGACTAGGGAAAGCCAGGATTCGGAAGAGTGGAGCAAAAGTGGTGCTGAGAACAGGGGCAACAGCAAAACCAGGGCTTGGAGGAACAGTCTGGAAGGAAGGACTGGGCAGTTGTACAAGGCAATGGAGAAGTGCAAGGAGTCAGGGGCTGATAGCAGACAGGAAGGCTTCTGGGGCTGCCTTTTGTCATTCCTAAATTCCTCTGCTTCCATGTCTAATGGGAGGTGTCTTGGTCTAGCGGGAGGTGTCCCTGCTTATGGCAGGGGGTTAGAACTCGATGATGTCTAAGGTCCCTTCCACCTGAACCATTCTGTGTGCCCCTGCTTCCACTGAAGGTCTGCCAATGCCTTAGCAAAGTGTTTGTTTTAGTCCTCTCTAAAACAGATAAATATTGAAGGAAACAACTGACTGTCCCTGCCAGCTACCCTCAGTTCCCAGAGGCAGAGACCTGGAGCAAGGACGGGGCCATAGCTCTGAGTGCTCCACACTCAGTGTTTGCTGATCCGACTCCCCTTGCTGGAGCTGATGTACACTTAGAACAGATCACGTGCTTCTTGCTTCCCATCTTCCTTCTTCCCCACACAGATTCACACAAATATGCTTCAGCAGGATGTTCAGCCTGCACAGACGGACCTCCCCAAGTCTGGAGATGTGAGTCCCAGAACAGGGGAAATCAGCCCCCCTGTCCGCCAGAGCACTCAGCTGTAGCCATGCCAGTGGGAAGGCCTGAGCTTGGCTATACCCGTTTTTACTTCTGTCTGTATTGTGGACATCGACTACAAAAAGAGACTGTGATGCGTTATCTGTATGTTCATCCATGATAAAATGAGTAAGTTAATGAGAATTTACCATGGATGCGGTAGGTCTTATTCCACACAGGAGAACTTGTGTTAATTGATTGTGTTAATCACATCCTCCCCTATTCATCTTAATCCCTACATTTAATTTTATTTGGGTTGCACGCAGTTCCCTTGAGAAGCTGTGCTTGATCTGAGCGCAGTCAGACTCAGTTAAGTTTCTTGACGTGCCAAGGGGAGTGGAGGAACGCACTGAGGATATGGCTCAATCCAAAGCAGAAAGGACAGGAAGGAGAAAAAAGAAAAGAAATCTGGATGCAAAAAATTAAAGTATTGTTCTGGGGCTTACCATTACAAAAATACTAAATAGCTATGCCTGCCTGTTTTAGGAAGTAAAACAGATGGGACCAAGGTCTTCCTCACTGAGGAATGTGAGGTAGCTCTACCTGCCCCCATACTGCTGCCTTTACTTCTCCCAGGGAGCAGGTGTCCAGCCATGGCTCAGGGCTACTTCTGGACCATACATGGACGTTGTGTGGCAGAACAGTGAGGGGCATGGACCTAAACCATACCAGGGGGTGTGCCAACGTGTAAATGCTACAGACATGCACGGGTGGTGTTTGAGTTCAGGCCATGACCTTGTTTGGTTTGCTATTATCCATGTAGCTCACAGGTCTCCAATCTGTAAGCAGTACACTTTTGTTGTCTAAAGTCCCTGTGCTTACAGGATGCAGCAAAGAGAGGCTGCTAAGGGGAAATTTCAGGTCTATCTTTGAAATCCTTCACTATTGCAACTTCAATTCACATTCTTAATTTTGCTGTAATATTGCTGTAATACAGCTTTTTGTGATAAAATTTGCCTTAGTCTCAATTTAGGGTCGAGGGACATTAGCCCCATAAAATCCTGGAGAAACAAAAAATACACCTAATGTTTTCCTTCATCATTTTTTGTAAGTGAGGTAATTAGCAGGGATTTAGAGTAGGTAATTTTACCCTTGACAATAAATTGGCAATCATTTGTGATGAGGCAAATAGACATTCAAGCTGGGCAGAGAACAGCTGAAGTAGAACCTCAGGAGATTATAAAAGAAACCTGCTGATGTGGAGGTTTTTGACTTTCCAGTGTCAGCATTAAGCAACACTATTCAGGTTAAACAAACCTTTTTCTGTGAGGAATAAAGCTTTGCTTCCAAGTGCCTTTTTGTACCTGGTGAGCAAGACATGAGGATTTACGTAGATAGATATAAAGCCATGTGGCTGATCAGGTCTCTTGAACATTAACCACCCCCTAGGTTTAGCTGATTGCAGCTAATTAATCAATTTACAGTATAGTTTAAAAACCCAAAGCACAGGTTATAGACCAGGTATGCATTGTTATTGCATATAAAGAGGGGGGGAGCAAAGCAAGAGCCTAATGAAGCGTTGGTTATGACCATCCCCCTGAGATCTGGAGTCCAAACACGGGTGGCCACAGATGTCAACAGTGTGTGCACTGCGGCATGGTCACAAGAGGCCAAGTAGCGTCTTGAGGGGGCTGCCTTCATGCTCAGACAGCAGAGCAGGGAAGACTTTAAACAATACAATGTATATAATTTCTGAAGCCATAGAGATATTGGTGTCCACACAACTCTGGCGGGAATCTCTTTGCAAGACTTTCCCTAAGCAGCCCCGTTTGATTTCTTGACACCAAAACCCACAAATGTCCCAGAGGTAAAGACATTGAGCGCCATCTTGGGCTCTCTGCTACCCTTGTTAGGCACAGGCTCCCTCTCTGCTACCGTCCCATGGAGATGAGATGTTCCAGCCCAGCTGCCTGTGGGCTCACCAGCAGAATAAGTTTCCTGCAGATGGTCTATGCTCTCATCTTACAGCAGAATTTCTCTTTCGAAGTCACTGTGGAGCTACACATCCTCTATTCAGAGGCACACAAAGCTGAGAGCCAATGTATTCAACATACTTTGCAACAGACTCTAGAAACTCAACAGTTTTTAACTTTAGCATGGTTCCCTTTATTGGTGATGCATTTACTCTTGTTCTCTCCAGGCAAGTCTATTAACACACTGATAACGTTTAATCCTTGACCTATTCATAGGTAGATAAGCAGGCTGGTATGAGGTCTAGTCTCCCTTGCACAGTAGCATAAATTATAGCACAATAGAAGACAATCCTAAGGATCTAAGCAGTTCATATAATCCCAGTGGAATTAATAAATATGCTTCAAGAAATTCCTTGTGTTGTAGCAGATTAATTTATTTTTATTACATCGTATCACATCTTTGAATGTTGTAATTACATCCTAGCTCCAAGAAAATGTTGTGAACCCTGCTCCAAAACTCTTAAAATGTTATGTTAGTTACAAGTCTATGACTGAGATAAAAGAACTAACAAAGTGGGACAATAGGAGTCTGGGCAAGAGGAAGGTTACAGCTACAAGACTGCCTGTTTTTCCAGGGGAATCATGGTTGCATCATGAGATTTAGGATCTTCTTTTTCCTCCTACTAACATTAGATTAGAAGACACTCATGTGTTAGCATGCAATGTGTGAACTTTAAAGGGAAAGTGGTTTTTGGGTAAGGAAAGAGTGAAGCAGGTTTTACAGGAGAAGTGCCCATGAGCACCTTTGGCATGTTTTTTGAAGTAGCTGTCTACATTGTTCCAGCTATTTTAGGCAACACCGGAGGATTTGCCAGCTTCTCCAGGCCATGAAGTGGCATTAGAGACAGACAGCAGCATTCCTCAACCTGGCACCTTCCCCTCCCTTGCTCCTGAAGGTGCCCTGGGACAACAGTCCTTGCTGCCTTCCCACCCTGAGGCCATGCTGATGGTCAGCCATCACTGGGGGAAAGCAGATGACAGCGTCTTTCACCCACAGCTGTTCAGGGTGTCTGTGGTAGTGGTACACCTTGAGCTGGGCTGGACCTGTCCCCACTGCACGGTCTTCCTATGCAGGACTGTAGATAAGGAACTATACATCACCTAAAATGCTTCATATAAAGGTTTCCTTATTGTCTCACGTTTGTGCTACGAATTTTAGTTACTGCTCAGTGCTGGTCTAGAGTTCATGCCTATGTTGTGATGGGGGCCAGAGACATTCAAGGCTCTTCATTCATGACCTTCATAGAAATTCAAATGACTGCTTTGCCAAAATGGGTTTGGAAATAATGGGATTGGCTTGGGAGGGGTGGGAAAGAGAAGCTATTACTAGAAGTCTATTTGGCAAACTGAAAAGTGGATGTTATGGGAAAGTCAGGAGAAAACAGTTATTAAAACAGATACATTTTTCTGGATTTTCTCACTGAGTTTTTGGTTTCTGAAAAGCAGTCTGTTCATGATATGAAAAAAATACAAGAAGGAAGTTCTGACTAATACCAGAGCTGAACATGCATATGTCATCCTTCTGTAATAAAAAAACTTGTCTCCTTCAGTCCCTGCCTCCCTCCTCCCCTTCTCTCTCCCTCCTTCCATCCTGAGCACTGATACCATCATAGTTCTTGCAACTGTGCACATTCTTGTCCAGCCACAGTTTCAAACTAGACTCAAGCAGACAACGACACAATAATGTTAAAACAACAGCCTTTGAATTTCGGCTGAGCTAATTAAAAGAAAATAGTTTTTAAAGTACTTTAAAAGCCTAGCCAACAACACCACAGTGGTTTTATTTACTTTGTTCTTCTTTTTTTAAACTACTTTTGCATTGAAATGGTTGCTAATTTAAAGATGGAAAATCACCAGCTATGTCAGTATGATTTGCATCAATTAGTCACCCAGAAGTTGGTGCAAGTCTATTTTGATCATGCAAAAAAGCAATAGCCTAAAGGTCTCTCCAAAGGGGGACTAACATGCAGCCATAATACGTTGCTAAAAATACCTCAGAGGTGAGCGTATGTGCCTAGGCCATAGAGAACTCCTGCTCCCTGGGGAGAAAGCAAAAGAAGATATCTTAAAGAGTAAATCTGGGTGGACTTTTATTTTTGAAAGTGTTTAATTGATTATTTTAGTAGCAACAGCCAGCAGTGATGGGACTGAGGGTAGATGGAGTTCATTCCCTGTTATTTGAGCTCTTTAGTGTTTATGTGTTTCTCACATATATCATACAGTCAAGTTTACCCATTTTTTACCTACAGCCCTACTGTGGGTGAAGGTGTGCTTAGTTTTCCAGTTTGTTGACTTTTTCTGAACGTACGAATTCACAGTTATAGATTGGTACTCTCAAGAGCAGCGGCGAAAACCAGAGATGCCATTCTTGGAATGTGACTGGTCACCTGCTGTTGCCAAGACTTAGCAGGCTATTACATGGCAGTATTGCATCATGATGATGTAATTTCAAACTCTTGCCTTGTCTGTGTGGATGCAGATAGGGTGATTGTGGAGTGTGACTGTCACTACTGCAAGTGACAAAACCGTCAGGCCCTGTCAGGGGTCAGGGTGCGGTACTTTGCCAGAAATGTTTCTTTTCTCCCAAGCTGAGGACGCGCTTATAACTGTTGGGAAGAAAAAAAAAGCAGCATGTTTCTCCTCATTCGTTGGGAATGTTTCACTCTTTTCTTTGTGATTTGCCATGTGGAGAACTAGCAATTTTTTGGTACAGATATACTTGCAATTTCTGTTTTGATTGCTATTACCTGGAAATCAAACCAGAGACCCCAAAGGGCAGGAAGGCCTATATGGCAGCTCTCTGGAGTCTCAGTGGCTACAGTGTGTCTGTCTATATGGAAAATATTTTTTAAAACATGCTTGCTATGAGGACTAAATGGCAACATGGGCTGTCTGCCAATAACCTCAAATCTGTAGTGAGAAGTAATTCAGTCTGCTTGCAAGCTGAGCTCTAGCCTTCCACTCTTGTATAGGTTGTCAATTTCTCTGTGATTTACCAAGAGTAGGTACAAAGCATATTTTATTAAGGCAACATCTTCCACTCCAATCGTAGTTCTTAAAGTAAAATGCCAACATTTTACTCACTGGCTGACCAGCACTTTTCAGGTCTACTTTTAAACTTGATATACTGTGGTGAGTACAGGTCTTCATCACCGGTGGTAGCTTTCAGCATAAGTCATTGCTAGATTTAGCTGCTGCTCTCCATATATCATCAAGTAGCTTGAAGCGAATTCATTCCCAGAAGGCTGGTGTATGTCCTTGCTGCATTTTTCCAGCTTATCTAAATTGTTGAAATAGTCAAGAAACAAGTACTTAAAAGTGGAAGTCCAAAAGTATTAAGCTGAGTTTCAGCTGGCTGGTAAGTGAAGATGCAAGTGACATTTACCATTCGCTTCTTATCAAATCCTGTAACAGAGCTGACAGAACATCTCCTCGAGAAAGCCCATGCTGTTCTCACCAAAAGTGACCATGAAGCTACTGAAGTCGGACATGAGAGACGATGTCTTATGACCTATTGCAACAGCTGTCACGTGTGAGTTTGCAAAGCTGTGGTCTGAAAGTCATTTGAGTCTTGCTCCTAACTGCATTTGGACCAGGCCCTGGAAGGCTGCACTCCCGATGTGGCTTTTGGATAAGCCCTGTTGAATGATCACCTAACAGAGGGTTGCTGTGAGAGGAGCAGCCGTGCTCCTCTTCCCCCCGTCCAAAGAGCAAGACCACTGTCTCCGGCTGCTTCCTTTCAACTCCATGATGTGGTGGTTCAGGGAGTTCAGCAAGCAAAACATACACTGAGGAGCTGTTTGGCCTGAGTTGGTTATACCAATGGTGGCTACAGGGAAAGGGGTGGGGAAATGTTGCCAGGGAGAAGGAGGGTAGACATACCCTTTTTGGCAGCAGAGACATGTTTCATCACAGTGGATTTAGGATTAAATGTCACCCTGCTGGAGTACAGGGAGCACCTCAGCCACAGTGAGCGTATGTGCTGCTCGCAGGAAAAATGCCTAACCTGGCCATTACTGTCTGTGTTCATGTTCAGGAAAGCCTGGAGTTCACTGGCCACATGAATAGTGACACCAGACTGTGTTAGCCCAGGGAATAACCACATTCCTAAAGATAGACTGTAAGAGATAACAGTCCCACAGGCTGCGTGATAAAAATGCAGCTCTTGATAAAAGACTGAGTTTATCAGCTGCAGGTAACACTCCATGTCTACACCTAAACCACCTGCAAAGAGAAAAGGGGTCTGTAGGAACGGGAACAGCCCCAGAGCAGCATCCTGTTTTGTGCCTTGACTAAGGAGCTGGAAAGCTATGAATGTGTTCGAGTTCAGCGTTAGCTGCTCAGGCTTTCCAGGCTCTTAAGGCTCTGACTGTGGCTCTTGGAGCTGAGACAGGCCCTGACAGCACTTCAGCTGGATGAAATAAAGAGAGCAGCAACTGGAGCCAAGCCAGGATGCAGTTAGCTGAGAGAGAGCAAGAGCTTCCTTTTAATTTTTATAAATTTGTTCCAAGACTGTTTTATTAAGCTTATTCTTTCCTTGCAGAATGCTGGCCTAGTTTTCAGAAAGGGTTTCAGGCTGGCTGGCAAACTATTTCACCTGTGAGGAAACTTTGGTCCGAAATGCCTGCCTGCTCCTGTGGAGCCCAGCAGCAGGCACAAGGCTGGGGTGCTGAGGACACGGCACAGGGACTAGGTTCTCCCTTGGAGACAAGCTCTAGCCAGCATACGCTGGGATTTGATGGGGCACCAGGTGGGCTATACACAGGATCTCCTCAAATACGTAACAGCCAGACACACGGAAGGACACGTAGTAAAAGCCAGGCAGATTTAGAGTGAGGGTACTAAACTTTACAGCGCTGCCACAGTCGAGTTCCCTGAAATTTAAATAAAGGAAGTCTTCCTAGAAAACCTGTTAGGAAACCAGCCTTTTTTTTACTGTGTTCTTACCACCACTGTGGGCTGCAGAAACACCCCCCTGGCAGGTGAGGGGCACCTGAACGTGGGGAATCACCAGGCAATTTGGTGCCGTCCATTGGCACAGACAGGCAGAACCCAGAGAGCTGGAGAACACCTGCAGCCTCCTGACAGCCAGACTGAGGGAGAAAGGAGGAGGATCCTGGTGGAATAACAGCAGCTGTTCCTGCAGTGTGCCACACAGAAAATAAAGTTGCTGTGATTAGAAAATTAGAGGCCAGAGTGAGGATGCTAAATAATCATGATCTCAAACAGCTACAGGCTGAAAAGGAAGAGTTTGAAGAAAAACGTCAGACAACTAAGTGGAGGGATATATGGAGGAGGAGTAACAAGACATTCCCACATGCTGCAACTCAGCATGCAAGTGAAGCCTTGACTCCAGGGAAAAATATAACTGTAGGGGAGGAGTTGTAGGTACACACTGAAAACATGAACCAGCCATGTGTCTTCCCCCTGAGGCTGGGAGAAGAAGTACCAGGCAGCATGGGACCATGGTGCTGTTGGTGGGAGTATGGATCTCTCAATATCCATGGTAATCAGGGCTTTGGAGACTGATCCTGCAAGTGCCCAATGCTCCTGCTGATACCAGACATCACAGCCATGGGAGCAGAGAGAAATGCATGGCAGGTCCACAGGATCAGGACCAGTCAAAGCAGAGATAAGGATTTCTGGGGTACTCACTGTGGGGCAGAGCATATATAGCTTGGTATTTAAATAGGAGGGTATTTAAATTTGGATTGAGATGATGGGCTTAGGATCTGGAGTGTGTAAGAGTTAGGGGACCTAAGTAAATTGTATTGATGCAACTGGAATCAATTTGTATTTGATTTGGTCAACAAGCCCCAAAGCCCATATAGATATTTGTGTTTTGGAGAGATAATGGATTATTCCAGGTTAGGTCAAATGAGAAAGGAATTGACTCCAGCCAAGATCAGACAGGTGCTCAGCCAAGATCAGACAGGTGCTCAGGCACAGGTTTGACTTGTTTGTGAAGCTGCTGCCTCTTTGTGCTTAAAGGACTAAGTGTGAGCAGCTGAGCTAATTCCTGCATCTCAGCTGATGGACTGTAACCTCTAGCTGAGGACAAACCTTTTAAACATGTGTACAAGCTGTTTGCCTCAAGATAAATCAATGTGAGCCACTCTTAAATAAACAAAATTCTTCTTAGAAAGAAGTTTCAAAAAAATCTTATATTTTGCTGTTGTTTTATTGCATCAGCTTAAAATTAATCTTTCAATCAAATTAGTGGAAATTCATATGCAGTCTGATCTTTAAGCAATATGGTTCAAAAAAATTAACCTGGCCTCAGAATGAAGACGAATGAACAGGAGAGGAAAGGATGAAAAAGCTTTATCCTAGACAGTAATCTTGAGGGTAACTCTGATCTTTTCCCAGTTTAACCTAATACAGTGTCACTGATATCAAAGCAGATGGTCTTCCTTTACATTGAAATAAATTTGATCAGTGGTTAGGCTGTTAATTTGGTATTATTCAATGAGAGGTAAGGTTTTTAGAACATTACCAGTTTATTAATAGTTGAAAAATGAAACTTTACATTAGTGTCAGGGATGTGGGGGAGAAGCAGAATGAAGAATGGAAAAAGATGATAATATTTGCCCAGGGCAGACGATTAAAGAGCAATCTACTTTAACAGTGTCACCTATATATAATTTCTCTTGTCTACCATCTCCACAGTTTTACATACCTCGGGGGCAGAGTTGGCATTCTTAGCAGAGCTTCTAAATGGTTTCTTGTTTCTATAAGGGGCTTTTATTAATATATATGTATTTTTTCTTTTTCTGGAAAGCAACAAGTAAAGCCAACTCCAGACTCTGCGGAACAACATAATGAGGTTAGTTCTGTTGTTGGCAGCAGGGAGCTGGATGTTGTTGCACAGCCACTGCCTTTCTGCTCCTGGGCTGCAGAGTGGGTACTTTGCTTTGGTAAGATGATAACTCTTACTTTCATACATGTTAATGTATTACATGGGTTTTCTTAAAGATATTAAAGATACCATCAGCTTCTTTTTCCTGGTTATTTATGCAGCAAACTGTCCTGCATCTGAGAGAATAAGAACCTTTAGTTTTCAGGAATCTGTATTCTTTAAGTTAACGTCTGTCAAAAATGTTCTCTTGTCTTTAAAAAGCCTAAGCTCCTCACAGAGGTTTATACAAACACTTTCTATAAAAATGTGTCTGAAATTATATATAGTCTTGGAATAAACTGTGTGCAACTTCTTCTGCTCTCGGTGCTAGTCACTGCTTTTTGAAATTGCAATGTGGTTGGTACTATTCTGCCAGCTTGCTAAACTTGGTAGTACGGGAAGGTCCCCCCACATTATTAATGTTATGCTACAGCACCGGAGACATTGCATGCATATTTGATGGTGGCTATTTCTTGTGCCACCAGCCAAGAAGCCAGGTTTGTGTCTTTCATTCCAGTGTTGCCTTACTGAGGATGCCAGTTCTTGGTGGGGTTTGCTCTTCTTGGGGGCTGATCGCAAAGTTCCCATTGACCTCCATGAGAAGCTGAAGTGTTTTTTGCAAGAAGCCAGTCAGTTATTCAGAGGAAGTAGGAAACCCTTTGCTGCTGCAGTACAACACAGGGATAAGAATGGAAGGACGAGGTTTATCTGAGGACGGCATTTCTAGAAGGTCATGGGTCTATCATGTTTGCATGTCTTGAAAGTTTTCTGGTTTGGTTTGGCCTTTATTTCTGTTAACACCGAGATTACAGAATCTGTTATGGAAATACTTGAAATAGTAATCCATGTAACCAAGGAAAAAAATTTAGATGCAACAGTTTACTTAATGACTGAGTTTCTCTAAGGGTGTGTTCACTTCATGCACTTAGTGTTTTATAGCTTGAGCCTGTGACGGATGCCTGTTTATCGAAGGCACTGAGGATCTATGGCTGGATTTAGGAGAGAGTTTCAGGTATGCTGTACCCATGAAACAGCATCACCAATGCCTCACTTAAAACATTCAGAGGGAATAACGTCATGAGCATTTTAAAGAAATGTGGCCTGAAAGCGGTTGGATTTCATTCTGAACCTTTGTTTTGTATTTTGTAACCAGTGAACAGTAACAAGCTTTTCGCTCCTGTGGGTAGCTGTGAATAGGATAAATGATGTCCCAAAGATGCATGTTGACAGATTCCTATTTTTATCTTCTGCTTCTTTTGACTGCCTGCCTTGAAATTTTACAAGAGTGTCCATTGCCTTGGTATCTAAAAATTTTATTCTTTTAACCATACCCTTTGACCTCTGGTATTAGTTTTCGGGTTGGAGTTAATTCTGTGGATAAATATAAGGCTAGTTTACACAAGGAATATAAATGAGCCCATGCCTTCTTTTTCCAAGGCTTAGACAGAGGTGTCAGCTATATGGGATGAACCAACCTGGCGATTCTTAATGTTGATTTGATTCTTTCTTGCTTTTTTTTTTTTTTCCTGCACAAAATTTAATTATTTGTCTTACAGGAAACTACCTTTAAGAATATCTTTAATACTACTCCTAGAGCAGTATCCAAATGTATGAAACAGACGTGAACTGTGAGGCTAAATGTTTATAATGTAAGCTATATAAGAAATTCTGAGTTAATAACAATAATAACACTTTTCATTTCACTTCACTGTTACATGCGTATCCTTTTCTGGCATGACATTAAAGATCAGGCTAAATGCTCAAAAATGAAAATGCAATGCTAAAATGCTGTTATTAGCCTAACTTTTAGTGCCAATATATTTTCAAACAAGCTTTATTGTTTTGGCAATGGAAAATAGTCTTCCTGTTATGAAGTTTGCCTTAAGGTCTTAAATTCAGCTCAGGCTGATGTGACCAAAAGTCATCACTTTGCTTTGTGATTAGCTACAAAATTTAGAGCAGTAGAGGTCAGCTGTTTGGCTGGCTGTCGTAACTGGCATCTGTGTTGAAAGTCTTAACAACAACTCCGTCAATCTCCATAACATATATCAGATTTTTAAACACTGATTTTTATGACATCTGGTTGCATAATCTGGGATTAGGCAAAAGCATTATTCACTTCTAACTCCTGAAGAGGTGCAGGTCAAGGAGCTGAGCGTGTGGGAGGAGCTTCTGTGGATACTGCATTTCCAAAGAGGTCACCACCAAAGGTAAAGGAGAGCCCCTGTCTGCAGGGACAGACAAAGGGACAGACGATAAACACTTTGGGCAAGACAAACATATTGTGGATCACCTGAAATAGTAGAACAAGCAGCCAAAATGTTGTAGCAAGACTTTGAATGTGGTTTCTTAAGAGGACCAGGGGGAAAACTAGGCAGGCTCATTTTACTGATTTTTTAATTTTAATGGATTATGGGAGAAAGTCAAATACTTCAGTGTCTTCCATCTAGAAAAGAGAAGGGCCTTTGAGGAGTTATTCTGCTTTCTCTCTTCAGTATTATTGATCATAAGCAAGTGTTGAAAATCAATATGTTGCCAGAATGGGTAGGAGCAGATTTTGAACTTGACTATTGAGAACTTTTCCCTTGAATGCTTCTATTACAGAAAAAAGAAAATGATCAAGTGGTATAAAAGTTTTCAAAATCTGATGGATATGCAAGCTAGAAGATGAATTGTATGAAAAAAAAATCTTTTCAAGCTTTGTAGATCAGGGATAGATCAGGGATTTTTCTTTGACAAAAGAATAAATAATAATTTAATTTTATATTTTCTTCAAGTTTTTTCAGAGACTGAGAAAAAATATGCACAGAAAACCTAGAATATTGGAAAAGTGATACTTGAGGTGTTTAATTAGCTTTCATCCTAGAGTGCTCGTTTTTATGTATTGAAGATCTGAACTGAATTTCTTGCATTAAAATTCTACCAGTATTGAAAAATGCAACCTGCTGAGTAAAAAGACCCTTCTGACACGTATAGAACTTCTAAAGATCCTTTTGCATGTAGTTTGGGCATATTTAGACCTCTTCTTTGAACATATTGAACAAATAGATAACTTTGTCAATGATGGGAGGTGATAATGCTTTAAATGAATCATGTGGAGCTACCACAACTACTTCTCAGCCAGGTGTGTGGGTGGTTGTCTCTCTGAAGCCAGTATTCACCAAGCATTTTCTACCCTCTCTGTCAATTATCACAGCACATTTTCCATGTAGAAAAAACGAAAAATCCATCCATGGAAGGAAGGTGATCCTTTCCCGAATTTTTTCAGATCTTTTTGACACATTTGAGAGCTGGAGAAGAACCAGATTCTTTTACTGGGCTGATGGGCTGGGATATAGCAGCTGCTAGTTGGAAACAACTGTCTTTTCAGATATCCAAGCATGATCAACTTAAAAATACAACATGTTGCACTTGCTTTGACTGAACATCCATGTATGTTGCCCAGAAGAGCTGGCACCCAAAACCACAAGGCAGAACAACCTTGTCTCAGGTTTTCCCCAGCAGGATGTCACAGCTCAGTCACAAACTCTTGGGAAAATAAATAAATAAATAATAAAAAAAATCAATTCAGCAAAAAATTCTCCACTTTGAGTTTCTAACCCCAAATCAATACTAAAAGCACTGCAGGAACAAGTCCTTGCCCTGACTCTGTTTCTCTTCCACTGCACCCTCCGGCATTGGTTTCTGGTTTGCATTAACCTCTGTATAGCTGAGTTGTTGACAGCTCCTGTTTTCTAAAGACAGCTCAGAGACTCCAAAACTTTCTACTGTCTTAATTTGGTATTTTGAGGGCTAACCCCTGCTTCTGTATGATGTCTGGCTGGGGAAGATGTTAGCATTTCCTCTTGTTTTCCCTGGAGTAGATAAAATTCTTGTTCTGTCAGGGACAAAAAAAGGTCTAGCAATTTCACCGTCTGCCTTCTGCTGGCTCGCCTGCAGGGATGCCTTTAATGGTTCATCTGGCAGCTACAGTGTACCCTTCTTTACAACACATGCCCCCACCTAGTGAAAAAGCTGCTGCTCAGCCCTGTGTGGATGCATTGAGTCTTTGAAAGAAATGGAAGTTTGCTTTTTTTCAGCTTGCTGAGGGTTTGCCAGCAAAAAAAAAAAACCTGGCTAGGTTTCTGCCCATTCGAGTATGAAGTCCGGTTTCTCTCAGCAGAAATGGTTGAAACTATGTAGCTGCTTTTAACAGGGAGAAGGGGATGGAACAAGGCTTCTTTGGCTTTTAGAACTGAGGTTTTGATTTTTCCTAATGGTGTTATAAGCATATAGCTTCTCTTCTGGTGACTGGGGTATTATCTACCCCAGGCTTGCAAAACAAAATGCATTTGTGACTAGGACAGGGCAGCTAATACAGTGCTGGTTCTGCTTCTGAGAGCACACCCCATGTCGGATTTACCTTCCCTTCAAAATGTGGATATGCTGTGGGGGAGAAGGGAGTGTGGGCTGCAGCTGAAGCTCACGCTGCTTCCTTATTGTTCCTGTGATGGTGTTAAGAAAAGGCTCAGCTGGTAGTTTGCTAAGCTCAGAGGCAGAAGCAATGGACTAAGTGTTTCTGCATTTAATAAAGAGCAGAAGTCAATTACAGCACCACCCAGGAGAGAGGGTAATTGGGGCAGGAGATTCAGTGGCAGGTCTTTGCCAATTCTCCCCTTTGTTCAGCACAGTTATATATTCATTTGTATATATAGTTATATATGCAATATCCTGAATGTAGGCCATGCTGTGGAAGAAACCTACCTTGAGCTTGAGGTTTAAAAGCAAAGTCATATTTGAATAATTCAAATACAAAAGACCTCCTAATTTTTACTGGGAATGTATTTTTGTTTCTTTCAATGGTTGTATAATATGCATGAATGTGAGGGAGCTCTTTGTTCTCTCTGTCGAGGGTGCTGTACATCTGTGCAATGCAGAACTACCTTGGCTCCTTGTACTTACATGAAGAAAACCGAGCTTTGTCTACAGACTAGGGGGAGTGCTGTCTGCCAAGAACGATAAGAGTTAAATCACCAGGGAAAAAAAGTAAAGTTTTAAGGTGGGATTTTGGTTTGTCTGACTGAATTAGTTATGACTCTTGCTGACACAGAAACCAGAGCAGCACAGTAGATACCCCAGGCTTATAATGTTCAATACTGCAAAGTGACGAAGCCAGTCATGAAGCTGGGAGCTAGGAGCACTCAGGTCTTTTAGCTCTGCTCCTAACAGGAGGTCACTGATTTCTTTACTTTGTTAAAATCTATTATGTCCTATGTATCTCCTTTGGAAATATTAGAACTATTATCATTATGCCTGTATCAGGTGCTTCAGAAACCTAGAAAAAAAAGATGTCAATTTTCCCAGGAAATTCTCAGTATCAAATGAGAGGCAGCTGTCACAGGCAGTCTGGAGAGAAAGCAACACAAAGAAAGAGTGAAAGACTCTTTATCAGCAGGAGAAATAGTGGTCTCAGCATACCAGGAATTTTTGAACCATTGCCTTTCGTTGCTGGTGATGAAAAAGATCATTTTCCACTGCTAAGTTACAAAATCCCATTGACTTTGAAAGGAGATAACTTGTGCCCTTAAGCACAAATGCAGAGAGATGACCTGGTGCAATACCACTACAGAGGCCTCCCTAAACCCTGCTTAGATTGCAACTTGCTTTCATTACTGCTTATTTATTTATGTGATGACAAATGACAGTTTTACAAGTCTCAGACACGGTCACACATTACCATCATTGGTATGAAGACTTCCTGTTGACATCAGGCTAACAAAGAAAACCGATGGAGAGCACGTTTACACTTACTGGCTGCTGCTGGAAGTGCTGAATGTTGTATCAAGCCAAAAGATGGTTGATCTTTGTAACATGAATCCAAGATCTACTAACATGTGCCCCCACTAGTTGCTTGCAGGAGTCAACATTGTTGTGGGTGCTCCAGATATAAGCCTGAAGTGTGATTTATTGCTGCAGTAATCCACATTGCCCATTTGTAGCCAAGCTAATTCTTATACCTGCAAGAGCTACTTGGGGCACCTAGAAGATGCCTGGCATGTTCCTTATGGGGCATTGTCTGAGTGCCATTCGGGTGCCAGCCAAAGGACTTAATTTGTGTGCTGGGTTGAGTTTCACATGATTTAACTCTGTCACACTGTAGGCATTGACCCCAACGCCAATCTCCTCCAGTTCACTATATGGTAATCTAGAGAAACAGGCAGTTCTCGGGTACAGTATCTCTCAACTGGTTTAGAAATCACCTCTGAACAAGAGAAAGCAGTTATTTATCTCTGGACTATGAAGAAACCTCAACAACAAACTCCAGTGTGGATATCAACAACATAGACACACATATTTGGTTTGATGATTTCCACATTAGGTCTTGCTTGCGTGCTCAGAAGAACCTCACTGAGCAGCCTAAGCCTGAGCACCTGAGCCCAGTGCTGGGCTCTCTCACTTGAGACAAGTCTCAAGAGTAGACACAAGAGACAAGACTCATAGTAGGGACATTGACTATCCAGCATGTTAGGATGGTGCAGGACAAGGAGCCACCTGAGTTTCCTGTGATGCCTTTTGGCACGGACAAAATGTACTTAGAGTTTTTCTCATGAACTGCAATTGACTGAGCTTGAAAAGACACTGGACGTGCTCAGGGACATTTACTTCTACAAATGGAAGAAATTATGTCATATCCAAAGGACATTATTTGGGTGCCCACCTGGATCCCAGCCGGGACTACTTTCCCCTTCAGGCAGTGTCAACGCTGCATGAAGGGGCATCACCTGAGGCAGGAGAAGAACCATCTCCTCCAGCCACCTGGCAGGATGGGGCCATTTTGCTTTGTCCAGCTCTGGCCAGTGAGCAGGGATGTGCCCAAGGAGGTGGCCCACATCTGTGAGTCTGCAGCCACAGAGAAGCAGAAGGAAGAAGTGAATGCCATGGGCGGCCCCATGCTCTCCCCAAAACACAGTGTCCATGAGCACACAGCAGATGTGCTCTGCCCCAGCCCTGAGGAGGATACCTGCATCCCCCAGGGGCAGGGAATTGCCCTGTATCAAGGTGGTGTGCAAACATATAGCACGTAGAGGGAAAATAGTAGTTTAAATATTTCCTTAATGGGGACCTTCAATGAGACCAGGGTGGAAGGAAACTGCAGGTTTTCCCTTTCCCTTGTTATGGTGTTCTTATGTCACAAAATAACCCCAAATAAGCCCTCCCCATAACAAGACCTCACAGGCCAGGCGGCCTCCTTGCCCCTGCCAGAAGCAGTTCTGCTTCTCAACAAGCCCCGTGCAAAGGTGCAGCAACACAACTGGCTGCTTCTTTGCTGGGCGCATAGAGACGCTCAGGGGTGATGGGAAGAAAAGAAACCAGGTCAGGAATAAAGAAATCTGGACAGCCCTTAGCAAAAATGATGGAGAGGGGCACAGGGAGCCTGTGCACATCACCTGTGCCCTCCTTCCCTGCAGCCCTGTCTCCTTCAAGCTGCAGGAGGCTTGGCTGGTTTGTGTGCTGCTCTGCTGCTCATTGCTGAAAGGTGGGATCCTCCTCCAACAAGCAATCGGTCAATGGTAAATGATAAGGGAAGGCCACTGAGGCTTCACTAACTGCGTTCATTACAAACGTTGTAATTGTAAAGATTTGCTATAATTCAGTTAGCTGCCCTAAAACCCTTGGCAAGCCACATTATTGAAATGATTATTGTTACAAGATTGTTGTAAATTGGAGTCAATCATCCAGACGTGAAATTGTCTTTTTTTTATATCTGTGTGGTAGGCAACAGTCTTCCTCCTTTTATTTCTTTAAATTAAAATCTCCTGGTTATTGTACTTGGAGTACTGTATTGGACAATGGGATCCCACCCCCCAGAAAAAAGAGTTAAAACTTCTCATCTCCTCAACAGAGGAGCACTGAGTCCGTCTAATCTGGGAGCTCACACTCCTGCCGGCAGGTTTTTTTGGTGCTGTAGAAAAACAGCTGTCAGGGATCTCAGAGGTACAGCTGACTCCACTTTGCAGTCCAGCTGGATTGGACAAGAACTTCTCCACCTGTGCCCTGTGGGAATGGCTGTAAAGCAAGCAAACTGGCCAAGGAGGAGCATATGTGGACTTTTCCACACACATGCCAAATGAACACATCACAGGAAAGTAATAAATAAACATTCACAGTTTCAGCTGATCTTTACTGGTTGTAAATTGATGAGCTGCTGTGACAGCCCTGCACAAGATGGCCTGCTAGTTACTTTGAGAAGAGGATCCCTGGATTTGAAGTGGTGGAGAAGCACTGGACTAGCCCATCTCTTGAGGTTCTACAAATTTTGACTCCTGCCTGGTGTTCAGGCCTGGTGTTTATTGTAGTCTGACAAAATACATGATCCTCGCCGCTGCTGCTGGTCCCATTGCGTCCCTCTAATGCTTGAGCTGCCATAACTGTGATGCATGTGCATATTTAGGGGAATCTTGTGCATATTTAGGACATGCCACCTGTCATGGGTATAGGCAAGTGGACAGCTGGAGATTATCCTGGCCACTACAAACATCAGTTCAAGGATGGGAATTGCTATGCCTCCAAAGGCATAACATTTTGTGCACTACATAAAATTTCTAATAGATGTTCCAGTTTGAACCTTTTATGAGGAGGAGATCAGTAGCTGTGGCAGGCTTGGTATGAATATTCAGTGGGAGGGGTTCCTTTTACTTGATCAGAGGTGCAGATATGTAAGTGTCAGGTAAAATACAGTCTAGTGCAGACATGTGCAGTAGCTCTTTTGGTGTTTATGTACTTTCCCTGAGGTGAGATGCCAGTTCAGTCAAAAAGAAAAGCCATCTCTATGCTCTGGCTGAGCTGTGCACCCCATAGGAGCAGGGGAGCAGGAAGGAAAGAGAACTTGATAGCAGTGGGAACCTCTTTGGACTGCATGGCCAGTTTCCTGTCTAAACAAGGTTTCCTGTCTTTAATCCTGGGTGTGTACCTTTGGAGCTAAAGGAATCAGTCCTGATGCCTCTTGTGACTCCCTTGTCAAGCGATAGCACCTGGTGCTGCTGTGGAAACAGGCACTTCAGCTATTTCTTGCAAAACCCTTAAAATTATTTCTCTGATAAGCAAAGGTTCATGTTATTTTGGAGCTGAAAATAGTTTGATCCCAGCAGCCATGAAACTGTGGGAAAAGGGTCAGAACATGGCTGCCTTTTGCTCTCAGAAGCAGAGGGATGTTCTTGCTGCTTCTGTCCCCTGTGGGAGCAAAAATGCCCCAGAACCTCCTTTTAGTTCTGCCTGGTGCAGATAAACCATGTGGGGCGGGAAAGTCTGAAGTGAGAGAAGGGGAAAAACCCAGTGCTTCTAGTCTGGGTGTATGTGGTCTGCCATCCTTGCCTGGCAGCACATCAAGTTGCCCCGCTAGGGAATACTCCACTGCGCTTCCCAAGTGGAAGACCTCCTCACTCTAGGTGGAGCAGCACTGGGGAAATATGCTTCATCCTTTTCTCTCCCCTGTGGAGCAAAGGAATCATATTTTGGGGGACACTCCTCTACCTCTTCTATTTCTGACTGACAGAAAGTAGAGATTGCCTTTACAACCTGTCTCCACACACCACCAGCTAGAGCATGGGTGGCTGTGACAGATACCCCAGTGACTCTTTTTGGACATTTTTGCATTTTTTTTATGTCCCTTTTTTGTCCCTGGATGCATGCTGTCACCATGCAGCGTGCTATGCTGCAACAGCAGCACGCAACCTACCAGACAAGGGAGAGCTTCAAACTTAATTGTTTGGCTTTGACTCTTCCCTGCTCTCAGGGTCACTCAGAGAAGTTTATAGATGTGTGACTCTCAAGGGTCCTTGAAACCACTATGGCTTTCATGAGTACCACTCAAGTACTGCCTACCATGCCTCTCCTATCTTACATAGAAAAAGCAGGTGTCTTGAGTGTGGGGGAAATGAAAGTCATTGAGAAGAGATTAACTGGAAAAGAAATTATTTTCTTCCTAAACCAAGAAGGTATCATAACTTCAGGGAGGAAAGACCAGATCAAGTCTACGGATGCTACTCCTACCTAGACCCCAGGAGCCAGTTGTGGAATTTTAATTATATAAGACCACTCAATAATAAGTGTATATCTATATTTTTTTACTTCATATTTCTGTATTCAGCTGAAACTGATGCTATTGTTATATCAATGAGATCAAATTCGTAACTCTACCCATTCTCTCCCCTGGGGAGAAAGAAACAGCAAATGCCTTGCAGATGGATTTGGAGTAAAGCTAAAAATGAAAAGTTGCTAATTTCAAAGTGGCCAGTGAGAGAGCTGGTCAAATTGAGAGCATTACTGAGCTGAATATAAAGTTCTTCTTTTGTTTGGTTTTTTTTTTTTTTTTTTAATCAAAAGGTTTCAAAGTCATTTAAATAAAACCAAAGTGATATAATTAGTACAAGCCCATGAGAAGTGATTGAATTAATAAATACGGCCAATGCTGTGGCTACATAATGGAAGCCTTCAGTTTTTATTAATTACATGTTTGAAAATCTGGATTAAACAACCAAACTAATAAGTCAAAACACCAATGTAAGATCCAAAGGACAACGGCATTGTCACTCTGTATAGCAGGGCAACAATTCAGTGCTTAATTGATACAAGAGCTGGAATAACATGGAACATGTTTAATTAATAAGAATCCTAACTGGTCATGAAACTTTTAAGAGCTCTTGGTACTGTGAAATGGTTGTAGTTTACATCCAGTGTGCTACAAAGTGTCAGATCTCTGCAGGCCACATCTGATGTTGGGCTAGTAACCGTGTGCGAGCAGAGACACCTCGCCGTGCCTCCATGCAGTGAGTGGTGAGGCTGGCCCTTGTCTCCTGAGGAGGTGACCCTTCACAGCTTGCAGACAAAGGATGGAGCCTGAGGAGCCTTGTTGGTGGAGAAAGCCTCAGGTGGAGTGGGGACTGCTTATGGGAGGCAGGGCAACTGGATTGGCCCAAAACAGAGGTGAAAGAATACTTGTGGTAAAACTAAGGCATGGCAACATTGATTAGGAAGCACTTCTGAATTTTGGCTGATTGTTTGTGCCTTCCTTTAATGTGAGTGTTGCCCTGGCTCTGAGGAACGCTGCATGACGGGTGGCAAAGCACGGGGCTTTCCTCTCTCCGATAACCCACTCTGAAGGGGAAGGTTACAAGGGAGTGAGAGGGGGGAACCTCACAGGAAAATGACAGCACATCTTTACCAGCAGATTGCAAAAAAACCCCTCATATTTGAAGGTGTTTTACCATCCATCTGGTTAAAAAGACTGGAATTCACCCTGAGTTTTGTTTTTCCCTAAGAGGAATAGGGCAAAATGTGGAAAGCCTGAGTAGTCAAGGTGAAGCGGCTGAAACACTTGGTGATGTGGCCTGTTGTTCATTAGCTCCTGATTTTCCTCTTTACTGCTGACACTAACAAGCACTCACAGACTGATTATCTCAAGAAGGGGCTCTCCCGGCATTTTCTAGAATTTCCAGGCAGGAGCTTTCTATATTAAAGGAACAGTGTTCACTTTAATGATCCAGCCATGTGCCAGAATTTATCATCCTTCCCATTTCAAGCGGTTCATCTAAATTTGATCCCAGTCTTGTACAATAAAAAAATATAATTAGAGGTGAATGTAAAAATTATTGAACAAATACAATAAAAGGGCAGTTAAAATGATCAGAGTGAGAGGTTATAAAAATGCAAGAAACTAATGCTAGCAATAGCTTCTTAAACTATTCCTACAGCAAATATGTTTAATAATGCACTTGCTATTCTTTTTTTTTACCTCTTGCACAGACCTACATGAAATACTGTTAAAGCAGAGATATGATCTGGGTATTACTTCTAGAATACCTACTAAGATTCATAGGAAGGAGAACTTGCTATTAGTTAGACTTCTGTTCTTTTTCTTAAAATTGGCATATTTAGGATAGCAGTGCATTTGATGAAGAGAACAGCTTGTTTAATATTTCTTCATGGATTTCCCCCCACCAGGAATATATCTAATCCCTCTTTGTAAAGCTCATGTAATTTTTAGGCCCCATAAAAAGGGACTCCACAGCTTAATTCTGTGAACTACCAGCTCTGTTTTTCTACATGAATGTTCTACTTTTAAAAGTAAAATGCAACTTTTACTTGGCGCCCTGTCTGGTGTTAGAGGACACAGTGACAATCATTTTCTTTTCCCCATTCTCATTACTGCCTATTCACAAGAGAACACATTATTTGCAGAAGAACAGTCAAGTCAAATTAAGTAGTCTGCAGGAAGTCATCCTTTCGCCATAAGATTAACCAGAAAAATCATTTAGGGAAAACGTCTGTAATGCTAGTACCAGAGAGGTGCTATAGCCAGAAACTGTGTTATATGGTGTTATATATATATCTTTGGAGGAGATGGAGCTGGACAACTGGTTCTTGGAAGAGAGTTAGCTTCCTGCAAAGACTTCAAAGACACTGAGCAGAGATGTAAAGAGAAAATCTCCATAACCATATTAATAAGATTGAAACCATACTGATAAGAAAGTAGGTTAACAACCAAACTTGAACAAACTATTTGTTTTCAGTATCTTGTGAACCTGAGAATACTGGATCCAGTATTTTGTGTAACTCAAGAACAGCATTTAATCTGAGGTAAAGTTTTCTTTGCACCAGATTGTTAATCTGAAATGCAATGCCATTAGCAGGTGTGTTATAGTGAGTGTTCTGAGTCCTGTGGCTGTGATCAAAGGCGGAGTAGGCTGTAAATGGTGATTAATGAAGATACCGACTCTATTTTTTCAGTGAGCTAAAGCTGAGAATTTGTTTTTAATCCCTTATAAAGACAAAATCAAGCAGAAGCTAAGACAGGCAACAAATAAGCAGGCACTTCTTTGTGTGTATGAGATACAGCAAATAGGATAAAAGGTATTTGTGGATTTAGTGGTGTTTGTTGTTTAACACCTACACGTTCTCTAGCAGCAGATGCTGCTGCTCAGTTAATGCACTTGACTGTTTTGGTTCGCTGGCTCATGGCTTTGCTTTATGGAAACGTTCAAAAACTCACTGATGAAAGGAGTGCACCGGAGTGAAGCTGAAGATGGGCTGGAGGCTTTGAGGCTAAAACTCAAAATCTCCTACTTGTAGGAGGATGGCTAATGTCTCTGATTTTCCAATGTGGCTTCATGGCTTGCTGTGTGGGTGCTCAGTACTTAAAGTTCCTTGGAGTGCTATGAGCCATTCAGTGACTACATCCAAGACAATAACCACTGCTGTGTAGCAAAGGTCTGTGCCTTCATGGTAAGGGCCGTCGAGAAGATGGTGGTTAGCTGCAATGGTTCCTGGGGCCTATAGATATTCCCTCCTGCTGTGATCCCACAGACCCACAGCTGTGGGGTCAGGGCTGCCCTGCAAGGAGTGGGGCAGAGGTGGTGTGTGGTGTCTGCTGGAGGCTGCCTGGGTGAGGGAGGACTGCAGTACTGTGCTTGTCGCAGGCTCTGAAATAGCTTTTGGTGGTCCCACCGCCAAACAGCACTGCTAACTGCTTTTCTGAGCTATGCTTCAGCCAGCTCTGGGGTCAGGGGCCCCTTGATAACAACCTTGGATAACTAGGAATTTCTCTCCTGTCAAAGTTATGTCTTGGCATAACAATTGTTTGCTTAAGGAGGGACCACTGCTGAGGGAACAGCATCTCCCTCCTTTTGATCCTGCTCTGTAACATTCATGTTAAAGATGTGATACAAATGTCAGTTTTGGAGAAAAGCTCTGGCTAGAATACTGGCCCCACTGAAATCAATGGCAGCATTCCCATGGACTTCAAAGTGTCCAGAGTCTTGTCCTTTATCCCTCTGTTCCCAGCCTCTTCTTCCTGGAGAGGATGTTTGTGCAAACACACAAATATGTTATATGTATGATCCTAATGGGAAAAAAACCCCACTGTTAAGAAACATTGCTGTGGCTTCAGAGTGCCTGGAGATGTGAGGGGTGGGGGCTTCTTTCAGGAATAGGGCCAGCTGGCTTCCAGACATAGGCTATTGGGGAGGCTCAGCTAATGGTATGATGACAAATCCAAAGAAATAGCAAAGAGAAATGTCCCGAAGCTTGGGGCTATTAGAAAACACAATAATAAACTCAACTTGTGTCTGCCAGAAATCAAACTGACACAATTTAGGAGGAAATATGCTGGCTCTTTTTCTTGCCCTCTTTCCTTTTTTATCTTCTTTGATTTTTCCAGCTGGCTCATCTAGCTGAAATTTGAACCAAGTCTGACTTCAAGTTCCTTTCAGGATTTTGTGGAATATTTTATATAGTAATCTGTCTGCCTGACATTGCAAGATTGTGAAATCTCTAAACCACGGATTGTCCTTACTGCCACAATGAAAACATAAATGATAACAGTGCCCCATTACCCCTTTAATGGGTGCAGCACAAGTATCGCTTGTGGTCTTCATGACTTGGGAGAGAATTATATGCACTGGCTCTATTTTTTAACAGATATAATAGCAGATGAAGTTCTAGAATTTGGAGAGAGAGGAGCATAGTATGAAAACAAACATGACTAACAGCTAAAAAAATGCTGTGTGCTAGCAAACATTAGTAAGAGCTTACTAGAAATGGACTTGAATCAAAACTTTGACTCCAACTCACCATGGAGTATGGTGGGATTTAGGAGTCCCAGCCCATATCAGCCATCATGCCAACCTCTTTTTCTGTAAAGGGTCAAACCAAGCCCACAAAGCTCAAGGTCTGCAAGTTAGGAGGCCCATCAGACACTGAGACCGAAATAATGCAACCTGCATGAAAAAAGACTCCTTTGTTTTGAAGCGTGTAAAGACAAAGACACTCAAGGAAATGTATTGCAGAGCTGTTTTATTGCCTTTTCAGATAACTTCTGTAGAGTGTATTTGGTCACGTTTTTGCATTACTGGTGAATAAAGCTCTCATTGTTCAAAGGGAGTCATCTGGTGACTCATGAATTTCTTCAAATGCTGCTTAAAAAACCCCTCATGATATTGAGAATGCTACTATATATATAGCTATAGGTCTACAAAAATATGAGCTACTTCTGAGCTTGAACAGTTACTGGACTGGGTAGTCTCAGACAATTCAAGATTGATAGACATAAGGAAGAAGTGAGAGTATATCATCATCTCTGCTCCTCATGGTGAATAAATCTCCTTGATTTTGGCTCACAAATGCTGATTCTGTATTTCCAACTCAGGACTTCATTCTGGAAGTACGAGTTGAATTTAAAGCGAGTCTAAGTTATTTTTTAATGAGTGTCTGCTTTCTCCCTCCTTGAGTGAACGTAAGTGCAGGCATGCCATGAACAGAGCTGACTGATAACATGGAAGTCAAAAGGGTGCTTAGATGGGCAAACAACTGCTTTACATGATTTACCTAATTTTTTAGGTCAATCTGGATGAAGTCTCTTTCAGACCAGACTTCTCTAGCAGCTTCATGGCTGTGTGCCCAGGAGGTTCCGGGGTGTGTTGTCTGTCTGCAGCCCAAGCAGCACGCTGTTTTTGAGGGGAAGTGCCCTTCCCAGCTGGGTGAACCCAAGCTCTGGGCATTATTTTCAAAAAGTTGACCTTAGTGCAGAAGCACACCAAACCACTTTATAAACAAGCTGTGGCTTAACTTCTTTAAATATTTTCATTGCATTGTTGAGCCTGTGCATTGGCAAAAATGTTAAAAAAACAGTCTCCCCCTTTCCCAGAGGAGTGTCTGGTCATCTTGTAGCTTTTGCCATATCTAACCAAAACAGTGCTTAGTGCACATGTGGCAGAATTACCTCGATGTCAGCTATTGGATCCTTCTGTTTTTCTTCCTCTAGCTTGCTATTTCATCTAGTATGTTATGGACAATTTAGAAATACAATACATTATCCTCTGCTAAAACCGGTTGAAGTTATTTAGATCCATGTCAATGTCTACTAGAAAAGGTTGGTAAAGATAGTTTCATAAAATGTTTTCAACTCTTGAGAAATACCTTTACACTCAGTGTTGACAGCTGGGAAATGCACTCTGCCTGGGGAAGCAAAGAATGGACCAGTTTGTGGAAATCTGAACCCAGGTTTATACATGAGAGCTTGAGACTGGGGTATTATACCCTTGATAATACAGGGGGGACAAATTGCATTGGGTCCTGTGACAGACTGTCCCAAGGGAGAAGGGCTCTTACTGTGTTTCCTACGGTACCATGACATACCTGTGGAACACCAAGTTCTCTAGGTGCCGTCTTGTTGACACTGCTAGAGTTTGAGAGGTGTGTGAGAACCAAGGGTAGCACTCCTCTGTACCTGCTGGGAGAGACTCATCCATTTTGCATGAGGACAGAGGAGACCACGTAAAAGGTACTCACAGCTGGTACCTTGGCCTGAAAGTGAGGTCTGGACAGAGCAGGTCCCACAAGGCCATGTCAGTAAACTTGAGTTGCATCCCCCCTGCAAGGAGCTTTGTCACTACCACACATCCCACACCAGCCCTTCTCTGAGAGGCTTTGCGGCATTTCCTATTTGCATTCTACAGTTTTTGCTGCTGTAGGGCTGCATTCAGGCAGATGGTTACTGCGCGCCTGAAGCACAAGTAAGGAACCAGAGAGGTGAGCTTATCCTATACCAGCGGAGAAAAAGTATCTTCTCTGGCAGCAGGGCCTTCATGAAAACTTAGCATTGAAGATCTTTTCCCTTTTCTGCAAACACTGAAACATTAGGAAGAAAGAGGGAGGGCAGGCAATCTCATTATAATCCTTCCTTGCCTCAGAATTAGGGAGTAAGGAGACATCCGTAGGTGGTTCCTCTGGGAGCTGCATAAGGCAGTGTGTGCACTGACCGTAAAGGTCTAAATAGCTGATTAAAATGTGGTTAGAGACATTCAGGATGACCAGATTTTCAAAGGTGCTGAGAACTCACAAATATCTTTGAAGGCAATGGGATTTGTGAGACCATGGTACCTTTGGAAGTTAAACATTATAAAACTGAGCCATGCCTTAATACAGAACCAAAATTTGTAAAAATGCCCACCTCATAACCTCAAGTGCTGAGCAATTTTGAATTCAACATACTAAGATAAAAATGAATGCAGTGTGCAATAACTTAACTTACAATATGTAGTGAAAGTATTGATATTTTTGTCCTAAACACTGCACCTCTAATAAGGACACAAACCTATGAGCAATTTACATCCAAATCAATGCACTGACTAGAGAGCGAATCTCCAAATTAACCAACAACTCAAAGTTAGTTTATTTCTCCATGTAACCTTTTGTATTATTAGCAGCAAACAGAGTCCTAGTTACTCATGTGAATGTGACAACCAACCAGTCAATAGCTAAATATCTCTATAGGTCTGCCCGTGCTCTGTTGCAATATGTCTGATTGATAATCCTGCAAAGCTTCCTCAGATTAAAAGGGCTATCAAATCCTTCTCTGTTTAATGCCTGTATGTCAGCTTTTCCAAGTGCCTGCATGCCCTGTATCCTCTAACCTGGGGAGATGGAAGCACCGCCATGCCCTGTTCTGGTGGCTCCCCTGGCTCCAGCTCAGCACCGTATCACCACAAGTTCCCAGAAATGAATGTGGGTCCTACTCCTTGGGGTCGCTTCCCTCTCCACAGCTGGGAAAGCAGGGGAACAAGCATGAAGGGAGCTGTGCTGTTTGTTTTCTGGAGAGATGTTCAGAGATCCTCAAGTATATCTGGATGTGGGGCACAGGTGGTCATTCATTTCCTATGCATCATTGGCAAGTCCTATTTTCACTTCCTCTGTGGCCACCACCTACCTGTTTTACCTCCGCGTTATGCCTCTGGTCCTCCACACAGGCATTTCTTCCTTCTTCAGAGACCTGGTGAACAGGAGCCAGGAACTCTGCCCCTGACTTCAGTAAGCAAAGACTATGCATCCTGTCCTTTGCCTTTTGGGAAAGTGGCTAGGGTGCACCAAGAAGGAAGTCCTCTGAACTCTACCGTCAGTCGGCCAAGCAGCTAAATGGTAAACCATCACATGAAGTAACTTTTTGTGCATCCACTTCTTCCACAGTTGCCATTGAATGTGTTAGTCAATGCCGTTCTGACAGTGATTTTGGTATGGGACAGGCACGTTTTCAGTATGAGTTGCACAGCCAGCAGTGAAACAGATGTTTCATTTTTCCTTCCTCTTCTGCAGGAACAGTTTTGAGCTACTGCTGTTGTACTGCACAGCATGGGACTGATCACAGGCCTGGGTCAGTAAAGTCAGTGAATAACTTGTCTAGACACAACCCTAGAATGACCCACTTTCTTTAGGACATTGGAAGGAAAGGATCTGAAAGCCTAGCCTCATGACTTTAGGTACTGAAGGAAAGAAAACCTGATTGTTGTTCCCAGAATTACCTTTTTAAGGAGTGAAAACTTGAGTTTTATCTTGAAATTTAACTTTTCCCCTGCTGTGGACACTAGGGGTGGCTGAACTGCAGCCCTAACTATTTTATTTCAGAGATAACAGGAAGCATCCCAAGTGTCAATGACTTTTCATGACTGATGATCTGAGCTGCATTTTTCATTAATGTAACTACTGACCTCCAGCCCCAGATGCTGTAGAGGAAACAGCAGACCTCAAATCATTCCGCTGAGAATACAGGGGATTACACAGTGGTAACAAGGGAAAACCAAAACAAACTAAATCTTTACCCAGTTAAAATCCTGCTGCAGTTCAGTGAGAGATTTCATCATTCTGAGTAATGGGATTAAGACAAGCACCAAGGGGCTCCCATTCTCTAGTATCACTGTCTTATTCATTTAAGTGCTGGCCAGTTTCAGGGAGATGCCTGAAAGGGTGCAAATACTACGCGACAAATACTTTCCATTTTTGATGAATGACTCTGAAGCAGTCTGACTTGGACACTTGTTGTTAAGGGGGTGAAGTCATCTATGGAAATCAATGCTCTGGGAAGCTTGTAGATGATCTCCATGCTTAGCAGCATTCCCCTTTCTAGTTCCAGTTTGTGGGTTATTTATTTTTTATTTTCACTCTTCTTAGTTAAAGCTTCTGCTTGACTTCATTCAACCCCAAAAGCAATCGTATTGTTTTTTTTACTAGCTAAGGAAATACTGGAGCTCTGCTTCAGAAAGTGATGATGTTATTGTGTAGCAAGGGCCAGCAGCTCTCTGGCAGCAGAGAGCCATGGGGGTCTCCACAGGGGCCAGCAGGGTTTCACCAGCCCACCCCACCAAGGCTAGCAAAGGAGCAGAGCAGGCCAGGAGACCACAGGCAGGCTCAACCAAGTGCCTAGATGACCATGATGGGGCAGGTCCAAGGTCAAGCCAGGAAGTCAATCCACAGGTGAGATCCAGTGAATGCCAGGCAGGTCCACCAAGACAAGGGAGGTCTGAGGTCAACCTGGAGAGTCAGTCTTTTGGCCAGGGCCTGCCAAGCAGAGACATGGTTATGGCTATGTATTAGAGGTTTTATGAACTGTAGATTTTAAAATCATAGAAACAAATAGCCGGTACTGTCTGAAAAGTTAATGTATTATTTCTGCACTGGTGTATCCAATTTACACCATGACATTGCTTGAGAGTCCTGGGTCAAGCTGTTGCTGTGCTAGTCACAATGACAGGCATGGGCCAAAGAGATGCTCCTTGCCCCGGAGACCTCAGGTAGGGACCAATGTTTACATCTGTTGTGTTATGGGGCAGGCACAAGAGTACCAGTGCTCTGATTTCCCTGAGACACTCAGCAGTCTGTGGTACTACAAAGCAGAAAATGCAAGAGATAGAAAATTGCCCTATCTAATTTAGCTGGGACATATACAGTCTCTTGAAAGAAGAGATTTAGTCTATTAGATTAATCTGTAGTTTTGCTCCAGCCACTCAGCTGTAAGGGGGTTAAGCTCGAGGCAAACAGTGATTCAGTTTTATGACCAGACTGAAAATACAAACAAATCTACTGCTCCTGTGTGCTAACAGTAATGCGTGCCCAAGTGCAGGATGCTTTAATTGGGTATAACAGCTCCGGGTCTGGACTTATGTACGTGTACATCAAATCACTCCTTTTAAACCATAAAGCGCTATTCAAATAATTATTTTATTAGCATTATCATCTTTTTATATGGAAATGTGGAGCATATGGCAAACTCAACAGATGCCTATAGCTACCATCCAGATAATGTTATTGAAAACAAAAAAAGAAAAGCCATTAAAATTTTTGGCATATTGGCTGAGAACACTCAGGAGGCTGAATTGGAGACTGCTGTCGTATTTGTCATCCTGCTGATTGCCTAATATGAAACGCAGAAGGCCAGCGAAGTGTGAGAAAAGCAAGGCATTGTGGAGGACCAAAGGCTGAGCACTGGGATTAAAAAATTACAAGCAGTGACCTCCACTAAATATGTAACAAAAGTGCAGAAAACCAGCTGCTTTCTGCCAGGGGACAGGCTGCTGACTGGGAACAAAGCTTCAGGTTCCTTGGAGTGATTAGAAACTCACAGTGTTGTGGGTGCCACGTCCTAACAGTCCTGGAGGAAGAACATGGGCAATGCGGCTGCCAGCTGATTCATGGGGAGCAGCTGCAAAGAAAATGCCTCATCCTGCCCTCCCAGATGGATGAAAACTCTCATGAAAGAGTCCCTACAAAGGAGGGTTGGGCTGTGACACAAACAGTTGGGCTTCAGCCTCGAAGCAGATTTCTGCAGAGATACTGTAAGTCTCCCAATGGAAAAAAAAACCCTCCCAAACTTCCCGAGTATCCTGTTCAAAGGAAAGGCTGCTTTTCCTCCCTGTGAGAAGCATTCAGGGGAATGTATGGCCCTGGGGAGTGAGGCTTTCTGGTCTCGTAGACTAGGAGCAGGTGCCTGCATCTGCTGGTCTAAAACTGCTGTGAGGCTGGGCTTTTCTGAGAAAGTTTCCTCCTGTTTCAAAGGTAGGGAGAGAGGAAGGGAAAAGGAGCTGCTCAAGAGAAAGCTGCATCAAGAGAAGCTCAAGATGGGAAATAACAGGTGAATGAATGTCCTTGAAACAGCAGAGCAGATGCTTGAGCTGGGTGCTCATTTATTTATTCTTTTTTTTTGGTCAAGGTGCTAGAATGAGGACACTATTGGTTAGTTTTACTGCTTTCTAATACCAGTAAGCAGTACTTTCTGACAAACAGTGAAATACCTTTCTTGCTATGGAAACACCATGGTGATTTACATCAGCTTAAGAAGCCTTGCCTCTGCAAGTTCTTCTTTGATTTCTAAGCAGCAACAAGATTTTTTTTTTTTTTTTTTTTTTTTTTTTTTTTAATATGGAATGCTCCTGCTACAAAACACAGTGCTTCAGACACTGCCCTCTTTTCCCAGGATTCCTGGGTAGCCCGCTGGGCATTCAATGACAATACACAAGCAGCTGGAACTGAGACAAGGCAGCTGACTTCAGTTTTGAAAAGTGCATGGATTTTGTGTATTTGACTCAATTTTGATTGAAAAAAAATCAAAATCAGGAGGAGTTATGAAGGGAACCTTAATTTCTTTTACTCAGGAGAGCCATGTGAGTAAGAGAGAGGAGTATGCGTGTCTGTGAGAGAGAGCACATATTCCTCTTTCAGTCCCATCTATTTCTGCCCAAAATTTGTAGAGAACTATGTGCCTCCTCTGTGACTGCATTTCGGAGGCATAAGCAGGAGGTAAAGAAACAGAATGATTCAGATAATTTACTTTACTGAGCAAGCACTTGGGCACAGGGGTGGAGTGTCTGCCCAGCTTGTGTGGGGCTGTGGGTAAGCGGGACTGCTGGAGGGTGAAGGAGGACCGACCAGGAGCACCACCTCCATCACAGACGCCATCAGGTGCACTTGCGCTCGCAGATATGCACTGTAACTCACTGGGCCATTGTAAGTGACTGGTGAAACAGATTGATTCATTGTTAATTTGGTTTTCCTCTGTCTAATAGCCTGTATAACATGTAGTTTAAAGATATACACAAGCTAATTAAAAGACATATTTTCTGGATGGGAGTCACAGCTGCATGATGTGAAATTTCTGCAATCAGTGAAAAAATGTAAGGACCTTGTTTACAGACTTCAGATGTCCAACTTCAGCTATACTGCCACGAATGGCTGAACTTGTGATATTCCCTTCTTCCTTCATAGTAAGTATTTCTCCAAGAACTGTAATGCTGTCTGTAATGCTAATCGTTAGGCTGCTCTTGAAGTATGGTTTGTGTGCACAAAAGCTTGACCATTTTTTGCAACAGTAGCTGTTGTATAAAAAAACCGTGTTGTTACACACCCCTTGCAAAATTTGTTTCTTGTCCTTATTATTTTCTCCCAGTGATGTTGTTAGAATTATTCCTAGAGCTTCTCCAGCTTTCTGTAGGTTTTGTCACCCTTAGGTGAAGAATGATTTATTTTCCACTGCCTCAAATCTACCATCATTTTTGGTGCCTGTTCCCCTCCTCCCTTACAACACTTAAATGATTTGAAGATTGTTTTAAGGAGATCTCTATGGCATTCATTATCAGCAATTTATTATCTTACTGTACTTTTCCCCTACTTTTAGATGTATACAGAACACAAATTACTAATATTTTAAGTGAACAGTAAATACATATTACAGTGACACACATAAAATAGAATTAGTCATACAGCATATATTATTGCATGCTATATAATGTTAGCGTATGCTATGCAATAAAATATAGTATATACACTATGCAGTTGACCATATTCTGTGCAGTACACAGGACTTTTGATCTAACACCATCAGAAAAGTAGCTCATACTTTCAACTTAATTTTTCCTTTTTCATGGTTGCATTTTTTAAACTGAAATACTAGATACCTTTACGATGAAGACTTCTTCATGGCTAACCTTTTTCAATATACTGGATCCTATGTATGTACTTTATCTATGGCTAAATGGCTTATGTATCTATTAGAACCTTCAGATTCAGAGCCTGCTCACTTGATGGTATCAGGAGAATATTTTATCTTGCCTGATGTCAATGTGTGCTATAGCACATTCCAGAAAATTCTGGAAAACCTGTGAAGAAAATGTATTATAGGGCTAAGACTTATGAACCTTAAATTGATTGGAACCTTTTAGATAAAGTTTGAGAAAGACACAGGCTTACTCATTACAAACATTGACTAGCTAAAGGACAAGGCTCAGCAAATAAGACTTGATAAAGTCAATTGAACTCTTCCTATTATGTGTAGATTAAGTGCTGCTTTCCCACTTTAAAGGGTTTTATTTTGCACCTGATGACTTCTTAAAGAAGCTTCCTGCAGTCCTCTGGGATAGTGAGAGAGGAGTTCAGTTTGCAGCAGGGAGATGGTAATTTTCAGGCTGTCACATAAAAGCAAACTCTGGTGGGACAAAGCCAGGACCAAAGGATACAGTAAGCCTCCACAAACAGATCAGAAGCTGGCCTGGAAATCTAAAGAGCCCGATCAAGCATCTTTACTTGAATTATCAAGTTCCTCAGGAAGTAATTACAGGGTGTAAGGGTGGAGATTCCACCAATAGTGGCATGGCATGGCTGTGCAAGCAGGACATTCCTGTGCATGTTCTGTAGGTGGTTATGCCATTCCCAGGACATGAAGCATAACTGTTTTTTCATAGGTATGTTTTTCACTGAGACAGCTTCCAAGACTGTAGCTCATTTTTCATCTAACAACAGGAATCAGAAGACAGTTGCTACATAGTAAATAGCAGAACATAACTTAGATGATTGTATAGAAAAAAAAAAGGCAACCAAACTTCATAGAGTAGTGATTCCACAAAATAAGAATGTGGGCAGGAATGTATGTGTTGGTAACACTGTGATCTCAGAGAAAGAAGCCATAAAAAGAATTAGCACAGAAAGAGGTGAACAGCATTTATAAATTTTCTCAGGCCTGGGGCTAGTCAGTGGATCTACCCTGATTTACACCATCTGAGAAGCTGGCCCGTGATGTATAATTGTAGTGATTGCTGCTAGTTCTGTGGGTGAAGCTGAAATTCAGTTCAAGGTGACCAGGAAAACCTTGTCCATGTCAGTAAAACTGTCATAGAAATCAATGTAATTTTAGAAGTAACTGAACTTCTGTGCAGACCTAACAATATTCTTCATCTCTTTCCATTACCATTGCATTGTGAGGAAATCAGCTCTGGGAGTTCTATTTTGGTTCATCTTGACTTCTCCAGCCCGACCATTTAGCTATTTTATACCCAGAAGTACACCAGAAGTACATACTGTTCACAGACACATTTGTTCTTCCCAGGGTTATTACGTGGTGTGTGTAGACGAATATAAACATAGAGGTTGTGGTGCACAGTAATTCATCTCTTTTCTTTCCCTTACAGCAAATGCAAGAAGCAGGGGGGAACCAGGGGTCCCTCACCATGGGTCTGACCGATCTCTGTTGCAGAGCCTAGGGAGTGGAGAAAGGACTATATTACTTTCTACCTTCTTGATCTCCAAGTTCCCAAAGGCTAGATCCCAACCATAAGCAAAAGCACTTCCTGGATAGTTCATCTATGTCAGCCACTTACTTTGGCTGAGAACAGTGGAAGAAGAGCAGCCTGGCACTGATACCCATTTAGCCTGGGTATCAGGGATACCCGAGGACAACAAAGGAGATGCTATTTAGGAAGCGGCTATTCCGGTTCTTTGGCTGCCCTGTAAACACAACTATGTAATAGGATATACCTAAATGCTGCAAACTCTGAGTTTTGTGTCAAGATACAGATGGCCTAAGCAAAGAGTGGAGAAACAGATCTTCATTACTAATAGATAACTCCACCACCCTTTTCTTAGTCTGGTAGCCAAGAGAATATGCTCTTTCCTTTGTTGGTATTTGCTCTCAGGAGTGTCACTGGACTAAACGAGAAGATGTACAAGAAAGGACGATGCTATCAGGAATAGTAATATAAGAATGTATATATGCAAGACATATTGTCATGTTATGTGATAAAAAAGCTCATCTCAGCTCACAGAAAAGAGCACAGAGGAACAACGGTGGGCAGGGAAAACCTGAATTGTACCCTGAGCCCAGCAGTTCCATGCTCATCACAGGAGAGCCATCAGCTCAGAAAAAACTCATTTCAATACACACACAGGGTACACACACACTTGTGCACATGGATGAAGGATCACAGAGAGGGCAACCCCAGTCTCCCAGAGAAAGGGAGCTCCTACCACCATCATCATGCCACCCCAGCTGAGCCAGGAGAGCTCCCATGGGCTGGGAGTCATCCACCCACTGTGTCAATGGAGAGACTCTCTGGAGTGCCTTGCAGGTTGAAGGGATTGCTGCCTGCATGAATATGAAACACATCATGGGATGCAAGGGAAGAACATCTTGGGATTGCACAGGCAGCATGGGATGTTTGGAGAGGAACCAAATGTGGGGAAAGGGACTGATCAAGGTGCTTTGGGGCAGAAAATATTCTATGATTCTGTGACACTGTAATCCTAACAAGTGACAGAGGAGTGAGATCTGCCATTTCCCTTTTTTTCAGTCCCAAGGGAGTCACAGCCTCTGGGGCTAGGCAAGACCTGAGCACTCAGCCTCCTCGCTCTTCTGCATTTCCATTTCCTGACAGTGGGCTGGCCTTTCTGTTAGTGACCCAAAGCTGTGAATAGAAGAGAGTGCCTTGAACTACTACTGGGAGCTTCTGCCTTGTCTTTGCTATTAGCTTGGTGGTTTTGAAAGCCTGGGACCACCAGCAGGGACCACAAGCAAAGAGAGCTAGGTGGAAATAAGCTTTCTGAATCTGGGCCAGAGACAATGCTAATGACTTAAATGTTATTTTTCTTGCTAAGGCAGTCATCACAAAGACAAGCTTATCCTCCTGAATATTGAAGAATCATGCATTTTTTATTAGGTGTTTTCTGAACATGTATTCCTGACTGTGCATGTTTACCCATTTGTAAAATAATGTTTATCAGGAATGCCAACGGTGTTTGATTTGACCTTTCTTTATAGCTGTCCATGTACTGGAAGAGTAAAGGCACTAGCATGAGTGCATTGGTGAGCAGGCATGTGAATCTGCATCTAAAGCAAGGAGGTAGGATGCATGCCTATGGTATTTCTTCTGATTTACTGGAGGTCAAATGATGAAGAATTTGATCTCGGAGTAAACCATGTCAACGCCACAGAGAGCAGGACCATTCTCTCACTCTATGTACCTACATTGTGAAGGTTTAGCCACTCAGAAAGGTGCCTATGTTGAAGTGCACTGGGTGTGGTGAGAATGCAGACTTGTCATTGTTACCTGCAGAAACATCTTTCTCCTTATTTCTACAGGATAACATGTCCTAAGAAACAACAGAGACATGGGGACTTTTAATTTTTGAAAGAAAGATCAGTGAGGTGACCTCAGAAAATTGTAAGGGTTACAGAAATCTGTGAATAGTCCCAGCAAAGCAGACATCCCTTTATGCAGGGAAGAATCACTTTCAAGTACACACTTTGATCAAGCAAGCATGGTCCTAGGCTGTCACAGGAGGCTCAGCCCCATAGCTATGACCTTCCTGCAAAGTCAGATCCTGAATTTGTAATGTTCCTTTGCACCTGTGGATGCAATTCTCTAAAGTAGAGCAGAAGACCCTATGTACTGACACCTTGTGCATTGGTGGCCATGGAGGGCTTGCAGGAGGTGGGAGGAGAGCAGCTGTGTGACCTGATGGGCCCTCTGTAACTGTAGCTGTTGAATTACGCTGAACACCATAAGAATCCCCCTGCAGATTTCCTAATGTTGCTTTTCACACTCAGCTTGTTGAAATAAGCTTGATATCTTAGCATGCAGCAAGTGACAGGAGGGCCTATGAAAGCCAGTGTATACAAAAGTGCAAATCCAGCAGTGTAGCCATGTTGTCTGTGTCTCTGCCAGAAAATGAGTGTCATCGCAATTTCCATGCTGACAAGGATTGAAGAACCAGTTAAAAGGAAGAAAAAATAAAGACATTTTTACTTGTCAAATTGCATCATAATCTTCACCAGAAAAAGAAGGTAACTGTAATACTTCTAAAATCTGCCTGTCTTTGTTACCACACGTAGATGCACATAAGTAAGGCTTGGAACTGAGCTCACTATGAATTCTCTGATGCCTCATAAAGGTTGAGTTCCTCCTGTCCGCTCTCTTGGCCTGCTTGTTTTCACAAAGCTTGTGGGAACTTTGTTCAGTGGAGACAGTGACATCCGTCCAGTTCTGTCAAATGTGGTGGTGACTACGAAACAAGGGATTCAAAAGTAATTGGTGACAAGGGGGGCATACATACAGGCAGCAAGCGTAGTTACACAAGCTTAAAAAGGAGGCTGAAAATTTACTGCTACAAGAGTATTGACTCCTTAACAACGCATAACCACATTCTACAAAGTGGAGAGATCCTACAGAAAGACAAGAATGAGATCCAAAAGCAGTTACAAAACTGCTCTGAAGTACTAATGAGCTAAGGCAAAAATTATCTAAGGCCTAGAGCTACCTGTTCCTCTCCCTTCCCATTTTGTTTTGGTTTTGTTCTTTTATCTGAGCAGCAGTTTTAAGAAAAATGAGTTTTTAACAAACAGTGTTATTTGGAAAAAAAATGAATATTGCAGGAACACAGTATGTACAGACAGTAGCTCTAAAACTCAAATTAATAAATTGTTAAATAGTAAAAGTAGAGTTTTGTTGAAAAGACAAGACTCAGGCACCTGATACATAGGTGTCTTTACTAGACTATGATAGTTTGTTGGCTCTCCCTGCTCACAAACTCTTCTAAGTAAAGAAAATTGAATGATTTATTCCTGGATGACTTTTCACAGTTGTTATGACAATGGAGTACTCTGATGACTTGTACCAAACAACTTCAGTAAAAAATACGCTGAATACACCAGGGAAATAGAATTTTCTGTGTTATTTGCACACAGTGTTGGTAGAAAAAACATCTTACCCTCCAACCACATTTAGTGTCAGGACCCCAGGGGCTCTAACAGGTCTTCATTGCCTGACCAGCTTCACCTGTGGCATCCACCAACGTTACCTGCCCATAAACCCAGGAACCCATTTAAGCCCAATCCTGGGCATTCATTACCTGCTTATGCAATGCTGTAGGAATGCTAGTTTGCAGCTTGGTTACAGACATGCCTCTGCCTATTTGTGAACCCTGTTGATCCAAACCAGGATCCACAGGCTGATTTCCTGGCTTGACCTCAGACCTGCCTGGCAATCATAAGACCTGAGCTATGGATTAACTTCCCATGTTGACCTTGAACCTTGAGAACACTGCCATGAACTTGCCTGATGAGCTGGACTGTTGGGCCTGGCCACCATCTCTCGTCTGCTTTATACCTCTTCTGGGGGTGGTGGGCTGGTAAGGCCCTGTGAGGATTCCTTGTGAATGCACCTAGACCTTGCTTGTCTTACACAGGCTGCCAGCAGCCCAAGCAATGTTTTCTGTGCAGCCCAAGCAATGTTTTCTCAAGAAGCAATGAAAGAGGGTGCAGATAGTGCTATTTTTCTGTTGTCCTTGTGCCAGTTGCCTCACTAGGCTTGCTCTGTGGAGCACTTCCATTCTTTTTCTCCTTCTTTTGGCTTTTGCAGTGTAATATGAGAAGCACTTTGACCATGACCATGTGAGCCGATAACTTTGGTTGCTGCAGTTATAAATTTTGAATGAAGCTTTTGCATCTTGGTTAGAGATTTAATGTCTAGCTTGGGTTGTGGATGTTAGGTTGACAAAAAGTAATTAAATTATTTTGTAATTGGCTTCTTGCATTCTGTTTAGGTTGATTCAAAATAGGCATCCTATTTGGCAACAGCTTTTTTTTTTTAGTGTAATGTAATCAACACATGAAATAGTAAATATTTTGATTTTGCCCTTGGGCTGAGGCTGAGAACTATACCATATAGGTCAAAAGTATGAGCTCTGGGGTTGATCACGTGCTAGAACAGCCCCTGGATACTGTCTGCCTCCGTCTTTTATCTTTTTATCAGATCGTGTTCTGCATTTGTTGCTAAACTTCAACTGCAGACTTGGGGAGGGACTCATTTTCCTCTTTGAAATGTCCAGATCTCCCATGTGCCCTTTCCAGAATTTAGCAGCTGTGTAGCATATCTTGATAGGCTGCCAATGTTTGCTGCTTCTTTTGCTAGACAGAAATTACAGTGTGGGTGGTGTTAAAGGAGGAATGCTATGGGTAGGTCTTGCTTTAACATCCAGTAGTGACAGAGTTGTTTCAAAGCTGCTGCTCAGGCTGCCTGCAGAGTCTGGAAGGCATCATGGCATCGACTATATTTGTTTCCATTGTGATGCTCTGCTTAAATGTACACAAAAGAACAGCCAAGCTGGGAATGACTCTCACAATCCCTGAAGCAGGGCACTGTAATGGCTGGGTTGACAATGCCTATGGTTATATAGCCTGTCTAGGAGCTGGTGTCTTACCCTTTTAGTTCACCCCAGGTTTTCAATTTCCCACTGACTTTAATGGTCTTTCTTAGAATTCGTAAGATCTGGCCTTAAAATGACTTATGTTATTACTATAGTTCACTGACTTGAAAGTTGTGGTTGCTATGGTTTTAAGCAAAGGGCAGGGTGATCTCATTGCTTTCTTTTAAAGTGATCAGCAGTGCTTGATTGGTACTATACTTACAGTATGAATATTTAGGAATGGCTGGAAAGACTCAGAAAATATAAGCATGCAGAACAAACCGAGGACCTTTTACTGACAAAGCAGTCCCACCATGTCCTTCAATATAATTAAGCAGTCTCTGGATAATTCAAACCTTTACAAACTAGAGTGTCTACCTTGAACAAAGTGATTGCAAGGGCTCATGATGCACAGCAAAGACAAAAGCAGCTGCAAACCACAATGGCACATCAAATATCTCCATGATCTTAGGAGTTTCTTCATCAGATCATCATGTAATGAGGCAGGAGAAGCAGTACCATCCGCAGCTTTCAGAAGGATGGAGAAAAAGAATATTAATGTCACTGTTTTGAACTGGAAAGACATCATCATGACAGGGCTAGGACAAGATTGCCAAAGCAAGTGAATGTACTGCCTCTGATAACTGCTGACAACTGTATGGGATCCCTCAAATCTGTATGAGGGACTGACACACACCAAAGGCCCACTGAAATTGTAAGTCATTGGTAGGTGAGCTGGATGGGTGGGTGACACATTACAATTGTGAGAAATTTGTGGCTTTTCATGCCTTTTTGGGCTAAGAACGGAACATGCATTGTATGGGATTAAACTTTTAAGAGCCTCAGACTTCATATGAAGAAGTTATCTGGCAGTGGGCACCATTACCTGGAGACTGAATTAGGCAGTAAATATATTTTTTTTTGTTGACTAGTTCTGAATACTAGAGACTCTTGTATTTCCTAATCCTGAATCCAGCTCTGAACAGTGGGTGCAGGGGATTTACTCTGCACTATGAGCTGTGGTAGATGTTTTCCATTCCCTACTTCTCACATGGTTCTTTCACTAAGATGATATGTGGTCTATATATTGACAGAAGAGCTGCATTACATAACCAGCACACAAGTTACTCTTCTTATGGAGGGCTAAGTACAGACCTTTATCTTAAAACAGGCAGAAGCGTTTCAGGGCAGAAGACCATATGGGCCACCAAAGTCTATTCTTGTAAGTCTTTAAAAATCATCAGCCACTTTTCTGTTGTTCAGATCTAATTACTGACAACACCTTCCCAACCTCTTCCCTTGGAAAAGCGTGTCCAGTCATCTTACAATCATTTACATACTCCTTTTACACAGTGCTGACTCCTACACCCAGTGCTGACTTTGAATACCCATTTTGCACTACAGCCATGCTTTTAAACAGACAGTCTGTCTACACAATGTAATGTGTTTGCTACCAAGGCAGGGACTGTCAGGTTTTGACCCCTTGTTCACAAATTAGGTACTATCTTAAACAGCTTACTGCATCAATCTGTCGCCCTTTTTCTCCTAGGGCCGCTTTACCTCTTGCAGTCTCTTTATTCACTAAGTCAGAGGCCACCTTAGGCAAAGCTTTTTCCTTGAGTCGTGCACTCTGAACCCAACATTAGCTGTGGTTTCCATTCTACCAGTCCTCCCCTGATGAGTAAAGGTGGCGAGCTAAGCACCACTTAGCTAATACGCTTTGCGATCTTGTCAAACCTGGTGACAAGGTAACTAACACTGTGTTATTTCAGACATCTTTATTATATATTACATGTCAAAAATAAAGTTAAAATAGCCTGAAAAGTCTAATTTGAATCTCCCACTATCAGAATATTGAGCATGAAAGCTGAATGCTATCCTTTCAAGGTATGCTAAATTCTACTTATGCATGCCTAGGTTTCAAAATATGTTCAGTAGCATCCAGTAGATCTTCTCACATTGGCAATTAAGGTGAAATTTTGCCCCATCTGAAGATGCTAAAGGCAGGCTTGGTGGATATAAAATCATATATTTTTGGCAAGACTGCCTGCTAATAAATTGCTAGGAATCAGAGCATGAGAACTTTTAGTAAAGTTTTTTTGTTGTTCTAACTTATTTAAATTCACTGTATTATACAAAAGAGATTTGAGTGCCTTCATGGCATTAATTAAAAAGGTTAGTAACTTCACAGAGACTAAACTTCAGAAAGCTCACTGCTTTTAAAGATTATATCAGTGTAAAAATAAATTCTTTATACTTAAAATGGAGAGCATAATAAAAATCCATAAGGGTATTGCCTTGCCTAAGGCAATTGTGATTGGTAATGTTCTGTTGATTCTGTTGGTGCCAGTATTTCACTTGGGGACTCAATGGTAGGGTGTGGGAAGGAAATTATTTGTTTTATCCCACAGGAGGTTTTGAGATTTTATTTTTCTTTGTGCAGAGTAGGGAAAAAACCTCTGATATCCTGAAAATTTTCAAGAAATGGTAATCTGAAAATTATGGGTAATTTAATTTTCAAGTACCTTTTTAGGGGAAATTAGTAGGAATTATTGAACAGAAGTGTTGCAAACTGGAAAAAAACCCAAAGTTCACATTTTAAAATTTTGTCTTCTAAAACCTGTGAAAGGGAAATCACCTATTGAAAAAAGCTGATTTGTCAAAAATTATCAATCAAAATCAGATAATTTTTCACAGAATCACAGAATGGTTGAAGTTGGAGATGACCTCTGGAGGTCATCTTGTCCAACCCACCTGATCAAGCAGGGCCACCTAGAGCATGTTTCCCAGGACCATGTCCAGGTGGTTTTTCATTACCTCCAAGGATGGAGAACTCCACAACCTCTCTGGGCAACCTGTGGCATGGCTTGATAACCCTCAAAGTTAAAAAATGCTTCCTGGTATTCAGATGGAGCATTTTGGTTTCACTTGGTGCCCACTGCCTCTGGTCCTATCACTGGGCACCACTGAAAAGAGCCGGCCTCCATTTTCTTTGCACCCTCCCTTCAGGTATTTGTACACATTGATGAGATCCCTCCTGAGGCTTCACTTCTGCAGCTGCACAGTCCCAGCTCTCCCAGCCTTTGCTCACAGCAAAGATGTGAGCAAACAAATATGTTCCTTCATCATCTTACTGTTGGCCCCTTGCCGGACTCTCTGGTGGCTCAATGTCTCTCTTGTACTGGGGAGCCTAGAACTGGACACGTCACTCTGGGAGTGGCCTCACCAGTGCTGAGTAGAGGGGAAGGTTCACCTCCCTCCACTTGCTGGCAACACACCTCCTAATGCAGTCCAGGGTATCATTAGTCCTTCTTTACAACAAGGGAACATGGCTGGCTCATGTTCAACTTGGTGTCTGCCAGAACCCCCACAGGGTTTTTTTTGCCAAGGTGCTTTCCAGCTGGTCAGCACCCAGCATGTATTGGTGCTTGAGGTCATTCCTCCCCAGGTGCAGGACTTAGCACTTCCCATTGTTGAACTTCATGATGTTCCTGCCAGCCCGTTTGTCCAGCCTGTTTGAGGTCCTGGATGGTAGCACGACCCTCTGGCAGATCAGTGATTTCTCCCAGTCTGGTGTTATGAGCAAATTTGCTGAGGGCACACTCTGCCCTATCATCCAGATCATTACTGAAGATGTTGAAGCGGACTGGATCCAGTATTTATCCCGGGGTACACTGCTAGTTACTGACCTCCATCTAGACTCCATGTCACTGATCACCATGCTCTGGCTGTTCAGCCATTTTTCAGTCCATCTCTTTGTCTGCTCATCCATCCCATACTTCATAAGTTTCTCTTTGAGGATCTTATGCAAGGCAGTGTCAAAAGCCTTATTCTAGTCTAGGCAGACAATATCTGCTGCTCTCCTCTCATCTACAGAGCCAGCCATTTTTGCTTTCTAAAAGTGGAGAAGTGACAATTGTGAAAGGATAACAAAGACTGACATTGCATGATAAAAATTGGGAGCTGTGTGAAGGGTATTTCTGAAGTCCCACAGTTGCCTTTAATATGCTTCTATATACATGAGATTTATTGTGTAAATATATATGTGAAGTTTATATGCTAACTTAGGAGTCTGGTCTGAATATGTAAAAAAGAACAAATAAACAATGAAAAGAAGTAAGTTTCAGGCTGGCTGTCATCACCTGTTTTCAAGATGTTCTTCACTGGATTCTTATTCCCTGTGTAAGCTTTCATGCAGATCAGTCAGTCCAGTTATGCTGCAGCTGGTCATCTGTAAAGCCGAGGCGATGCTTCTTCCTTTGCCTGTCCCTGCTATCCAGATTGCAAGCTTTGTGTAGGCCTGCTGCTCCAGCAAGCTCGGTGTTTAGTCCAAATGCATCTCCATCAAATGCTTTAGAAGGATGGTTGAGGTAGATAGCTGGACCACACCTTCCTCTTCATGGGAAATAGTTCTAAGTCACAAGCCTAATTTAGTTGTTGAGTGAAGTGAAAAGAGGCAGACAACAAACACAGTGGCTTCTGGGTTTGCTTTGAGGTCTTCTAGATCCTCAGGGAACTGCTTCTGGGTTTGTGAGGTGCTGCCAGAAAACCTCTGAGGAAAGTCAGGCTGGCAACTGCTGCTGGGGAGGGACAGCTAGGGGAATCACAGACTCCTGACAAGCCCTAGCAGCCTCTCATGAGTTCTGCCAGCTGTTCCTGATTCATGGATACATTGAGGCTTTGGATTGAGCTGACTCCTGATAAAGCAAAGGAAAGAACCCTCTGAGCAGCTTTGAAGGGTAAAGCCTATGTAAAGGCCCAACTCAGGGCATGTAACTGTTGTCTCTTACTGTCCTTCAAAGAAGGCGTAATGGTCATTGCTCATTACGTAGGTTGAATTCTTTTTCTCCATTTTTGGCCTTCACAATGACATATGAAAACTGCTTACAAAACATGCCTCTTAATTAACTTTGTAAACAGATAACTTTGTTCTTCTTCCTCTTAGTAAATATGCTTTGTAGTTGTATTTGATATCAGGAATTCCAAACTCTTTTATGTAATAGTTCTACAGCTCTATTATATCTGCCACAAAAACATTTCAGTGTCATGCTGCACAACTCTACTCACAGTAAGTTGAGAAGTTTAAAGGTGCTTTCTCACACAGGGAAACAAGACTGTTTCTTGCCTACAGCTTCCTCCACTCCTTCTACTGGCTAATGCACTTTTTTCTACTGTTTCACAATCATCTCCTGCCTGTGTTGCTCTTCTGAAGGGCTTAAGCAGTTGACTTAAGGAGATCAGTCAATCAGCAAGAAGCTCCCAGTTTCACGAAGGAAACCCAAATGCTAACCTTATGCCCCATGAAGATATAGATATTATGGATCTGTAAGAACATACAGGTCTTTGTCTCCGTGGGAATTCCTTTGTCTCTTCAATTACAGATATGTCCTTCTATTTTTCTCTCTAGAAGTAGATCTCAACAGCTGATAAAACAAGAGAATTAAAACAACCAAAGAGCTTATAGCCTGATATCACAGCTGCTGTGGTTGCAAGCACTGTACAGAAAGGAGTTAATTACTTTATTTTCTATAATTAAATTATCTGTATTTCATGGGGATCTGGCCATATCCAACCATTGGATCTCATGACAAAGCGGCAATACCTTCCTTCTAACTAATCTCAGTCTATGTTGTACCCACAGAATTCAGTTTATACAGCATCAAGCAATATGCCTCCTCAGCAAGGAATGTGACCAGGGATTACTGCATCCCAGCCTGTATTGTGCACAGGCTCCTACTATCAGGTGCCCATTCCAGTTCTGGGTCCTGGTCCCTACTCTGTAAGCCATGGACTGCCTCTGACCATAATCTTCCAGACAACTCCACCTGATGCAGCTGAAACCAAAAGCAAGACTCCCGCTGAATTTCCATGTACAAGATCTTATCTGCAGATTGGGAAGAGCCAACTGTAGAGTGAAAAGCAGTTCTGTCAACCACAGTGTTATTCGTTTGCCTAAATATAAGCAAGTGAGGTCACTTCAGATACCCTCATGTATGGTTTGCAAATGTTTGCAGAAGACTGGGAGACATGACACATGGCTTAATTACAAGTCATACCTTCGGGGGAGGCAGCTAGGAGCTGGTCAGGGTATCCAAACAGCAAATAAAATATCAGATACTTACATTTATGCAGCTGAATCCTGCCCTCAGAAGCAAAGAGGAACACAAATAGGAAAAAAAATCACCCTTGGTGTGCTAAGCAGCAGCAACAGCAGCAAATCATTCAAGAGTAAGTAGAGGAAGGCTGCATCTGACCTGCTGGCACAAGAAAAGGTTGCAGTGTTGCATCTTTGCCAACCTTTCTCATTTCCAGAAGGGCAATAAAGTCTAATGTTCAGTCTGACCAATAAGCCTCACTGTCACAGCAATAATAATAATAATGAAAAAAAAGTGCTAGTTTAGGTATATCAGTCATTTTTAACTCACCAGTGAGAACAGAGACTGGATTATATGCTCCTACATTTGTTCCTGTGCCCAGGTACTGAAATGACTGTGCAAAAAAGATCACATTGGAAATAGCTTCTGGTTTCAGTTTCGGCAACATAAGCCAAATTTTTTCTCATCAAAGTGAGATCCAAGTAGAAGGCAATACTCCCAGAGACTAATAAAAGCAGTAACAGTTCCCTCAACTTTGCTATGTGTCTCAAATAAAGTGAAAACAGAGGAGCAAGGGGGATCAGTCAGTGTCTGAGCAGACATCACTCTGGAAATCACCAGACATACTGAAAAATGTTAAAGCTATAGTGGGACTGCATGAAAGATAAATAGGGTTTATATAATTACAGTTTGTTTTTTTTTCATAAATTTTCTATTTATTTGTTTAACTTTCTGTTTATACACTGTTCCTTTTTCAACCCCCAGGTGAACAAGGATAACTTTAAGTCCACAAGATCACTAACGACAAAAAGTTAATCTAAAAGCAAAAAATTAGACTTCCAAACCTTCTTTAATAAGCAATGAGAATTTTTGTTTGTATTTTTTCCTTTCTATGTTTTTGCTGAATTAAAGATGCATTCTGAGAATGTTGACAGTTTTTCCAGAAAGAAGCTTTTGTGTTTGGTTCTTTTTTAATGTCATTTGATCCTCTGTTTTGTTTTTAACAATGCTAGAGGAACCACTAATTCATCCATTATTTATTTTCTTTTTGCTTTGCTATGTTGTGTTTTGTTCTTTTCAGTCACTGTGTTTAACACATATTTGCCAGGTGTTTCAATTTTTATTTCTCCCATGTCTTTGACACTCTAGTAAATGAAGTTCTTATTAATATTTAAACTTTTTCTTTTGTTTTGTTTTATGTAATACTCAAAAGTCTCAGCGTACATAATAACACCTTATGTTCTCTGTAATGTATAAAGACCCATGGAAGTGACTGGGGAGCTTGGGATCATACCTCACAAATGTCTCATTTCAAGGAGCTTTACTCATTGAGACAAATGTCTCATTTCAAGCAGCATTACTCATTGCAGTCTTACTGTCAGTTCCATTGCACGTGTGTTTGCTCTTTCTGGCAAATATTGATCAAAATAATTTGTATTAGAAATACCAGATCATGGAATTGAGGTTGCATAAAGAAGCATTGTTATTAAAGAAATGGCATTTTCTGTTAAATTATTTTCAGTGCCTTTCAGTTAGGACCTTTGTTATAAACTCTTTCCTCTATTTGAATGTTTGCAATCAGAGGATTGAGCCTGCAGTGCTTTTTCCAGGAACTGTAATAAATATTTCTAGTACTGCCTACTGAATTTTCTGATGTTTCTCCAAAGCTCTAGCCAGACCCAAAGCCAAAATCAAATAAGTATGCTAAGAAACAGGAAAAAAAATATGTTTGTATGTATTCAAACCAGTCTTTGGTTTGAATAGATATGATCTCTATCTTTTGACCTAATCCTGTTCTGAGCCTGGCTGTAATATATCAAAGTGTTTAATATCTAAGTCCCATTTTCAAAAAGCATTTAAAAACTTCATTTTCATCAGAGACTTAGGAACAAAAGCAATGAAGTTGTGTCTAAGGAAGATATTTTTTTATGTATACCTTGATAACAAGTTCTGTCAACAGGGTTTTAATTTAAAAATACTATTCAGTACCTTAGTACTAAAAGATGAAATTTCTGTTGTGATTATTCGCAAAATGAAAATTCTGATTTATAAATTAAGAACTTAGAAAAAGACTTTAAGAAAGTTAAACATATTCAGATATGTCTGGTCAGTGTGACAAATAGCCTTAACTTGACCTGCAGTTTTGATATAAAAACTTTGCCTTTAGGTATGTATTTAGTTCAATTTTTAGCTACAAACCCTAGTTGTGTGTATATCACACAACTGGAGCTCTATATATTTAAAAGAAGGCAATTCAGAAAGCAGATCAGGAAAATGACTACGTGCTGCCTTTCATCAATAAACAGAAGCCATCTGCTCAGTGCCCATGAACAGCAACAGGGCAAACAAGTTTTTTGGAAAGAACTTTATTCCAGCAGTTACTGCAAGCTCAATTCTCATTTACAGTGTACCTATTTCAAAGTATTAAAAGGTTACACTTTCTGAAGTGTATTTTGACAAAAATGAATATTAGCAGTTATGTTTGGTGTAAAACAAGTACTTTAAATGAGCTAATGAGCACTCATACTTCACATTTTAGACTTTTAAAAAATATAAGATAATAACTCCTGTGGTACTACAGGAACACGAATTCAGTGGTGTGTCTGTCCAGATAACTAGAGAAATCCATTTACCACCACACTCACGCAGAACTCAATGTACACCAATAAATAATATGTATTATGAAAGTGTTTTATCATTGCAAAATAATTAAACTTGTCTATACAATGAGGTTTTTTTTTCTGTGGCACGAGCTAACATAACTAAGAGAACAGTTTGGTAATTTAAATGTAATATCAGTGCAGAAATGATGCTATTGAGACTCCGGAAGTGTCTGCCTTCCCCCTAACCCAAGCCCAGACTCATTGCTGTACAGATACACAGCGAGATTCATCTTGCTTAACTAGAACTCTGCAATCACAAGGCTGCTGAGGTGGGAAGGCACCTCTGGAGATCACCCATTCCAGCTCCTTCCTCATAGCAGGGTCAACTAGAGCAAGTTGCTTGAGGCTGCGTTCAGTTGGATTTTGAATCTCTCCAAGGGTGGAAACTCGACAACTTGCCTGGGCATTCTTCTCCAGTCTTTGACCACCTTCACAGTAAAAAAGTATTTGCTTCTATTTAAGTAGAATTTCCCCTTTTTCAGTTTGTGCTCCTCTCCTGTATCTCTGGGAACTGCTGAGAAGAGTCTGGATCTGTCTTTATCCCATCAAGTATTTATACACATTGATAAGGTCACCTCTGAGTCTTCTCTTCTCCAGGCTGAACAGTCCTTGTGCTCTCAATCTCTTCTCATGTGAAAGGCGCTTCAAGCCCTTAATCATCTCTGTGAGCCTGTGCTGGAGTTGCACCAGTATGTGTCTGTCTTCTACTGGGAAGCCCAGCTGCAGACCCAGAACTCGAGACTTTTCTCACCAGGAAGTGTCAACTCCCTTGACCTACTGATGATGCTTTCTCTGCTGAAGTTGCACCAGTATGTGTCTGTCTTCTACTGGGAAGCCCAGCTGCAGACCCAGAACTCGAGACTTTTCTCACCAGGAAGTGTCAACTCCCTTGACCTACTGATGATGCTTTCTCTGCTGAAAGGCAACATTGCTGGTTGTCACCTGATGTTCACCAGAAACCACAGGGCCTTTTCTGCAAAGCTGCTTTCCAGCCAGTCAGCTCCTGCCAGTGCTGGTACGTGCGGTTACTTTGTGCCAGATGCAAGGCTTGGCATTCCCTTTGTTGCAATCTAGGAGGCTTCCATCAGTCTATTTCTCCAGTTTGTTTAGGTTCCTCTGAATGGCAGCAAAAACCATCAGGTGTATCAACCACTCCTCTCACTTTTGTGTGTTTGCGAATTTGCTGAGGGCACACTCTCTCCCACCACCTAGATCATTAATGTAGATGATAAACAGTATTTGGCCAACTATAGACCCCTGGGATACACCACTACTGACCTGCCTCCAGCTAACTTCGTGCTGTTGATTGCAACTGTTTGAGCCTGGCAGTTCGGCCAGTTTTCAGTCCAACTCTTTGTCCACTTCCCTAGTCCGTACTTAATCAGTTTGGAAATGGGGATGTTATGGGAGTCAGTGCTGAAGGCTTACTAAACCCAAGATAAACAAAATCCAGTACTCTCCCCTTGTCCATTGAGCTGGTCAAGACTATCAAGTTGGTCAGTCATGATTTTCTCTTCAGAAGTCCATGCTGAGTACTTCCATTCATCTTATTTTCCATAATATTTGGGAACAGTTACCAGGATTATTTGTTCCATCACATTCCCAGGGACTGACTCAAGCCTGACCAGTCTGTTGCTCCCCAGATCCTCCTTGACAGTAGCAATGACATTTGTTTTCTTTGAGTCCTTGAGGAACTTGCCCCATTTGCCCCAACCTTTCAAAGATAATTGAGAGTGGCCTTGCAGTGACATGGGGCAGCTTTTCCAGCAGCATTTCTTCCAGCTGCCTGAAGAAAACCTCATCTAGTACTTCTTCCTGACCAGGCAGTTTGATGGAGATAGTGTGAAGGTGTGGTGCTGTCTTTGAAGATGAGCTGAGAAACTACTTGGACCCCTTGTTCAATGTGGGACATCACTCCATCTTCCTCTGAAACCCTACTATATAAGTGCAGATACGGCTCACCGCTCTAGCTGTTAAACATCCAATTTTATTTCAATCAAGTGACTCTCCTTACCCTTTCAGTAGAGAAATTATCTGTATTTTTCCCCTGCGCTCTCATGACTTATTGCACACCTCACACAGGAAGAGCACTTAGAAAGCTCTGCTGTTAAACCATTCGGCAGTAACAGGGCTACCCTCATATGAGGGATTTATGTCACTTGGTCTCTTCTGTTTCTCCAGCTGTGTGTATTTCTTCCTGGGGGAGGGACAGCACTACCCTACATGTCATAAAACTCAGGTAAGATGCTTCTATAGGAAATTAAAATCACAAATACAATGCCTGAGCCTTTGAGCAAGTAACTGAAGGAGTGGTAGTAAACAGCTCCCAGCAAAAACATATTTCCACAGCAGCCCAGCCAGTCACCAATTGCTCTGTTTCAGCTTTCTTTGGGCTAGGACCATTAAAATGTCTCTACAGTGTCTGGAAAGCCTATTTTCCATAAAAATCATGTATACCATTTTTGTTTATTAAAAAATGTCTTAATTTTAGCAACAATGTCATCAGCTAGTAGTCCTTCACCTAGGGACAAAAAGGAGACTTTAGCCCTAGTACCTTTGGAAGTTGAGATTTTTGCCAGTCAGCTGACAAATCCTGAGTGTGTTGTTTGTTTGTCTGTTTGAGATACAGATGAATCCCTTAGATATAGTTACCAAATGCTATCAAATAGCAACCTACATCAATAAGTCACCGTTTGGCATTTAAAAACAAATTTAGCATTGCCAATTAGTCAGTCACACCTCTGGTAACCTTATTCAATGTTATGGTGCTGATCACTTCTGTGAGGCCTTGACATATTTTATAATTGAATTGCCAGGTTTGCATTTTACTGCAATTTATTCATATCTAAGTGTGACATAAAGTTGATTTCTTTTGAAGGCTGGTGGGAAGCATGGCGTCCTAATTCCCATGTTTGTATGCGATTACAGTATTCCAGCAGAGTACTGGGAGGGTAAAGGATTTTACTATAATTTTGTGAGCCAAATGAAAGGTTGAGGATGGCTCACTTGTGACTGGTATTTGCTGCATTTTTCCTTTTGCTTTCATAGAATCATGGAATGGTTTGGGTTGGAAGGGACCTTTAAACGTCATCTAGAACAACCCCCCCTGCAATAAGCATGGACATTTTCAACTCGATCAAGTTTCTCAGAGTGAGTCCCATCCAACCTGACCTTGAATGTTTCCAGGGATGGGGCATCTACCACCTCCCTGAGCAAAGTGTTCCAGTGTTTCACCATCCTCTTTGCAAATAAAATTCTTCCTGCCTATCAACACCTGTGTCTACCTTTTTGTCTAACATTCTGGTCTTACCTTTTATGGGCAGGTTCCTATTCAATCTTATTTATACAGCCTTTAACTGAATGCCATGACTTTGAGTTCTAAGTCACATAGTAAACAAACTGTAATGCTCTAGTATCTTCCCCTTCATTTTCTTTCCCTAGTCATTAGCTTACAGGACTTGGCAGCTACAACAAAGGGGCATAATTCCTAGTGTAGATTAATGAGTAGCATTAAGCCTGCTTCAACAAACCTTCTTTGCATCAGTAGCATCATAGTACATATCCCTGTGAAGCACAACTTCACGTGGAAATTGCGTGTCATTGGGATAGGCTTATATCAAAACACAAAGACAAGTATCCACACTTTCGGCAGCTCTCTAGCATGCCTGCCTGGACTTATTTTCTAAAATGAGATTAAGCTGCTTGAATTGAAATCTGTATGTCATGCATGGCACTGAATGAGGTTACAAAGAGCGTCTACACGCATCTGAGACATAATGGTTTAAGGAGATACTGTTTTCATGGGGCTTTATGTCCAGAACTACCTAAAGCAGGAACGTCTATAAGCTTTACAGGGGATTAAGAAAGGGAAAAAAACCCAATTCAATTATGTGACCCTTTCAATACTGCCATCAGGCTGGGAGGTACCTGTTCCTCATCCATTTCTCAGTATGATTCCAGCTCTCGGTAGAAACAATCTGTTGTTTATTCTTGCTGGACACATTTGAAATCTGGCACATTCGGACTTTGAATGACTTGAATTTCAAGGAATCAGGTAGCATTAACTACTTCCATTTCTCTGTGCAGGGCACGTGAGCCATGAATAAACAGTAACCTCTGCAACCTGTCTGAAGATGATTCCCTTCACTTTCAGTACATCAAACCAAATTTGTACTGATCTATGAACTTCAGAGGAGTGGGACTTAGGTTAAATTTGACCTGTTGCACCTTTGTATGATATAGTACTGGACAAACTACTATCTCCTGTGGTCCTATTTAAATTTAAGCTCCAAATGCTTAGCGGTTACTTTAAATGAAGACGGTCAGCAGTTCTCTGCTGTGAATGGAGTAAGCCTGATCTTATTCCAGTCCATGGGAATAAGTGTCTACTTTATGAAAAGAAAATTGACAACTCTTATTGGGGCATTAGAGCATAAAACCATAATTAAATCTGAGATAGCTATTTCTTGAAAAGGGTGAGAAATTTGTTGTCCAATGTGAATTATCATATTTGATTTTTGGTAGAACAAAATTAATCTGTCAGTCTCAGTTGATAAACTCTTGTTCTGCTAGGGCAGAGCTCTGTTTATCACTGGACAGTGGTATGACATGATGTAATGACAACATTAGGGTTGATAATACTTTCTAACTTGTTTAAATCCTGTTCATTAAAAGCCATCTAGAAATGGACTTTTTTTCTCAGTGGAAATCCCAGACAGGTAGCTGTTTGTTAAAACTATAGTGTTCTTTTTCAGCTTTCAGAACATCTGTCCTGTATTTCATTTGCCACTTTTCCAGGGTGCAAATAACAGCAGGCACACAGACAGAGCTATTAAAAATGTAAGAGCTATTCCAGTAAATCAGTTAGTTTGCAGTAAATCCGTTAGTTTACCATTACTGAAGTTGTGTGTGAAGTGAGCCTCGCTGTTGGCAGAACAGGATTTTGTAATAAATAATACAAAATATTCTCTGTTTTTGAAAAGGGATTTTGTAGAGAGACTTCAACAATAAATGATTTAATGGGGTACGTGATGATCAATGGAGCTGCCTTGTATCTCAGAACATTGAAAATCCTGGTGTACACAGAATCCTTGGAGGACCTCTGCTTTTTAAAAGATTGTTACTAGCAGCTGACACTTACTCTTTTCAACTTTTGAAAAGGTGAAAATCTGAACTTCTAAAGCTTGTAAAGAGTTCAAGAGGGTGAATTATCTCTCCCTACTGGAGGCTGCCATAACATCAAGTGAGATACATTATGGTTAGCAGAGGCATCTACTTAGATGGGCAGAAATCCTTTGGAGATTAGAATGCACAGAGGAAATGATTCTCCACTGGAAAGGGAGACTGCTGCAGAGAATTAGGTGGGCAGACAGGAGAGAACATCTCAGAAACAGATGGTCTCTGTCAAACGGATTTTCTGCTCTGCAGAGGACAGAACAAAAGTGCATTAAGACTTGGGGAAGCTGGACAAGCTAGACAGAAGAAAGACGTAAGGTGTTGTCCCATGTCCAGCCCACCCCTCCATCATAGCCTGTTGCCATCAGCAGACATATTGATATACCAAAATCTCACAGATATATCTCTGCACTCCTCTCAGATACTGAAGCTACATGTGTCCCATGGGTTGGCTCTAGCCTAAATCAATCACTATAAAGAAAAACTTCCAGTCCTGTATCATTCTTGAAGCTCTCAGATTCTCCCACATTCATCTACTTCCATTATATTGACTAACACAACCAGATTTTTAATATATATATAAATTTAATATACAATTTTAATATAAAATCCTCTGCTTATACATCTAAGGACCACACTGATTCTGTCAGGTTCTTTCCTCTTCCTTGTTTACTACTCCTTTAGTTTCCTGCCACCTGCACATTTTGAAGATAAACAGGTTCTTTCATTCCAGACTGAAAAAACTACTCAAAAGCCTAAATTCCGGGACAAGTCCCTGCAGAACCTGATTGGAAACACCTCCACTCAACTGTTTAGTCTTCTGTTTACAGAAGTGAAAAAAAACAGTTGGAGCTTGCATGCAAAGCAAGGCCAAAAAAAAGAGTAGGTCTTGGAAGCTCATAGATGGGTAATCACAGCAGAAAGATCTCTAGGAAAGAGCCTGCAGGAATAGAGAAAAGAGTGACCAACAAAGAAAATTCCATCTCAATGATCATGAAGTACCGGGATAGCCAAACAGCATCTGGGATTATGGAAACCAATTAAAGGAAAAATGAATTGGGCCATTTTCCCAGGACGATGTTATGGTCCTACATCTAAATGAATACTTCATCTTTCAAAAAGAAAATAGTTTCCATTTGACTAAGTCAGGGCACAGATGCTGGTTAGTGGAATAAATAAGTGCAAGTCACTGTTCCCCAGGTGGAATTAAAACTCATGGAGGTCAATGCAACTGGATCAGATGGCCTGGACACTATTCATCCTACACACTGCATTGAACTAGCATTGAAATTGCAAAATTCTTAAATTAAACTAGCAAATTGAGATCTTGTGCCAAATAAGTAATAATAAATGTACTGTCTATACTACCAGAAGGGGAAAAAATGACGTAAGCAACAACAGGCCCATTAGTCTGAGATCAGTGGTGTACAAAATTAGAGAACAAATCTTAAAAGATGGAGTACTGAAATACGTGAAGATAAACTGATAATATGCAACCTGGTTTCACCAAAAAGAATTTAGTTCTGACTTGCTTCATATTTTCCTTTGATGAAATAACTGATTTTTTTTAGACAAGAAAAAAATAGATCTTATTTATCTGGAATTTTTTTTTTCGTACTACACAAGAAGTTATTAGTTACACTGAAGAAGATGTACAATGCTTATAAGGGGATAAGGCACAGACTGGAAGACAGATAACAGTCTTGTAATGAAAGGGGAATCATCCAGATTGAATGGGATTATTAGTATATTCTTCAAAGGCTGCTCTTTTAACTGATACTAATTTTTTTCACTAATGGTAGCCAGAATAATTAATCCCATATCCCTTGCATTTTGATGCAGTATTACAGTCCTAGTGGGAATTTTCCTTAGCTGATCAAATAAAGTCTTGCAAAATTTTGAGCTAGGGGAACTCAGTCCTCAAGGATTGTTTTGGAAAGCAATGTTCAATGTCTTTTATAGATTATCTTGGCATGAAAAAATGGATGTTTGTTAAGGAAATTAGAAGGCTTTTTCAGTGCAGAAAGATTAAGGTACTTTATAGAAGAATAAGACAACTTTGAAGACTAGAATGATGGAAATACAGTAAAATATAATAATACACAATGAAAAGCCGTGATTTCAGGGATTCATAAACGGTCTGTTTCCTGTACAAATGGGGCTCATCAGCAGCAAACAGATGACAGGAGAAAAACCCAGGTGACAACCTCAAAATAAATCTTACTGACTATGTATGACCCAGACTGATTTGAGAGAAAAAAAAAAAAAGTAAGTCTTTAACCTGAGTTGGCTGTTTTTTCGGATTATCCTCTTAGGTCAACTCCTTTGAATTACAGCCTACTCTTTCACAGAGTCATTAATCTCTTATGGAGATCCTTCCACTCTGACCTGAGGTTCTGTCATGACAAGGTCAGCAAACCAGCTGCTCTGGGCTGGAGGGAAGATCCCACACCTGACAACCCTGTAGCAGGAGATTGCAGTATATGCCACTGTGGGTTACTCAAAGGAGTGATAAACTGCCATCAAATTATAAAACACAGGAGATTGCAAAACCAGCATCTCCGAGGAGTTTACTCAGACAGCAGGAAACTGTGCTGGAGGCAAAAGAAAAATATGAGTATCCAGGAAATATTAGTAAAAATCCCAGGTGCACAGCATGCCTCTGAATGTTCAGAGTATTGGCAAATATTGACTCCGGCTCTAGCTGCTTATTATGACTGCTTTGCCAAGTCATAATGATGGAGGGTGATTATTTGCTTTCCCTTTTTTTTTAAATATCTTTCCTTGTTACAGATGGTTAATTTTACTGTGGGGAAAAAAAAAAAAAGAAAGCAAAGCTCTAGAAATACAGCTCAACTATTCAGTAGGCTACAGAGAGCAAAGAATAATTTGGGGGTAAGTTTTCTCTTGCAAGACTCCAACAAAGGACCCATCGGCTAGAAATGAGCATTATATCATACTTTCCAGACTATTCACAGGATTAAACCAACTGTGCATACAGTAAACTCTCTTTACAGATCTGAGAGCAGCACAGGCACTGAGACCCATTTGTTTTGGATGGTTTTCAAGAACGCAGCTATTGTTTATGTTGTGCAGTGGCCCAGGGCTGCGGAAGAGGAAACTCTAAGCTGTAAGGAGGAAGCCGGGGTGTGCACGGCTCTGTGCTCTCAGGGACGTCAGCTCTCCAGCTGGAAACGAAGGTGTTTGGGAGCAACGGCAGCAACAGGGATGTGGATGTTGGAAGCGGGCTTTCATGTTGTAAGGAAAAGAACCAAGACAGAAAGAAAATGCTTCAGGGTGGTGTGGTCAGCTAAGCCTGGCGCTGACTCTGCTTCCAGGTGTGTTATTCGGCCCAGTTCTGTTGACAACAGCGGTGAAAACCTTGTGAAAACAAGATAATCAGAAGCAGATTGTGGTAGTAAAGTATCTAAGTATAGATATGTGTGGTTTTTTGTTTTTTATTTTAATGGCTGATTTTTGATTCAGAAAGTGACATTCTGGGGGCGTGGTAAAATTCAGTACCTTGCAGGATCAATATATAGGTATTAGGCAGGGCTGTTCAGAGATTATCTGTCTGCTGGATGTGGGCAGGTTGTTTGGGCGGGAACCATGAAATTACAAAAGCTGTGACAAACTCTTGCTCTTGCACCCTGCCAGCTAAATTATCGGTTGATTCCCACTTAAGTTTCTTAATTCTCTCTTGCCCTGAGGTAGCCTAATTATCAAGTAGGGAAGCAGGAGAGTAGGGAGGGGTGCTGGAAATAATACTTCTCTATAAGACTTGAGAAAGGTCAGTAGCGAGTAGAAATGAATGCTGGAGATGGTCTGACACGTGGCTGGTGTTAGTAGAAGGCAGCTGTTCGGCCTCAGCTTAAAAAAAATCTATGATGAATTCAAAAATGGAGTTATGAAGCAGAGAAACACAATAGATAGCTGGACGAGTAAAATCCTTAGGAAATGTGCACTGCACTAAGCAAAAGAAGGCAGTGAATAAAACACGTGTGCCACATCAGCTGGGGTCTGGCATGATAGCAAAGTCGGAGGCAGGTGGCAGCGGTGAAGGTTGGCAGTGCAGGCTGAACCCCGTCAGCATCGGCAGCCCCCTCCGGAGGTGGGGACTGAGGGTGAGTGCCAGGAGAAGGTACCTGCAAGCTGGGTCGGAGCTTTGCTTGTTCCTCCTGCAGGAGGCAATATCCTTTTTGAATCCCTTTTCCCCCCATTATTAAAAAAAACCCCACCAAACGAAGAAGTGGTCAAGTTTCAGTGCTTGTGTTTGGAGTACCTTTCTCAAGGCAGACATCAGGGTGAGTAATGGTGTGGTCAGCCTGGCTGGCTGGCTCGGCCCCTAGCCCTCTGCCCTGGACTCCTGGAACCCCAGCTGTTCCCTCTGCAGGTGCTACCGCTCCGTCAATACCTGGCAAGCAGTGGGATGGTTTCCTAGCAGGATCCATTTTAAACAGAAACTGGTTGTGGGATGCTGCGATGAGATAGTTGAGCTCTATTTCAATTGTATTTGTGTCCTTGCTTGCAGGCAGAGTTGTCTTAAATCTCCCCTCCTCCCAGTCCCCGTTGAACAGGACTCATATCTGAACATTGCCATGCAATACTTCAACAGGAAAAAACACAAAGAAACGTAAAGAGGGAAACCAGTGGGGAAGTGAGTGTCACGAGCAGTCATTTAGCTGAAGCGCTTGGGAACAGAGAAGGTTTAGAGACTGTCACCTGATGTTGCTAACTCTACCAAAACCCAGAAGGCTCAGTGATTTCAGTTTAGAGGATTGAGAAGGTGGAAGCTGAAAAATTAAAATAAAGCAATATGAAGCAGCAACGATGTGACTAGACCCAGGCAAGCAGCTGGAGGGATGCCCAGTCTCTCTGCAGCAGAATTTAAGTAGAGAGATTTCAGGTCTGCCTGAATACTGCTCTTTTCCCCATGCAAAACATCACCGATTTCAGCGGGCTGAGAAGATGGGCTTAGCAGATACCATGTTTCATCTGGCTGTTGGAAAGACACTTCTAACTAAGCTTAAAATAAAGGTAATGGGGCTGTCCTTACTGCCCTCTGAATAAAATGTATGTTTCCCTCCCCTCAACCTGTGGGAAATAAGACTTTACATATTCTCCTGCAAAAAATGAGTGTTCAGGAAATCAAGTGGTGTGAATCACTTAGTGTGAATCGTCTTAGTGGGTTGTAATGGAAAAACTCCTCTTCACATGACTGATGTGTCTGGCCTCTTACCCTTCAAGAGTTGGAAGACAGGGATTGTTTATACCCCAGTGCTGACCTTCACCTCTGTGTATGTTCCCAGTCACCTCTAAAGAAAATGAATTTAATTACTCGAGTGATTGCTCATTGCACACGTATGGCAAGCATGAGATTTTGAGCATGAAAGTTGCTCTTTTGTGATCCAATTTTGTGCTCTGCTGCCTTATCCCTGCTCTGAGATTCCATTCCCCCCATGCCCACCCTGCCCCCCCCCCCCCCCCTTGCTCTGGGTCTTCTCCTGAGCAGGGATGTTCCTCAGCCCATGTGGATGGACCACCATCTCCACCACACAGCTCAGCATGGGAGTTGCATGTGCTGGGAGCTGGAGCAGCCTGAATGGCTCCCATATGCATTTTCCTAATAGCAAACACAGAGAGTATCATTACCGAATTCACACATAGACTGCTAATAAACACCCACACTCATCTCCTCAAAGAAAAGATGTCATAACTCATTTCGTTTTCCCTGTTGTCAGTGAGTGCTATCCATTTACAGAGAGTAGCTCAGGTTGGCAGAGTGAAGGCACCAGGCTGGAGACTGATTACATTAAGCACACTGAAATTATTGTCATAGCAAACCAGAACCGGTTGAATATCTTAATTTTATAAAATTTTCTGATTGCAAATAGATTTTTTGGACAAAACTGATCTTCTTGCCAAGAGCATTCCCTGTGAAGAATTAGGAGGAAAAAATGCCTGGAACCTCATATTTCAAAATGGAAATTTCTACCTGAAAGCAAAAAAGAAACTGCTGTGATGACTTGGGGAATTACAGGGTGCTCATCATACCCTTGGTGTTTGTGGTTAGGTGTGCTGGCATGGGTTGATTGAATGGCTAATTCTAGATTCAGTAATTCTCAATTCACTTTTCCACATCTCTCCAAATAGTTGGCATCTGGTATGTTGTGGGAAACCCAACCCAGCCCAAGACCCTGACCCACAGAGATGAATGAGGGCAAAGTCCTGGCTGTATAGCTCTTATGAAACATTGCAGCAACCCTTCTCATCTCAGGTTCGGAGGGCTTGAAAAGAAATATTTGGATTTTTATTTGATGTTTTTTTAAACATCTCTAAAATTTCCATAAAAAAATCAATTGGATTTTGCAGTCTTCAATTACTTTTGAGTTACTTACGAAAATCAAAGTTTTCTGTTAGAGTGGCAACCTTCTTGGTTTTGAGCTAGCTCTGTAATACATGTATAGGTCAGATCCACAGCTCTTTTTAAGAAAAGGCAATTTCAAGCCTGTAGCTTTTGCTGTTTCTTGGACAGCAGAGATTCTGCACAGTTTCACTTTTCAGCGCTTTGCTGTGCCAGAAATAACGTATGCTATGAAAACAGAGTTTTGTTCCTAAACAATAACTTTCAGTTAAAAACACTGTAGAGAATAAGATTAAGGGTTAGGGCCTAAAATTCTTGAATGCTGCTGGGAGAACCTCCTTTGTAGCTCTGTGCTGGCAGGCATGAAGACTTTTCGTTAGATTGATTGGGAATTTTCCATTAAATGTTTGTCCTTTTGTTGTCAGAAAAAAAAAAAACAAACAGATTTTCCAGAAATGCAAAAGTATCCAAAGGGAATTTTCTACTTAGACCAAAACATTTGCTTTTCCCTTAAGCCATCAAAGTGAAATATTGCATCGCTGTTCAAACCAAAACACAATGTTTCACTTCTTTAAATACAAAGGGAGCCATTTTATTTTATGCTCAGCATGGAAGTGCAGGTGCCTCAAAGGAGGTATAATTCCTGTGTCCAGCTTTCCTTATGGGTATACTACAACTTCCCTGAGACCCCTGGTGCTCTCCTAATATTACACCACCTGATATTTCCCAGAAACTGAATGCTACAGCTGAGCTCTCTGAAATTATATTACAATTTAGAAGTATTTTTGTCCCACGGAAAGTTCTGTTAATTACCTCTTCCTTTGATCTGACCTTTTTTTTTGCTTAAAAAAAAAAAAAAGGAAAAAAAAGAGAGGAATTTCCCAAAAGGGCAGAAATTATTTGCTTAGCTCATTGGCCTTTCTGACTATTTCTCAGTCCCTCCTTCTTGTGAAAAGGCAAGAGAAATTGCTCCAAGTAGAAGTGCTTTAGTATGGTCACTGCTTCAATATGAATTCAATTGCACATAGAATAAGTGGGAGAATAAGTGCACAAGAATAATTGGGAGAGAGTTTAGCCAATACATAATGTGTTAAATGACACAAAAATGTAATTATTATGATATGGCATGCACTAACTTAGAATTTCTGATGTATGTAAAAAAAGCATCAGTCCTTAGAAATATATATTCCAAAAGAATAAATGGTAGGCAAGTGCCCGGAAAGTGAGATATATCTTTTAAATTTCTCCTAATTATTAACTTTGGCTCTAAAAATAAAAATACTGATTAATTACCTTTTTAAAGCACTTTAATAATGCCACTATTTAGCCTTTACAGCAACCTGGTGGAGCAGCTGAGTTTTAGTACAGCCAATTTAGAGATAATTAAGGAGCAGATCTGTTAAAATGTCTTCATTTTGGATGCCTGCTACGTCTTTAATGCCCACCTTGAGACACCCAGCGGCTAAAGAGCCTCTGCATCTTCTATTGGTCCCAGGCTGAGCTGTGGCACCTCAAAACATTGTGCTCCCGAGGGTCCCGCTGTGAGAACCTGCATCCATGGGCAACCACAGCGATAAAATGCTCCCGAAAATGCACCCTTGCGACTAAGTTGCTCCACGCAGACAATTGCCAGGTCACTGAAGAGGTGCAGAGCACAGGCATTTATCCTGGTTTGGCAACCCCAAGTGCTGCCCAAGTTTTTTCAGCACCTTGTCAAAATTAGTCCCATAGTAAGACAGATCAAGAGCTAAGGTTTAGTTTTTGGAGCAGGAATCATTTCAATGTGCACCTGCAGAAGAGCAGAGAAGGTCAAAAGACCTGTCCCTAGCCCCAGCAGCCTTTGGCAAGTGTCACAGAAGGGTTTGCATCCCCTTGAGCGGCCTCAGGTAGCATCCCTGAGCTGCGAGTGTTAGGATGCATTTTATCAGTTTGAGATGTCTGAAATAACAGCCATCGGCAGCGTGGGTGGTTGCAGGTCCTCTCCTTGCCCTCACTCCCTGCCCACCTCCTGTTCAGCAGGGTGGGTGCACCCAGCCAAGCTGGCCCACTTGGTTGCCACAGGCACTATCACAACCACACCTCTGAGGACAGATGAGAACAGTTCCACTACCTGCGGTGGTTGATGCTCCTAGAAATACTGTAGCGTGTGCTTTACTTCTGCAGCCCTCCAACGGCTTTCCCATGGCCTAAGTCTTTGTTTGCCAGAAGGGAGGCCTGAGGTCTTGCTTGGACTTGTCCTGCTTTATTTCACAGCCCAGATAGATAGACTTCTCTGCAGACAACGAAGACTGAGGTCTTGTGTCAGGATGTTCCTCAGTTTGCTTTGAGGGAGTGCAAACATTATGGCTACCATGAATAGGAATCTGTGTTCTTCCCTCCTTTAGGCTCTAGGGCAGTTGCTGTTTCCAAAGTAGCAAAAAAGAGAGGGCAGGGGGGAAAATAAAGGGCCAAAGAGGGTATTGGTATTTAAAAATGCTTTATCAGGACTTCTGTTCTTACAGAAAAGCCAGTAGGGGTGGAGAAAGCTTGAAAGCATACAAAGGAGCAAGTGTGGGAAAATATGTGCACTTCCCTGCCACAGATTAGTAAGAGAAGGAACATATTTTAAGTCAATGGATAAAGCACTTGCTCATCTGAATGGCAGAAGTTTAGTTCTGGAAGGAAACCAATCATTTGTCAAATCTGCATATTTCTTTGGTTAATTAATAAATAAAGTGAACTGTTGGAACAGGAACACAGAAATTTCCCTGTTTAAGGTCTATGTAATCTGGCCGCCTGCCTCTGATGATGACCAGCACCAAATGCCTGAAACAAAACTGCAAGAAGCAGCTCAGTACTGGATTATGAAATAAATTGCAAGGCCAGTTTCTTCCTAAACTTCACTGCTCAGAAGTTGTCTTACACCTTGATATAAAAGGCTTGTTCCCTATTTCTAGTGTTTCTAGCTCTCACATCTCTCATATATGACATCCTTGAAGCCCTCACCATGCACTTCTGTTATTAAATCTCAACTTTCTTTAAAACAATTGAAAAAATAAACAAAACAAAAAGAAGAAAAAAGAGGAAAAAGAAAGAAACTGGCAACCTTCCCATTTGTGGGGGATAATCTGACAAGAGATTTCAAAGGCTGACATGAATTCATGGCAAGACTGGACGAATACATAATAAATAAATGCACTGTGTGGTACTAATTACACAGAAACCCCTCCTAGCACAGCAACTGTCTCTGCTTGAAAACAGTTGGAGACGGGAAGAATATGAGAGGAGAGTATCGTATGTTCTTGTCCTGCCCTTACTCTTCCCTTGGGAAAAGTAGCTGTTGGAGACAGGACTAAATGGACTTGTTGTTGGATGCAGAATGGCCTTTCATACAGTAGACATAATTTACATTTTGAAAAATTCCACCCAGATTCAGAAAGCTAAAGCAAGAATCTCAAATTCTTTATGTTTCATCCACAATCTGGTTTCAGCATATTATCTGGAAAAGCTGTGTTTTTTTCCCCCAACGTTTAGGGCTGAGGACATCTTAGAGTTTCCAGGTATTATAGTCATCAGTGTTAAAATACTAGATATTGTAGTTTTAGAAGGGCAGCATATTATATTAAGTATTTTATTTTATTTAATAACAGTTAGAATGTGCTGCTTTTTCACTGAAATTACGAGTAAGAGTTCTTTTTAAAAATAAGAATTCATGAGGACAGTTTTATTTTAGCAACAATTCAAAGTAACATTTTAATTTATTATTTTTTTTTAATAGGGAAAACCCGAACCCAACTATTGTCAGTCAGTGATTGCTTCTGCTGCAAGACTGACACCACAGCACAGTTACATTCTCCCCAAGGAAACCACTTTCCCACGTGGAACAGTAATTTGCTGGAGTTGAGTGGGTGCTTGGTGCTCTGCCGCAACAAGGTCCCGGCTGAGGAGAGCCACGATGTGTTAAATAGGCAGCACCGAGCAAGAGCTCCTAGGGTGCTGCAGCGATGCAAATTTGGGAGGAGGTGAAAACTCTGAGAGAGGAAATGAGCCCGCTGGCTACTCATGATGCAAAAAGACAGGCAGAATTTGTGCATGCCAGCACAAACAGCGTTTCTAAGGGGATAGAAAGCATCTTCGGGGATGTTTTATTTTTAGCTTGAAAACTTTAATGTGGCTAATTAACTGCAATTGGGATGTACAGCATAAGCAGGCAGAAGCCTGCTGGTGAAATTAATTATTCACCTTATGAAGGGACAAGGTGTATATGAGGATGCTCAAAATGGGAAAGGGGAATTTTCTGTCTCAAAAAGGCTAAAAGCAAGGCATAACCTGAGCTCTATGTGGAGTGTGAGAGGTTTTATGCATGATGGTTACGTGGGACTACAGTTATGAAGGCAACAAACTGCACCTTGAGAGGATTTCTTTGCACAGCTCTTCTGTGTGAGGAGTTACAGCACTTGGGAAGGCATCAGTTCACTGAGTCTGCACTGGATGAAGAAGCTTTTGTGTGGTATCATGTGGCGTCCCACATTACAGCAGGGACAGAGCCCCAGCTGTATCACGGTAGAAACAACGGTGAAAAACCTTAACTAGAAATGAGAAGGCAACCTCTTTAAAACCCTATGTAGGATCGTCTCAGCAGTCTGAGCTCTGTAACCCGCTGACCTGATGGAGGCATAAGAACAAACTGAGTCTGGCTGACACAAAGGGAATTCTCCTTGGCTGGAAGTTAAACAAAAAAAACCCCAACCCCTTCAGTGATGAAGCCTGCAGTCTCTTCCCAGCCATGCTTTGATTAAGTACCTTGCAGGTGAATCAAAAGGAAATTACAAAGGCAAAGATGCTAAATTTTACAACTTGGTGCACTCCCCTTGTCACAAGTCTGTCTAATGCAGTCGGAGAGCAACCCTTGCAGCCCTGCTGCCGTACACCTCCAGGAACCCTACAGACACTGCAGCAGGGAGAAGACTGGAGGTGGCCCACATGTACCTTCTCCCTCTCTAGAGCCAGCATATCCTTCAGTTGGGGAGAAATGCTGTGTCATTCACTTTTTTTGGGTTTTCTCTGCTTGTGTTTATGTTTGCATTTATGTTTGCATTAGAAAGAGAGAGAGGGAGGGGAAGACTGCTCATTTTTTTGTGTCCCTTAATTAGGAGCATTGTTACCATGGCTCTGAGAAGAATTCGACCATCTTGGAGATGGCTGGCATCTCTCCCCCATGATACAGCTTGCAGGAGGCCAATATAATCAGCTTTCTGACTGAGTCAGAGGTCAGAGTGGGAAGCAGAGAGCCTACATATCAGCTCTGCTCATTAGAGAAGACAAAACAAAGTGTTTGTGAGTTGCTGCTCAACATGGACCTGTGTATGTTTTTCTGGGCTTTCCACCCTGCAACCCCCCAGCCAGGATTCAAGGTCATCCCTATGCTGAGCTTCCAGCGTGGCATCCTTCTCCTGGGCAATCAAGCACATAACTCTTCAGTTCATGGCTGGGCTGTTTCCTGAATGAGAAAAAAGAGGGGGAGATGGTCTTCTCCAAGCTACACCATCTTCTGTTTCAGCATGGCGTAGTGATCACACCAGCTGAGCAGTGCAGGCATCATCAGTGATGAAATGCTTCCACAGCTTTCTGACATGAACAGGGCAGTTCAAGCTTCACCGGTGTGTGCTGCCTACGTGGGTATCCATCCCTGCACCCCATGACCTGCTGGTACCCTCTGCCAGGTTTTCTTTGCTTACATCTCAGGATTCAAATTGTAAGAGATGCAGAGAGAAGGGCAGAAAGCAAGCTAAGTTGCCATGAAGGCACTGTCTCTGTGGAACGTACGCAGGTGTTATCCTTGAAGACACAAAGGGAGGGAGGCAGGGACAACAGGAACTTACTGATTCTTCTATGAGCCAGCATCCTTCCCCAGTGAATGAGTGTGTGTGATCACCTGTGACAGCAATTTATAAACACCAGTAATTAATCCTGTGCTGTGCTGGACCAGACAAGCGGCCTTCCCTTCCCCGTAGGTGACTCAGTTCAGCAGGGGCTGGTTGTGCATTCTGGCTGGGTATTGCTTCTCAGCAAACACATGATGCACATGCAGCCTCTTCGTGTGCTGCCGTTTTGCTTACCATCTGTGAGGATGCTGTTGTCCACAGGCTGATCCCACCTCTTCCTCATTGTAGGCTGGGTATGACCAGAGAACCCCATTGTCACTGATGGTAGGGAGGAAAAAGGCACATAATTGACTTTGTTTTGCATTCTTTTGTTAATAAGCCAGCTGTATGGGGAGATGTCATTTAGGCCATTCTTTTGAGACAAAAGATTTTTTCCTGTCTAATTTAAAGCATTACAATCTGCCAAATCTAGCCATTAAAACTCTACATGGAGATTCAAGCTATAAAGTTACCCAAACACTTAAAGCTTAAGTAAATTTGCAGTAAGATGTGCATAGATTTATTCCACATATGGCTCCCCTATGGGAGTTTCACTGCTAAATCCCTGTGCATCTTATATCTTATTGTAAATACATATGCTAATGATGCATAGAAATGACTTTCACAACCGTGACTCGCCAGTCATTTTTGTTTGCATTACTTTTTATATTGTATTATAAAAAATCACCGATGATAACTGAGGAATTCCTAGCACTTTGTTATGGCCCTCTACAAGGATAAACTAGCACAGAGATCTGCAAACAATGGTTTAATTTGCCCAGCCACTGTATCTCACCTACTTGCATATCAGTAATAGTCCATCTGCTGCTGACAGTCTGTTCCAAACACAGTAATATAACAAGTAATAGTATTATAGTAATGCAACACACCATAGCAAAACATCCCATAAAGAACACAAAGTGTTTGCCAGGAGAGGTCTGAAAACACTTGGTTTGTCTGTTATCTTTTTTTTGCCAGGGTCATAATGTTAAGAATGAGGCTTATGCGAATAATTGCTTGATGCTTGAGCAGAAAAGTTAATATTTATTCAGGGGAATGGTCTGTATGGAGAAAGATTGAGGGAACTGAACACAAGTCTGTCATCAAAAGAGGCTTTTAATATTTTGATGGTGATAAATTTTTCCTGAGTGTTATAACTGATTTTTCTCCCTTTTTTCTTCTGAAACCGAGGATGGAAATCAGTATTATGCGGCTGGACTTAGCAGTGGGGCTCCAGTTGGTGTGATGAGGGATCATTGTGCCTTCCACAATGTCCAATTGTCCCAATTGGACACAATTGTCCCAATTGTCACAATTGGTCCACGTTACTGAACTTTTCATTCCAAGATGCACTGAGAAAATTTTGTTTGCGATTATGTTTGACACATGACTTTCCTCTGATGGGGCATGAGCCAGAAAGAGTGGTGGCAGCTGGCAGAGAGAGAAGTACCAGTGCCACCTAAGAGGGAAGGACTGCAGGAACCCTAAAGAAGACAAGGAGATCTGCAAGGTTTGCATCTGAAGAAGCATGCGTATCTTATGATTTGTTTGGGGTTTGGGTTTTTTGATTTGTGCTAATGGGTTTATTCCTCCAAGAAATTATGCTAATAACATTCTGGATATAACACAGTTTTGTTGCTAAAATGAAAGCACTGAACTATGTGCTTGATGGATACTCTTGTTTATGTGTAGCAGTAAAAAAGTTCCATGTAAGTGATAAATCTTTAAATATTTGTAAATGCCCTCCATTTACTGTACCATTCTAGTGATCACTATTACACTATCCCTTGGGTCTATGCTTTAGTCCAAGCAAAAATGATCAGAAGCCTCTGATTTTTTTTTCTTCTTCTTCATGGATGCCCTTCAAACAGTGTGAGAGGTGGTCAGATAGACACAGCCCCAGACTGCCTCATGGGGAAACAGGAGCCTGTGCTAAACAAATAAATACAGACAGACAGAAACAAAATTAAAATGAGAATTAAAATGAGGAGAGGAGAGGAGAGGAGATGAGAAAAATTAAGGGGAAGGGAAGGGAAGGGAAGGGAAGGGAAGGGAAGGGAAGGGAAGGGGAAGGAAACCAGCACTGTAGATATCTGTTGCTTCTAGATTAGGATCTTGGGACAAAGGAGGAATGAGGCTGAGCCCGCATGACCTGTAATGCTGGATGAGACACTGCTGAATCATGCCGTAGTACAGATTCGATGTGAGTTAAGCATAGGCTCATGACTGCTTTTCTGTCCAGATAGTCCCTGCATGTGATATGGAGTCTGTGTTGGCTTCCTGCCAGCTCTGGCGGGGCTGACAATACCTGTTTGGGAGCACAGCATGGTGTGAATACATGATATGATATGAAGCCTGCCTGTACGAACATAACCTCCTGATGGTGTTTCAGCAGATTTGAGCCGGGAGAGTGAATTTATATTGGATCAATGCTTTGCATTATGTGGCCACAGCATTTCTGCTCCTGTGTTAGCAGCCCTGAAGTCAGATTTGCTGTATAGTCAAACCATGTCTTGAATTGGCATAGAAAGAAAAGTTATTTAAGGTCATGGTTGTGGCAGACTGCTGGGTCTGTCTTGAGCAGCTTGTGTAACTGCTCCACAAGCTCTACTGGCTCTAAGAATCGTGGTGTCTGAGTCTGTCACTGCATTTATTTCTGAAAAGGGAAAAATAGCTACAGAAGTACAAAGGGACCATGTTTCCACAGGTTGCCCTTGCTATACCAAAACTTCATCCAACTATAGCATGTGGTGAGGTTGTGGTTCAAGTGGGTTTTGCTCTTCAAGATCACATTTTATAAAGCCAAGACTTCTATTGCACACACACTTCTGTCTTTAAAGAGAGAGCATTATTCATTAAAATCAAACTCTCTGCTGCTGAGATGGAACTTTCCTGGGACTTAATTATATCAGGTTTAAAAGGACAACAGCCAAGGATGTTAGGCTTTCCCTCCCATGAGAAGAAGTTCAATTTCCATAATTTTAAACTCCCTTTAAAAATAAGAGCTGGGAGAAAGTCTTTGTAATATTTCTTTTCCTGGTTGGGAATTAGAAATGAATAGATCTGAATCGTTGCATGAATGTCAGTGAAAAATGGGTAGCAAAGTTTATAAACTGCTCTATTGTCTAGTAAAGGAAGAGGACACCAGCTCCCTAGATTTCATCTAAATGCTTCAGGGAAGAGGTCTTTCAGTCTAGACAGACACTAGCCCTTCTTTGCTGAATGTAAAACATTACGGTGACTAGGGAGAATAATTACTGAAATACTTTAAGTTAGACTAAAATATTGGACATGCCATCATAGGTATATTTTTATATGAACTTTTCCACACAGAGACTTTTTTCCAATTGATATTGTTTTGCCACCTGTGTCTGGACATGACATCTACCAAAGATCCAAGGGCGAGACAGACTTGCCTGACATCCTTTCTCCCCCAAACACAGCATGAAAGCAGGCCACTATTTTGAAAAGTAGCTTGCATGTTTACAACTGTAGAATAGTTGCATATTTAGTATAAAGAATATCCTGAAGTATCTAAAAATGCATAGTCTTTATTATTATGGCAGAAAATACTAAAATGATTTTTCAAAGTCTAGTGGGACCAGTCTAGCAGATGTTTTCAAGCCATGCACCAGTGTTTAACTTGCATTACACTTGTACCACATAGAAAGAGCGGTTGGGAGGTGCCGGTGGCAGAAAGCAAAGGGTGGGAGAGGACAATAAGCCACAACTTCTCCAGGTATGCTGTAATTCAGGCTGGTGATCCTCTAATCAGACTGGATATGTATCACCTGCAGGAGAATCAAACATCAAGTCCTGCAAGGACACATTTTCTTACTTTGTTGAAAAGACCATACTTATTGGGAATCCTTCTAACATGGCATAAACCTTCTCATCCTATAGCTAACAGTCAATCGGTCCTATGCCATTTCAAAATGCAGCAGCGTCTTAGGACTAAGGAATTTAGTATAAGAATAATTAATTAAACCAGCTTCCTCTAATGTAGGCAGGGCTACTTTTAGTATCTTTCTCTGAAAGTCCGTTTTGAAATGAACTGACTTAAAAAAATCAGTATTAAAAATGTACAGCCCTCCTTTGTCACTTTGTGGAATAAAATGACAGCAAAGGCTGAGACTGTTGATTTAAAATGCAAATAAGAAATGTGCTCTGCAGGAATTATGACCTCCTCTGTGTAGACACAGAACCTAGGGGGGGATTTCTTTCTCTTTTAAAGTTGACACTTAAAGAACACTAACGTAATAGATCACTTCATTAAGTACTTTGTCTTTTTTCCTCAAAGAAGCAGGTAAATGGAAAAAAAAAACCCAACAACTCGCCACCAAATGCATCTTAAACATTTGCAGTTCCATAATATCTGGAAATACACATCCATTTCATTCCAGCATTTAGCATAGTAATAGCATTCTGGAGTGAGAGAAAAAAAAAAAAAAGTTCTTATGCTAGTGTGATGTTATGCCTTGACATGATCACATTTAAAAATAACTACTTCACTTTGGCTATGGACAGACACTGTCTTCCATGCTGAACTTTGCTGGTGAAAAAGAATGTTCACCCCAACCTGTCCTCAGTGTCTTGACACTACCTCGCAGCTAGAGGCTATTGCTCTGTATCTGCCAGCACAGGCACTCGTGTGAACACTCCCTATCTTGCTTCAGTCCAAAAGGGACCGGCTAGCTTAAAGAAATCAAGTGGCAGGTATGTGTTCATAGAGGTCATTTTGACTAAATTGCTTAGGGAGCAATCAGAAATGCAGCTCTGCTAACAGGTAGCAAAAAACTGGACGTGAATGGGGATGATAACCTTACCACCAGCACAGCTGCTTGAAAACAAATGTTTTTCTGTCCTGTGTGGGGCAGATGGCAAGTTTCCTTACCTGACTACAATATAAATTGGATATGAAACTGTGTGAATGGGAAGAGGAGAAAAGCTTGCTGTTGAGTACTAAGTAGTATAAATAATTTACAAGTATTCACTCACGAGTATTTGTTTTGAGAAGTTTTACAGATTTGTCCTTTGGTTTTTTTTTTACAGAATATGTTTGATTAATTAATTGATCATGACAGAAGATGTTTCAGGGAGGTACTGTTAAGCACATCTTCCCACATTTTAATGGCAAATATCTTCCTGATAAAGAACATTCATGATTAGATTTGATGGCATAACTTCCCATAGACCAAAATCCCCTTCAATGAAACTTAGTTGAAGTCAGAAAAGATAAGGCAGCAAAGAATATGACATTCACTGTGTTTTACACCAAATGTAAGCAATCCCAAACATGAAACCAGGATGTCAGTAGGTACATTTGACTAGTTCAGCGAATGGTGCAGGAGAAACATAAATGCGCATGGAGAATTTAAACGCTTCAACTTTTGGATCTCAGGTTGCACCTATGGCTGCATCTCTGTCTAGGAAGTTTAATTTACCTGGAGCTGTTGGTGCTGAGACCAAGCAATACAACATGGCCCACGTCCATGACATACCTTCTCTTATCCTCTAAAATTACTTTTTTGGAGTGGTCCCTGGCTCTTGTCTGGACACTCCTTGGGAGAGTGCTGGCTGGTTCAAGCTAGAACTGTACCAGGGACTGCACTGTCCCAGCCTGGTAGAGATGCTTGAGTCTCAGTGTCCAGGGACAGTTTTGCATTGTTTAATAAGCTAGCACAGATGTAGCCTGGGTGTTTCACTGGCCCAGCCATCATTTACGGCAGTGGTTCACTGCAGGTTATTCTATACCACATAACACACGATGCTTGAGATCTTGTCAGTTTCTGTGATACAATTATAAAAGTGAAACCTAGAATTTATATAAGGTCATAATGTTACCTGGAAGAGAGTCAGGGCTGGTTTTCAGAGCTATAGCTAAAAATGATATTTATGTGTACCTTGTTATTTTCTGTATGGAATCTCAGTACTCCACAAAGTCTTTAAGGGAAAGATTTTGCGTCCTTGCTCCTTTTCTCTGGAGGAAGGGTCAGAAAGCCCCTAGGACTGTTACTGTGATACTGACAATACTTCATACTGTCATTTTGTTGTTGGTACTTTGAAGGAATTAAGAACTGTAGCTGAACATCAATCTCCTTTTGAAGTAAATAGTAATGAGTCATTTTAGTTATTACTGCCCCATAGAACCTCACTGACCCCTACTAAAGCTTGCTTTGGGCTACCTCCTGTGCCACTGCATCTTGAAATAATTTTGATTTCCCAGAACAAATAGGTAACTAGTAAATGGCAGGGGTGAAGAAGTCTCAGGGAGTGATAACTGTTGGCAGAGGAACCATCCAGGGTGGTCTATAGATTGCTGTCAGAGTTTCCCTTCCTGATAATTCAGAAACACTTAAGGAATTCACATTGATCAATTCTGCCATCATTTGTCCTATTTTTTGAAGCTGTGATTTCTGTTATCTCAAACATGCTGAAGGAGATAGCAAATGTTCAGTCCCATTTTATTCCTCAGCTTGAAAAATCAAAAGACAAAGAAGATGTTGATCTGATGCTTAAATAGGATCGGGTACTTCAAAGACAAACTATTTTTCTCCTTAGGTGTTCAAGAAATTTCTCCTCCAAAAAAAACCCCTTCTTTGTTCCTATGTTTTAGAATATAGAAAATATGCATTACTAAGTCTTTTTCATACATCTTGCTAGAAATCAAAGTACCACAGAGGAGGCGGAAGTTTAAAACTATGTACTCTCCTACCATTAAAAGATGTCTTTTGTATTCAGTTTCAGCTGCTTTGAATGCGAAAAACAAAAGAATCTATTTCTAAAAAATTATTCCCTATCAAATGTAATTATAAACCAATTAAACTCTCCAGAAGCTTGCTTTTTAGCTGTAAGAAGTAAGAACCTACAGAGATCTTCCACAAAGAAAAACTTTAAAAACCTTTATATATATTTATTTTTATACAGGCACATATACTTCAAACTTTAAACGATATTGCCCAGTTAACTAATCTGCTAGATGCATTAAGCGTAATTTCGATTGCAGTCACAAATTTAGCAAGACAATGAAAGTCAACCAGTTCACTGAACTGGACAACAAAATCCTAAAACTTGCCTGGGGCCAAGCTAATTTACTTTCTACAATTTTTAAGTGTAAATTTTAGTGCCAAATTTACCCATCTGTGTTTTTCTATCAGTGTCTTCCTCTTCCTGGGTCCATTTTGAAAATTACTCCTAAGATAAATATGAATGTTTTTGGTTTGTTTGTTGTTTTTTTTTTAAATGAAAACAAATAAAGCTTCAGTTCTCAATGTTTATTTAGAAAAAGCATTTTGGTCAGTACTACCAAAGAATTTGGTCAGTAATACTGAAGGAAGTTAACACAAAGCATAGTCACACATTGTAGGTATAATCTTGATTAAGTTTCAGGTGGCTTTTCTGAATAGCTCCATGGATCAACAGGATCTAAACTAAGGACATGAAGCCCAGGAAGACCTCAATTGCCATAACCATAAACAGCACTTCATGGTCTTGTCCCCTTTTGATTCAGAAACCTTCTCTAACTGTTTATCTTGTGCAGTGAAATGAGATCTGCTTTTCAAAGGGGGTGTGTGTGGGGTGTAGTGTTGTCACTTAACGTACTTATTTACCTGTTTGTTTCTGTCTAGCCTCTGCAAAACAGTTTGAGGGGAATTCCCAAGATCTCTGGATGTTTCCACTGTGCCAATATCAGGTAATTGCCACCACCAGCGGTTCCCAGACTTCAAACTCCTGCTCGAAAACTGGAGCAGTAAAAGCCTTTCTCATGGGCACACACAGTTTTCCAGCTGATCTTGATGGGACTTGCATGGGCACATACTGATGGCATTTGGGCAGCACCTCAGAGATCCAGATCTTCAGTTTCTGTCTCAACTTGTAGAGGAATAAGCACTTTCTTAGCTGTCGCTCTGCGGAAGTGTGACAGGTTGTAAATGAGACACTGAAAATGAGGAAAGGATTTCCATGTAGTTGTTAATGTAAGTACCTCCCCCCCCCCCCCCTCCCGTATTTACATAACACATCAGATAGGCAATCAAATTAAAGGAGGGCTGCATTAAAGGTGCCAGACTCCCTCAGCTACCACGTGCATTACACAGTTGTGCAACACATGCACATACAAAGTAGTTCCACTGTGCTTGCTGCACACGCACCATAAACCTGACTCAGCTGACAATGAATTTATGGGACTTCTGCCTAAAACCGTGCTGAATTAAAGCAAGCTACAAGCTGTTAGATGAATGGATTCTCCTTAATGATGTAAACTGCCTGTATCATGGCATCAAAGACACTGACCTGAGGAAAGGATTGTGCTGCAAGCCTGGACCTGACTCTAGATCTATGCTGCTGCCTGAATGTCAGGTATCCTACAAGGCTGGTGGAGAGGGGGAGGGGAAGCTCAGAAAGTTGGCACAGCAAGAGCTTTTTGTATTTTTCTGATCCTGACTTAAAACAAGTGGAGAATGTTCATGTTTGAGGGTAAGTATGGTTCAGCAGAGTTCCGCCCAAACTCCTCTGTAGATCTGCAGCAGGAAATTTACATGTAAGTGAAACATTTGAAGAATTTTTTTCTCAGCTTGAAGTCATACTATGAGCAATCACTCATCAGAGTGTCTGCCTGTCATCCCTTCACACTGATATGCGGTCTGTACTTGCCATCCAAAGAGGAGATCTGTTGGGAGAACTGTCAGTGGGAAACTTTGCATCCTCTCTTCCCTCCTTCTCCTTCTCCTTCTCCTTCTCCTTCTCCTTCTCCTTCTCCTTCTCCTTCTCCTTCTCCTTCTCCTTCTCC
>JAOQGH010000001.1:116469101-116644479 GCA_025769975.1 Gallinago jamesoni | reverse complement strand
TCTCCTTCTCCTTCTCCTTCTCCTTCTCCTTCTCCTTCTCCTTCTCCTTCTCCTTCTCCTTCTCCTCCTTCTTCTTCCCCTTCCCCTTCCCCTTCTTCTTCTTTGCTGCTCTATAAGGCCAGCAGTCTGCTGCATTGCTCTAAGTCATTTTCTATGGATCTGTCTACATCAGATGTTACAAGCATTTTGCTTTCACTGACGTTTTTCTCTAGAGGTCAAGCTGCACTGATGAGATTTTGTCTGGGGGAGGAAAATCCCTCACACCAAAAATATCACTTGATTGTCCCCAGATATGGTGTTTTGTTCAATGATAGAGTTGGTGTGTTTGGATTGTGCCCATTTTTACCCTTGCACTGCCTGTGTAGCAATGGCCAATAGTTACTGCCTCTGTTTGTTATTTTGTTGTTTGCAAATGTTGTCTTCCCCTGTACAGCTGCATTGCGGACCTTATCTCCACCACAAGCAACATCAAATCCAGATGATGATTCATTTTGCCAAATAGGTTTAAGGTTTTCAGCAACTGCTGTTTTTTTCCGGGAGATAATATGGTAAAAAGACTTGGAGTATTTTTTAACATAATTTATCTTTGGGGAATTATTATTGTTCATGTTTGTCCCATTTCTGCCTCCATGGATTATCTGCATTACTTGGAATACAGTCAGAAGAGCAGCTCAAAACATAGTAAGATTTGTAGGACCATACCTGTTGACTTCCCCTGGTTCATCTTGAGTAGTAGAGGAGCATATGGAAAGTTGTTTGCTACTAATAGATTTCTTTCATGTTCTGTGTGTTATTGCTCTTTCTTTCTCTTGGCTTGATTTTTCTTTGTATTCTTCTGTGGAATATTTTTTTGCTTTTCATGTTTGCCTGGATGCATTTTTGGCATCAGTTCTCCTTTTGTAAGAACCCCAACCGATCCTGCTCCTCTCCACCCTCCTCTCCCCTCAGAGAGACACCAGGTGAGATCACACTTCCACAAATTCATATTAGGTGCAAATATTTTCCCAAAGATTACACACCAGATAAATCCCTCCATTTCAGCACATGGTTTATTACCGAATATATTGTCTGCCTACACATGCGGGGACAGATAACCAGTGATTTATATTTTTATAATGACTACCGCAGTGATTCATTAACTCTGTGGTATATTGGTGTCAAAGTAAATAATTTATATAAAAGGGGAGAGAGATCAAGGAATGGATGGCAATATAAAGTGACACAAAAAGGAAAAGAGGGTAAGATAAAATCTGGACAAACATGGATACTCCAATGACCCAAGGAAAGTTGTGGCAAGAGTTTTGTTGTTCCTGCTGCTTTTTGTCACCTTCTCTCTGTTTCACTTTCCGGATTTCCTGCTCTACAAAAGTATGTTGCTCATGCCCAGAAGAGCCAAATCTTCCTCCCTCAGGAAGTTAATTTGAGTGCCAGCATGGCATGGAATTTGGAGTCATGTAATGTGCTCACTAATATTCCTGCTTCAAACCAGACACTGCTCAGGGCAACTCCTGACCCCTGAGCTGAAAGCTGGAGGGACTTATGGGAGCAGCTAACTGCAGGCGTGTGGCTTGTCAAATTGGCTTAGGTCAGAGCTGTGCTACACATCACTTCAGAATAAGCTGTTGGTAATGTTTCCACACATGTGAACAACATACTTTGAATTTTAGCTGTCCTTAAGAATCCTTCCTTGGTGTTGAAAATTTGCTATATATTTTACAAGTGCTTTTTGCATGGCATCAGGTGTGTTTGCACATCGAGTGGTTGCTTTTCAGGTCGGACATATACTTTGTGTTATTTGGGATTTTCTTCCCATTCCTGACGAAACCATGATGAGTTTATTCTTTTCACTTGCTTTACTTGGGGGTAATCCTGTAGCTAGTTATTTTGACAGACCTTTAAAATACCTGCCCCGGGAAGGCACTATTAATGTGCTTAGGACATTACACAAGCGGCAGTTCACAGTCACCTCTACCTCGAGAATCATAACTGAAGTTGGTAAGAACTGCCATAGCCAAATCTTTCATAAGCGCTGTTTACAAGGGTGTTTAATTTGGTGCAGATCAGCTGTTGGCTGATAGTTACATATATGTGAATCTTTGTTTATTCAGGCAAAGAAATGATGTTGTGGACTCTTGTACAAGGCTGTGCATGAGTGTGTGCATCAGGAATGGGAAGTCTTGCATGGGTTTATGGAATCAGAAGATAGTGACTTACCCAAATAAAGAAAAACACATAGCAAATGCTCAAAATTAAGATCCTATGAATACATGCTATGCAGACTGAATGATTAATTGAAAAGCACTTGGCAATAACCACATTTGTGAATGCTAAATGTATTCAGCAGTACTTGCAAATGAAAAACGAGGCTAGGGTTATGAATAAATTGCTCAGTGTTTGTACTTCTAACTCTGGAATATTTGCTGACAGCATTGTTGAAATCAGGGAAGAAATTTATGTGGTAATACGGAATAGGTTAAAGAAGAGATAACATCAAGACACAGTGTATTCTGAAAGAATCTCCTATCATTAGGCGAAATAGTGATTTTCTCCCTATAACATTTGTCATAACTGCCTTTCAGTAGTACCAAGAAAATCAGCTTTTTTTTTTGTTGGTTACACATGAGCTGAGACTTGCTGTATCTACTGATTCAGAAATACTTAGTGGCAGAAAGCATGTCACAGCCAGACTTCAGCAATTTTTATTTCAAAGAAAAATTCAGCTTTTAGTTAACATAAAGCTATTCATGAATTAATGGAAAAACTTGGTAAATGATTTCTGGTAAAAGTAAAATATTTCACTTAAACATTTTCATTTTCTTGGGTTTTCTCATTTAATGTGGCTATTTAAAATGGATTTTACCTACAGCTTATTTAACTTTTAAAAAAGTAAAATTAAAGAAATAAACCAGAGGGTGTACGTGTGTGTGTGTAAGAAAAAAATTATAAAGCGTTGCCTTGTCTTTGCCTCATCTCCCATCATGTTGATGAAAGCCAGTTGAATTGTTTTTTGGCTAGCAAACCATCTTATCTGTTATCTGCCTATCTTTAGCTACCTCAGTCATGGAGTGAGGAGGCTGCTCTTTGCCTTTCAAATTACCGGGGTTCTTCTACACCCACTGCCAAAGCGGTGGGGGAGAGGTTTTACGTTTTGCAACTTGCAATGTTGCACAATGGCAGAGGAATTCTGGATGGTAGGCTGGGGATGGCTTTTCATGGGAAGTCAGGCAGGTTTTACACCACTATCTTGTCCTGAAGGAATTTCTTGAGGAAGAGATGTGTTTCACCCTGTCGTCAAAGCTTCCCTAATGAAGTCAGCATCCTCCCCTGGCTTGCATCAGGAATGCCGTGGGGCAGGGCTGCTCCAGGTCTCTGGCAGGCAAGGGTTTGCTCTTGCCTGCATCCAGCTCTTTTCAGGCTTTCCATTCCTGGGCTCTGAATCTTGTTGCCTGCCCAGAGGACAAACTAGACATATTATAGGAGTTCAGGCAATTATGTATTAAAGTGAACGCAGGCAGTCACAAAGACATCAACTGTGAGCTTTTCCTGTTGTACCTGGCCAACCCCTCTTATTACCTGCACTAAAAATGGAAAGCTTTCCTTGTCTTTATCCCATCAGATGAGCTACAGGATACAGGCAGGAGGGGTTCCAGCGAAACAGTATGGTATGTATCATTTACCAGTGAGCTGTCAGAGCTGGAAGGCACAAGAAAGAAGAGCTGAGCAGTGACTTTCAGCCTTCCAGAAAACAAAGCAACAATTGCTCAGCCCAAACTAAACCACTAGAAATAGTGCGGATATTTTTAAAACCTGCAGATTGTCTTCACACTGCCCAAGTACACTTTCACTCGAGCAGTAAGAATTAAGCATATTATTGTTTTTGTCAGAAAGCAGGTTGAATGTGGTTTAAATGGCTTACAGACCAGTGCAAATGATGTGAAGGCCCTCCTATGGAACTGCCGATGCATGGGATTAGAATCCCTTAAACCACCCTTTGCTCACACTTCTCTTTGTGTCGCCTCCTTTGGTAATGGGAATACAGGGAAAAGAAAGCACAGTCAAATCTGATTCGGTACTGAAGCAAGGGGAAATAAGTTCGTGGAACTGGATATAACTGCAAGCAAATCCAAATCCCAAAGCACAAAATGGGACCCTTCTAATATGCTTCTTTCCTGATCATTATCTCCTTCCCCCTCTAATCAGCAGCTGACGAGGACCAATAAATGCTAGCATAACAACTCTTCAGAGAGATGTATTGGCATCATTTTGCCTGTGGGAACTAGATGGAATTGCAGCATATCTGGACTGTTATTTTTCCTACTTTTAAATATTCATATGAATACTTCTGAAGTTTTCTTTTGCCCACTGCCTTGAATAAAGGATAGCAAACGTCATTTGGTGTTAATATTTCTGCCAAGAAAAAATAGTTTCATTTTAGCCAGGGTTCTGTTGTTTATAAACTGGCTGATGGAGAAGCACAACTGCCTGTGAAATGTAGACAATGGCCATCTCCATTCTAAAGGGAATTTTCCGCTCTCTGAAATAAGTGTTGTACTGCATGCAGGAAAACAGAAGCCACAGGCAAAACAAGGGACATCTAAGTCAAAACAATCCTGTCCCCTTCATTTCCCCTCAAACAAACAGAAGACACTGGTCATAGGCATGACCAATTTTTGGTTTTGGTTGTAATTTTTTCCAACCCCAACTTCTACTACTCCCTGCTTTATTTCACTGAATCCTTCTCCTTCCTGCTTCCTCTGTCTTTTTTCTCTCCAGTGGCTCCATTTGCTTCATGTTCTTAAATACACTCACCTGGAGAGTTTCTCATGAGATCTCTTCATTCCTTTATCCTCTCAATCTCTTCCCTTCTCCCACCAGACAAGGCATGATCCAAATCCATACTGTATTTAGTGTGCGCCTGTTTTTGCCTTTGATAACCTTTCTCTAACCTTTTTCCTCCCTCCAACCCATCTTTTCCATGTCTCCTCTCCATGTCCTTTGCCTACTGCATGCCACTGCATTCCTCTTTTGACTGCCATTCCCCACTTCATGTTCCTGCTTCTCCTTATCTCTCGTTTGTTGTCCATGATACGTCTGAAAAGACTACAACAAAAAAATAATAAAATAATAAAAATAAAAAAATCTGAGTGTTTTGTTTGACTTTTGGTGCTTATGGACCTGGATCCCTTTGACTAACTTTTTCTCTGCAGAAGTCCTCTACTTCGTACAAAGTCCCCATCTTGCTGCTAAGTCTGGTGGTTTGATGCTCACCTCTCCTGGGAGGAAGTCCACTGACTCCTCTCTTCTTCTCTGCTGCTGTATTGATGTTATTTATCACTGTCCTTTTACCTGTCTCCTCCAATTTAGCCTTAGTGCCAAAATGTCACTCCTGGTCCTGGCCATTCCCCTCATTATCTAGTAATTTCTAGATTGATTTAAAACAGCTGAAAATTAAGAAGAAACTTCAATTTTGACAGAAAAATCTTAAAATCTCATTACTATCATACCTCTCACATCACTTCCTGTGCAGAGAGATAATGTCTTCAACTGTGGTATTAGCAGAAGGAATGGAAGGACACTTGAAAGAAACAACTTGTCTAAATGGCTCCACAGTAGACAACATAATACAGAACAATAGAAAATATGGAAATGCGTCATTGTGCTTCGCTAATGCTTCCTTTTAGCTATAAGGAACCCAGCAGGTTTGGTAGCCTTTGGAAGCCTTTTAACTGAGCCCCATCTGCCTGCGAATTGCGAATGCTACATGCCTTGCATGGAAAGCTGCTCTCAGAAAATGGTTCTTGACGCATGTGGAACAAGCACCCCTCAGATTTCACTTCTGTGCAAGAGCCTCAAATGGAGAAAAAACCTGCCATGGTGAAAAAGAATTTCCTAAATCAGTGAGCAGCACCGGGACTGTTTTTTCCTGTTGCCTTCTTCACCTTTCAAGGACTTAATCCCTACCTTGTCTAAAGTTTAATGGAGATTATGTAGCATAATGATTATTTAGCCAATGTTAAGGTATTTACAGAAGGAATCTAAAGGAAGGCAGGAATATGCACTCTCTTTCTTTGTTAATCCATATGGTTAACTATGCTTCATTTCGAAAACTGTGTTACCCTCCAAGGAAATGTCTAGATAATCCATTCAAAAATGAATATTGATGGATGTTTATTCAGTTTGCCAAGCACACTCCCATACACTAGATAATGTCTCCCATTCTCCTGTTCAACGGTGTCTTTTCCTAAAGCTAAGAGTGAGCTCAGAAATCTACCTGCTTACTCTCATAAACTGCTGCCATGTTGTTTTTGACAATAACACACAGACAGTGTGAAAGTTTAAAGGATACTCAGGGCTCACACAGTCAGGGCTCCCCAGCCAGATCTCCACCTCTACAGGGACAGATGAGCTCATTTCTCCTGACCATCACTGGGTATGACAGTTGAAGGGAGGACCTCAAACAGCTCAGCGGGTTTACAAAATAAGGTAGATGAGGGGACTTGGTGATCACTAGTCAGGCTGCAGGTCACATCATCAATATCTGTAAGTAAAAGACAGGAGAAAGGCTTGGGGACATCCCATAAAGGCTTCCGGCTGCCTCAGCCCAGTGTTTCTTTGTGCATTAGTGCTGGTTCTGAACTGAGGTTTTGGACAACAGTAGCTTAGTTGGCCATTCTCTTGAAAGCAGGATGCTGTGATTTGCCAGACACTCCAAAGTCATCCATGATGCTAGCTAGACTTTATGGTAAACACAAAATAATTGAGTACACCATACTTAAGAGAGCGAGTAAGGTATGTTACGGACAGATATAGAGAAAAAGGTGAAAAGAGAGAAACCATTTTTTATAGATATCTATACTTTTTCTAGCTTGAGATAGTCTATATCAATACCATTCAACTGAAAACCTATTTGGCAGTTTCCACATCTGTCACATGGGAACTAATTCTCTGACAAGGTCGGTCTGCAGAATTACTTTTCCCAAAAAGGCTACTGAGATGGAGTTCTTCTCCCATGTTCTTTTTCTCCCTCAGATTCTGTTCCGACTCGTCCCCTGGAGAGTTTGTTACAATTCATACACTTGATACTTAATGAAGATCTCAGGTTTTAATACTTCCCGCAAAGGATCATTGATTTCTAAAGATACTCTGGAAATGCTTGTGTCCCTTGGGCCAAGTAATATGGAATTACTACCTGGGTAGACAGTAAATAAACAGTTTACCAAGGTGAAAGCAACACGTAGTGAAAGACCTGATATCTAAGGTATAAATATATCCCTTGTCCATTACGAGTGCAATTTTACCTGCAGTCAAATAAAGCAGATTTTAGACTTCTACAGTAATTTATGTACCTTTATAACCTATTCAATGAAAAATGCACTTTAAACAGTCATACAGAAGAGAACTAGAAATGTGGCTTCTTGATGAGTCATGGTGGAGACTAGACATGACATTAAAGAAAAGTAAAATCTTCTGCAAAAGCCTGCCCGAGTCAAGTGACTTCTAAAATGGCTTTCCAGATACAAGACAACCAAGCTAAAGTGCATTAACATACCCTGAAGGTTTTCATGCAAAGGCAACAATCTCAAATGATTAAAATTGATTTGAAATGGCAGAATTAGAAGGCTTTTAAAAATAATAGTTTTCTTTCAGTTGCTTAGTAGATCTTCAGAACATGCACAATTTTTTTAATGGCTAGCAGTTGTAACTGTATTGCTTAGAAGTTGCTGAGATCATGAGATCAATCAACAAAACCAGTCTGCAGCCTTAGTGCTTATTGATTCAGTTGCTTTTCCCCAGCAAAACCAATTACTGCTGTGTTAAAAAAGCTAACTATTCACTGTTTAGTATGTGCACCATTTTTTATCATTCACAAAATAATTGATTCGGTCTAGAAATTTCAGGGGGTTGGAGCACCTCTGCTATGAGGATAGGCTGAAGGAGCTGGGGTTGTTCAGCCTGGAGAAGAGGAGGCTCCGGGGAGACCTAATAGCGGCCTTCCAGTACCTGAGAGGGGCCTACAGGAAGGCTGGGGAGAGTCTGTTTACAAAGGCCTGCAGTGACAGGACGAGGGGCAATGGCTTCAAACTGGAGAAGAGCAGATTTAGATTATACATTAGGAATAAGTTCTTTCCAATGAGGGTGGTGGAGCACTGGAACAGGTTGCTCAGGGAGGTGGTTGAGGCCTCATCCCTGGAGACATTCAAGGTGAGGCTTGATGAGGCCCTGGGCAGCCTGGTCTAGTTGGAGGTGTCCCTGTTGACTGCGGGGGGTCAGACTAGATGACCTTTGGAGGTCCCTTCCAGCCCAGATGATTCTATGATTCTATTTCATCACTTTGTGTATCACTTTTTAAGCCAATATATGTAGCTATATTTTCTCATCACTTTTGCACAAATGATTGAGGATGGCGTACCTGAGGGTAAGTTATGAATGCAAAGATTGCCTTGAAAGAAAGGAAGGGGGAAGATTAAATGGATGTTGATATTACATGCCTGTGGAAATATCTGGAAAATTTAGATTACAATGATGGTATAATGTACTGTCAAATTATCAGAAAGCTCTTTTTGTTAATGGCTGAGATGAAACAAGAAGCTACAATACTGTTTTATACTGGTATGGCGGTTTTTTTTAAGTCCTGAGAAACAGGAAAGAAGTGGTAAGGAGATGAGCAGGTCAACATACTCTGTATAAACAGAAAACAAGAAACAGCATCAGCCCATAGACAGCAACGCCCAGATTTCAGTCTCTGAAACAAATAGTTTAAACTTAGTCAGTTTGCTGTGTTGCTAGAAAAGGCAACTTCAATAACAAAACCCATATGGGTTTAAACAGTGCACCATTCTGTTGTGCATTGGTTGCTGCTCCTTGGGTGAGTGTTCCTGACTTCTGTGATGCCATTCAGCTCCATTCAACTTTATGAAAATCCCTATAAGGTTATTATTTCCACAAATTATCAATGGACATAGCATAATGCACAGGCAGACCTCCCAGAGCTAGGGTATTTAACCCTTTTTCTCATAGAGAGCAGCTGGCCACAGCAAAATGAGACCCACCATTGGAGGTCACAGTGCCCACCCATACTGATTCAGCACACAGCGTATGGAAGTTGCATCACTTTGAAGGTGCCCACCTCTATGGCAGTGCGCATGTAGGCCTGGGAACCCCCAGTATAAACACCTAGGAACATCTGCCTAAAGAGACTTCTTCCACCCCACCTGACCTGATCTGCAGCGTACATTCATTTTTAAGCCAGGTTTCGGGTACTGCACAGTCAGGGCCTAAAACCCTTTGCCTGTCTCTTGGATAACAGATGAAAGGCAGCCATACTCCAAAGCCCAGACAAAAATGGGACAGTATATTTTTTACATGAAAATATTTTTTTTCAACATTAAACAAGTGTAAATGCATGTTGAAATAAAATTACTGCAGCGTTCCCCTGTGACAGAGAAGAGAACCCAACCCTGTCTGAATGCAACTTGCCAGAACCATAAATAAATCAATCAGTGCATTGACCTAAAAGAATGAAAGTTTAAAAAAAATAAAAATAAATCTGCCGAAGTCAGCCTTTTGGGATACTAGATGAAAGATTTTCATGGGCTCTGTACCATGTTTTATATCTCCTCCTATCGCTTGTACTCATCTCTGCTGTTTGGTGCCAGAGTAAACAAAATAAAAGTTAAAACAATGTTGCAAGCATGCCAGTAGATTTCATGCCAGCTCATCTGCTAGGTACAGAGGTATTTTTTTTACTCTTTTGCAGCCCGTTTGCATATAAAAGTAATAAAAGAATACCAAGCATTTATTTGGAACATGTGGACAACAAAATTCCACCTACATTCCTGAAGAATTGCGTCATTTACTCATCAAAATCAGGGGTAAAGTATGATAGTAAGCAGGTATTTACAGTGCAGAAATTACAGAACAAACAGTCTGTTGAACTTTTGAGGCCTGATTAATATATTATGTCACAAATAAATCTGTGCAAATACCTGTATTTTCAAGAACTGAAAAAATGGGGAAGGACATAGAGTTTAAATTTACCCAATAGTTTTCAGTTTTTGCACTTCAGAAAAAAAGTGGGTTTTTATTGAGTCCAACAAATCAGGCAAAAGGGTTTGTTTCTGTGCTACATTTTTTCATCCATTTGAATATTATTTGAGGGTAAATTTCAAAATGAAATGTCATTGTGAAATGCTGGATAGATGTGTAATCAAATATTTCAATATTTTCTGTAAAAATTAAAAAATCACAGTAGTTTTGGCCAAAGCAGTTGGAGGAATTTGACAACTTACATACGTATATTTTGAGTGAAGAAAGTTGCATCATCCTGTTGTTGTAAGAGGTTGATGGAAATGTGTGATAGTAAAACTTGTACCCTTTCCTTGTTTTGTATTCTTTAGGTTTTGTGTTTTTTTTACTGCTGTTGTGTTTTAAAATTAGATCTGTGTGATTTGTGAATCAATGCCCTTTGTTACTGAAGTCTTCATGATTTGCTCTTTGCCACTCCTCTTTTCTTTATCTGTCTTTATCCCAACAATTACTGCTTAAACATTTCAAGAGAGAAATAAGTGACCACTAAGACTATGAATAGGACCACCTCTGCTAAACGAGCAGTATGGAGAAAAAATAATGCAGGCTCAGCTGATGACATTGTAGTTGATACAAGTAAGTGCGTCCCTGCAACTGCCTTCCAGCTTTTTTGATATCAGATCTATAAATCAGTCTAAGAATCAATTTGAACTTGACTGCATAGATAGATATAAAGATGGAGAAGATTGGTTGTTCTTCAGCTATTAATACTGAGGACACAATTTCTGTAATAGTCAACTCTGTATTTTTATTTGATGTCCAGCTTTTTAATATATTATACTTCAAAAAGGCTGCCTAGCAAGTGGTAAATGTGGTTGTCCTGCACATGAGGCTAATAAAAAGAGATTTTCAGGCCTCTTAGTTTATTTCTATCACCCCTAAGAAAAATCTTTTCATAAGGCAGTAAGTACGTCAGCACTCAGTTCTTTTCTAAGAATGCTAATTATATGCTCACTGTATGAATTAATTCTAATTCTTTTTGACTGTGGTGATATTGTTTAGAGAAATTATGTCTCAGGTCAGATGAAAAGGTTTTACTTTGTGTGACACATCTGAGTGATTTGTTCTCCACTGTGACATCAGTATTCCTTAGCGGGAACATCATGAAGAATTAAAACCAAATTAAACTGAGAAAGGGGCCCCTCTCTACTGACTTCTTAATTTAAAACATGATATAGGGAAGTTCCTCCATGATCTGTCACATACAACTGAAGAATGAAAGAGAATTATCCTTCTTCACAGCAGCATCAAGGCATTTGTTTCCTGAGCGTACTTTGCTGTGGTATGGTTACACTGGCAACAAATTAAGATTCGGGTGCAGGTGGGAGTTATCAGTAGAGCTGCACTTGCTTAGCCTGGTTCTGAAATTCCTTCAGACGTGTTAGAAACTGAAATGCAGCCTTCATACGCACACGTATTTGCAGAGAGTGTGCAATCTGCAGGAAAAAGCATGAGGGTCAAACCTCTGCTGAGTTCTTCATTGCTGCCTCAGAGGAAAGAATTCTAGGAACTAAGGCACAAGGTTTCAGATGGCTTCCAGTTTCTCAAAGAGCAACAGAAAAGCAGATGGATCTCCTGGGTTGCAACTGCCTTACTCCTGAGCTTCCCAGGATGTGGTCCACTTTGAAGCTGAAGCAGCATCTTGAACCTGGCTTCTAAGAGCTGGACCTGGATTTAGGCTGCTCGTAAATGCTCTGTGGCTGTAGGTGACTCCAGAGCCTTGTAGAAAAGCTGAGCCACTTTGTGTGTGTCACACTGATTATGTGGCATCATGAAAAAGCAGATGGGCCCAGGAGAGTGGGCCAGACAAAGAGCCCTAGCACCTGTCCACAGCAAGTTCATCCACAAGGGCTTTCTAAGACTTTGGGGGGGAGCCAGTAGCTACATGCTCTGGCTACTACTAGTGAGGCCCAGCAGGGTGCTCTGCAGGACATTAGTATGACAGGTTAGTGAATTTGGCCTTGAAACTGCTTTTGCTTACATGTCTTATTGCTGCTTACCTTGCAACTCACATGAGAGGGCCATAAGCAGTCCAGTTGTAGTTATTTTTATTGTCCCGCTCCTACTTCAGAAATTACTAAAATACCAAGTAAACAAAAGATTTGTTAGTGGGACTCTGAATTAACCCAACAGAGTCTGTGAATTGGACCCTTTTAGGACACAGCACCACACTGGTCCACATGGCACTCGCTCTGGCCATCAAGACATTCCCCCCCCCCAGCTGCTTTCAACAACTAAATCAGTGATAAACTGGCAAGGAGCGCAAGACTTGAGATGGAGCTAGGGACATGTAAAAGAAATAGTTGTTTTGCACATACTCCAGATTTAGGAGTCCTGGGAAGGCCTCAGGATGATAATGAACTCAGCAACTTCGGAAAAAAAAAAAAAGTAAAGCTTATTTGATCTGATTCAACATCCCCATGAAAGAGTATTCAAAGCAAAAAGAGATGGAAGATAGAAGGAAAATTGAGACCAAAAATGCCATTGAAAAATAATTGCTTTTCAAGTTGGAAGGTATTAAGTGAGACCTGGGAAATCTCTTTCTGTGCGTCCCTGCCAGAAGACAAGTAGGCAGAAACAGAGCCCTAAAGCTGGAAGCAAAGTGACCATGGCTGGGAAATACTGTACAGAAAATGTAGCCATGCATGATGCTGGAAATATCACCATATTTTGCTCATCCTTCGGCTATGACATTGTTTAAAACAGAATATAAAAGGAAGAAAAAAACCCCACTGTTGTGGATTATGGTGTCCTTTTGCTATCAGATGTAGGAAGCAACGTGCCTGTGTCAGGGACAAACAGCTACTCTTTCAGGTGCAACAGCCCAGTGAAGGGCAGCACAACCCTTCCTCAAGGACACCCAGGGTATGTATATTCCCCTCCTTCAGTGGGAGGTGGAGGAGAGTGGTCTACGACACAGCAGTTGTTGTACCCTTCCTCTTCCTCTGCCAAGCAGTGAGCCCAGAGCTGAAGGAGGTAGGTGGTCACACACTGTAGAGCTGCCGGTCTCTTGAAAGGAAAGCAAACAAACATGCGCTCATTAAAGTCATGTTCTGGCCCTCTCTTTTTTATTTCTTGCTGTGTTAAAAGAAGACTATGTTCTTCTCAGCCTGACACCCAGGGTCTTTTGTTTTGAAGATTTCCAGTTTCAATAGTTTAGTTTTAGTTCCACCTTCTGATTTGTGCTCCTGGTATCAGCTGCTAAGAAGCAAGTTACATGATTTGAATTCACGCTGATTTAACATCACTAATTGCACTGCCAAATGCTTTCCAACCTTGGATTTTTTTAAAAGACACCAAAACCTGCGCTAGATTTAAGATCCTCAATACTTAAACGAAGGGAAAGAAGGAAAGAGCAAATAAGCCAATAAACCTGAGTGGAACAGATTATCTATTACAATCAGTTAACTGTGTTATCTAACACTGTGACTGCCAAAAGAAGACAACCAACCTTTTCATTGTCTGTAGGTGGCTATACATGTATTGCAATAAAAGCATATTATGCTGTCTCAGCCAGCTCAAAGAATGACATGGAGCAGCATTGCACTAAACAGTTAAAGGCAAAACCTGGGGGAGAGGGGAAAGCCCTTGTTCCCATAGCAACCAGTGAGCCATTATGAAGATACACACCTCCAAAAGCTGAATCAAAAGAATACTTTTAACTCAAAAATTTTATTTAATTTCAGCAATTTTCCCCTAACTATTATAACTGGGTGGGTTGCACTGACTGCTGCTAGAGCTCTGTAGTATACTCGCCTTCAACGGCTGCCATGGAGAAGCCAGGAACACTGTTTTAAGTTAAACTACTAATAAACAGCTTATCACTTGAATAAAATATCTCTCCAGTTCATGGAAATAATTTAATATGATAATTTAAAAGAGCTCAGAAAAGACAGAACTTCAAAATAAGGGGAGGGGGAAGAGGAGGAGGGGGAAAGGATAGCATTGCTCTACATCCTGTTTTTCTACCAGTGTGAGTACATGTATGGGGGGTGCAAATGTTTCAACCAGATTAACACCAAGAGTATTATGGATGTAAGGTGCATGCAGGTCTAGTACTATCACAGCTTTTTCCTCTTTCTGTAATAAAATAAGCTATGTTCATATAAACATAGATGTAATTGTATTTACTCTGTGCATTAGTATGTGTGTGTGTGATTTGTACTTCTGTAATTATATTAGTGTGTGTAGCAGTCTGTGTAAAGATAATTTCTTAAAATTATTTTTAGGAGTCACATTTTCCCCTTGAAACCTCTTGCCTTTGTTTGTTGTTATATAACTACATTTTGCTTTGCTTTGAAATATTTTCTCTTCTGTGTTGCTGTTGGAAATACCCACGCAAACCAAGAGGGGAAATGGGCTATAAAGGGAACAAATGAAACTGAGTATTGACTTAAATTGGTTTTTGGTCTGGTTCCAAATGTTGCCAAACACACAAGATAAATACACAGAGAGTGGAGAAAAACTGTCCCCCTCTCTCACTTGTTTATGATGCTAATAAGTACAGATGCCAGTTACAAATACTGTAAGTAAAAAAAAAGTGGTTAGCACTGCTCCTCCTAATATTAACACATGCAGATTTTTTATGGTTATGGTCTGGCTTCTCAAAAATGTACAATATAAATATCTTTGAGGACCTGGCAAGAGTCAAAAGTACATGTAGGTAAAGAGAAGGCAATACTCTGTCTTCATTATATTTTTTCTCAAAGATATAATCTATTTTTCTATTTTCATTGTCTATTTTTTTCCATTTTTTACCATTGACAATCTTATAATTTTTGTGTCATTCAGGCCTACAATTTTACAATCATGCTTTCTTGATGAAGTGAAGCTTGTTTCACAGTATTTTCTAGAGGCTCGGCTGAAAACTGGGCTCTGTTATACAAAGCTGAGTCCACACATGTGTATACGTGCATATAAAGGCTATCCCTTCCCCCCAAAATTTACTGCCAGATACTTAAAAACAAGACAAGTGATAGAAATTAAGTACAATTAGCACTTCATAAATGGGGAGTTGGGAGAGAGATGTAATGGCACATCCAAAATCACATGGGAGACCTGTGGCAGAGCTTGAAAACAAACTGTTTGACCTAGGCCTTATTCTGTGCCTAAGTAACAAGACCCTCTGCCCTTACCTTGGGCCATGCCCTCTCCTTGGTACCACAGCTACAAGACAGGTTTCCAATTTTCTTTTAGGCTGTTTTCTTTTTGGGTGATTTCTTTTATGGCATTTTAGGCATCTCACCTTTGAATTGTACCCCAAACTCTTATCTAAGCCTTTGTTTCCTCGGTCCTAGAGTAACACAAATCTCCTTGGCTGTACCTCTGCTCGCCCCAAGTTATCGCCAACAACAGCTTTCCTGCTCCTCTCTTTCACAGTGAGATTCCCCACTTGCAGGAACCCTGAAACACTATTTGAATCTTAACATCACTTCCTTTATCATTAAGACTCTTAAAATGAAAATGTCTTCTTATCCTCTGTATCATCACGTTGTGTCCTGCATCTTCTGCCTTGCTACCGATGCTAGTTTTGGCTGTGTGTGTAGTCTATATGTAGGTGAAAGGCTTGAGGCACGTAACTCAGGTAGTGCTGCTGTGAGGACATTTAAGTATAAGAGAGAAAGGAGAAAACATGGTGCCAACTTTGCTGCCAGGCTTTATAATCACTGGAGAGAAGGGGCTACAATGAGTAAATTATATGTTTATAGCACACAGTCTGAATATAGGCCTTTATACTTTCTTAAACCTTGACTTTATGGAAGCATTGGCTGGTAAAAACTGAATCACAAGGTCGTTTTCTCCTGCACGATCCTTCTCAAGAACCATTTTTATTGAGATATCTGAATGAAATTAGTCATTATACAATGGGAAGGGCAAAAGCGTCACTGGGGCAATCTCAGTCTGAAGGGAGAATTTTCATGTACAGTCCCTATATTGTCTGTATGAACTGCATGATCTCAAGGCAGAATATGTCCATAGCTCTGTTGGAGAACACCCCCCATGAGAGCTAAGGGGAATACTATTATTACCAAAAAAATATCAGTGGTAATATTTAGGACTACATCTGGAAAGATCCATGTGAGTGACATTTGCTAAATAGGCCATTGATGCAATCCTAAGCCATGAAGGTCAGACTCATAAAGCACTTAGGAGCCCAAGAATGCCTGAGAACACCTAAATGCACCGGTGAATTTGGACCCCAATCTACATTTTTGCACTTAATGTACATTCTAGAAATATTTCCCCACTATGTTTAATGGATCTGGGAGCAAATGAATTTAGAAAAATAAATTCAAATAGACTTTTCTGAATCAATATTGCAGCATTTCATTCTTGATAACTCGAATCATAGTGCTGGAGCAATACTCAGCTGCTGTAAATTGCCATAGCTCCACTGAAGCCAATAATGTTACAGTAATTTATTTCATCTGAGGATGTGATTTTTACAGAATTGCTTTGACCTTATTTAAATGTGGGTTTTGTTTGTTTGTTTGTTTGGTTTAATAAATGGAGGGAAAAAGGCAGACTCCTGTATTTGTAGCCAGAATGAAGGGATCACTTCTGGAAATAAACTGGGGATACCAGTAACAAAACTAGGAATGCCAACAACCAGTATTTTGCGAGGAAAAGAGCTCAGTCACAGCACGGAAACAGGGAAGCTGTGCATCTTCTTTTCTCTTTCCCTCTCTAAGAGACAATGTTGAGCTGTGGAAACACATTGGAGACATTTCAGAAATTTGCATGATGTAACCTCGTTCAAGTATACTGAAACTGCAAACACACACATCCCAGTGAGGTTTTCCTGTGGCATCTACAACTCGGCTTTAATGCTGGTTAGAAAGACAATTTCAGAGAAGGGACAAATACACAGGGATATTTATTTTTTTTTTCCAGCACAAAGTGGCGACTTTGAGAACTGCTCACTGAGGAATTTTCTGACCTGGGCTGGATGTTTCTAGGCCAGAGGCACCAGTAAGCCCTGAATTCAGCAACTCACACTTGGGAGCAAAATTGAGCTATGGCTTCCAGAGCATCCTGTGAGAATTAATTCTCTGGCCTTGTGTGAAAAGATCTTTTTTTTTTTTTCCCCTCTTCTTTCACACTGCTGGTTGATAATTTCATTATCAGTCTGCTTGCTGCTGTATTGTGAGAAACAATGAATAAATCATTTCCTATGCATCGTATCTACCTCAGCCATATTCCATCTTTGTCATCTATTATCTACTCTGTTATTATCTATTATCTGTCATCTCGTCTCTCTACTCTCCTTGCAACAGAACGGTTCCATGAGTCTGGTGTTCCCTTCACTGAGTTTCAGTACATCGTTTTGAGATGGGGTAAAAGGAATAATAAATACATAATATACAGTAATAATACACAGTGGCATAATGTTACTTGATTTTTTCTTTTCTTCTTTCTTAATAATTGTTCATATCCTTTGTTTCTTAGATAGTTCCTGAGTAGTGAACTCATGTATTCAAATAATCTTGAAGGACTCCAATTATTCTTCTTAAATTACATTAGGTAATTTACCATGTAATTGCCTATATTTAATAACCTATATGTAAATGTAAATGTATACGTATGTACACATGTATATCTGCATTGCCTATCTATATATAAGCAGAATGTTACTCTTCTGCATCACACTGCAGTTACTAACATGGAATTTAATATAAAAACTTATGATCTTTTGCAATACTTCACGGTCAACCCTAGATTAGTCTTTTCTGAATAATTTTGCATCAGCTAATGTTATCAGTGCCCTTCTTTTCTGCTTCCTGCAACATTTATGAATATGCGGAGGAGCACTGGGTCCAGCTCCAATGCGTTAGTAGCATAGTAGCATCATGAGTGGCAGCGTTATACTATGAAGACTCAAATTATTCTCATCTTTTGTTTCCTTTTTTTTTTTTTTAAAGCAGCTATTAATTGATCATTGCCATTTATGCTGTGAGTTTTCATAAGCCCTTTCATAGAGGCTCTCACTACCATTTGTTTTTGGCAATCCAAGCAGACTGTGTCAGCTGGAATGTTTTTTGCTCCTCTCCTCTTCAGAGAACTGTGTGATATCTGAGGCGCGACTGTCCTTCGCAAAAGCCATGCTGGCTTTTCCCTGGTATTTCGTACACATACTTTTATTTCTTTCATTATTATAGTTTCTAACAATTTTTATGGTCCAGAAACCAAGCTTATTGGTCACTAGTACTCATGATAGCTCTTCAAGCCTTTAGAAAAATTTTTGCTACCAGGTACCAAAGCTAATTTAACCCTTAATAGTTCAGTAATTTCAAACAGAATTTATTTTAGGACTGTCTGATGCATATATTTTGATCTTCTTGGGTTTTTACATATGCCCAGATTTCTTTTACTTAATTTTAATTGCATAAAAAGTGTCTGTGTCTTGTCTAGCACCATAGTAAGGGCAGCTGATAGGCACCTCCAAAGCAAAATTCTCCTTACCTGATATTAGATACTGGTTTCTCTATATGGTCTTTTTCTCTTTCTCTTTTAGATGCTTAGATGATAAGCACAGTCCAGTTTCCTAACTTTTAGAGGGCAACAGCCAAATGAACGCCACCCTAAGAATTCAGTTCATTGAGTTGTTCTAAAACCTCATTTATGCACATTTTAATTTGAAGCAGTGCCTCCTTTGTTCTTCAATGCCTCCATGGAGAAGGTAGTGAGTCATGTTGGTGATAATCTTAGTGTACATAGAAGATCCTTGCTTTTCTGAGATCTCCAGTTTTTCACCATATTTTATTTCCTTTAAAGTTCTTATTCCCCAGTTCTCTGGAAAAGCACATTTTCACTTGTCATTCTCTCTCTTGCTTTGCGTGTAGACTGCTAATGTCCTCTCATAATGATAACATTGCCCTGCACTGCTGCAGTTAGCCTATATTGAGGTCACATTACTTTTCTACTGCAGCACCATGGTTACCTTCAGATGTTTCTATTGTGTTTCTTAGTGGTAATGTTTGTCCATTAGCTCTGAATGATTTTCAGTGTGAAAACAAGTATTCCAGATTCTGCCTCATTTCCCGCACATAGCCATGACTCCTTAGTGGTAGATGAAATCATCTAGGGCTGGAAAAAATGGATTTCTTCAAGGACTGTTTTGGAAGGGATGTGGTTTATTTCACACAAAAAGTGGGAATGTACTAATCTGACTTGCTGATGACATATCCTAGGTAGAGACAGGGCATTCAGAATATTTTACAGTAAGAATTCGAGGACAGAGCATTAGAAACTGGGTTAGTTTCATATTACATAGGACAAAGTGCAAAATCATATATGGACATATAAGTTACAAGAACACCTACTGTCATTAGATACCTACTATTAAAGAGCCTATGACTGGGATGGCAGAGGCAGAGAAAAGACAAGATAAAGACACATAACATCATAGCTGTCAACATGACAGAAAAGGCAAAGATCCTGGAAGCCCAGGATGGATTAGGTAGGTTATTTCCTGCAGGGAGAAGAGTGTACACATACACTGCTGGCAGGTAGAGTATAATTTGGTCACTCAGAATCAAAAAAGATTGCTTTGAAATCAAGTGCATGATTGACAAGGGCTATTAACATGGTTAGGAAAATGGAGAGTACAATAAATGAAGTGATATTAGAATTGCCTGGCTTGAATAATTTAGTAGAATGGGGGTGACAGGAAGCATGATTTCTGTTGATAGGTATCTCAGTGGGCTGAGTGCTAAACAGGGTTAAAGTTATTGTGGCTAAGGGGCAATGATGTTGGCAGCAGAGCAAATGGGGCACCTGTCATGTACAAGAAAATGGAACCTGAACCTCTGAAGGAAGTCCCTAAACTGATGGGCAGGTAAGCTTTAGGGGGCTTCCACCTGAAGTGCCCTGGCATAAAAAAGAACCCTTTCTGAGTATCATCCACAACATCGTGCTTGCAGTAACACCCACCCACAGATGGAGACTTTGGGTTCCTCCCGCTTCTCCTACAGACTCACTGACTGTCCTTAGACACAACTTGCTGTTCACTGAGCCCTGGTCTCCACATCAGTAAAGTGGAGGTAGTGGTGCTGATGGCTCCTTGTAAAGCAATGTGAGCCTGCCAGCAAACAGGGCTAAGCAGCAGCAAGGTGTTGTTATTTGCATTTCTAGCTACTTCAAAGGAAAGCAGAATCTGCCCTTCCAGCCATCAGGAGAAAGGAGGGTGTGTGAGTAGGTGAGAAGACAGCTGGAAGAATAATGGCTGCATCACCTGCACAGCTGCAGGCAAACCCCCAGTATTATTCAGGGTTTTTTTTAAAGAGAATCTTTATTTACCTTTTAATAATTCACCTTTCCATGTATCACTGACGATGCTTTGAAATGAATAAATTTCCTAACAGCAGGGACTGTAACTCTCCGTATTTTTTGCTGACATTTTCATTTGATCAGTGCCTTTTCCACTGTAAACATCTGTCCTGAAAGTATCTGCCTTGTGCTGGTAAATTAATAGTTTTCTTCATGGTCTGTGCCACATTTATTTTAACTTGGTCAGACTGGCTAAAATTAGATGAGGACCACTGAAATATATAACACATTAAAAGTCAGCCAGGTTAGTGCGTTGTCAGCTGCGTTTTGGAATCTTAAAAGAGAAAATAGAAAAATACTGGTGTAGCCCCCACCAATTAGGGAACGTTAATTATAAATAAGAGGGGAAAAATGCACAAAAATACTTCCAAAATGGAATTTATGGAACCTTTAGATACCCACAAATGCACTCCTTCCTCTGTGTTGCCAACAATACTTTTTTGATAGGGTTCCTTCAAAAAGTATCTGTCCTCTTTGGCCATACCTCCACCCCCCACCTCGTCCCCCAGGTTTTCCAAAGCTCGCAAACACCAACAAACTATCACTGGAATAATCAGTCTGGGGTCAGTGTGGTTTGTTCAAAGCCTCTTCAGCTCCAGTTTGACTGACGTGGGAAATTCTTGACTGTGTACTGGTACTTCTATAGCACTGGTAGTGGAGATCTCTTTTCTGTTTTGGTGAAACATGTTTCATTCTCACTCTGTCAGAGGATGTTTAAATAAACAAATAATACTAATTTTGTAGCAATGTTTCTTAGATAGACTTACAGAAAGACTTACAAACTTAGATAAGACTCACAGACATATATAGCAACTACAGTATTCAGTTAGTTTTTGCAGTGTAATGGTGGGTTGTGTCAATTTTCTGACAGAAAGATAGACATTTTTGTGCATGGCAGACTAAACTCTATATTTAAGGGCAGATGCCTCCAGATGCAACAGGACATGATTCTCCATTACTCTCGCCATTACATTTCTCAGGTTATTCAGATACACGCTTAACTACACTGACAAATCCTAATAAAAACAGAATGCAAAATAGAAAAAGGAAAAATTTATATAAGATTAAAGGGTTATGGGCTGAAAAGCTCACTGAGATAGTTACAGAGCATGGTCAGGGTCACACTTTACTAAAAGGTTGGTGAGTGTTTCACAGTGTTAAGTGTGGTCTTCAGCTCTTTTTAGTAGAAGTAGCCCCTCTTGGAAAGTACAAGCATCTGTCCCTATCAGGAGGCTTACTGAACCAAAGCAACACAAAACTTCTGCCTTCAATGTGACTTTCATAGTTTCCTTCTCGGTTTGCTTCATCTTAAGGTACTATCTCCCAGGTGTCCTTCGAAAAATCAAGTGTGAAGTGTGCCACAGACTCTGATAATAATACCACCTCAGCTAAAAGGAGGCAAGCTTTGCTTTGGCATAGTGTCAGTTTAGAAGAGTTCCACCTAACAACATATGTTAATACATAGCACAAATAACACAGTAGTCTCAAAATATGCCAGTGGTACTTCACTACTGCTTGTTTTCTGAGAACAGCTATGAAAATAATAAAACATTAGTATTTTGAGCTTAAAATTAAAGGCAACACTGTGCATATATTGATATTAAAAAATCTAAATGTGGGCTCCCTGTAACAATGACAAATGCCAGATATCTTTTATTCCTTTGTACACGCTGAAGCTGGAGTTCATCTTTTGCAGCTTCAGGTAAGTTAGACATTTACACCAAGTCACTGTTGTCCCCTCCGTAGCCAAAGGAGAGGGAAAGACACTTCTAGAGGACAAGTCCTTCCAGTTTACATTGTCTGTGTCCACAGTGAGCTGAGATAAAAAGCTTGTATTAGTGACTGAGCCTTTAGACAATCTTGCCTTCACTGCTGGTTGTATTTTAACTGAGCAATAGGTGTTCCTGCTTTGTAAGCTTTCACCTTGAGGGAGGTATTATTTGTTTTGTGGGCCACCAAAAAAAAAAAAAATCTACTTGAAATCAAACAAATTTTTGTTTGGCCAGGCCTTGTCACGTATACTGTCTCTTTCCCAAAAAACATAACATTGCGTACCAGTTACTCCTGGTTTCATGCAATAAGATAGAACTTTCTAACACATTGAAGAGCACAGCAAAGGAATGTTAGCCATGGAGGGTGGAATTCCTATCATTGGAGTTTGTTAGACACAAACTGGTCATGAAGGAACATTTCTGTGCAGCTGAACTTGGAGTACTGACAGTATGCATGAGGTTCTTTCCAGTTCATTTTCTTATGTCTCTGGAATCACTAAAACACCCAAAGTATAATTAATCCAAACTGACTGAGAGGTGGGAAAAAGGTTACTGCATGTAAACAGTGAGTGTCTAGTGAAAAAAAACGAAAACCATGCATTTTTTATGTCCTAACCATGTGCTGCCAATTCCCCTGTCCTTCTGAAAAGCTTATTTCAAGATGTTTGTACTGTATTACTTGACAGCCTGCTGTTTCCAAAACTCAGAATTCCTGGTGAGCTGCAGTTAAGATGTGAACATTCAGAAAGGATTGTAACTGAATTTAGAGGCACATAACTCTTAAATTACACAATGCTGTCAAGTATTGATGTTTATACTTGATAGCATTAATATTACTATTTATGTCTCAATAAATTATACTTGCAGAAGTAAAAATGGAAAAGCCAGACTGTATTAATATCTATACTAAGCATAAATCTCAAAACATAATTGATATGGATATTAGCAGTGTAATTTCAGTAATATTAAACATGCCTGTGGCTTGTGATAAAATCTTCTAAATGCAGTGTACAAATGATAAAGTGAATCAGGTAAGAAATACTTTTTGCAGAAGACCTAGTTTGAATGAATGTTTGAAACCTAGGTAGTGGGTTCTGTACACTGATTTGACATGAGAAACTTAAGACCCTTAATAAACCAAAGCAAGCTAAACCCCATTATTTTTAATAACATGCGAAAATGTGCTTTGAATTTGAGGTTTGCAAATTATTCATATAGTGGTTGTGGTTTTTGCAGTGGAGAACACTTGTGTTTTTTCCTCTGGAGAGAAGACAACTTTTTACTTTCCAGTCATGCTCCACAACAATTGGAGACAGGAAAGATCTCCCCAGAGTAAAAATGTATCTCTAAAATATTTAAAAAATTAGCACACTATAGTAGAAGACACCTGGCAAGTGAACTGCAAGCTTGCTGATGCCTCAGATTATGTTTCTAAAATGGCAGGGCACCACATATCACCCTGAAGAGGGCTGTATTTTTACAGCAATAAATCTAACTTCAGCTACTCTTGATGATTTCAGTCACAAGGCTTTGTTGTTCACATTATATATTTGTGCTTAATATGGGCTAGAGGAAGCTAAGAAGCTCATAAAATGAGCTTATCTTTTGTGTTAGGGTGAGAAGTGCTTTAAATTGTTTCAACCATGAACTCCATAGATAGTGTAGCTACCCATATGTGAAATTACATTCCATAAAATGGCAATTTCACTCAAATCCATTAATGAATTTTTTAGCCTCCATGGGTTCCAGCATGGTTTTAATTTGGGTAGAGCATCTGCAGAGGAGGAGCTGATTGTTATTTGAAAAACATCAATGTATAGGGACAGACCATCCTGCTCTTTAGAGACGCCTGAGGTAAAGCTCTGGGAAAACTGGGAGGGTTGACCTCTCTGACTCCTTGGTGACACATATGAGGGAACTGGGTGGAGGGTGAGAGACTGAGCAGCTGTGGTGCTCTTGCTTCACAGGGTGCAGGAAAAATAATGCCAGTGAGTGCATGTAAATTAGTTTATTTTTGATATGCATTCTAAAGATTCCTCTAAAAATTTCATTGCTTTACCCCAGTAATCTTTTAATGTCAACACAATTAATTGCCCTTTCTCCAGGTTGTTTAAAGATGCTTCAAGGTTTGAATGGTCTTTGTGGCCTTCTGTGAATGCCATGCAGCAAAACTCTATGTCTTTGGAAAAAAATAAAGCAAAGCTCTGAAATAAATGATTGTAGAAATAAAGAGAATAAAGTTTCTATTCTAATTCCTTTTGCTCAGCAGTTAGCATGATTAAGGGAGCTGGTAAACAGAAGTTGCCTCCAGTATCACAGCATCTTCAGCATGTAGAAGATATTCAAATATCTTCTGAAATGAATGGTATAACCTGCTGGCATAGCATCATGGTAAACTTTCACTAGTCAAGACAGGCTTTCACTTTACATGAGGACCATATGGCTTAACAAAAAAAAATTGTGGATACATTCATAAATCATACTGGGAGAAAATGGTGATAAAGCTGGGGAGAAAGTGGTAGTGATGGGCCACAATGTTAGCTAACATCTAGGTAAAATTTATAACTTGGTTCATGAAATAGAGGTGCTTAACCTGTCCATAAATGGAAAAGAATATTTGTGGCTTGATAAGGTAAGTACACGCATGTTTTAGCTTAGATAGTATGTTTATCAGTCACTTGTACCTTACTCATATTTTCAACATGTGCTTGCATCCCAGGGAAGTGGTTCAGGATGATTCAGTCCATTTACTAGTGGAGTTTTACGCTGGGATCTCCTAATACCAGAGTGCTGCAGAATGTATAAGCTAGCAGCTGACTTCTGAGTCAAGTTTAATATTGATTTTGCCTGCATGGAGCCACTCTAGAGCTAGCCAAAATAAACAGGAAGCCACCAGTTGTCTCAGAATTAGATTTAAATCCCTAACTGATTTGGGTCTTCATTGCCTGAAGGCAGCCTATCAAATATTCATGACTGAGGTTATCAGCATGACAAAGCTTTTTTGATAAAAAAGACAGAAAGATATCAATAAGGGATTTTCTGAGAAATCTTTCTTGTTATGGACTGTTTTTCCTTCTGCCATGACTATCAGAGCTCAGGTTAGCTAACCTCTCCATAAATGCTGAAAACAACTTTTTTTCAGAATGCAGGTGTTTGAGGGCAGTCTGGGACGAGTTTGAGGTGGGTTGTTGTTTGCAAGCTATAATGAAGTCATGGGGTCAGACCAAGTTGTGACTCTATGGGCTGTCAGTGACCTCATGGGAGATTCATCTCTCTTAATTACAGATATATTGAAGTATATAGCATGTCACCCAGACTGAGTGCATGTGTGTCTAAGGTAGTTGGGAAGAAATTCCTTGTGGAGCTGCCTCTTTTCAACTGAGTGTGAAGAACGAGAACACCTAGTTCACACTTGACACCTAGCTCACGCATGATGTCTCGGGTAAATTCTGCCTGTCTTTAAATGTATACATTATTGGAAATGTTCACCATCTAAGGAATTCCTGCTCTTCTATTTAATAATTGATATAAAATAATTACCAATCTGTCATGTATAAGGGGAAAAAAATAAGTCCCTTATAAAAATCTTGTTTGGGGCCTTACCTCCAGCTCCCCTTTTCATCTTGGTTTTGGGTATCTTAAAGGGGAGAAGTAAAACATGGCAGACAGAACTACTCTGGATCTCAGACCGCCATCTGCATCCTCAACTCACTGGTTGTTTTTCCCTTTTCTCGCCTTATGTTACCATTACTTGCCAGTTCTAAGTCCTTATTGTCCCTTTCCTCTCCCAGCCAGACTCCAAGCAAGAACAGTACATGGATCAGTCTCTGAATATCTCCTTATAGATCAGCAGCCTTGTTGGCTGCCATGCATGGAGAAGTTTGAATTTCCCAGTGGTTTAGTGCTGTGATTTTTCACGTTTGACTTTCAGGCAGTTCTTCATCTCAGGCCTAGCAGGCCCCTGCAGGCTTGCAGCTAAGGACAAGCACACCAGGAGATGAGCAGTAAGTCTGTTGCCTTTGAGAGAAAGCCTTCAAGGCTTTTTTTTCTTTTTTTCTCCAGGGCTCCAGGCGTGGGTGAGTTACTCTAAAAATCCACTGCAAACAAGTCTGAGGGTGCTGCCATGTCCTTAAACCCAGATCCCCAGCACAGAAGTTGGAGGCCAACAGTGTGACTTTTGAATACAGGAAAACAAAACAACGCAGCAATTGCTTTATAACAAGCAGAAACTCACAGGCATTAACTGAGAAATAAAAGGTCAAGAGAACAGATTTTTGTAACATACATCTAGCTTGCTTCCTAATTCCTGTCAGCCTTTTTTTTTTTTTTCTTTTCTTCCACAAAGTCATAACTTCTGGCAGACTCTGCAGTCTGATGGTGTCACAATGACTTTTTCTAAGGACATCTCCCTTTGGAACATTTTTGTGTGTGGTTTCTTTGTTTGGTGAGCAGAATATGCCTGCCAGCGAGACAGCATCTCATTTAGTGACAAAATACACTGATTCTCTTAATGAAGTTGTGGATCTGTTCTGCACAGAAAGCACAGATAAGGGTCTCCTCAGCTTCTCTCTGTAGGGCGATTATGGTTCAGTTTAAAAACACAAAAAATTCTCTGAGGCTCCGAGTCCTTCAGTTTTTTTGCAGGTTTTGTTGAATTACATGAAACAAAAGTTTCACAAATTGGCACTGCATTCAGTCCTGAGAGAAGGGCTTTAGTTTTTTGAGGGCATTTTTTAGTCTTCATTTATCACATTACTACTCTGCAGGGGTTTGCTTGAACAACAAGAATTGAGTTGTGTTACTTGAGCATGCATTTTAAATTAAGATGGGTTCACTCTCTTCTGTGATAATTATCAGTCGCTTGAAGCATACAAAAGATGGACAAATCTTAAAACTTGTTAGGTCACGCAGTTAAACACTTGTTCTCTTTTTTTTGTGCCATGCAGTTGTATTCTTTATGAAGTATGGCTCTTCCTATCAAAAAAAATCTGGCAATCATTCACAGAGGCATTTATCCTTGCTTTCTCATATTAATTCATTTCCTCTCCCTGATAGTTTCAGCTTAAAAAATATTTAAACTACTTAACTGCTTCTGCTGCTCCTTCTAGCCATTGTACTTGTACTCCGTCAGGCATTTACACAGCTAAAGGTGCTCTTGAGTGGCACAACTTCCTATCTTGTAACATCCGCATTACACACTTATCCCACCTGTTTGAAAATCTAATCCTTTTTGGTCCTTTGAATTTATTCTCTTTCTTATTAGAAAACCAGCTGCTGCTGTTTTTGTTCTGCTGCAGGAGTGCCTATAGGACCCAGATGAGACCAGCAGAGCACTGAACTAAACACAGTTTACACAATATGTAGGTCTCTGCCCTCAGAAGCCTGTGAGCCAAATAAACAGAATCAAGAGCAGAAAGAAATAGGAGAGGTGAAGTGATGGGCCAAGGTCATGAAGCAGACATTGGTGACAGCAGTGGGACCAGAAGAGAGCTTTCCTGAGTCCTAGGACAGCACCCTGTTGCACCAGGCCAGGGGTGTTTTACAGAGAGGATACCTAGGTTCTCAGGATTCAATTATTTTTTTGTTGTCTTCCCTCTGCTCCCCTTACATGTGACCGGCGGCAGCTGTGGTGCTGGCTATTGCCAAAGTAGTAAATAGAGTCTTCTATCCCCACTGAAAGGAGAGTGAATGATGTAATTTGGCTCCTTTTCACTCCTGCTGGCTGCCAAGACATTATTTCTGTATCAGTGCACATGGCCATTTGGCATCAAATGAGACCCCTCTCTTTGTGTAACTGGAGGCAGGATGTTAATTCTTTTTGATGTACCAGTAACATATCTGGAGCAGTGCAGCAGCGTTTCTTTCAGGAGGCAACTGATTCTCAGTGTTCCCTAACAAAAAAGGAGTGTGGGCTCCTTTCATTGCATGTGGAGCGACTGAGAAGGTAACCACATACCTCCTTCGGTGCAGCCCTGCTAACCACAAGTCAATTTCGTTGTGTACTTTTAATTTCAATGGGATAGCAAGGCTGTTTGTTTTGCTTATTGTGGTAGTTCTGCTTCAGAGCATCTCTGCATTAATTCATTAAACTTCTTCGTTCTACAACCCTTAAATTTGAGCAGTATCCATTCTAAAAGCTGGAAGAAGGCTTCAGATTCTGTGTAACATATAGTCATATGGCACCCACAAGGCCACATTTCTGCCTATTCTGCCTCCATCTTCTGACCATATGAAACTATTCTTACTCCAGTGGCTTTACATCAGATCATTAACTTTGGTTTATTGCCTGTGAAGACAGTTCTATGAATTTTCCTTCTGGATATTTGTGAACAGGAACAATTTGGAGGAAAGGGAGGGGAAGGAAAGCGATCGCGTTCTAATGCCAGTCCAGATTTATGTGTTTGCCTGACATGTCTAAGATCTGGAATTACAGTGTTTCTTCCTTGAGACCTCCTGTACCTCACTTTGAATGGGGTGATGGTATCAGAAAATCTTTTTTTTTTCTCTCTTCTGAAAATAAATGAGTATTCTGGAGATGGATGACGGTGGAGGTGCTGGAACCAGCAGGCATGTGATTGCAAGGGCGTTTTGCACCGTGTGTCTGCCTCTATAGAAAAAGAAAGTGGCTGCTTTCATTCAGGTAGGACAGACCTACCAAAGTTATAGGGTCTGCAACCTCAGGTTAGTAAAATATATGCACTATTCCATCTCAATTTGGAAGGCTAAAGAGTGCTTGTGTAGTGTCTACCACAGCAGACATGGAAATTCAGAGAGTGAGAATACAAGCTGGTTTAGAGCCTTTCCTCAGGGCTGTTCCTCTAACCAGGATAGCATCAACAAATAATATTTTTTGAACTGCACAGTAATTACCAGTTTGACAGTTCTCTTTCATTTTTACTGTATTTTCAAGTTGCCTTACCTGTTACCAGAGGCAGACTCTCACATCTGTTCACAGGAGTGTTGCTAATGAATGGTTGTAGGTTTTCATTGCCTTTGTGAGTTGACACAGAGGCTCGCTCCTTCCTTTGCTGTTTGGCAGTCAAAGCAAAGGAGGCAGACTGGGCATGCAGGCATGTGTAACGTCCAAACTCAAGGAGTTATGTTTACTGCTCCACACTCAAGGGTAAATCCAGTGAATACCTGAGCATCCATAAGTAGATCTGACACTGGAGAGCAGGGATAACTGTGAGAGTCCCAGTTTCAGGCTTTGCATGTGGATGACAATGCTCAAAACATTCTGGGGCTGGTGTCCAGGGACAGATCAGTCACCAAAGCAGGCTCTAGGAAGCACAACTGCCCTGTACCCCATTGTACCGGAATGGGATGCTCCTTGTCCCATTATTCCATTCCCACCCCACAGAGGTGTTCAGCAGCAGAGAGCAACGCAGCAGAGTGCAATACAGCAGAGCGTCAACCTCTTCTTGTGCTACAGGAACAAACCGATTCAGCCAGAAGGCTGGATTTGTCACTTTATGCACAGAGAGAAACAGTTTCCTACTTCTCTCCACAATTAATATCTGCCCCCGCACCCCCGCCCAGCCCCCAACCACTCAGTTGTACCATCTACATCCTTTTCTTACACTAGCCTTTCATTCCCTGGGGGGCTTCTCTTGCATTGTCACCCTTCCAGTGGGAAAATGCTTCATTAAAGATATTTTTTCCCAAGAAAAGAGGTGTGTGGCTCAGGGCCAAGCTTGTGTATGTGGCTTTCCAGTTGCAGGATCACTGCGGCCATTCAGGGCTGATACAAGAGGGCTCAGATGCAGACCCTCAGATCTCACCTTGGAAAAAACATTTGGCCAGGGTGATTGCAGAGTTTTGCCACTTAGAGTTGAAGCTGTTCCTTCTGTGGAAAAAGAGCCGAGTTTGGGGGAGAGTCACAGAGGATCAGACTTTTCCTTCTGTTGTTGCTGCGAAGGAGAAGGCATGCTGCTGATGTGAGGGGCTGTTCCACCACATTTTGCTGCCATCCTGGAATTACTATCTTCTTCGGAAGCAGTCTGGCCATCAGTGGTGGAAATCAGTGGTGGAATCACTGATGCCTTCACCCACTGCCTACTTTGTGGGTCCCTAGACCTTACCATGTGTGGGCAAGCAAAACAGCTGCAGAAAGAGTCTCCCTAAAGCTCGCTTGCTGCTTCCATCACAATTGCTCTTGGCAAGTATGGCACTACCAGCTTGTCAAGTGCCCATCTCCAGCTGTGTGTGTGCACAACCCAGCATTTCAGCTTATAGCTGACCTCTCATTCCTGCCGCTTCAGCTTTGTGCTTCTGGCTGTACCCCTTTCTCGTAGGGTTGCCTGTGGTAATCACTCAGCCAAGCTTTCTGCTGACTTGTTCAAATAAGTTTTCATCCTGTCAAAAATGTATGGATACTCTGTTCATTTAATAACTCGTTCAGACAGAATCTTATGCAATAAATTCACAACAGCCATTTTCCGTAACCTCCTTTGCTGCACTGGGAGACCTGGGAATGACAGCTGTGTATCTAAATGCTGACTTTCTTAGAAATGAAGGTGAAACTCAACCAACACTTGTATTAGATTCAGCAATGGCATTAATGGCAAGAGCCAGAGGCTGTGGAAAAGATCTTTACAACCAACCCAAGCTTCCATTGAGGAGAAAACTAGATTTTGGATTGGGAGCAAATACAAGTTTTGAAAAAGAAAGGATCAGATGGTCCAAGCATCACACCAACGGAACTATCCCCAGCTTCTGAACTTTATTTGGCACTGCTTAAGGTGAAAGCTAAGCCACGTCTGGAAACTCCTGAGCTATGGACCCAAAGAGGGAGATTCACACCTGCAATCCAGAACTGGAGCCAGATGTAACTTGTGGAGTGGGGCCTTTTCCTGTACAGGGAGGTTTAGATGCACTTCCCTCTGAGCTACCTGTGAGCTAGCTCTCCCCTCTAATGCTTGTGTGGGAGAAACCGACAGGGATCTGTTCTCAGCCCAGCCTATTTTTGTATTCGGGGCAGAACACAAGATGCACAGTGTCTGCTCTGTCCTTTGTGCCAAAGATATGATGTCCTCAGGCACCTGGTAATGGGGAAGACCTCCCTCTCTGGTCTGTGCATGTTTGCATGTATGTGTGTGAATGGGGCCAATATCTCTAGAACTCTCCACAGTTTATAGGAAGGATTCAAACCCCCTTTCTTCAGGGCAGACCACTTGCAGGTATCTTCATTAATGACCTATAAACATAGTCCACCACCACATGGATGCTCTAGCTGGAGCTTTGCTTTCTACATCTCTGTCATAGTCAGGGATGGTCCTAAGTACATCAGTACAGAATTGCAACAAATGGTACAATTATTCTTGTGTAAGTCTCTGTTTCAAAGACACTTTATCAGCCAGTGCATTTCCATGGGATTTATTTCCCCTCTCTTGCTATTCATTTACTTCTCTTCTTTCCATTGCAATAACATTCTGAACAGAGGGGGAAAATTCCGGATGTCAGTTCAAAATGTTGTAGTAAATAATTCACAGTAATATAAGGAGAAATTGCTTGTGGTGACTGGAGCTCATCCAGAGCATTGCTCAGCCCTGGTAAACATGGTCAGCTCTGGATACACAAATTTAAAGTCTGCCTGTCTTCTTATTTCAACCCTGGTAGATGTCATAGAGGGTATATCAAGACTAGTGCCACGTATCAACACAGAGTGGGGTAACGTATGGTACAGCTGGCTGAGGTAAGCACAGGACAGTTATTTCTTTCATCTCAGCCCCTTTCCTCCTACTTTTGTCACTGAGAAAAAGAAAACAGAGAGGTGAAATGTGAAGACTTCCAGTTGCCTACATCTGTTAACCAATTTATTTTTTTTTTAAGGCAGAGGAAATGGGAGGGTAAAAAAAGGTGAAGGTGGGAGTATGTCTTAATCTACAGAAGATCTAGGTCAGCAAATAAATGTAATCACTCTTTGAGTTAGTGAGATCTATGTCAGTCGCGTTAACCTGTTGAACCAATGACCCGTGGCTCCCACCTTGAATGTGGCTGGAAATATTAGTTTTAACAATACCCAAGACTGCAGATGCAGCATAGCCTATCTGATGCTGCAAAGAGTGATTGAAAACTATCTATCTGGATTACAGAAACTAAAACCAAACAAACACATGTGAAAACAGCAACCCCTGTCTCTGCAGCTGGCTGACAGTCCATTAATTCAGATACCATTCAAAACATTAATCTTTGCTTATTTTCCAAATCTAAGCTGAAGCAAACAGACTAGAGTTACTGGACTTAGTATCATAACCTGTGCCTTTTAAAGTTACTTTTAATCTTTTTGATCCATGATGGAGTGAAATATTGGGGTCTGGAGCTGGCAAGTTTGCAATGGATAATACAGCTTCTAATTGCATTGTCTTGGATTACCAAGTGGGTCAAGGAGAAAAAGGTATTGGTAAAGAAGGGTTCAGGCTATTAATAACATTTAATGTAACAGTCAGCTAAATACAGCGGTTGCACAATAGTGAGAGGAGGAAGGTGGGGAGGAATCTTTCTGCTTCTATTCCATACTTCTTAAATGATAGGGCACAAATTTTCATGCAGCACTATAGACGCTCTGTGTTTACTATTGTTTTGAGAGCTAGCCTTACAAAGTAGGGTTCATGAGTGTAGATGATTTAAAAAAAATGACTCTGACATTATATGACCTTTAGATATGTTGACAGCCACTCCAGACTACATTCTATTTTATGAATAAAAGAATATTTTTTTGGCTAGGGGAGTCTGTTGATGGAAGATGTTTAAATGTAATAAAGCCAGAGTTATTGTCAAACAAAGTGACAGTCCTTGTTGTGGAACTCACTGTAGGGGACATGAGATGATTTCTGTGCATGATAATGCATTTGCTTTTAAATGCCATCACTAGATTGATAATTATAGAATTCTTCATATTGAGCCTGGCAGGGAGTCAAGGCTGAATCTTTACAGTCTGTAAGTGTGAGATAGATAGAAAAGTATGCTGTAAAACAGAAGAGTTTAGTCAGAGTTTGTGCACACAGCTGCTAAATGTATTTAAGATGTTATAGGAGAGAGAGTTTAATCTTTTCGGAGTCAGCAGAAAGCCTGATGGTACTTAGTTAGCACTCACTATATTGGCAGGAAGGCTAAGACCTATTTCTTGCAAATGATCCATAAGCGACCACTACCCAAAGCCTATATTTTCCCAGTTTGGTTGGGTATGTAAAATTCCTTGTATCCAGCTTTTATAGCTGCCATTTTTAGATGCAGAGGACTGTTTGAAAATCCTTTCATTTCACTTTCAAAACAGAGAGAAATACAGGGAGGAGGACAGAGCACTCAGAGCAACATAAATATATTCAGTATCTGTAGAAAGCGGAGGACAGAAAGCAGGAGGGACTCTGCTGGTCATGTTCTACCACCAACCTCCTCAATCAACTTATTCTGAATAAAATAACAGGTGGAAATTTTAAGAACACCATAACCTAGGGAGAGCAAAATGAAACAAAAAAAGGCATGAAGTCATAATTGTGCTTTTTATATTTGGTACACTGAAAATCATGGTTGCAATTGCCCAGATACAATCAATGTCATCAGCACAGCTCCCTTTGTTGATTGCAAATAGTCAGTGTGTTTGGTGCAGTGTACCATACTCCCCATGTGATGTCAATTCTATTGGTAAAGAGTGGGATTTTTTAAATGTCTTAGTGATTTAAATATGTCAGTGTTGACTCACAGTAGGATATCTGCTTTTAAGCAGGTAAAAAGTAAATTAATTAAAAATTAAAAGCCTTTTTGTGTGGACAAGCTGTTTATGAGCACTTAGATAAGTATGATGAATGGTATCAGTAAGAAAAAATCTTAAGGATATAAATATGTTTTATCTGGCCTTTTAAAACACAATATTTTGATATTCTTTCATTTCAAGATGTTGTGGGGTTTTTTATTTTTTTTAAATTGCCCTGTTGTTTAAAGGGCCTCTAAACTAATCACAACACAGCATTTCTTTTTACATCAAATGAGCCATTGTCACATTCATCCAAAATTTTCTTTCTCATTTCCCACCCACAGTGTCTCAGTTTGGGAACTAAACCAAAAATGCAGTATTCATCCAGCCCTTTTCAAAATCTGATCTGTGATCATCCAAAGACCCTTAAAAGGGTAGAGTACGCTGAGGGTACACTGAGGAGCTTTTTTTATCACTTTGGTGAGGAGATCACGCTCATAATGTGAAAGCCCAGATGCCTATGCAGGGACAAGTGTCAAAAAGAGATGGCAGCTTCCATGAGCCTTCTCTAGAGCTGTGGAGAACAAGCAATGAAAAGAAAGTATGCACCCCTCATTTCTCAGCAGGAAAAGCAATAGCCCAAGAGAAATCAAGGCAGAAGAACCAAAAACTCGGCAGTAAGAGAATGAGAAGAACGACAAATGAACAGAGCAAAGAAGCATATCCTCACAGAGGAAACAGAAGGGGAAGAGGCACACTAAAAGCAAGACAACAGCAAACCAGCCTGTTTACGCAGTGTGCCAGGTGCAGAAAGCTGAAGACACAAATGGCAGGTAGCTTGGCAGTTGTATCTGCAGCGTAAGATGTCACGTGTGGGCAAAGTTGGACAGCCGTGATAGAAAATCTACCTGACTAAAAAAACATTGATTCCTTGAAAGAGTACTTTTTTGTGGGACAAGAGATCTTTTACACTGTCCTGGTTAGGGTTGCAGCCTTACTCAGAGCCATGTTGCAGAAAATGGTTTGGGATGTTATGAAGGCAGAATACAACTTACATACAAGAACACTGTAGTTGTATTTGTGCGCTCAGAAGCACATTCACGTGTTTACGTTCACTACATTCAGGGGCTGTTTGCTGCTAAAGAAAACGTGCTTACTGTGCACTGTGTCCATGTGTAGTTATTATAAGTTAAAAATTCTTTGCTTAGAAGATCCTTCTGTGTTATGCAGGTGTGTGGGGAATTCTGAGCATTTTAATGACTCTACTTCTTATTTTAGATAGAGAGCTCTGAACCAAAATTTCTAAATTCAAAAGAAGAATTTCAAAAATTACATGATTTTCAAGTGCTCTGGATTCTAGAGGTATGCAAATAACTTTTTTCAATTCCTTGGCAAGTATAAAGCTTACTGGCTCCAGCTGATGATATTTTTAGTATATATATATATTATTTTTTTTGCTAGGCTGAAAATGAAACCAGCAATTTTGAAGTTCAAATCTGTTAAAAAACTCCAATAAAAATGTATCATTATTTCCAAAGGAGAAGATGTTTATAATACGAAAATCAAAATGTTTTGTTTTGAAATATTAAAATGGGATACTTGGAACTTGTTATGGAGTGAAGCATTTTATTGAAACTGAGATGAATGAGTAAACATTTCAGTGCCACAGAACCTGCATATTTTCATGGAAATAAAATTTCATTAAAAAGTATTATCTTTGCCAAACTCCTTTCAGCTACCAACAGACATGACTAATAGATGTTTATTAAAGCAAGGTAATTATTTGTGTACATAAATCAGGAATTTGCAGTATAACATCAGTTTATGTTTTTGTAGTGATTTTTAAAAATGAAAGATAAAAGGCCAGTGGTGCCCTGTAGTTTCTTATATAAGCAACAGGGGTGAAGTCAATAGGTACACTAGATAAGGGAATACAGCAGAGTAAAGACACCATAAGGTTTCAGTTACTGTAAGTTTGCTTATTGTCATCATCACAATTACATCAATAATCCATTGGACTCGTTCAGCCTATGGGGCTCAGCTTTCCTCAGATAAAGCAGCTGTTGATCTGACCAGGTTCTGCACTGTTCGGTTTCACTTGATTCTCTTATTCTTATGTCCACATTCCTGTAATACTTGGTTTTGCAGGCAGTTTTATTTTCGTACATTGATTTCTTTCACAAAATAAAATATAAAAAAGCTGATACATTTTCTCTGACATTTCTCCCACTTTCACTTTTTTTTTTTTTTTAAATAATAGACATCTAAATTGCTAAATCAGGAGTGTAGACTGCCAGCTGTCTCTCTTGGTAGGATACGTGGACCTGAGCTATTTACACCGAGGGCTTTGAAAAATTAACACCATCAGATAGGATAGCCTATGAGTGGCTAAAGCTTTGTTTCAAAGCCTTTTGTGACTGATGGTTTGATTCTCTGGTGTCTAATTTGTCATAATATCTGACTGAAGATTTTTGCTACAGCTGAAGCTTTCATACCATCTGCTTCTTCTATCCTATATCTGTTTCTCTCAATCTCTGATGTCTAACAAGGTGCTCTGACATGTTCGTGTTAAACTTCTAGTTCTACTATGACACGTTGACCCTTCAACTGTCCTCTTTTCTTCCTAGTTCTGGAAGGATTGGTTTTTTTTTCTAAACGTTTATACTTCTATCAAATTTGGTTGAAATCAGCCAAGAATTTCAAAAATTGTTTGGCATAGGAAACAATGAGTGCCAGATGCACATTCCTATAGACACGCACATCCAAACATATGCAATATGAAATAAGGCTAACACATCTCAGAGGCACCATGTTCCATATAAGTCAACACTTATGCAGCTATTAACATCTGTGCGAACAGTGACAAATTTCAGGTTCCTTGTGTCTTAGGAGTGTCCTTATTTTAACCCTATTGTGAAGCAGGCAAGCATTAAAAACAATGAAAGCCAGTGACTCTGTCATGAATCCGTTGATAAAGCACTCTTGAAAGTTCCCTACCCAAAAATATATAAAGAAATTAAGGAGCGAGGTAGAAGGATCAAGTTCTTCTTATCAACTGATATGTGATTAAAAGATAGGAAATAAATCTGAGTATAAATGCTCAGTCATCACAGTGCTGAAAATGCTGCAAGGGGCTGCCACTGAGATCTGTGCTGGATATTGTATTAACGAATTATGTGGAAAGGAGAACAAGGAGGAAAAGTGAAATATTTGCCGAGGAATAATAAAAAATAAAATTGACTGTGGACACTTGACACGGAATGATGGGCAATAACAGTAGGTGAAATTTTCATTTGATCAGCTGAAAACATGATGCACATGTAGAAAAATAACGCCACCTGTTCATAAAGAGTGACAAGTCCCACATCAGATGCTACCATTCAAGGTATTAAATGTTCAGACCAGTGTAGGTTAATCTGTGAAAATAGCTCACTGTTCAGGGGCAGAAGTTGGTAGCAACAAAAGAGAAAAGAATCAAAGGAAAAAAAAAAAACCCACAGAAAAAAAACATGAAAGGAAAGTAAAGCATGTCTTTTAGTCAGCAGATAAACCAGTGATGTACCTAAATTTTACAGTTCTGGTCTTGTCTTCTCTAGAACCAGAAAATAACTGACAAAAGTACTAAGAAGGGCAACACATATGACTGTTGTTATGGAATAGTTTCTGTACAATGAAAAACTAAATAGAATAGTTATCTTCCATGAAGAAAAAGCATGATATATTGAGTGATTTCAGAAATCATAGGCAATGCTGAAAAGAGAGAAATTGTTTCTTATACCGCAAAAGGAGTGGCTTTCAAATTAAACTGTCAAACTAAGATTTTAAAAGAAACAGCAGGCAGAGTTTTCCACACAGTGCATAATTAAACAGCAGAGCTTATTGCCACAGGGTGTTGCAGAAGCCAAGAGTATAAATTTGTTAACAAAGCAATTAGACAAGCTCACAGATGAAAACTTCATCCATGGTTACTAAGCATCGAGATGCCAATCCACGGGGCTAAAAAGTCCCTGTTTCCCATTTTCCGTCTTCTAATATTTTGTCCTCAAGTTACTATTACTGTTTGACAGCAGACATGGGACACAGGGATAAATGGACTTCTGCTTGAGCCTAGTCTAACCTCCCTTATGGTCTTAATTGTGACACAGAGAAACAGGAGGTGAGATGAGTAAGGTTACTTATGTATCAGATGTGGAATTAGAACCTTTTTCTTTTCTTGACCCACTGACATGCCACTAGGGGAAACCGTTTTCTTTTCTCTATATTTTACTATTCTACAAGACCCATTTTCTTTCTTTATAGCTTGCAGAATGTGGTTAAGTAATTCTAGGAGAGTCTGAGAGTATCTGGAAGGGAGATATTCCTTTGGGAAATATATTTGAATACAAACAGCTGAAGCAGAATTTACCACAACCTTGTGCATCACTTCTGAATTTTGGTTGAAATCTCAGGACACAGTCATCTGGTACAACAGGGAAGGGGCTGCTAGTAGTGTTCCCAGGCCACTGAAAAATTTTAATTCCTCCTAATCCTCTAGGGAATTAATTGGAAAATAGGCAGTTATGGAAGTATTTCTGGAACTTTGGAAGCAATTTTCTCTGTACCAGCTTGCCTAAGAACTAAAATGAAGTTCAACATTTCAAGAGTTTCAAAGACGGAGATACTAACTGGCATTTTTTCCAGAAAATGATCATATCATTAGTGTTGCGAGGGGCTTCAAATAAGAAGGTATCTGCAACATCTGTAGCAAAGACACTTACTGAAAATAAGCTGCTTCCTAATGTAGAAAATAAAAGGCATTGGAAGCTCAGATGAAAGCTGCAAAGTAATGAGTCTGTGATTCAAGTGCAGGTTTTAGTCAATGGGTGTGGACTTATGTACCTGAATACATGTGACTTCTGGAGTCCACTGCAGGCACTTTAAAATTTAATTATAGCCTAAATACCTTTCTTCATTGGGAAATAAAAAAGGTTTTAAGAATGTTAAGCCTCCTCCTGGTGCTCTCACTAGTGTCAGGGGATATTGCTACAATAGAGAAGAGCAGATAGTTACTGTATGTTAGTTATTTTATATTAAATTACAACCAAATTGGTGCATACAGGGTAAATCAGGAAAGAATTTTAAAGAAAAAAAGTAATAATCAAACAAAGGATATGTGGACAGGGGTTATTCTCCAAAGGGCCAAAGAACAGCTTAATGCAACATGCTACTGAACTTCATGTGCTTTTAATTTCCTGCAGCATTGTAATTGCCCTCCTCAGAAGCAGGAAAATTAGTTGGAGGCAAAACAACTGTTTCAGCACAATGGAAGAGCTGAGAGGCAGAAGGGAAGGAAGCGGCAGGCAGGCTTTGTGGGAAAGACACTGGAGACTCCATGGCCACAGATTTCCTCTGTGTCAATTAGGCATGATTGGGGATTGATTTTTAAATGCAATAGTAAGCAGCATAAATGGGTATTGAGTAATTTGAGAAATCAGGCATTGGAAATACCCTTGTGACTTAACCCTTACATTAAGTGTGTCACTTAGGCTTTTCACTGTCAGAAATGTTGACTGTGATATACCCAAGATACTTGGGCAAAGGAGTCTGAGACGAAGCCATAGACATGAGTAGAGGAGTCACAGGACAACCTGTCTTTGTGTTACTGAATTAGACCCTTCCCCATGGAGCAAATAACACGTGACTGCATGAGTACAGACCATACTAGACAATTGTGTCTAAGTTATACACAAATCGAGTCATGTGGAGGGTTCAAGATCAATCCTGCAAACAAAGGGTTTTTTTAAGATCGGGCAGTCATCTTGTATGGATTTGCTTTGGTATCACAACAAACATCAGGAAAAAGGTAGTAGGGACCGAAGAGCAGGAGTACCTTATGCACAGCTGGCAGGAAAGCTCTGACATTGTGTTCTGCAAGGGTCCTGTCTGAGCAAGACATCATCTTTCTTCCTTCTGCATTATTAAAACACACACTGGCTTGCACCTTCAACTATGTAACACAAACACGGTGAGTGAGTGTAGCCAGCAAATGGGACATATCCCAGGAGCTCAAAAGTGATTTAGCACTTTCTCCAACTCCTGTTTTCCTGCTGACTACTTTTATAGCATGACTGAATGAAGGGGTCATGGCTGGGACATTCGTGTCCCCTGGAGACTTTCTGCCAGCAGCTAGCACAGGTTGCTCTAACTTCTACTATGGAACTGGGTTGGACAGGGAGAGCTGAGGTCAGGCCTTCTCCTTTTGGGGCTCGACTCTGTGCTGCTGCTCAGCCACAGCTGGGAATCTGGGTCAGGGTGTCTTGCTCAGGGTGCAGAGCAGGACTGCACTTATTGAAGAGAGGTTAATCTCTGTGTATGACTGTGTCCGCAAATCATGTCAAAAGTTCATGTCTAATAATAGCGTGGCTCCACCAGATGTTTCCAGGAATTAATCAGCCCCAAAAGTGTCTGTTTATGACTTGATTTCTTTAAGTGCAAATGAAATGACATGTGAGGGCAGCTGGTTTAGACCAGGAAGCGGTAAACCACGGAGCAAGAGATATAGATATTCATTGAACTAGTACAGGGCATAAAACGGTCTGATTATTTCCCAGGCAGGGGTATGTCCATGGGAAGTTCTTAATTCCAGAAAGCCTGTACTTTCTTTGTTTACCTACATCTACACCACACAAATCACACTTGGGAAACCACCCATCAAACCACCTTTCCCCTTGTATCTACCACTAAAAGGTCTTCTGCTAAAAAACACTACCTAGAATTTTGCACAGTCTGTGCTCTAATTTGTATTTAATGTGATGTACTTTTTTATCTACATTAATTTTAATCACCCACCTTGACCTCCAGTACCTTTAACAATGGACAAGCATCATTAATCCTAAAAAAAAAAGAAAGCAATGAGACGATATAAGAAAAAATAAATATATTTAAGTTTCTTACTGTCCTAAAAGTTGCCCCTCAGCAACATCTCCATTCTCCAAAACTTCCCAGCAGTAATTGATTTTGCAATACACCTCAGATCACAGCAATTTTGTGCTGTTTGTTGTAAATGCCAAAGTCGATGCATTACCCACATTGGCAAACTCCGTCCTTTCAAGCCAGCCTCAGGAGTTTCCATTGAACTTGGCTCTGGCAACACACACTTGAGGAGCTTTTCCCACTCCCACTGGAGAAGACACACACTGACCTAGTGACCTGCAACTGATTCACCTCAGAAGACCTCAATCAGGCTCACCCTCCACTGTTCAGCAGGGCCAGCTCAGGCAGCCAGAGGCTCGAATAAGCCTGAATGAACTTCATGGAAGCCTTGCCTGTCCCATGTCAGTCCTCTGGGAATGTCAGCCCCTGTCCCAGCAACACCACAGCAGGGCTGGTCTCCAGCTCCCCACAGCCCTGCCCTGCCCGGCCATGGACATCCTCAAGCAGGTTTCATCCGGCCCACGGCCTGGCCGGGTCTCAGCCCATCCCCAGTCCCAGTTGTGGAGATTGTGTCTGCCTCAGTGGCCCCCATTTGCCCTGCTCCTGGCTAGGGGTAGGACAGGCCCCAAGGAGCTCCCAGCCTGGCTCCACCCTGGTGGTTGGAAATGGAAGAGCTAAGAGGATCCCTCAGATGAATGCCAATCCTCTTCTTTAGTGACTAGGCAGCCATACCATACCCTGAAAGAAGAAGATTTAAGCTCTGTCACATACCAAAATCCTCAGAGGGGCATGTTGGCATCCAAACGTGTCTGTAATTCCACTCACACTGTTATTATTTTCTCATTAGTCCTTGGCAGGAGATGGGGAGCATCGCCCTGAGCCTCCCTCATGTGGCAGGGTCCTGGTGTGTCCCTCCTGCCCTGTGCCCTCCCCCAGTGCCCCCCAAGCCTTGCCACCCCTGCCAGGGCACCTTGCTGCGGAGCCGGGAAAGAGCTGGGGTGCGAGACCTGAGAGATGTTGTGCTCTGGCAGGATGGATGGCTGGTCTCGCTGCCTCCGAGCCTGACCTCAGATAAATCCTCATTGGGAATGCATGGCCAGGCTCCTCCTTTGCCGGAGTATAATACATTACATTCTTAACAGAGGAAAAAAAAAAGTTAATTACTTTCTAGATGCATTAGGGGAGTAGTTGTGAGTGCTTTCCTCTTCATCTTTTATTTATTATATATTACCTAACTGTTTAAAAATTTATTGTTGTGATGCCTATAATTGTCTGGGTTACAACAGACCACGCTTACTGTATGTTTTATTTTCAGATATGTACCATATACTTTGCAAGACAGGAAACTAGGAGCCTGAATGTCATTTTGTGAGCAAGAAAAATGCTTCCTTCTGCCCAGTGAACATTTAGGGCCAGACTCATTCCTTGAGAACTTCATTTTTGTATTGCTGTGTTGTGAATTTCTGGCCAGAGCACTTAAGGGCACTGATTTGCAAAGCCAGAGGAATCAATATTTTCCTGTTAACAGTCAGACTGTCACATAAACAAATCTACTAAATATCTGCATGTAGTGGTCTAGCCAGCTACTCACTCCACAGGCTTACTGGCATTTTCCTCTACTTTTGTTAAAAATGTACCTTCTATCCTTTTCTAATATTATAATTATTTCTTATGATTTACTTAAAATTAAATTATATGAAGTCAGGTTCTCTTTTCCTTACATCCATCAGTACCTTCTATTGATTAAGATAGTTTATGTGCCAGTGCAAAGAAGAGGAGAGCCTTTACTTATATTTTGAGTAGATCCTTGAAAAAAAAAACCCAAACAAAAAAAGTGGCCTACTAAAATAAATCTCATTTTTACTGTTTGTGAATTTTTTTCAGACATCAGTTTAAGCCCATTTATAACACTGATACACACATTTTTACTTTATTAATTTTCCCTCTTCTTCCTTTTCATGCCTTTTAGTAGCACAGTTCTCTCCTAAAGCCTCACCATATCCCCAAATAGAAAAAATCATTCCTTAAAATAAAATCTGCTTCATCACCATCTTGTCATCCAGCCTATGAGACAGTATTTCCACTGACTTCTCTAAGCTGTGGATAAGGCCCCATATGTCTTAATTACAGAGCTTAGCATAAGCTCTTCGCACAGAGCACAGCTTTGTCACTGCATTGTGCTGTACCATAATTTGTGGGAGGTTGGTGCCTGGAAAACAGCTTTGACAAGGGCATCGCTAGTCATGTAGCAACAGGCAATCCTGGCCCAAAAACCTTGCAAGTTTTGCAGGGAAGATGGACAAAATGTGGTGGTGGCAGTGGGGAGACTCCCTGGAGAAGGAAAGGACCTTGCTCAGTGCTGCATCAGAGATTTGGAATAGAGCTACTATGCTCTGTAAAACCAGCTCACAAGCTGGTGTTATGAGATCACCCCATTTTGAAAGTAAGCTGAATTTTAATTGAAATGCTGTGAACATGTAGACTCCTTTCCCTGTATCTTCTCTGAACACTTCCTTTTTGCAAACCATCTCCTGCCAAGTTTGACACAGGTTGCTTAATCTTGTCTTTAACCATTTCTATTCGTGTTGCATCTTTTTGCAATCAATTGCAGGCTGATCAGGACCAAAGTTTGCCATTGCACTGTATTTTATCTTTGGGATGGTGTTGTGTTGGCCCTCTGTGTAGCTCATGTACAGCTCTTTCAAGCTCGGTGCTGACAACATCTGAGACACTTTCTGAACCTGGAGGTCCCAGCTGCTTCAGATCAGCCCGCCAACATTCCCCAAATACCTTTGGTTATTTCAATGTCAGTATGCACTTGCTGGGCAGTAACAGGAGTTTGAATTCTTCCTGGCACTCCAGATAAGGCTTTATTACCCTCACATGTCTCAGTGGCTGTGGAGCAACCATCCTTCTTAAAAGCTAACATTCTATGAGTGCAAGTTGCTGGTCTGTCACTAAACTCACAGCCTCCTTAACTATTATCACTCTTATTCTCATTTTTTGATCAGCGTTCATGACTCTGCTAGGATTTAACATTCTCAGAGTCACTAGACACATCTATTCCCCCACAGCTTCAAAAAGCAATAACTACAGCAGGGGAATCAACCACTGCTGATTTCTCTTGATCCTTTCCCCAGGAGTCCCTGGTATGCAGAAGCATTTCTCAGGGCTAAGTCTCTTTTTCTCAGCAATCTATCCAGAAAGCTTGAACCAGATGTTTCACAATAATAATGTTGATGTTTTCCGTAAGCAAGACTTTAATAGCTCATGTAACCTAAGGCTGCCTTAGGCATCATCTCATATCATACTCCCTCATGGTCTACTGTCAGGGGGCAGTTACAAAATCTAAACAGTCTTTATTCAGTTTCAGTCTCTGTGGGTATGGACTGACAGGGTCCCCTAGCCTGACTTTACTTCTAATACAAACAAAAGAAACCGGGCTGCTCAACCAAAAGAAGACCAGCATCCATTCATCCATCCATCTGCCCATCTATCAGGCTGGGACTCTAAATAGGTCTTCCTAAATACCCTACATCTAAGTGAAGTGGCAGATTTCCTCTCCTTCTTTGACTCTTTCACTGGAAACCATTCATGTCTTTCAGGCGGAACGACTTTGTCTTAGGAGGGTTCATAACATTCATGCATAGTTGCTTTCAAAGAGAGAAGCCAGATGTTCTGCCTAGGTCCTTGAAGACATTCATTTTACAAGTGTGTTATATGTCATCAAATACCTTTAAAAGCTGACATGATATTCCAGTTATCCCTGACACTTGTATCTCACTGATTTCCAGTTCCTCAATACCTTTTGTCCACCTGCCATGAGATAGTAAGAGCTCTGCCCTCAGTCTATTTTCTCTAGCTTTCCTCTGCATATGAATTCGGTTGTCCTTGCTCATGCTTCTGGGTTTGTGGGAATATTTTTGTTTACCATAAATTCCAGTATCTGTGGCAGTTGAAGACCCGTCACGTCACCTGTTCACTCTGTTCTTAGGTACGACTTTGTTCACCTATTACTCACCTGCTCTCCTGGCTGTGGGTCTTAAGACAGTCTTAAGACATTGCTAACATCACATGCTGGGTAACAGTTTGAAATCACTCTGGGTTTATAAAACTGAAATGGCTCTTTTGTAAGTAACCTATGTAGAAAGATGTTACAATGGCAGACTGCCTAGTGGAAGCCTCTCCCACACCTCTCCTGTCTTCTAACTTTCAGCTACATGGCTTGGAAAGACAGAAATCCTAAGAATTTGTACAGAGCTTGGAGACGTTATGGTCTCCTGCAGATCTCAGCTCAAGAGCAAAGCTCATCTACTGGGACTATTTCTTTTCTTTATTATTATTTTTCTCCTCCTAATTTTGAAATGATAGCTATTAAAAAATGTTTACAAGGGTTTATTGTTTGTGGTGTTTCTTTTCTGGAATGTAAGGCAGTTAAAAAAGTAGTTTAGGATGCCTTCTGGAAATATCATATGTGTTTTCCAGGAAGTGTTACAATAGCTTGTGGTACCATAGTGCTTGGTTTCCATTAACTAATACTAATGGCTTGATGCTGCGATAACTCATGCTAAGAGAAAATGCAGAATTTAACTAATGCTACAATAACCTCTCACTGTAGTGTTATAAAGAACTCCATACTGAACTAGATGCCAGCACAGTTTATGCAAATGTAGTCTGTTCTGGATATGCGCACCCTGTGTCTCAGCTACCTCTTCCCTCAGAAAATCTGGTTCATCTCCCATAGGAACTGACCCTGGCACTATGACTCCTTGGTCGTGTAATTGTCCTGTTATACTAGGGGCAGTAATGACATTACCACATCATTCTCTAGCAAAATAGTGACTTTGGAAATCATGGGCTGATATATCTTACAGAAAACCGTAGGATCTCTCAGAGATTTTTTTATGGTCTTGACAGTGTGATGAAGGTAGTATAAAAATTTCCCTCCCACTTTCACAAATCCAGGGGAGACACATGGCATCTACACTAAAAGGGGCTTCCATAAACTCATTCTAAGTCATGGTGTTGAAGACTGTGCTCAGCAATACCTTTACCAGAGAAGTTTGCTGGCTATGTAACACCATCACTGTAGTTACATCAGTGCAAACACGTATAGCTCTGACAAGCTCACTTTTGGTGAAGAAAGAAGCAGAAATCCTCTGCAATAGCTATTCTTTCTTTTCCTAAGTGTGATAACATTTTCTGATTTTATGGATCACATCATTACCCATTTTTACAATTCACACTTTTCAAGAAGCTAGCTGATAGTGACGGGGAGCCAACACACATTCTCCTTTCATTTAGAATAGAAAATAGCTGTGTCAACTATTGATGGCTACAGAGTACATAATTCAGTTATTTGCTACTTCTACATATGCAGAAAGATCAGTCTGGAAGGGTAAGAGTGAGATTCCTTGGAGTAAAAGAAAAATTTTGAAAGGAAAAGATTTTATTTAATTACTCTTCATTAGGTCTGAGTAAAATAATTCTAAACAACTTGAGAACTGTTACCCGTAGAAACAATACTTAAAAATAAGTGTGACGCCTACCATTTGCCTCCCATAAGAGTACTCCTCTCCCTTCCTAAACACATGCACACTTACACAAGTTTATTTAGTAAACTTGTGTCTCCGTCACTGACTTAAAAGCAAAAAGCTATGTGTAACCATCGTTCCATTAAATGAAGCCATAATCGATTACATAGTGTTTGCTGGTCTTTTAAGCTGTGTCCTCCAGCCTTAAGGTGCAGGTTTATAATGGAAGGTGTGCATCCATTTGAAAAGATCATGGTTGCAAGAGACTGTAACAGGTGTGTTGAATCCTTGGAGTAGTTATGGTCTGTGAGGCTTTTTCCACCTTTTGTATAGTTTAAAGATACCTTAAAATGTGTAAGTATTAACACAAGAGCAGCTGCCATTTACATATAAAGGGTGCACCTCTGATTCTGAGGGGGTTTTAAAAATGTTCATGTCTTCCTGTATCCAGCTGAGATTCCAATCTGGAGGAGGAAGAAATGGAGCCAGCTCTGAACATTACTCCATGCCAAGACACAGCAACACTGGTTGATAGATTTACTTTGGTGTGACAGCAATTATTCCTGAGGAGATTTTGGCTAAAAATGATGAGGACAGAGACTGGATAAGAATTCAGTTGAAATTCCATGTCAATTTGTGGATCAGGGAGGGCTTTTCAGATGATGATAAAGTAAAGCAAGGACCTGTTTTTCTAGCAGTCCCTCTAAAGGCAAGAGCTGCAGTCACTCGTTGCATTTAGAAAGCTTGAAGCAGTGGAATGATAAGCCTGGCATGTGCTGGCAGGCTTCTGCTGGGCTTTGGGGTGAATGTAATGGACCTGCCTAACCCTGTGTGTCTGGGAGCAAGAGAAGGAATGATGCCAGCCTGAAAAGCGGAAATAAGGGGATTAAACAAATAGCTGTAATTCATGAATTAACACAGTGTACTGTGTCTGCCCCGAGATCTAAATACAAAGGCTTTCAGTTAAATACATTTTTCTGCTGAGCTGTTTTTTGGGATAGCTCTTTGTAATGACTTCCTAAAACACTGAACTTGAATAAATAGAATGACTCTCAGGGACTTGCTCTAACAGAGCTTTATTTCTTTCACTCTAATACTCACCATGTTCTTTCCCTCCCGTAATAATTGTTACGGGATCCAATGGAGAGCAATCCCTACCATATAACGAGGTACAACATTCGTAACTCTAACCATTGTCATGTGGCTACAGCAGGAAATAAAGGTATGCATCGCAGTAGTGTTTAGTTATCTTACATCTTTCTTATAAGAGTCATGTCAGAACTGCACCAATCTTCGATGAGAACAAAGGAAATTGAGCGACCTGGGTAACTCACTCCAGAAAAGTTTTGTAGCCTAGATATTTGCAGAGGCAGTACTGGCAAGCAACAAAAGAACTGGATGTACATAATAAAAAATGAAATGCAAGGAAGGAATATGGAAGTAAATAAACACCCTACTTAGCTTAAGTTGTTGCAATACAAAGGTGTTTGGACCAGATTTTGTGCAGGATATAATGTTTGTAGTAGAAGCAAGCATTATGTAAAACTGGATTGCTCCCAGGAAAATTTGCAAAGGAATATGAAACCAAAATGCATCCACAAGCATAAAGGGCATCATTCTGAGGTTAGTAAAGAAACAGCATTCTTTCTTGGATCACCTAATACATTTTCAAGCCTAGGTATTACAGCTGACCAGCTAAGAACATGTAATCCACTTTAATTGAACATTTTACTGCATGTTTCCTGGAGCTATGGAACAGTAATGTCTTCACAAGAAAGATAATAGCTGTGTCTGTGCTCTCAGGGGCAGCCCTCAGGCCAGCTCAACACCAGGCTTGTCTTCCTGGCATACTAGAAACCTATTATTCTCATTAGATATCAAAGGCAAAGTACGACACAATAATTTTAAGCTGCTCCTGGAGAATGCAGGTTAAGTAACAAAAAGAGAGCTGTAAAGGTAGGGAAGCTTAGGCAGCTGAACCTGGTACTGCTGGATGATTAAACAGTGTCTTCATGGAAGATATTTAAGGTTTAATCCTACTAGTATAAGTAATTTTTAGCAAGCAGCATCTGGAGGGTGGGGGTGGTCAGTGTTTAATGCATTCTCTGGCATGGAATTAAAATTTGCTTGGTTTGCCTAATCTGGGGGAGGGATGGGGAAGGAAAAGGTGTTGAATTTGCAAAATCAGCCCTGAATTCTACAGGTCCAGGTCTTCCCAGGTTTCACTGGTAAAACAGAAAATCTAGCCAATGAAAACATTCAAAGATATTCCAGAAATATCTATCCTTTCTCCTTAGGAAGAGCAATTTATGTCTGTTAACTTTCATAAAATATACCAGTTGTTCTTCTCCAGAAAAGCAGTGCAGCCCATTGAAATGTTATGCTCTTCACCTCAGAGAATTTATTGTGAAAATAATCATCAGGAAAAAAAAGGGTTTTTAAATTGTTTAAATGGTTTATTTGCAGTATAATTTCATGGTAGGAAAAAACCCACACTTGGCTGAGTACTTATATTTTGCCTTGAACCTCTTCCACTTGTATTCTCTGCAAGGTTTTAAGTGAATTTTTTAGTTGACTTAATGGAAAGAGGGTGAAGGAGGAGAATGGCAGCCGGAAGTAAAGTTATTAAAGAGAAAGGATTGAAAATGACAGTAAATGTGTAGAATATTCTTCTTTCTATTTCCCTCTCCTTTACAGGAACTTTCTGCCATATCAAGAGTGATGCAGCTTCAGCGGTTTCAAGTTTGAAATCAACATTATAGAAGCAATTAAAATACTCAGCCCACTGATAATAACTTTCACCAGGAGATCTCAGAGCACTCTGTCTTTATCCTGCCCTATTCTAGAGTGTAGCTATTTGAGGAACTGAAATCATCATTGCCCGCCTGTGCATTTTAGCAATCACACAGCATTTTTTTTTTTCTCCCACTTTAAACTCTGCCTTAAGGCAATGCTGAATGACTGAAGTTTCTGCCTCTCATCTTAACCAAAATGGAATCTTGGATCCATTTCCAAAAAGTGTTGGCATGACTTCACATTTCTGCATATATTATGTGCTTTTATTATAGGTCTGTTTCCTATCCTTAGTAAGACCATATAGGGTAAGATATATACTATCAAACCAGCAAGTGAATTTAGGAAGTTATGTGGGCTGAGGTTGGATGATTCAATAACTCCAGCTCTAGGGCTTCTGATGCAAAATAAAAAATGATGCAGCCATATAGTACAAAGCATTGGTCCAGATAAATGTCTCTCTCCTGGTTTGGATTTTCTCAGAAGTTTAGTTTTATGGGTTAATATTGTAGTGGCAGTCTTTCTAAGAAACCAGATATCATCTGTATTCTCACAGCTAGCACAAAACAAGCAAATATGCACCAGCTCTTTACACTATAGTTAATGTGGTGAAGGCTTAACTGTATACCCAAGCCTGATCTGGATACAATTTGTAGTCCTGCAAAATCTAGAAGTGTATAGAACCAGTATTAATGATAGCAGGACTATATCACTGTAGCTTCAGAAAATATATGTAAGTTGCTTTATAATTAGTGTAATATATCAGTGACAGGCCTTAATTGAAATTATACTATTCTGGAAAAAAGATGAGCAGTAATTGTTTAGTGTCCCTTAAAGACAGACTCAGAAAAAGCAAAACGGACTGGTTTAGATTGGATAAATCATGAACTAGACTCCATTGCTTGCAATATGAACAGATTTCTTCACCACATTTCACCACAAAACTCTGAAATGAAAGTAATGGAATAATAAAATATGTGAAATAAACATGTTTCTCTCTCTAGTCTAGTAGTTAACATGATTGCTTCATTCACAGAAATCTCCATTATAAGAGGTGAAAATTGTGTTTAGATATATTGAATGTTTCAATATATGTCAGTGGTATAGATTTCAAGACATTTGAGACTTACAGAAAGTTGCCTGTGAGTATGAATTCTCCTCCCTGACTCAAACAATCTGAACATTTATTTCCAGATGTCAGAAACAAAAGGAGAGCTAATATACAGTGGCATATCAATGCTTTAATTTACTTTAAAGCAGTGTCTGACAGAAAAATAAAGTACTTCCTTGGGTCTGAAAATATGTACAAAGGCAATGGACCTGGGGAAAAACAGAAAAGCAAAATAAGTCACTTAAACAGAAAGGGTAGCTGCATATACGGTGTACTAACAACCTTAGAGCCAGAACCAGAGCTCATTTTCTCTATGGCAGAAATTCTCTCCTTTATTCAGATATGCAAGGGAAACAAAGCCTAAATCCCATAGAACTGGAAGGTACCAGCTTCATATAATTATTTATTACCAGTAATATCACTACCACATCTAGGAGATGCCTCGATTGAAAAATGGCCTGATTTTGGTAAACATGGTGCATACATGTCATTGCAGACAGTCCTGCTTGAAGTAGCTGATGAGGCAAGGACAGGGAACACACAACAAGGAGGGGAAAGGAAATATCATCTCTATTTTCTGAACAGGCAAGGGTAATGCAGAGACAAGGTAACAGGTAAGTTTTGTGCTTTGAACCTGAAGTGTCCTGGGACAGGATGACAGTGCCTTTTCTCCAGAACCACCATTGCTCCTGGAAATTCTACCAGATGCTCTACAAGGTTTTGGTAGGAGGCAATAGCAAGCAGATAACCACATGCACTTCTTTCTTCGATGACACAGGGCAAGACAGCACTAGACACCAATGACTGGCAGGAAATTCCCTCGTAGTGGTGAATCTGAGGCTAAGCAGTAGGAAAAATTTTAACTTTTGCCCCTCTGTGCTTTGTCCTTGTCTCCTCTGCTTCCAGACAGGCATTAAAAAGGATGGGCATGTCCCAGATTTGAAGTGAAAGGAAACAAGAATCTGTCAGTGACATTTTTTTAGAAGAGCTGACGCTCAAGTAATGAAAACAACATTCACCCAGCTGAGGGACAGCAGAAAAGCAGTATTTATTCTTGATTCCTAGCATGTGATCTTAAATTCTCTGTGCTCAGCTTTCTGATTTCTCTGTGCTTCAGTTTCCTAACTTGCAAGTGCAGACTGCAGCAGCTGAATGCACAGGTAGCCTGCAAGCTTCAGGTAAAATTTTTGTCTGAAAGGTATTATCAATCTTCGAGAACTGAGTACCATTAAGACAGGAGAATATGGTGTACCAGAAACAGACCTTGTTTGGATCTAGATCTTCTGTGATTGGGTTCCAAGTTTTGAGACTGGGCCGCTAGATGACCTCATCTATCTCTAACATAGACTACTTTATTGGACTTGTTAATAGAGTTGCATGCACATCATTATAACCAAGAAACTCTGGGTTATCACTGCTTGCAGCTGCCATGGCAACAGAGTTGGTAGGCATGTCTCAAAGAGCCTTTTTTTTATGGCCTCCTTGAAATCATGAGGTATTTATCATCCAGCATGCACAAGCAGGTTTAGTTACAAAAGCAGTCTGCCTACAAAATGACAGACACTGTCTCCCTCTAATTTCCCTATAGATCATATTTTTAGTTCTATATTCATGCTACTACATTTAACAAGGTTTTCATTAAAGCCCTTATTTTTATGGCATATAACTAAGCTAGGTTTTCAAGACTTTCCAGTGTTCACGTTCTAGCTTTACAATTCTCCTTGATGTTACTGGGAGTTGCCCAGAGCAGTTTTCCTTGAAGACTTTTGAAAATTTAAACCTCACTGTCTTTTTCTAGGAACAGTGGAAAAAAAGGTAAGCTAAATCAGTGGAAAAATAAGTTTGCTTATGCTTCATATGAGCATAGAACTACTGAGGATCCATCCACAAAAAGTCATTATTTTGATTCTGTATAGTTTTCATATTTTACTTCAAGAAGCATTTGGTATTTGTTCCTTGTTCCCTCCAATTGTCCCTGGAATAACCACTGTTTTTTATATCTTTTACAGGTGACATCTCTGTAGATGTGCTCACCAAAGGGACTATTTAAACTTTAAGTAAACCACACAATAAGAGCTGTACAAACTGTGCAATATACAATCTCCATCTAGCAGTCCCATACCCCTTCAAAAACATGAAAGCTTTAAGACAGACAGTACCAAAGAAATGCGAATTCTTGTTTGCCCTTCATTGACAGAGAATGGAGGCACTGACAGGTTAAGCCATATTAACTGACAGTTACTGAGTAAGCCAATATCCAACTCTGCCACTGGCCTGAGATTCCCCTTGAACCCATTTCTTGGGATTAATCACAGGATTATCTTTCTTTCCTTCTTAAATATGCATTTGAAGGACTGGATAGGGACAGCATGGAGCATTCCACTTGAAATCTGGTCCAATTTTTTAGAAGACTGGATTATATCTGCATGCTTTAGGAAGAGATAGGAAACCTGAAATTTATTATCCTTTATTTGTGTTCTACTGCATTTTCAAGATCAGGGCTCCATTCTGCTAAGTGATCACTTGCAAATCAATTGCAGACGCCTTTGATGGAAAAGATGACACACATTCTCTAGAAATGGCACAGCAGAGATGGAAAGCCTTGCTTTCTGCACAGTTCTGAAACTTCCACCAGTATTAAATCCTTAGTGGTAAGTCAGTCAGTTCCAGGAGGCATGCTTTTTAAAACTGAGTCTGGGTATCTTCAGGGACTGAGGATTCTCCTTAAAGAAGTTACGTATTTTTCATTAAAATAGTCTTTCCTCAAGAACAGAGTTGGGTTACTGAGTTATAGAGTCCAAAGCAGTCAGGCCACATAGTAAACTGGTAACACCCTTTCTACTCTGTCTGAGCCTCTTCCTTCACTCCTGCATCCCTCTGCTCCCCCTTGTACCTTACCTACTTGACCTCTAAGAGCTGGTGGGATCACAGTCAAGCTGGTATGGGTATAGGCCATCCTTTACAATGAGTTCAAATGGACTGATGAATAATGAAGTTGCTTAAAGTCTTGTTTATGAGTGAAACAATAAAGTTATGCTCTGGACTGCCTACACAGTATTGTCAGGATAGCACTTGGCTGCCTCTCTGACATGGGATTGCTGCCTAAGATGCACTTTTAAGGTAGGCATTAATTTGTGACTGTAGTGATTTGCATTGAAGTTTTTGAGTCTGATTCTCCACATGTTTGATTTGGTGTTGCCTATTGAAGGCAATGAGGCACACACAGTCTATAACAGCTGAGGACCTATCCCTTTATTTGTAGGTTAGTGCTTTTGCAAAGCAACTTGTTTTTCCATCCTGTTAAAATTCACACCACTACATGAAGCACGTGGAGGAAGAGTTCCTAACTATTTTTCCATTAGAGGAAAAGTACAAAAGCACTTCCAAGGGAGGAGAATGTGGTACTACTTCTCACAAAGCAATCTTCCGTTTATCAGGAAAGGAGGAAAAAGGCAAAACAAAACCATGAAAAGTGAATTCATTCCTTTTGGACAAAATTAAAATTGACAAACACCGGGCAAAATGCACAATCTTACTGTCACCCATTCTCCATCCTTAGCTTTGTGATACCTGGTTTGGACCTAGGTCTGATTTCCTATGAAAACACTGCCTGGGAAAGAGACTGGGAGATTTCAGTGATTATATGGCAGCCCAACAGTGAGAGTGGCAGCCCATCATCCAGACAGCATTTGCTGATGGATCTAGCACTATGTCTGTTTGTGCCAAGGCTGGCTGCCTCTGGCCCTTGGCAAAGTTAAGTGAAAAATGCAACATAGTCTACTGTGAGGGTACTGTAATAAGAAATAAAATAAAAATTACAAGGGGAATGTAATAGGATGATGTACCTGAAAGCAGGCTCAAATGTATTTGCTGCTCATAGAATGACTTTTTTTTACAACACATGCCTTTGTCTTACATGTGGATGTCTTTGCTTATATTTCCTACATTAAACTTTTTTAAACCTTTTTATCAAGTTGTTATACATCTGTAAGGTTGGGATAGTTTAAAGGCATTGTACCTTCCACATTCAGCCTCTGATATATCAGCAAGGAACAAAATACAGTCATGGAGTGTAGCTCAGCATTTGTGCTTCAATGAATTCTCAAAGATCCCTCTGCTGCCTGCTTCTCTTCCTCATGCCTTATAGATTGATAAGACATAGCCCAAGATGCCTGAAACTCAATATCTTAGTGGTTTTCCTCCTAAAGGTAGCAAGTGATTTGGAACCTTTCCTAGTGCTGCGCAGCAACCAGAATGGGTGAGAAAACAGTGAGAAAGAGAGGCAGAACTCGCCCATGAGTTTGGTTCTCTCTTCTGAAGCAGAGTTTGGGAACTATTTTGCCTACAAACAGTCAGTGCTGCTTCACAGGAACAATAGTGTGAGCTACAGGGCAGCAAAGGTGGGTTTTTCTCCCACTGGAACACTATATGCATCACATGCTTTCTTACAAGACAAATGCTACTTTCAGTATTAAAAGTCAGTAAGACTTGGCTGGTATTGGTGAAGATATCAGAAGTCCCAGCAGAGTTATTTTAAAACTAATTTAATGGAGTCACCTGATCAGTCCCATCATACCCTTTACACCACATCATGTGACACCACAGCTTCTGGCTTCTGCTAAAGCAGAGCAAGGACTGACTAAAACTGTTTCTGCTTCCTACAAGACACAAATATATTTAAACAATTCTGAGAAGAAGCTGGTCCCAGTGAGGCTCTAAACCTCCAAAGCAGAAATTCATATTTGTGTCTACCTATTCTGAAGTGAAGACCTGCTCTGAAGATTTGATCTGATGAAGGATCTGATCACGTGGAGGTCCTTACGGACCAGAACCCAGAATCTGCAATTACCCCACCTAACTTTAGGCACGTGCATAAGGCTTAAAATTCCTTTAAAACCACTGGAAAGAAAAAGTATGCCCAAAAGGTTATTCAGGTTATAAATGAAGTAAATTACTCCCTGGAAAGGCCACTGTCTTCTGATTTATGAATGATGTTATATGTCTGCAGCCCAAATAGTGTCTTACCCTCACTTTTGCTGGGAAGAAATTAACCTCCAAGATTCCACAGCAAACACAGTTTCTCTCTTTGCTTTACCCGTGAGTGTTGGTAAGATTGGGGTACTCAGTGCCCTTTATTCTTCCATGCATTGTGATCAACATTTAGCTAAGTAACTAACTGTACTGGGTTTGTGTGGCAAGATTTTGGTAGGGGGGGGTCTACACAGGTGGCTTCAGTGAGAAGGTGCTAGAAGCTTCCTCCATGTCCAACAGAGCAAATACTATGCAGCTCCAAGATGAATTTGCCACCTGTTAAGGCTGAGCCCATCAGCGATGGTGGTAGCACCTCTGTGACAACATATTTATGAAGAGGGAAAAAATGCTGCACAACAGCAGTCAGAGAGACGAGTGAGAATATGTGAGAGAAACAACTCTACAGGCATGGAAGTCAATGAAGAAGGAGATGGCGAAAATGCTCCAGGTGCCAAAGCAGAGGTTCTCCTGCTGCCCCTGGAGAAGACCATGGAGAGGTAGGCTGTCCCCCTGCAGCCTATGGAGGTTAATGATAGAGCAGATATCCACTTGCAGCCCATTGAGGAACCCATACCGGAGCCCATGAATGCACCAGAAGGAGGCTGTGACCCCATGCTGGAACAGGCTCCTGGCAGGACCTGTGGACCCATGGAGAGAGGAGTCCACACTGGAGCAGGTTTGCTGGCAGGACTTGTTACCCCATGGAAGACCCACACTGGAGCAGCCTGTTCCTGAAGGGCTGCACCCTTCCACCCTGTGGAAGGGACCCATGCTGGAGCAGTTTGTGAAGAATTTCAGCCCATGGGAAAGACCCACATTGGAGACATATGTGGAAGACTGTCTTGTGTGGGAGGGACCCCACGCTGGAGCAGGGGAAGAGTGTGAGGAGGAAGGAGTGGCAGAGAAAACATGTGGTGAACTGTCCACAACTCCCATTCCACATCACCCTGTACTGCTTGGAGGGAGGAGGTAGAAAAAATCGGGAGTGAAATTGAGCACAGAAAGAAGGGAGGGGTAGGGGGAAGGCGTTTTAAGAGTTAGTTTTATTGCTTGTTATCCTACTCTGATTTGATTGGAAATAAGTTAATTTCCCTGAGTGAAGTCTGTTTGGCCTGTGATGGTGATTGGTCAATGATTTTCCTGTCCTTATCTCAACCCACAAGCCTTTTGTTTTCTCTCCTCTGTACAGCTGCGGAGGGGGAGTGATACAGCAGCTTAGTGAGCCCCTGGTACTCATCCAAGGTCAACCCACCACACTAATGCAGGCATAACACAATCTTGGGGGAGCAGAGCATTATGCTAAAGCAAACATCAATACAGAGAAAATTACAGTGAGTGCTACTTGAGGTACAATTTCTTCCTCTGACACGGTCTTATCTTGTATTATTACCTTTGCTGCTTCATACAGAGGTTTCCAGTTGCATTATTAAGAGGATAGATAATGCACTTGTAGCACAGATGGAGCAACATGGAGAGACTGGCTGCCTTGGCTACAGTTACAGGAGAAGTCTGTCTTGCAGTAGGAAGCAGAGGTAAGATTCCCTAATCCTTGTCATTTGTTCAGTCTGGCTGAAGGAAGCTGCTGATTTATGTTTCCTCCACTTCTGTTAAATAGGTTAATTAAGCTGACATGTTAAACTCTGCAGTTTTAAAATGCTCTGCATGATTGATGCAGCAAATGTAAATCTTGCAATTGATGCACAGGTGCCTGTTCTCTTGTATGGGGTATGCTCTTCACACATACAAAAGCAAAGAACTGATGCAATGAAGTCGCTGTTTGCCTTCACATTGACACTACTTAAAATTAAAATTAAATGCACTGCTTTATGCCCAACAAATCAGAACCTTACGGTGTTATTTTTATATTTCTCACCTGCTTTGAAACTCTTTTGTTATTTTTTTTTTTTTAAAGTGATGTGTAGTTATTTTGATAATGGAACACTTTAAGTACTTTGAAAGGCTTGTCTGTAACTCGGAACATTGTTTTTAAAAACCTAAAGCACTGACCATAACATATAACTATGTTTTGTGTGGTTTCTTTTTCTGCTCCGTCCTGTTACTCTTCTCTGAGATGAGTAACACTGGTCTTGAATTGACTAGCAGCATGACAGAAATGAAGGAAAGAAGGTAGCTTCCCAGCTGTGGTTTCAGCACAGCAGTGCTTGGCTCAGAGCATGGCATGAGTGAGGGGTGAGTATCCCGCTGGCTTTCCACCCTCCCTTGCCCAGTCCTGAGCCCAGAGCTGGTCTGGCTCAATGCAGAGTTGCAGGCTGCTTTAATTTCTGTTGATTGACACTGGCCCTTGGGGCTGCCAAACACTCAGCGGGCTGCAGGCGTATTCCATTCCCAGGCTTAATGTGCATATTTCACTTAAAGCAATCTGCTCTGGCAGAGGTATAAGGTTGCCATTTTAGTGGTACTGTTAAAGTCATCAACTTCCTGGGACAGCAGACCTCCTAGGCCCATGGGAAAGCCATCCATGTAGCCGCTCCAGATAAAAACTCTCTCCTTTCCACTGTAAATTGATTTGTGCCTGGCTTTTCCTGTTTTTCTGACCTAGAAAGCAACACTGTGCTGCCAAGACAGAAGTGGCTAAGTCAGCATGACAATGTTTGAAAACACAGCAGTCAGCCTGGCCCTGCCTCTCAAGCCCTTGAGATACAGTAAAGTAAAAGAAGCAGAGCATGGGTTATCAGCATCCTAAGGAAGTGGCAGTCAGGTGAGGTTTGGAGGAGGGAGGCAGTCCCTCACCAATTCCCTTACCTCGGATTTACGACACCTTTGACGGCAACGTGTAAGAAGCATCAGTTAGTGAATTATTCCGGATGGCCTGACTAGCGGAGGGAGTCTCTCTGCTTCCACAGGGCAGGATTTACAGCTCCTGCCATTCAGCACTTATAGTCCCAGGCAAATCTAGGACCGGAGCCATAAGCCTCTCTGCTGAACAACTAGCTCCCTAGGCCCTAGATCAGCACATGCCACCTAGCCCCTGCAAGCCTGAACAGCCCCTCAGGGATACCCTGTGCCTCAACTCCTGCCCTTGCAAGTTTGCTCTTTTCCCCCACTCCTGCAGCGTAGCAAACTGCAATGGATGGTTTCCCTCCTTCTGTCTCAGGCGCATGTGAGTCGTGGAGCCAAAATTGCACTACCAGACAGAAGAAAAAGATATTAAATCACATCCTTCTTATCATGTGTCACAGTTACATCTAGAATGATATGCTGCAGAGCACTTGAGCCCACGCTCCTTTTTTTAAGTATGTTAAACTGCGCCACGTCATGTAGTTTATTGCACACTCAGCATGTCTACCCAGAAGTGATTTTCTAGTGCTAGCAACAATTTCTTACCTGCTCGTCAGGCACAAGGCTTTACTACGCCCAATGAATCAGTGTTGTTACCACTGAGAAGAAGGCAGGAAGCCTCCACGGCTGTTGGAGCATTCCCAGCCAGCTCAAACATTAGCTCTAAAGACTTTCTGACTACATTTGCATAAAGTGATTTCTTCCCTCTTATTTATCCTTGGGTTATTTTTGTATTTCAGTCCTAGATATTAATGACTTCCTATAAATACCAGGGAGCATGCTTTCCATGCCCTGGGAACAACTCAGGATGCTTGAGGACAGCAAGCTTCCACTATTCTGGTTGTCCTCAATGGATTTAACTGGTCAGTGTTATAAGAGTGAATGAGAAGTTTTAGTGTAAATTTGAGATTTTGGATGCACACATCCTTGGAATTCAATAGGAAAAAACAGCTGTCAATACTTGTAGAGCTGTGAAAAAGTACTAGTCTTCAGAGCTCTCATAAACTCCAGAAGCAAAGCTGAAAGAGAGGGGGGCATGTCAGAACCAAAAGGAGATACATGGAAATGAGAAGGAAGATTTGAGGAAGAGAGGACTGATGTGTTCTACTCACGGTTCCCACTACACATGCAGGAAGTTAAGGCAAAAAGAATTATCCTTTTCCCTACATTTGTCCTACAGCTTTCTGTGTCCTCGATTGTGGTTTCTGCCTGCTAGTGGAAAAAAAACAAACCAATAGAGCTACAGTTTCATTGTAAAGTGTATCAAGAAAAAAGACACAGCACAAAGTAACAAAGTTAAATGGCTGTCAAGGGTGTGGTAAATCACCAAATGGCACCAGCCAACAGTTAGCTACACCTGGCCTAAAGGACTCATAGCTTGGATACAGAAAGAACGCAGGTACTGATATGCTTAATTACCATCTGATCAGCAGCATGATGGTGAAGAAAAGAGTTAAACTGCTTTTTCAGATGCATTCATGAGATGATGTGATCTGACTAGTTAGTGAGTGCTTCACCCCTCCTAAAGTGGAGACTTTCTTTCTGCTTCTCAGCAGAGACAGCACTGATCTGTTGAACTCAGAATAACCCTGTGGGTGAGAGCTGTTGTGCTCTCATACTCAGCATCTGTCTGAGATGTGTCTGTCCCAGACACCATTTTGGGATAGAAAACCCTTTTCACTCAGGCTGGAAGCCAGTATGGTCAGAAACATCCTGGGTTAGAAAAGGGAAAGAAGAGGAACAAAACAGGTCATAATGTGAAGATTCGTAAACTGTCAGCACACAACAAAATGTTATGGAATGTAAAGCTAACCTGCAGTGTTGCAGGGCACAGAATTACCCAGTTCAAGATCAGCATCGGGCAGCCCTGACTAGTATGTATAAGTCATAGCTAGGTAGAGGTGGTGAACTGGCACTTTAAATGAATAATACACAATTCTCTTTTCACCCTGAATACCTCTTCTATAGAAGGAGACTAGGTGGGGCACAATTAAGGGAGAGACCCTCTTCTCAGCTGCCCAGACACTTTGGATATGCTTGTCTCAAAAAATCAGTTGGATTAACTAGAAAAATTGTACAGTTCAAGCTCCATCTGTTACTAAGAGTTTGATGATAATGGATGAAAATTTGACCTGAATGCAAATAATTTAGGTGGCAGAATACCACTTAACGGGTTTGTCCCAAGACACTGAAGTTTGTTCAGAAAGGAAAGTCTGCAATTTCTTTTTCTCCAACACGTTGCCCTACCAGCCCAGAGCCCTGCAGATTCATCCCTCTTTTAATTTGCACTGATCTATGCCAATTCATGAGGAACATATTACTAAAATGCAATATGAACAACTGTTTGACTGAAAAAGTATAATCTCCAACTCTAATAGACAATTCTAGCTAAACATCAAGTAACATCTGGCAGACAGGACACATGAAGCTACCATATGGTGAGGATCCATCTAGATAAAGCACTATGCTCCAAAATCTGCACTGGCCTGTGAAAAAACATCTTCCTATCCCGAGGACAGGCAGTACATCCCTATATGAAAGGAAACATGGACCATAATACTTAGTTTGATTTCACAACTGTGAAATTGTGAAGAACAAGTAAACAGCATTTTAGCCAATCCTTTTAATCTCTAAGGTTTTCTTAAAATGCTTTTTGTTCTGCAGAGAGTTAACATGGATCTTGTGTGGAAAGAAGCAGGTGGAGTGTGAGTGTGTGTACACAAGCATATGCACATGGTGCTCATAGGTTGGGGGTTTGACAGCAATGGGGTCTATTTATGTGGGGACAAGGAAAATATGTTTTCTTTGCTCCCTTCAGGAGCAAATGAGCAGTGAGTGGGTGGGAGATGTAGGGAGCACGTCTGTCTCTAATCATCTATGTGCTGGGTGGCTGAGGGAGTATGCTGAGAGAGATGCTGCTGCTTCCACAGCGCAGCATATATGTGTTCTGCTGCATTTCTGAGGTAAAGTGTCCCTGGTGCATCTCCTGCCATTTTTCCTAGGCTGGGGCTGGGCAAAGTGCATGATACAGACACGTATATAATCACAAGTATTGCAATGACACAGTCTCCAAAAGCAGAAGTATACAAAGAGTGAACAACCTGAAATACTTTCTCTTGATTTGTTAGTAATCTTGGTTTACCACTGCACATTAACAGACTACTGATTCCCTATCCTACACTCCCAAATCCACAACACTCTTTCAGTCCCAAATGGATAAATAATTTTTAAAAAACAGTATGGAATTCAGGCGCACTGACGGGCTACTGATAGCTACCTTGGTGGGGAAACTGTCATATATAGCTTTGTAATCCAGAGGGCTGGGGGGGTGTGAGTAGTTGGGAAGTGCTCTGGTCCCATTGCTTGCAGCAATCTGAATACTTGACACAACAAAAGACCACCTGGAAGAAGAGCATAGGCAAAACCAAGCAATATAGCTGAATAAGCAAGGACAGGTGGGTAAAAATGCAGCACAGGGAAACTCCCACGTGTCTGAACATACAGAGAAAGAAAAATGAATTTTGTGCTTAGGCAAATATGAACTTTTCAGCTAGAGTAATTCACATTGAAGGAAAAAGATCAAAGAAAACCAGTGAAATTAGTCAGCTAAATTTTAATATGCTACTGAGTAAAGACAAAGGAAACTCTTACAGATGACAGTAGAAACACTTTCTAGAGATCAAAGTTTAACTAGAGATAAAAGACAGAACAACAAACTAACATTTTGTAATTTCCTCCCCACCCCCGATAACATTCTCCATGCATTATTTAAGAGACCAGCAGGCCTTTTTAGGGGCAGAACATGTTAGATCCATTTTTGATGAGTGTCCTTAAATTTCAGAAAGCATTCCTGTTGCAGTGGTCCCTGGCATGTTTGCTATCAATTTCAATGGCATCAGAATTGGGTGCGTGGTAAATTTAACAATGAAAATAAACCAGACACTTTTAGTTCCTTATGGTATGTCCCAAATAGCTTATAAAACACAAATGCTTCCTCAGTCATTAGGGATGAACAAGTCCCCTGGCATCCTAAATAGAATGCAAAGTGTGGATCAAAATGGGTAATAAATTGAATTAATGTGGCAAAGACATAGGTTGATGTCAAACTGATGTTAAGGGACTGACTTATATTGAACTTCTCCTTGGAGACAACAACATAGAGAAATGGTTAGTGCTTCATTTCTAGCACAGCTACTGAGCAGTCTGTTGCCATGCTACTGTATCTAGGTGGCATCTAACTGGTGCACATAAAGGAAAATCCTGGTTCTCCCACAGTCGGTCCTTGCTGGGATACTAGCAGGAGGCTTGTGTACATCAGCTGAGTGAGCTGTCTTCCTCCTGCTGTGAACTGGACCAGAGGAAAGTGAGGACATGCCACACAGCAGTATCTCTTCCTCACCATGTCACACTCCTGTGATGACTACTTCATTCTCCTCACTATGGGAGAGAGCGTGGAGCTGAATCATGTGCTAGATGCCTTTCACATCTCTCTGTGCATGAACCCTCATTTTCTGTAGAAGAACTGAGTCCATTTAGCATATAAATGTGCCTCTGGGGAAACAAAATGGGAGGTGGGATTTGCCAGATGAAACTTGACAACAGCACATTTAAAGGATGCTGGGAAATCTTTTGAAAGGGAAGGTAGTAAACAGCTGAAAATGGAGGAAAACACATCAGGGAAACAAATTAGAAAGGTAGAAAACAAAAATAACTAAAAGGTTGGATGAATGAAGTTTAAGAAAATGTTCCTGTTGAGTTAGACAAAAGGAATGGAACCAGTCAACAGACTCTTCTCCATCTGAAGCTCACCCTTTTTCTCTGTATTTCCCTAAATCAAGAGAAATATTGTAGAAGTCCCAGTGCTAGAGATATTCAAGGCCAGGGGCATATCTCCCCTGAGATATCTTTCTCTGCCTCAAATCTAGCTTCTCATTTCCCTTTATCTCCTCTTAGTTCTGACATGTACCTCCCTCTTCCAGCTTTGTCTCTGGAGATTATGAGAGCTCTGAAGATTAGTACTTTTTTGCAAATCTACAAGTATTGATAGCTATTTTCTCCCATTGGATGCTAAGGATGTGTGCATCCAAAATCTTGTATTTACACTACGCACAGTGAGAACTAGACCCATGTCCATAGTAAGTTTTCAAACTTTCTAATCCAAAAAGTCTAAAACCTGCGCTATCCATTTTTTTCCCAACTAAACATGCATTTTTATGGCTTCAGCAGTTACTCTTCACACTGAAGCAGTAATACAAAATGCTGCAGATACTGAGCAACTCACAGATTAGGCTGCACTTCCAGAAGCCCACATACTTCCCAACCCTCAGTGTTTTAGGGGCAGCACTGTGGCTGGATGCAACACTGCAATGCACTGCAATGCAAATACTTGACTAAAAATGACAATGGTGCTTTGCTATGGGCTTCATGAATAGTGATCAGAAACACCCTTTACCATCAGCCCCTCTCTGCATTTCATGGTCAACTTGGACTCAACCTCAGTGATGTCAATGCCAGACCTCTCCTGGAGTTTCTTCAAAGTCAACTGTATAGCTCAAACTGCACAACATGGAGAGAAGAAACACCACAGAAGCATAATTCATGAAAAGAAAATTAAGCTCAGGTTGCCTCCTTATGCTCTGAAACATAGCTCTCTCCCCCCCTGCGATGGGCTGGTCAACATTTGCAGTTGGAGAGAGGCATGCTCTCTGGGAGGCATGAGGAGAGCAGTGAGCCTGGCATTGCCAAAACATTAATAAGGCTGCTGCTTCTGCCCTGCCTGAGGAGAGCAAGCCAGAGGAGGAACCCATAGTCAGTCATTCTAGGTGCTTTTGTAGGAGCTGGAAGCCGCTGACCCCATAAAACACCATCAACTGCATGTAACAGATGCTGCTTCCTCTTCTCACCTTCTCTGTAATGTAACGCCCTGGAGTGACAAGCTGACTAGACAAAAGATCTAGAAAGGAGCTTTTTCCAAGAACCCAGCGAAGTTTGACACCTCTTCGTTATCATCTCAATAAAATGTGGCAGAAAAAAGAACAAAAGAGCCCCCAGCACTTCCATGGCTACTTTATTAAGCAGCTAGAGAGGCTACTGCCCTAGAGAATGTGTTGTGAGGACCCATGAGTGCCCTAGGGTGCCAGGGCCAAGGAGTGAGGGTGGGTGTACAGCTGCCACGCAGCATGACTCTCCTCTCCAGCCGTGGGGAAACGTCGGCAGTTTTGAAAGCCTGTTTTACACAATCTTTACAAAAGCCAGTGAGCAAGGTGGTGGTGGGGCCTGAGGCCAGCAGGAGTGTCCTGTTGGCAAGCATAGGATCGGCCCGCAGAGTGAGGCTGATGAGGCCTCCTGAAGACCTTACTCATGGCACCACTCTTTCCCGCCACCAGGCCCTGGCCTGCGTTGCTGCCATCTTGTATACGGCCCCAGCCCCAGCAGCCACACAAATGTTTTCAGTTGCACTGATGGGCATAGTCTCAGACAAATCCTTAGTTGTCTTCCTAGACAAAAAGCTTAAGCTACTTTCAGCAACCCGTGCTGGCTCACAGAGCTTGGACAGGAGCAGTGCAGGCCATCTGGCGAGCCATGTGGAGGCAAAGACAGGCTGTTAAGATGAAGGCTCTGACCTCTCTGCACAGTGCTGGGGTGAGAAGAAGGGATGGCCCAGTGGCAGATTACTTACAAGCACACTACATCTAATAAATATGTTATCTAACCTACAGGAAATATATGGCAGCTATGGCAGCAATAAAAGTACCTTTCTATTTACCAGGCTACTTTTAAAAAATGTGTTGAAAGTAATAAATACCAGTGAATGTCACAGTATCATTAAGAGGGAACGAGTCTTCATTTCAACTGGGAAAGAGCACATGGGGCAGTCCTGGAGAAGAAAGTCATCCTGATCTCGCCAACCTACAGTAACCAAGTACAGTGGAGATCCAGCCAGGAACACTGAAAAAGTCCTTCTCTCCACAGTGGGCTGAGGACAGCTGACACAGATTGATTTAAGTAACATGCTATTAAAATATCTTCTGAATGATTGCAAGCTATTATGTGGCTTCAGCCTTAAGCACTTTTAAAATGCATATTGCTTAATTGACACAGCATTATAGCTCCTTTCTAGCCATTACTGTTGCTCATATTGTGACAGTCTGAATACACAGTTGTTGTTATGCTGGTGCCTGTACAGATGATACAAGAAAGGCTGCCATTCATGGCACAGAAACAGCATCTCAGCCTTAACAATACTGGTTCAATCTGAGCTGCTGCAACACGTTACCTTAATCCATAGCTGAGTGACTATAGGGATGCATATTGCTAGCATGATGTTAATAACAATTCTTACCACTTCCAGAAACACACTGGTCCTATACCACTGCATGTATCAAGGCAATGGCTATGGTCTACTTCCATACTTCCCACTCATTTTCTCTAATTTTTCTAGCTGGGTCTCTGTATCAACCATGAAAGTAGAGGACATCAGAGGACATACTACTACTACATTATGACCCACTGAAGAGAGGAAGGCATGGTTATATTTAAGTCAATGTTCCACAGAGAGTGTTCTGTGTTGGCAAATAAGTCCTTATACATTTACCAGTCATAAAATTGCCATAAGTTAACATGGTAATGGTGATACATTTCAGCAATTTTTTTCTTCCTTTACTGATCACATATTCTTAATTCATTTTTAGGTTGACGCTCCTTAGTGTGCAAATTCTAATTTGCAAGCTTAAAATACAAATTCTGTTTGTGAAGATAAGATTTTGTAAATATCATATCTCCCTTGGAAGATGTTCTCTTAAACAAATTATTTAGATAATATCAAGTCTGCTCCAGGTTAAAATTTTTGAGATGTAAATATGTTTTAATATGCCATCCTTATACCAAGTATATTATAAATACTTGTGTTATTTTAGGTATTTTAGAAGTTGGTCTATTTCAACAATACTCACAGTAAAAGCCATAATGCAGCTAGAAAAGCAATATTAGATCATAGAAAGGGAAAAGTTAAAAAAAAAAAATTAAACAACTTAAAAACAGATACTCAGGCTACATTTATCCTGAAGGGCACATGCTCTGATGGTGATCCTGTCCTGTCCCCAAGCTGCCCAGCTCAGAGGACCAGCTGCAACACATCCTGCCCATTCAGTGTTTTCTCTTGAGTAGAAACCAAATAACATGGCATAGCACAGAAAACGGAGTGATGTCCACACCTCACACCCGCATCTCAGCCTGGCTTGCTGTCAGAGTGTGGTGAAGACATGCACACAGGCAGAGCAGACTGGGTGATGGGAGTGATCTCATGTTGAACTGTTCTGAATGCTAAACTTGCCCCCTCCATGCTAGGCAGCTTGATGGTGTGCACTGAGAATAACAAGCACTGAAACACTGAGTGTGTTTCAACTGTCTATCAGAGAATGGGAGGAAGGAAAGACTGAGGGAATGCCCCTGAAGGAGAGGAAAATGGATGGAAGTATTGTTCTAGTACAGTAATAACAAGGGAGCAATAAGATGAGGAAGGCTTAGAGATAGAGGAACAAACAAACTCCAGTTAAGAGGACCGGGCAATTTCTAGAAGATGGTAGGCTGCCACTGAGAGCCTCAGGAGCTGAGAGACGAGAGCAGCTGTTTCTCACGTGGACAAGAGCTCACCACAGCAAGGAATGGGGGATATTGGCTGCTCCAACCTGGGACCACAGTGGCAGGGAGAAGACAGCAGCATCTCCTACAAAGTCATTACCTTGCCATGATGAGAAGCAGTGGCCTTGCTTGAGCTCCCAGTTCAGCTGGAGGAGGAAAGCTGGGGCTGTCTGGCTCTCACCGTTCTGAGATATCATCAGTCAGCTGGTTGGCAGCATCTTGCTATGCTGGGAGCCAAAGGTTTTTGGATCACAGCCCCTGGCAAGTTCCAAGCAAGATATTGTCCCCCTCACCACTGGCAACTCATAGTTGCTGCTGAGCCTTAATTCAGGAAGAACTTCCATCTAAGAAGTTCTAGCTTTTGCTGGAAAGATACTGCTGGGATCCAAGCTGCCTTGCAAATGTGAGAGTACGTTGGGTGAGCTAGAAAGTGTGTATTATTTTGGACTGTGTCTACTATTGACATGGAGGAGGCCACTGCATTAGTTAGTGCAGTTGTCAGTGGCCACAGGTCTGGCCTTTCTCTTGAACTGGCTGCAGTGATGCTGGAGCGGGTGCAAAGGGGGCTGAAATACACAGCTGGGGGGGGGAAAAGGGGAGGCAGCTGGCAAAGAGGCCCCTCAGAGAGATCAGTGTAGGCTGAAATGCAGTCACAGCCTGAAGGTGTGCGGATAGGAAGCCTTTTCTTGGATGGGGAGATGTTCCCACTTTTAAAGCTAATTTAAGATTATGGGTAAGCACTGCCTAAAGATTTTGCTACAGCACTGCTGCCCAACTTCTGTTGGAGAAAGAAAAAGAAATGAAAAAATGAATATTTCTGGAGAAAAGACACAGCAGTAAATAGCTTGATAAAAACTGCTGAAATAGGTCATGACCTACATTAAAGGGGAATTGATTTCAGGGGCTATTAAATCATGTCCATTCTGTGCAATGGGGAAATTTCGTGCTCTGGTTTGCAGTGCTTGCAAAAGTGTCTGTGAGTAATTTCTCTTCCAATCAGAAAAATAATTTCTTCTGAATATGACTGCTAGTACTGCCTTGAGTGGCAGTGCTCATCTTTAAGAAATTTTTGTTAGAAATTCACTATATGTTTGCAGTCAGAAGTGGTTCTAAAATAATAAAAGTAATTAGTGCATGTTATGAACTAATAATCTGTAAAAGGATCTTGAATTCCAACTTTAATGCAGACTGAGTTTGTATGATTATGTTATATAAACCTTGAAAATTGGAAGCTTGTATACTGGATATGCTGACAAGCCCTGAACTACAGTGCTATGACCAGCTAATTGAATCCATATTCCCCTGCATCCAGGGAATCAATAACTATTAGAAGCAAAGGGCACTGCCTTATAAGCCCAGTGAGTTCTTCATGCAAGGGGGAGTTCTTGTGGTGAAAATACAGCTATGAAACATTGTGGAAACATGTGCCAGGCATCTGCAAGAGAATCATGTCTGAAACAGTGTGCTAAGGACACGCACAGCCAAGCCCTAGGCAAACATCATCATTTATAATTTTTTCCTGATTTAGGGTGATAAACAGTCTGATGTGCCAGCCTCAAAAATTGCTGCATCCAGAGATCTCAAGCTGAGCCAAACAATACTTCTGGACACCAGTATCTTAACTGGGGTGTGAAAGTGCCAGGGAGCAACTGAGAGAGGGGAATTCATTTATAGTAGCAGAAGGCTGTTATGCACTGGTGTAACAAGACTGACTAGTGACTTGTAACTTACTCATGCATGAAAATGACACCTTATGGTGTCAGGCTGCTGCTCAGTAATAACCCCAGGGGCAACCAGCTGGTGGAGAAACAACCCCAGCACCTTCTCATGGGAGCAATATCCACCATGACGTGGTGGTTGCTCCCACCCCTGACCTGGGATCCAGGTGCCCTGCAGCTAGGCTGCCTGTGGGGACAGAGACCAAGGTGTGCCATCAGAGAAGCTGGTGCCAGACCTATGTTAAACACAGTTACTTTCTCTTCTGAGAGGAAGCTAGGTTAATTCTTAACAAAAAGCCCAATGAGGTTGTTTTCACATTGCTTTGTGGTTTTTTTCTTCATAGCTAAATGCCGTCCCATATTTCTTCTAGTGGTGGGGTCAGATCAGGACACTGAGAGTCTCTGTATGTGTGAGTGTGTGAATTTTTCATGCTGGCAGAGGAAGAGGGAGGGAGAGAGGGAGAAGTAGCAATGAGAAACTATAACCATCAATTAAATGCCATACGTGCTCCAGGAATCCCAGGGAAAGGGATTTATGCCTCCTGCTCATTTTACTGTTTGCAGCTACCTTCTGTAAAACACTAAATCTTGCTCACGTTTACATAGTGGATCTAGTAAAGTGCTTGAGCACATGCCTAACTGCAAGCACATGAAAGTTTCCAGTACAGCTATTCACATTCACATGTAAGGATGTTCTCAAAAGATTTATTGGATGGCAATCTAGGAGAGGAAGGAGCTTTAAAAGCTCTTACAGGTCAGACTCCCTTCAGGATTACCTGATGTGTGCCGCTGGGTCATTTTTGAAGGTTTAGTGCTTTGTCTGTGGCTGCTCTCCTTACTTGTGACAGTTCATCTGAGCTGCCTTACTGAATTGTTTTCTGCCTCTGGGTTGGTTTTAATCGCTTTGCTTTTTTTTTTCATTATTTGTTTGCAAAGTCACTTTTTTTTTTTTTTTTTTTTTTTTTTTTTTTTTTTACTGGTCTCTGCCAGGTGGCTGAGTTGTGTAAAAAATAAAAAATACAAACCCAGGATGTTGCTTGTATTTTTAGGGTTCACAAATTTTTAGAAAACTCACTCTTATCCCCTCCTCTGCCCTGTCAGATCAAAATAATCCAGACAAACAAACGCTCTGGTGATAAAATAAGTGATTTATGATTAGCATACATACCTACTAGCATTGAGTAGTCAGAAGACGATGTAAAACTAAAAACCCAAAGGGACTTCTTAAGTATTCAGACAAGGGTAATTCATTTGGACAGCTAGCCCCGTGGACAAAGTAAGCAGCTGCCTCCAGCAGTGAACTTTGGGCACATGAAACAGGCCATGGTTCTTCTCTGCCTGTGGCACAGCCATGCTGATTCAGACTGCTGCTGCTGCTGCTGTGGCTGCTGAGAGAGAGCATGAGGGGCCGGGATGCCTGAGGAGACCAACAGAACCAGGGGAGGAAAAGGGCAGCAGTGCTGACTTCATCTCTCCTTCATCTTGCTTCCTGGGCTCAGCTCCTTCTGATCCCTCTGGCCTTGAGCTCCACGTTTCCTCCTCCTGACTTTGGCTTTCTTCCCTGGGAATCCCTGCAGCTAAAAGACAACATAATCTTTCTCTTTTTGAGTCATCCTGCCTCCATCACAGGTTTTTACCCAGAGCCAGACCCTTTGAATTTTGTAACCCACATAGTACTTGCCTACCCTCCCAGGGTAGACTGGGAAGTTGACAAGGTTTAGCCTCTCCCTCCAGGGTAATCAGAAGTAAAGCAAGAGACAGAAACAGCAACCCTGCATTGAATATTGTTTTCTCCCCAGTGTTTCGGAAGAAACAGGAGAGCTAGAGGGGGGAGGAGCGATAAAGGCTTAGTGGAGAGGAGGGAGGTAGAGGGAAGGAGAAGTTTTGGCGTGTTATTTTGCCAAAACGCGCAGTACAGATGGGAAGACACAGATGGAGCATTTCTACTGATAGTTCAAGAAATCAAACATGCAGGGAGTTGCAGCAATTTCCTTGTATCACTGTATTGTAACGTTCTGTAGCAGCAGTTCTTAAAGAAACAGGCTGTCACTTCAGCAATGCTTTGGAGCCTGCACATGAATACAAACAGTCACCCTAAAAATCTGCAGCGGGAACTCTTTCCTGGCATAATGAGTTGAGATATTTTGCTTCAGCTCACATTATGTTTGCTGGCCCATCTGCGAGCACATAGGAACTAAACCGTGCTCCTTAACTTAGCAAGTTAAACTTGCCCATGGCACAGTTGCAAAACAGCAGATGTATGGAAGCAGATCTGTCTTCCTTTGTGTTCAGGTGGAGCAGAAGTCTGAAAATGAGAATAAACATTGCATGCAATAGTGACATTGGCATGCAAGCAGGGAGGAAAGAAAGGGATCCAGAGAAATGCCATAAAGAATTCTGCAGGTACTATATGTCAAGTCACCTTATTAGAAGCACTAAAATGACTGAACAGTCCCTGCAGCGCAATTGCTGTAAAGACCTGCCAAGACTTTCCAGTCTAATTAGCCCATAAGAGAGTCAGCAGGAGGCCTTGATATCCTCGCTGTTGTGAAGAGATCTGTGACTGGATACTTCTTTGTCTCTGTGGGAAAGTAGACGCTTCCACTCCCAGCCTCCTGGCTTCCATGGGGTCACAATCCTGTATGACTTCTATGGCTAATGGCAGGGCAGGAAGGGTTGGAACAGTGCTCTGGCTCTGGCCGATGGCACCATTTCTTCATGTCTCTGATACCCAAATGGATGCTTTAGAGGAAGTTAATGTAGCTAGGAGTCTCCTGTAAGAGCAACTAAGTGGAGAGATGTAGAAATCCCTTCAGTATTTCCCTCCCTATCCCTCAAGAGGAAGATCTTGGGGAAATTTATTTCACTACCTTGTCCTGTTATGTTTCTCTTATTTGACTATGGGAGACCCAACTTAAGGCTATTAAGCTATTTGTTAGGTTCGGATCATAACAAAAGTATTCCCTATCCATCAGTCCGTCTGTGTTATTCTGAGGGCAGCTGTCACCATCACATCTAAGAAGAAAAACAGCTTTTGAAAATAACTTACTTTTCAGATTTTGTGAGTCCCAGCACATGCATTTTCTTACCTCTCGCATTCTGATTTTTATCCTGCTGCAGTAAGAAAATGGGACTTGGAGAAGTCATTAATGGCTAATTTAGACTGGCAATTAGGCAAAATCTAATGGGCTGCTCTCAGGCTTAAAAGATAGTACTGCTAGTTGTAGGCTGTAGTTCTGATATTGGCTTTTTCCAGGATAAATTCTCTTCCCTTGTGTAAAATGAAGAATTACTATTCTTTATGAAACTACATGCTTATGGGGTTCATTACTTAGGGTTCATAAAATATTTTGGAGAGGAAAGGTAGGAAAAAATATTTGACATTTTTAATGTGTGTCTGAACACCCTCCAACACCCTATTTTCGTCACTTCAAAATCTCTGTCATGAAAGAATTCCTGATCTTACCAGACTAGTGCTATAAATTCAGTAATAGAATTGGTCCAAAAGACACCTTGCTCAATAGATCTGATTAACATCCCAGCATTATGCAGTTACAGTTTTGGCCAACCAGAGAGATTGCTGAAGTAGAAAAGGTGGCAGTGGTCACCACCCCTGTCAAACCTACTTTTCCATTGATTCTGAACATATTTGAGTCCAACACCATGATGGGTTATGGTATATTTTGATATGCAATGTCAGTAGAAATTATTTTTTTTCTTGCGTCTTCAGCTGCAAGAGTGAGGTTAAACCACTACTATCTTCTATTAAAAAAGACCCTTGAAAAATATCCTTCTTAAGAGTTTGCAAGCACAAAAGAACCTCTCTCAAATAAATGAAAGGCTCATAACATAAATTTTCACTTAAAAGCTGGAGCTGAGACTCCAGCCCCTTGATTGAATCTCCATGAGAAATTAATCTTTAAGGAAATAAAATAGGAGTGATCCTTGCTTTCCTCTCCCTCTGGGCTGAGAAGGGCTCTGTTCTCTACTCTGAGATGGAAAGAAGATAAAACCTTCAAAGTTACCATCTTCATTTAATAGCCATGACAGAAGCACCAGGGAGACAGGTCTCCCTAGGCTCAACCTCAGAAATCAGTTCTGGGGAGTGCTAAAGGATGGTGATGCCAATACAGGCACTGTATGCCACTCTACAGTGCCACTTTCACCAACAATTTTTAGTCACTCAGTCACGCCTATGGTTTAGCTGACTTTGGTCCTCAGTGCTTCTGTTATCAGGCAGGGATACAGCCTGAGTTAAAAAAGGGTCTAGGCTGAGGACTGGAGCAGAAGCACCAGACATCAGGCAAGAAGGTAAATGTTCACTCAGCCTGTTTGGTGATCCAGGGGTAAATGAAGATGCTGTCACCTACAAAGATGGTAGTTGACAAATCCTGTGGCTTTGCTAAAGTTTGTTCTTACTGAGGCAGGTATGATCATTCAAGCCCACCTGGCAAAGACTGTTAAACATCTGACTCAAGCCTAATATATCCTTTCAGGAAACTGAAGAGAAATCAGAAATTTTGAAATTAATATCCCTTTTCCAAATTATAGTTTACTTCCTGAGTCACTGACACTCAGTGTCTGCAGAGATCCCAAGAGATGAGGAGCAACTGGGCCATTTGGGCTAGCTCTCTGCAGTATGGATGTGGGGAAACTGGGCCAGTGCAAAAGTTCAGAGGTTTTGATGCCACGGGAATCACTGAGAATAATGGCAAATGACTGACGCACCATCAGTCAGCAGCTCTACCAAAAGATTCCTGCATTGAGCCTGTGAGCTAGCCTTGCTCATCTAGAATTCAATGATGAGAAGTGGAAATAATAACAAAGTCATTTATGTGGTACTAGTAAGAGTCACTGCCTGAGACAATATCAGTTTCCATTTCACAGCTCAGTCAAAACCTGTGGCCATACAGGCAACCTTTCTAGCAAGATTTCATTCCTGATGATTGATCTGGACAAGAGGGCACAGAGAAATGAAAACTGACAGAATATGGAGATATTAGGGCCCTGTTTTCTTTTGCTGGCATTCTTGTTTTTTTAATACCATTAGGGACTTATTTTATATGTAATGCCATAGAAGAGAATTACTTGTTTTGGTTAATGATATAGTCCTGTGATCACTGGCCTGTTCAACATTTTAAGTTCTCTGTTTCAAAGACTTCCTTCATCAATGGCTTAATGCAGCTAAGCAGATATGTGACAGATATTTATAAGAAGCATGAAAGTGAATAAAATAGGAGAAGCCAGATAAATTAGGAGTCTGGGGATGTCTGCATCAGCTCTTCAGGAGGGTTCTGCTATGTGAGGAGTTTACTGCCTGACAGCTTATTTCTAGTTTCTTTCCCCCACACTATTCACTGTTAACTGTGATTAGCCTTTCCTGTGGCTAGGTTCATAAGCACGCTAGGTGAAGATTTACTTTAGAGAGCACATTTTCCACATATATTGAATATATCTCTCTTATACTGTTGGTAAGAGAAGGTGTTTTAAACACCACATGAATATTCAAGCCCCCTTGAAAACTGAATTCCTCTGTATACCAGTGTTGTATTTCCACTCTTTCAAGGACAGGACTGCAAATTCAAAAGCATTTGTATCATTGTCTTTCTAAAATAATCGGATGTGTAGATCAATGGTTTCAGGAATAGACTATTAATTGTATTGCTTTAGGCTCTTCTAGGAGACAAGGATGTTAAGATAAGAACCTAAATATAAGAGAATTTGTTTTCCAGGACAATCATGCCAAATCCAATTTATAAGCTGTTAAACGCGTGAAGGGCAAGCTGGAAAATTTCTCAGGAAAATTCAATGGCCTAGGCCCTAAAGCTATTGGCTTTTGTTCTTAGTTGGAGCTTTGAAGGGAAGATATTTTCATGGTTGATACTCATGGGTTGTTGTTTACAGCCCAGCAAAGCACACATAGCATTAAGATGGAGATAAACACACCTCATAGATTTTATAAACATTACAGATGTCACTTTTGCTCCTAAGAGTCACACGCTATGAACCTCCATGGGACAAAATGCTCTGGCAGTTGACGTTATCTAGCCCACGGTTTCCCATAGCATAGTCACAGTTAGTTATAAAAGTACAATAGAATTTTGCCCTACATCCTTGATATAAATGTCAAGTGCCCTGCAGTACTGTGTACTGTTCCTAGAGAAATGATCCATTAAAACCATCCATATGAAAAAGCAAGTATTCACAACACTCCAGGAAGAAATTATATTCTCATAGAATAATGGGGAAAATTGGCTGGCTTGCATAGACTGTATTGACATGCAGCAAAGCTAGCCTTTTCATTAACTGCCTCCCCGTGCTAGAACTAAGGACATCCTGTCTACATGGGGGACATATAGTCTTCATTTATCTCTCTGTTTTAGACCCTTTGTTACAACTAAGCAAAGCTGTGCAGCTAGAGAAAAAGAAAATGCATAGAGGAATTGAGGCCAATAAACGGGTGCAAGAATGAAAACAAACAAAAAAGGGTTAGCAGATGCAAATCCTGTAGCTGCTCTTCAGATTGCATAGGGACAGGGAGTAGAAGAGGAGAAGTCCTATTTGACTCCTTGAGATACATCGAACAAATATCAGGTTTATACTGTGAATGTGCCAAATGCCAAACAATCATGGCCAGACATTTCAGCTTTAAGGACTCTGGGGCAGTCGCAGAAAAAATCTGTCTTGGTCTTTTGCCATCCTTTACGGAAAATGTATGTTTGGTATTCCCCAGTTCCCTCCTTAGGGGAAGTTAACCTCCTTCTTCTAAAGGTTCTCCTTCCAGAGCAGAGAACCTCAACAGAGCTCTGCCTTTTTCTGCCTTCTCCCTTTCTCTATGTCAGTCTTTCTTTGCACTGCTGCCTATGCTACCCGGGCTTGCTAGGCCCACAGGCTTGGGGCTAGAAGTGAATTTTTTAACCTTTTCTAGGTGTAGTGACAATTTGTGCTACTCCCATAGAACTGCAATCACAATTTCTTATTCACGTGGGATGAATGTCCTCTGGCATTTCTTATTTTTGAGTATTTGAAGGAGTATTTTTCCTTTAATATCCCTGTTCCCTCACTGTGTTTTGCACAAACACGATCACCTACAGCAGTTATCTTACTGACCTATATCTCTCACTGACATCCTGTGCCGTCTTAATCCTGTTCATCTAGTTCCATTACTCCTGCCTCATATTTTCTGGCCACCAAATAGTTATCTTTTTGTCTCATATTTATGTTTTCTGGGGCATGGACTATGTTTTTGGTTTCCATCCAGCACTTAGCACACTTAAGTCCTAGGTTTAGGTGGCTTTCTAAGTGCTGAAGCAATACCAAAAGAATACTCACTAGCATAATAAGATTTGATTTATTTACCCCTATAGGTTGCCATGATGTCTATTTATTATAAAATTAATTCATCCAAAACACATTCAGTACACACTATCACTCCTTTTCATATGGCAAAGAAACCACTCAACCCAAAACACTTTGCAACTATTCCCTTGTTTGGTGCACTAGAGAGACTGTATGAATATCCAGACAGATTAAAAACATGTCCAAAAATTCACAGAGTTTTCCTAATATTGCATTGTAGATTTATAATCTTCCCTAAGGAAACTAAATTAATTTTCAGGGATACTTTCTTTTTTTTTTTTTTTACCAAGTGAGACATGGTAATAAATAATCCTTTCTAGTACCTCAGGAGATAATTGGCTGGAAAACTATAGGGTGATAATTGTTAACCAACTTGAGGTCACTCAGCTGAATATTAGTATCATTGAGGCATGCTTTTGAGTAACAAGAACATGCCCTTCAGACAAACTTTAATTAAATGCAAAAGTTGAAAGAGAAGAAGCTGAATTCACAACACAGTGTACCTTTCAGAGGATTAGAAATGCCAATGTTTTAATGGTAGAGATAAGTTTCCAACTTATCATAGTCTAAGAATTCCATCACTTGCATGCATATTTGATAATAAAAGGGTTTGTTTCAGAGGGGAAGTTTTAAGGAAAGGAAAGCTATTTAAGTTTCTAAACTTAAAGAAAAAAGATAATACAAAAATAGTTGGTTTCTCATAAGGAAAGTATCTCACCAGCCTGCACTTTCAGTTCTACCAGGGTGCAGTTCCAGCTGGAGAAGACTCTTCCTTTTCAGCATGGCCTGGAGGATGCTAGCATCCGCTACTGCAATTCCTGCACAATTTAACAGGAGTTTTGCCATTGGCGGTAATAAGAATTTGATTGTGCTTTCTGTCAGTGTGCTCCTAAACGGGAGATAATTGCTGCATGATGAGGGGCCTGCCAAACAAGATGTGGTAGTTTCTTATAGCGGGGTTAAAGGCAGTTGCAAGCCAAATTTAGCCTTATGAATTTCTTAAAGACAAGACACACCCAGTGGCTGCTTCTTACACATCCTGCTTAGTCTGTTTAGAGGCTGGCTGAGGTCATGCAGAGACACTTTCAGCTGCTTGGCACGCACTGTGCAAAGGGACTATGTTCAAAGGAAACCACCAGTGATTCTTGCCTCAGGAACAATGGAAATGGTCTCTCCTTTTAAGTTCACCCTATATTCAACAATTTAAAAATGCAGCACTCTCACTCATCCTGGGAGGACATGATTTCTGAAGCTCTTTTCCCTGTTGTTTTCTGTCTTTAAAAGGATACTAATTCACAGTCCTCATCCATGGTAATGAAAATATAACTGATATGGTTATAAATGGTGCCAAGCAAGTTTCTAGATTTAAGAATATTTGCTTTATAAAGCTATTCAGTACTGGAGGATTAGTGTGGCCCCAGACTCAAAGAAGATGACTTTCCTGTCCACTTGGACATAATCTCCAGATGCTCACAGTGACCTTCCCCCATTTTCCTCTCCTGGTATGCTCTGTACACTCAGTTGTGGCCCTCTCTGTATGTTATTTTCCTTTAAACTAAAGAAGGGTGGAAACCAGGTTTGTTTAGGCTCCTACTTTGTGCTCAAACTTTTAGTGTAGCTGAAAGGGCCTAAGACTACCTATAGGCTATAGAGTAGATGTGCTTGGTGGCATTCCCTACAGTTCTGGTCCCTCCATTGTCCGAATCAGAGATTTGCCCAAAGTACCCGTCAGCTCTATTTTGGGTTGTGTAGTTCCTGTTTCCTTATGGGTACAGGGTCTTGGGAGAAGAACGAGAGCAGGTTCACCCTACTGAGTCATGAAGCAGTCAGAAATCACATAGCATCTGCAGAAATCCTCCTGGGTCCTACTGCAAAAGCATAGTTTGTCCATCTTGATGATATACCAAGATGTTCCTCTTTGAAGGAGACAGAATCCTGCCTTTCTTCGTTAGGGACCTAAGTCTCAGGTGTCTGTAGCAAGCAGCCCGTATGCAGTGCCTACTTTTGTTTAATCTGAAGGCCAACACAATGTGGGACTGAAGGCAAAGAGAAGTGAATTACCGACTCTGCTCTCTCTACTGGGAGAGACCCTCTTTGATTGAGAGGTCTTTCCAAGTCCTGCCCATGCCAAAGGGGCTGACCAGGTGCAGGAGCAAAAAACAGGATCTGCCAAGCTTCATGCACAGAGATCTTCTGGTCATAGAGCCCTCCCTCGTAGTGTACAGAAGTGAAAAGTATAGTCCTGTTATCCTGGGCATACTGTTTAAACCAGGCATATTCATTCTCAGACTAGGCAATCCAGGGGCCATGCATGTGGAAGTCATATATCCTTGGCATAATGATCTGTCAGAAGTTGCCTTCAGATGTCTTTCCTCTGCACGTAAATGTGACCTAGGTCTCAGCTTCAAATCCTGCAGATATGTTTTCATTGAGGGTATTAGAGGACCAAAGGGCAGTTTCTAGGATTCAACCCACCTTCTAAAACACCCAAGCTTCCTCATCCTCTCAGAAGCTTATAAATCACTGCACTTCAGAGAAAGATACAGATCCTTTTTATTTTTTAAACTTACAACCCCTTTTTGTCTTGCATTAAAGCTTTTTTATTTTCAGAAACTTTCCACTTGAGTTATGAAGCAGATCACAGGCCAGCAGAAAACCATTCCCAAAAGAAAAAGGTAACATAATGGAACACAAGTTAAAATACACATTTAAGTACAAAGCACCAGGAGTGGTCTGGAACACAGCATGCGCATGACTTTTAAAAATATAAAGTAAAAGAGTGACTCCTAACACCCACACTTTAAAAATTGCAGTGCATCCTAATATTTTCCAGATGTGGATTTGGTTAGGGCTAAAGTCAGATGGGTTACGACCTGCACTTAAAAACACTTTCTTTGCCACAGACTGAAGAGAGTAAAGATTTGCTGAAGCATAGGGAAAGGAAGAAGCTGAACCTTCCCCTGCTAAATACTCCACTAATGAGTATGTGTATGTTCCTGGCAATCAGGAAAAGAGAGGAGTGGTTGCCATTATGGCTGGTTTCTTTATTTCTTACTGAGGTTGGTAGAACTTCTCACAGGAAGGATGTAGCACAGAAGGTGGCCAATTACAACCTCCTTTTTCTACATGGAGCTAACTGTTTTTCACAAGCAAGTGTGCCCTAGAGGCACTGAGGCATAAATACCTACCTAAGAGCCTATAGCCACCTAAATAATTGGCTGGTTTTTATTGAGCTCTGGCTTGTGTGCATCTAGCAGATGATCCCGAATAAAACCCTGAAATTTTCCATCAGGGCTAAATATTCTGAATTTTACAGCTTTCTTGTCTGGAAATCTGTATGTCACCTGGGGCAGGAACAGGCAGAAGTGCCACACAGCACTCTATTTGTCCTGGAAGCACAAAAGTAGCTCTTGCCTTTCCAAGCAAGGATTCCCAGAAGATGTAGTTGCCTTCCCATTGGAAAACCTCTAAGCTCCCTACTAAGATGAACCCTTCTGGAGTCAGTGAAGAATGCTTCCTCACAAGGGTACCGGCGTCTCACTACCTGGGCAGGTGATTGTGACTTATGTAATCTAAACACTCTCAAAAGTTAAAGTGTTGACTCTGATGTAGTTCTGTAAGCAGTACAGATCATATCTGAATATTGCCTGACTTACCATGCTGCTTGAGCTCCCAAAGACTTGCTCCAGCTTGTGCTGGGCTCATTGTAAAACCAGGATTTGCTTCTTTGAGAGCAGAGCCTTCCTTAGCTACTCCAGAGGCTGCGCTAGGCATCAAGACGGGACATCCTCAGGTCTTTACATATATGCAGGGAGAGATCCTCTTGCTGTCCATCAAGGAGGAAGTTCTAAGGACCTTTGTTTTCTTTATAGTAGAGGATGACAGGAATAAGATACCACACTTTCTCTGTGCTGAGCATGTGGCATTTTTTTAAAAGGAAGTTTGAATACAAGTGGGTCAGAAATCATTAGAGATGAACACAGAAAAGAAACCTTATGTTTCCACCAAAGCCTCAGTTCTCAGCAGCTGCACTGAAATTGATGTGGTAGAAGAACTTTTCTGAACAGTTATTGGCAGATCTAGGAAAGTACCCTGTGCTCAGCATGCACAATATAGCACACCAAAAATGCCCCAAAGCAGAAAAATGGCTGTATTACTATTAATGTTGGCCATATTCTGAATGAAATATTTACCTCCCTGGTAAAGATTAAAATGCCAGCGTTTTAAAGGTGGCACAGCACCTTCTGAAACAGGAGGAGCCTTTAATATAAATACATTTTATGAAATATATTTGTCACCATGAAAGAGCTGATGACATTGCAAGTAAGTAGACAGTAAGGGGCATTTGGCACCAAGGGATCAGCATACTCATCTCAAATAAACTTTGGAATTTTTCAGTAATCTTCCAGCATCAGAAGGAATTTCAGATTCTTGCATATGGCAGATCATCAACCACTTCAAGTAGGTACATCATCCTCTTAAGAATTGTATCCAGTTATATCACCTGAGAATGGTTGTCTGTGAGAAAAAAAAAGTGCTGCTAGCACTTATGTCTCAGTTAAGAGTTTAAGATATGACTGACTAAACAAGCTGACATCAGTTGTATAACATCTGGCAGAGGGGATTGGTCAAAGACTGGTGAAAGGAAAATGATGTATCTTGACTCTTTGGGCACCTTTTGGAATTTTAATTCTTTGGCTAATAATTCTTGAGATAATTCAAGCTAACATGAACAAGCTGTTTCTGGCATTTTAGAGTGAAAAATTAAAATGCAGGAAGAACAGGATGGCTTGGAGTCAGAAAAACAAATTTGCAGTGAAATACCTATTCTGCTCCTGTCTAGACTGATGAGACTTTGGCAGCCACTTCATATCTCTTGTACGACTGGTGGCCTAAAGAGCAGCAATGAAGAGAACGAGATGTCTGCAAGCTGTGGAAGGAGGAAAGAAAGACAAGAAGGACAGCTAGTTTGTGGTTTGCCACAGTTAGCTCATATGATTTAAGTTTATTTGGAAAATCAGTGGACAGGCAGGAAAACTGGTTTTCTGGGTGCCAAAAGTTTTAAACTTGTAACCTTTTCAATAACTATGTGTACAATTGCATATGTCTTGTCATAGCTAGGTGTCCTTGCAGGGAAAAATCTGTTCCTGCTGAAATGGGGTATGAATAACTTAGAAAGAACCAACAAACGTTTTAAAGACAAAAATGGCTGGGAGCAGCAGAGGGCAGGATAAAGCAAAGTGAATGCAGAATGTAATCAGGAATGGAGGGAAGCAAAGATGTCTTCTGCACCTCCCCTGGCAAAAATACAGAGATCAACAAGGAAATAATTGAAAATCATCAGCCTGGAGAAAGATGTAGATAACTGAGTAAGTTCAAAGAGAAGCATACACCAATATGCAACAGTCCCAGTAGGAATGTCTGTGCAAAACTGCGCGGCAGCAGAATGACTCCATTTATTACAGTTTAATTTATTGGTTGCTGACAATGTGTTGTGTTCAGAACAAATATAGTGCAGTCTCTGTCCCCACAAGTATTCAGTTTAGCTAGGAAAAAGAAAGATTAATTAAGATCTTTCAGAGTGCCTTTAGTGTATTTTAAAGCAGGGAGGTTGCACTGTCTCACTCTTGCATTCACTAGTTTTTATTGGATATTGCACCCAAGAAGTAAGTTGCTTTTTAACAAATTTGATCTCCTGGTTTGCCCATTTTTCTTGCAATTCCTTTCTCCCCTTTCTTCCCAGAGGGAAGTCCTTAGACACAGGCCAGAGGTTGGGATGGACTGGTTCTGTCCATGTTCTACACTAAGCCGTTAGCCCACTCTAAGGATTTTCCTCCTACTCTGCTCATTGTAGTGCAATCCTGAAGCAAAAAAGTTCAGAACTACAGTTTTTGTATTGAGTATGTGCCTCTCTGTCCATACATAGTATTATAAAACATTATACATTGCCCAAACTACAGCAAGATAGCATAGAGATGAAGACTAATTGCCCTTCAAAAACCATGCATATTCATAAAGCTTTAATGGCAAGGGGAGGGACTGTTTCAGACCTGTACCACCTAGAGCTAAAGGATGACCCATAAAAGACTTTCAGTTCATTTAAAGGAGGAAAAGAACAAGAGCAGTAGCAGGTATCCTGCTGCCCACTGCTAAAGCTCCTCTTCACAAAATTTGGTTTCATGTGATGTGGGATACCTATCACAATCACTGCATTTAGAATGGAGCACATAAATTGCACTGTTGCTCTGAAGTCTGTATGTTGAGGCCCAATAGCAGGAAGACAAGTATGTCTAGAGGTGGAACTCTTTTATCCTCATTACCAAGTGGCTGAATTTCTGATGGACAACACTACATAGTCATTCAAAAGGCAGTTACTCAGGTTGTAACAAAGAACCTGAGACATAATAATAAAAGCCCCATTTCTATTTTATAAGTGACATAATGGATGTCACATTCTTAGGGCGAGCAGACTACTTGTTAAGCATAGTCTATGACTATTTGATTTTAAAATGGCCATCTTTTCCAATTATTTTAACTTTTTAGAATTTTCTCCCTTTTAAATCAGGATATTTTTAGCGTGAACTACAAGTTACAAACAACAGGAGTTGCTATAGAAACAGAAAAGGCACTTTGTAGAATGAAAATGGAGGAAGAAATATTGTTCACTATTTATCTGCTGCAGACAGCAAGATAGAATCGATACATACAGGTGTGTGTACGTGTATTTATACATATGTATGGATATATATGACTTTCCTTCCTCTAGCCATGAATTCTTCAGTGCCCATCTTAGTATCCTAACATTTAGCCAACTTTGGGCATCCTGCACTAGCAGGCTATTATCCCCAGCTACATAAAACTGCCCTGTATCCAGGCGCCCTGCAAGCATCTCTGTGTTCAGTCAGCCAAACCACTCCAAGTAAAACTGATGTGATGTTGCAGCCCAGCTAGAGGCAGGTGCCTTGGATGGGTTGTTGAGGGAAAAAGCTGGTTGGCAGTCTGACTAATGTCCCATTATTTGACCCTCGTAACATACTACATTGGACATTGCTAAAAGAGGGGACTCATCCAGCTTTTTTCCTCCCAACCTGAATCAGCCATTCTGATTTTTCTTTTAAAGCCCTTGGCTTATTGTCTTGGTTGTAAAAATAAACTTCATGCTCTATAAACTTTAAACTAAACAAAAGTAATTTCCAGTCATAGGATTTGTGTTATTTCTGAAGTTTGTATCTTAAATGCTGTGCAATCTGTAAGCCTTATCTACTGTGGAGCTATTATGGATGAAGTATTATATAATTTTAAGCCACTGGGAAGAAGACTCAAAGCCTAGTGTAACAGCATGGATTACTGAACCGGATTGATAGGAAAGAATACCGTATAGATTACACTTCATGTACTCATTAGATCGTAACAAGAAGCATTAGGTGTTACATAGTCAAGGTTCCTGCAAGACTGGGCCTAAAATGTATTTCTCACTTCTGCTCTTAAACCTTTTATTTAACTTCATTGTTCTTTGTAATGATTATATAGTCCAGCTTTACAATCATTGTGTTAAGAAGAGGTCAGAAAAATATCTACCAGAGATAATTTAGAAACGGTTCATCCTGCCCTGAGGGAGGAGAGGCTGAAGGCAAGGGAACAAACTGGATAAGAATCAAGGACGCTTCCGGAGTTATTGTTTATGTGTTCTGTTACTGTTAGAGTAGTTCAACACTGTCTCAAGAAACAAGATTTTTCTTCTGCTTCAGAATTCATATAAAACACTGGAAAACCATTTAGGACCAGATATCTGAGAACTTAGGTGCCCCAAACAGGAGATGTTTGCTTAGAGTGATTACCAAGAGGATCTTGGGAATCATGCTGAGTGTTTTTCTCTGTGTTAGTTGCCCAAATATCTTTTGTGAAGCTGTTTTTTTCACAGATTGTCATCAACTGTGAACTCCTGGTTTCCCAGCTGTCTACCTGGCTGAAGCCTTGGTGTCTGTTTTGCAGGAGAGCTGTGGACTGCAACACAAGCTAGCAGAGCCATCCTGGGATATCTGAAGCTGTGTGTAAGTCCAGTCACTCAAATAAAAATATGTGTCCTAATGATGAACATAGTACTCCAGGTGCTGTACACCCTGGTCATGCCCTGGCTCTCTGTCAGGGCAAGATTTGGGTCTATTTCCTTAGGCAAGAGGTCTCCTCTGCAAAGCAATCTAGAGGGATTTTCTGTGATCTCCTCAGGGTTACCTGGGCTGGCTGAAACCCTGTGGCAAGCTTCAGTGCGTAACAGGACTACTCTACCATTTAAACATAACCAATCAGGCACCCAAAGGCAGGGTTTTTCCGTTCAACATTTTGCCTCAGTTCATGGTTTATAAAAAGGGGATACTACAAGGAATTTTTTTGGAGCACTATGAAGTAATAAGGAGTGCAATAGAAATCCTCATCATAAAAGGAAGGTTCTTAACTTCCAGGCAGGACTAGTTCATGTTATACAGCCTAGGAATATGCACAGAATGGTAAAGGAGGAGTAATATATTGAGGAGCTGCTTGTTAAATAAACAACATCTATCTCAGATGCTGAATAAGGCAGAGGTCCTAGACAAAAAGTAGTAAATGACTCTGCATCTAGAGACTGTATCCTAGTTCACACCCTCTTAGGAACAGACGAAGCACTCACAGGGAACTTGAAGTCTGTCATTTCCAACATTCCCAACTTTTACATCTTTACTCTGCTCTGCTGGTCAGAGTACAGGCAAAAGGTTAGTATACAACGGCCTATTTATACATACTCCTAGGTTTCCAAGTGGTTCAACCTTAATTATTGTTTATAGAAACAGATTTGACTTCAGAATTTGGATCAGTATAAGTACCTTTACATTACCTACCAGTAGAAGTGATTTACATGTGCTTTGTTTGGCACATATTCTTGAGTAAGGCTATTTTCAATTCTGGTAATAGTCAAGCAGTATGTTGCTTTTTAATATGCATATCACTCACTCTGACCCAAGCTCCTCATTCTTGAATACATCCTTGTTAAAGGGAACAGATGGTTTCAGTTTCACTAGATGAACTCTCAAGGGTGACTTCAAGTCTGTGTGAAACCACTGTCTATTTGGTTGAATTGTAACACAGGCCTCAGTGTCTTTGTGATATTGTTCCAATCCTGCCTGGTTTCTCTTACTTTTTCTGTCTGTAGTGCTGGGTTGCCTTTGCAACAAGAATAAAAGACCAGCAACCTCTTCCAGACCAGTCTTTTTTCTCTAATACCCACTCACAATAGGTAGCCAGCTAACTCCAAGGCAGTATTAATAGTCAGGGCATGAGAAGAAAGGATAGTCAGGAAATTAAAGCCAAATGCGGTGAGCTCAGAATTTCTCAACAGCATCAAGTATTTGGAGATGCCTGTTCTATTTACAGCTTGCCCATGTGGTGCTCCCTCCTCTGTTGAGTTACACTTTTCAATCAGCAGCACTAAGTGAAACTGAAGAGAGGGTCCTACCTTTGAAGGCCATGTTGCTATTAAAATAGGAGTATTTTGAAGAAAAATGCCCAGGAAAAAGAAAACGAGACAGAAGATTAAATTATTTTTTGATTTTCCAAAGGAATAACTTTTCAAAATCTCTGTAATACCTAAGAGTAAGGTCAAAACCAAGTGGACCTTTAGGACTATGTAGCTGTTGATAATCTTATAGAAACCCTGTCCTTTGGCATATGGTACATGGGACCTTTCCTCTCGCCTCCCTCATAGAGCAGTGACAATGGAGCCAGCAGCATTATCATCCTGTTCTGCCTGAATATGCCTCTGACTTCTTCCTCTAATAATATCCCAGCTGGATTGTTATTTCCTATCAAAACTTTATTGACTCACAGCAGCCATTTGCAAATGATAGATTAACTCTAACCTCATTAATATACAAAGCATTGTTAAGAGGGAGAGCTTGAAAGAATTACATTGCAGTAGATCTATTTCCCAAACAGAAATATACACAGCGGGTGAAATCAATGATCAGTGTGCAGCCCAGCAGCCTGGGTAAGTGCATCTGCGTCTTTTGTTTGACATGAGCAAAATACTGGTTGCTGTATCTGTTTTCTGAATAAATTTTCCCTAGAAATTACTTAGGTGGGCAGAGGTGAAGAAATAGTCTCAGAGATCAAAGGAAGTGCTTAATAGGAGCAACCAGTTCAAAGAATTTTGGCTATCTTGATTTGGTTGAGATGCATGAAAGAGCTCCTTGGGTTAGGAGAGAGATTGCTGGCTGTTTTGAGAGTGCAACTCTATCTACATCAGACGTTACATCTGGATGTCGGTATTTCACCACGCTGTGCATTAGATTATGTTTTAATACATTTTTACAAGGGAACCAGCTCTTCATGGCACTGTGACAGCCTTCACTTTCTTGCACAGTTTGGGGAAGAAAGCAGCAGGTGACCAAGAATAGGTCTAGGAGAAGGGAGGAGAATGAGAAGAGGAATGAGGGGAGAGAGAATGAGGGGAGAAGAGAGACTGTAGCCATGATGGGCCATCTCGGGGGCTATACGCTGTCAAGACGAACTGGAAAGCCTGCAGTCTGCGACGGGCTCTTGAAAATACAGCCTAGGGGGATAGGAGAAAATGGAACAGTGGCTTCGGATTCCTGCTGGAGGCTCCTGCCTTAACCTTTGTCCAGGTGTAGAGCTTAGCTGTCTTTTTGACTGCAGTGAGGACTTTATGACTTCTTCATGACAGGAAAGAGATTCTACCTAAATTGCTCCTTCTGTAGTGGCACTTGCCACTTCCCACAATAGCAAAATGCACTAGCCAGACCGTCTGCAGTGTTTTCTGTACCACTCTATAGTAGCTGTCTCATTCAGAAGTTCGTTTAGTTCTGTTAAACAAGAGTAGATCCCTCTTTTTGCTCCTTCTGCTCCTTCTCCTCCTTCTGCTTCTAAATGCTTCCATCAAAACTCCTTTTCAAAACAAAATATTAGGTCAGATTTTTCAACAGAAAACTGCTAATGAGCTCTAAATTTGGACCTTGGTATCTTTTCCAGCACAGTCTCCTCTCTGAAGGTGTAACTTCTGTTCTGGTTTCCCAGCTGTTGTACCTTGGCTCTGATTGCATTAACATTAAATATTATTGGTCATTCCTGGTTATTTATTGGACTAGACTGTGCCAATGGTCTGCTTTCCTTATTGAATGTTACACCAATTCTGGTTCTGTTCATAAAGGTTACAAGGAAAGACTTAATGTTGTCCCAGTCAGAGGTCTTAATCCTGTGAGTCTGTGTGCTCCTACCTGGGGATCAAAAAAGGGTAACTGTAAAAAGAAGCCCTACTGTCAGTCAGCTTTAGTTTGCTATGTGTGTGGGTTTCATGGTCTGAAAAAAAAAAAAAATTGGGCTAAGTCACTGATGACAATATTAAGCAGTGTTAGACCAAAAATTGACTTCCTGGGTCATTGCAGGAAACAGTTTTGCTTGGTGATGTCACAGCCTTAGCAACTACCTTCTGAGATGTGTCACGAACTAATTCTTAAGCCATCTAATAATCTGCTCTGTTAATTCCATATAATGCAAACTTTTCAACCAAAATGTCATGTGGTGCTAAGTCAAATGCCTTGGAGAAATCTAAATGTATTATATCAACACCATCATCTTTATCAATCAAACCTGTAATCCTTTTATCAAGAAGAGACGATGGCTTTATTTGACAAAACCTACCTCTTAAGTTGCCTGGCATTAAGTATATTTTTAACTTCCAATTCTTTTTGAATAGACTCCCACATTAACTGTTCAAGTATTTTAACTGGGATCGGTGTCACAATAATTGTATCTAGTTCCCTGAGCCATCCCTTTTGCTCTTTTCAACTATTGGGAATGGTTGTAGTTCTCCAGCCCTTTGGAATTAACTTATTTTTCCAAGATTTAGTAAATAATGACAGATCATACAGCTCCACAGAGAGTTCCTTTAAATAAAAAATAAATTATCAGGTACAGTTTGTTTTAAAATGCTGAACCTCTGTGTAACTAGTCTGTCTCTTCCTTTCTTGCAAATGCCAAGCCTCTCTTCTGGGGACAATGTCAGCTGTGACATGGTTATTCCATGGGCAAGGTTTAGAAAAATAGGCAGCGATAATTTGGTGGCTTTCATTATCACATTTTTACAAAGTTCTGATCTGATCTAAATCTGGGGTTGTGCCCAACGTACTTTATTTCTTGTTTCTTATTTTTGGAATCATATTATATAAAGTTAATTAATTTTAAATTTTAAATTATTAATCATTATTATATGTATTTTTAATTTTATATATTTTAATTATCAAATATTAAATATTATTACTTAATTGATTCTATTTTCTTCCCTTATCATTCTAAACTGTTAAACTTGCAAAATGTATTAACGACCATTTGTGTCTATTTTCCCTCCTATTTCTTACTTACAAGTAATTAAGAAGACTTAAAAAAGATTCTTAGTGTTCAGTAATATTTCATAGAATCATAGAATCATAGAATTGCCTAGATTGGAAGGGACCTTTAAGATCATCTAGTCCAACCATCAACCTAACTCTGATAAAAAAAAAACAAATGAAAAACCACATTTCTAAACCATGTCACTAAACAATATGTCTGTTGTATGCCTCCAGGGATGGTGCCTCAACCACTTCCCTGGGCAGCCCATCCCAATGCTTGATAACTCTTTCAGCGTAAAAATTTTTCCTGCTATCCAATCTGAACCTCCCCTGGCACAACTTGAGGCCATTTCCCCTTGTCCTTTTGTCTATGACTTGGGGAGAAGAGACCAAGCCCTGCCTCTCTACACCCTCCTTTCAGGTAGTTGTAGAGAGCAATAAGGTCTCCCCTCAGTCTCCTTTTCTCTATCCTGAACAACCCCAAGCTTCCTCAGCCTCTTCTCATAACACTTTCCAGACTCCTCACCAGCTTTGTTGCCCTTCTCTGGACCCACTCCAGCACCTCAATGTCTTTTTTGTGGTAAGGGGCTCAAAACTGGACACAGTACTCGAGGTGGGGCTTCACCAGTGCTGAGCACAGGGGGACTATCACCTCCCAAGTCCTACTCACCACACTGTTCCTGATACAGGCCAGGATGCTGTTGGCCTTTTTGGCCACCTCGGCACATGGCTGGCTCATGTTCAGCTGGCAGTCAACCAACACCCCCCAGGTCCTTTTCTGCCAGGCAGCTCTCCAGCCACTCTGCCCCAAGCCTGTAGCTCTGGATGGGGTTGTTGTGACCCAAGCACTGGACCTGAAACTTGGCCTTACTGAACCACAAATTTTATATATTTAATATACATTCTCAGTTTGTTTGGCTAGCAAGGTGCTTAAGCTTGGGAAAATGATCTTTTCCAAGTTTCAGATAAGTAAAGTAAAAGCATCACATTCATTTTCACAAAGAAAATGCAAGTCCTGCTGGCTGGTGTGTCATAGCAGCCGTCTATTAGGTTTACAGTTAACTGCTGTTTGTGCATCCTCATTCAATTAATTTCATAGACTCAGTCTGTGATGTTCAGGCCATCAGGTCTGAGATCCTGTCAGAGGGAACTCTCCAGGAGTTTTGATACTAGCCATTGATTTAACCAGCAAGTATCTTCTAGTCATTTTTGGTCACCAGGTTATTCTTTTGTTGCTATTGTCCAGCTACTAAACTAAGCACTATATTTCTAAATAAGCATTTCTTGTTAACAGGCCTCATACAATATAATTCATACAGATTAATTGCAAAGTTTTCAAAGAGCACGATCTTTGCTGTTCTGTGTTGTTCAGTGCAGGGAGAGGAGGTGCAAAGACCTTCTCTATTGAGGGAATGAGGGCATCTGGAACGACTGGGTGTTTTGGATGCAGATTAAAGGCTATATCACTGCAAGATCCAGACAGAGCTGGAAGGAAGCAAACAACTTTAGCTGAGGGAATCTCAGGCGAACAGACAGATCTTAGGATGTCATGGCATAGTTTGTAACATATTTGTAGACATAAGACATCTTCTGGAATTTTCACATTAAAGTGATGGCTGAGGGAAGATGTATTCATCTGACAGCTGAAAAAAATAACTGATGTGCCATGCTGTGGCATTCCTAGGAACCCAGCTATCTTGAGGACAGGAAAATAGGAATCCAAAAGATTTTAAGAAAAACTGATAATAAAGAAATTAAGCTCACAGGCTTACATACTGTATGACCCAAGGAAAATGACTGAGCCAAGTGGACAGAAGCTGTGGGTTTCTGTAGGGGATCTACAAACCCTTTAGAATCACTGTGTAACAAAATAAAATAATCTCCACGGAAAACATTTTTAAAATATTAATATAATTGGAATCGGTGTTTTATTTTGGATTTTATACTGTGGAAATAACAATTCATTTGTTTCACGTCTCCTAGTGAGAGATCCATAAAGAAGACCCATATTCTGTGATGCAAACCAGAAACTCCACAAAAATCAGTAGGATGTAGCTCTCTAGCTGAACATATAAGCAGGCCAGTTCTCATCAGCTTTGGTATAATCCCTAGTGTAGTAGTTACCTCTCAAAGACAAAGGAAAAGACAGGTGGTTTTGCATCATCAGTGGTAGGAAGCAGATCCTAAGAGCTTTCAAAAATCACTCAAGTGTGTTCTGTAAATATTTCCCCTCCATTCCATGTCTTTTCTTATCTTTTCCTTCCTTCCTCATCTGAACTAACTTCATCCTGGATGCGAAAAAAATTCTTGCTGACACTGAAACATTCCTCAGAAGTCTAGCTTTCTTGTATTTGAATATGAAAAGATGTATTTTTTGTTACTTATTTTGTTTGTAAGATAGATTTATCTGTTAGAAAACTAATTATCATTTGTTGAAAAAAAAAAAAAGACCCATTAAAAAAAAAAAGAAAGAAAAAAAAAGAGGGACAGAGGAAGAAAGAGAACGGGAAACTGTCTGAGAAAAAGCATCTTGGGATTCCATTTTGGTCAGTAAAACCCTAACAGGCAATAAGAGGCAGAAAGAGAACATACTGTTTCCTACACTGCACAGGGTTTGTATGGAAGTTAAGCTGGAGAGATTCAGCACAGTGATAGTTTGCTGTTGCTCTTATTTAGTGGAAATGAAGAAACACATTGCAGGAAGGTCTGACCGTACAAAAGAACAAGAAATCTATTCCAGAGAGCGTTGGTAACACTGAATATAGATGTTATAATTACAAAATACCCAATACTGAAATAATGAAAACTATATTCACATTTAGCACAGAATATCAGTAACTGAAATATTTTCTTGGGAAGGAATAATAAAGACAGCAATAATAATAATAATAATAATAATAATAATAATAGAAATGTATGCATCACAAAAGAAAGTAACAGCTTGATGGCATAAATATGGTCAATTTTCTCATTGGTATCAATACCCTTGGGTACCTTTCCTTATCTGATTTTATATAGCTTTGGGGTTATTTTTTTCCCTATCCTTCTTTCTCTTTTGTCTTTTTATTACTTAAAAAGAAAAGACACACAAATTTCTCATCATTCAGACACAGGGGAGACAATTAAAACACAGTGGACATGCTTTGCTGGTTTTGTAAGACTGGGTGCTTTCTGGGTCCAGTGCTCCTAACTTGTCATCCTACACAAAGTCTGAGCAGTGTCTGAGATAGACAAGGGCACTGAATCTGTTCACCAGCCTCCGTGCTGGGTGCTGGGGAAGAAGACAGTTGCTAACCCATCCATGGCCTCCTTCATCCCTGAGTGCTGACCAGGTAATTGCAGAGTTGACATTGCATTTTCAAGAGCATAAATGACTCGTGAACTTATTTCCTTCTCCAGCAACAGTTGATGGAGATCTGACCCTTCAGATACTTGAAAGCTTCTGAAAGTCTTGCCCTGGCAGCAACCCTACCCAGTGCAGGTCTGCTCTGCAAAGAGTGAGTGCAGAGCTTTCTCTGCTGCCTTTAGAGGGTGAGGCATCTCTGGTGGGACCTCCTGTCCTGGGTGATGCACAGGGCTGTCCCACAGCCTATGTGCCTCTCTTCTGAGGCTGATGAAGGTCCTTTCACTCCAGAACCTAGTAAAGCCAGTGCCATTGCGCAGATGTAGGGTGTGGGTGGCAGAAACTAAATGCTACCTGTATCCTTTGCACACATTACTTTTGGTAAATACAGGGACTTGGTACCTCAAGGGGATGGAAAACATACACATTCTCTTAGCTTCCACTCTTCACTGTGACAGCCTTTGTGGTGAACCCTTCTTGGCAAGAACATCATGTTGTCAGGGCCCTGAGGGTAACAACCACCAGCGCTGACTAGTCCCTGTTCAGCCCTGTGGTGTTCCCACACCTGCCCACAGCCCAGGGCCCCAGGGCCATCAGCCCCCACAGCAAGGTCAATCTCCAGCTCGCCCAGCCCTGTCCTGCCCAGCCATAAGCACCCCCAAGCCAGATGAACCCACAGGCCCATGTCCTGACCCAGACTTAGCCCATTGTTTGATATGCGCGATGCCCAGGGCTGAGGCTCTCCCGGTGCCCCTGCTCCAGGCAAGGAGGTGGGATGGGCGCAGGGCTGCCCTCTCCATGGAGATCCTGTCCTGGCCCATAGGTAGCTGCTGGTTCCCATGGTGCCCTGACTCAGCTGTCTGTTGAGACAGACGGGTCAGCTACCATCAGCAGTGGGTCATGATCTCTGCCTCCAGACCTGTGCACATCAGGTTCTCCAGCAAGTGTGGTCACTCCTTCTCCCACATGCCTGTGGCACGAGAGTGGGACACACTGCACTCCTCAGAGGCACCTGCTCCCTTGCCTCAGTTGTACAGTTATACAAATAAAATATAAGGGTATCCTGTATGCAAAAAATAAAATGAAAAGTCAACTTAAAAGATGAGATCTCCTAGACAAGCAAGCAAAAATGTTACTCGAATAATTCTGAATTGATCATGAAATATGCTTAGTAAGCCCTTCCCACATCAATACTTGGCAGTTTACAAACATCATTAACATTATTTCCCCTTAAAATTGAATGAACTGTCAGTTTTTTAATGGATATATTGTCTGTCTAAAGTAGAAAAAGGAATTGATTTGCAATTATTTATTTCAGATCTTGGGTAGTTTGATACACAGTTTGATATTCTTCCAATGATTGAATTGCTTGTCTGTGTATGTTACAGATACATTCAAAACGATTCAGAATTCAGAAATAACTGCTTTTAACCAGACTGGTCTTGAACGAACCCACATATACCCAGAAAACTCCAGAAATTACAATTCTCTCTGGGCGTGTCTTGAAACACAGATTGAAAGCTGTATATGTCTGAGACACAACAATAGAGTTTTGGCATGGATGAATTAACTGCACACATACCAAAGGGTGCTTCCCCACTGAAAATTTCCCCACTTTTAGTATTGCCCTGGTAATGAAAAACCTATATTGTTCTGTACAAACTCTTATCCTAAACTTTCATTACTTTGCACACACACACAAACACAAACATGTGCACACACCTACTGCAAAACTTTCTCTTCATGTGCACCTCTAGTATAAAGTTTTAGATCTTCTGCTGCTCAGGAGATGTGAAATTTTAAGCATAGGTGAGTCCAAGACTCTAGTCATTAAGGGCATTAAAAAGAAAATATTGTATTAATTGGGATGAGCTTTCTTATCTTTGCACAGAGCATACCTTAACATTAGACGTGAAAGCCTCAATTTAAAACTTGTTAGTATGAGAATAGGTCAAGAGATATAATCATAGCACATCTCAGTTTATGTGGAGCTTACCAATAAAAGTACTCTCAGGCCGTGTTAAAAAATAGGAGAGAGAGAAGACAGGTAAAACCTCTGGATTTTAATGAACTAATTGCAGATGCTCAAGTTAATTTCATCACCATGCAAACAAGCAGAGTCAGAGATTTCAATTTCCTAGTAGTATACTGGAACTATTTTAACCAGCTGCTGTGTCTTTATGCCCACAGAAATTAAATCTTAGCCAAAGTTGTTTCACCTTTAATAGCATGCCTGAACTTCAAGCACATTTTATCTGACAACAGATGTGAATTTATTAGCCCCACTGAGCTCAGCTATACTTGTAGAGGATTTAAGATTGTAAACAGATCATTTCAAAGTTAGGAAATGGTAGGGAAAGAAAATCCAGCCATATAAAAACCTGCTAATGCCTGAAAAGAGAAGAAAATGCAAAGCCCTGATATGAAGGCCTGATATCAGATCTTCTGCCTTGTACCAAATTGTAAAATACTTGGTGAAAGTTCGGTCAGTTTGGTAAAAGTGATGTTCCTCACTAACATCCAGCAGACATTTTCTGAAACAACTTCACTTGAATATCACATGTTACTGTATATACAAATGCACTTCCATGTCCTATAGTTGCCACATTAATTTTGAAAAACACTAATAAGGCTTCAATCTATCAATATAATCCAAATAATAAGCATAATAATCATCAAGAAGCAAGTAGTTCTACCATGGAAAAGCCATAAGCATAAGTTTAAAACCTCAAAAATCATAGGAATCACTGCTGACTTTTTGTGGAGAAATGTAGTATGATGTAGGCATCTATTGTATCAGCTGGAGTTATTTGCTTGGTTGGGTGGGGAATGTTTGTCTGACAGAGATGAAGAAACTTCATCTTATGTGTGAAAATAAAGAAGATCAAACTGGTCTGTCTGAACAAACCAAATATTTTGTGAGCTTTACTTCTAAGAGTTGTTGGGACTTTGGTGTGAAATACAATATGTGGAGTTTTCAGGACCAAAAAGGTAAAGAATGTGTTTGACCTGGTTATGGTGAAAAGAGAAGACTGGTGGGACACAGTATGGTGTATCTGCACTTTTTTTTTTTTTTTTTTTTTGCAATGAAGTGATTTACACAATACAAGTTATCCGTAACTCCTTTTCCACAAAGAGAAAGATATGTGGAGATGCCATAAACCAGCCACAGACATGTGATCAAGGCGTTATCATTAACTAAGTTTTCTGAAATCAACAAGTTGACATAAATAACAGCAGTTGTACTTAACAGATTTTGGTTCTGAGTTTCAAATTTTCTGACAGTTTTTCATTTTCAATATATTTTCTTAAGCAAATGAAATAGATGTGATTTCAAACACAACAGAAGAAAGACATTTTATTAATTAGAGGTGATGCTCCTACTATTCACATTTTACTGCTTTCAGTTATGTTATTAAAAGTGAAAAAATGAAATCACATTGTTCGAGTACATTTTTTTTGTGTGTGTGCATGTATTGTAGAATATGTCTGGCTATGAAAAAGCTATTGATATAAAAAAAAAAATCCCAAGTGTAACTGGGTAATTCTAGATATACTTTCCAAGCAAGATCTTGATTGAATTTTATCTTTCATTAACTTCTTGGTTCTCCCCAATACAATTTAATTTAATTATTTAGAAATATTTTTAAAAATGCAATGGAGACCAAATTCTAAGCAGGATGCACATATAAAATATATGTGCAAGTGGAAGTATGAAGTTGTAGACATGCCTGGTCAAACTGAGTGAACAAATGCAATGGTAACCTTGATTTGACAGTCACTTTCATATGAGACTTTGCCAGGACATGTCAACATCTGCCCGTTATGTCTATAAATTACTCACCAATTAATCTATCTCTTGTACATATTATAGTTTGTTTGTATCTTATACTGTCTATTACCATTCTCTTTCAGGCATTTTTTAAGTATTTAAACTTCTCTCAGGAAAAACTATGAGATATTTTTGGAAACAGAAGTGGGGGGTGTCTCCATTTGCTCCTTTTTACTATTTATTATATGAAAACAAATCTCTGTAATCCAAATTATTTTTTTCGGATCATTTAGCATTCTTCACACTCCTCATAGTTTTTTTCACCATCTTTTTCTTTGTCTTTCTGACCTGTTCCACACTCATTATATAAATGTTTAAATGAAAGCAACAAACTTTAGAAACAACTACGTCTCCATGGTGACAAAACCACAATGTCTCATTTGTGCTCCACAATTCTCAGGGAAATGGTTTCAACTCTTCTTGTGGTGTGGATTTCAGGTGTATGTATGTGTTTTCCTGACTCAACTCTGACTTTCTTAATGTCATAATATTAAGTACTATAGTTTCAAACTGTACTACACCCAAACATGTAATATTTGTAAGTAGACATAAAGAATATCTTAAGAAGGACCATTTTCCTAAATATTTTCAATGAAAAAAAGTCTTCAGCTGTTTTGTAGACTGAAAGATTGAAATATTTTGTTTCCTCAGAAGAAGACCCAAGGTAGCAGGTTATACAATTTGTCCCCAGCATTTGTCCCATAACATAGTTTGACCTGGAAGGAAAAAATAGAATGAGGAAAGAGTTTCATTTTCTCTGCCTGTATTCTGGCTTCTTCAGCTTTATGAACAAGGTCCGCAGTTGCTGTAATCTGACATATTGCTGGGTTTTTTTCCTCGATTTTTGTTAATGAGAATCTGTCCATTAGGGAATAGACAGCAGATCCAAAACAGAACAAATAGCACAATATCGGAGCAAGGCAGGTGGGCACTCTTCAGGCTTGCAACAGACAACTAATTTTAGATTTTGAATTTTAAAATACAAAACCATTTTGGTGGAATCTGGGAGCAGAAAATAATTAAAAGCAACTCCTCATCTAATTGTTTTTGCTATCATTTTCCCCCATACTTTCCAGTCAGTATACAGTACTAAATACCACATCTACATCAGTGTCCTGGGATGAGAAACACAGAACTAACTTTTCTTCTAATGCTAGGGGAAATTGCACTTTTAGAAGACTCTAGTGTCTGAATTTGTGAAAATATTTACTTTATAGCCAGCCATGCTCTGGGGGATTCAAGGTTTTAGCGTTTTCAAGCCTTGCCAGGCGCAGGGACAAGGAGAAGCAAGGCCTGGGCATTTGACCCAGGCTGGCCAACAGGATTATTTCATACCATGAACATCACATTCAATATAAATTAGAAAAGTTTGCTGCGTAGCTCTCTCTCCCTTGATGGCAGTGGGTCCAGACACCTCCCTGCCCCGGTGCCGGACCCCTGAGGCCTTCCCTTCCTCCTGAAGCCATTGCGCTGGCAGTGTCCGCCATTTGCTGTCCCTGCTGGGAGTGCACAGCTTCCTGCTGAGAGAACTGGCTGAGTATAATTCCTGTATATCTTACATCAGTATCGGGATTAATAACGGTTCTTTAATATTATTGTTAATTATTTAGTCTTAGTCTATTAAATCTATTTATATTTCAATCCTTATGTTTCTTTGTGTTCCCCAATTCCCCTTTCTGGGTGGGAGGGTCATCAGGTGATAGAATAATTGTCTAAACGACAATAGATTGTTATGGGTTTTCTCAAACCAATCAATCAGGAAAGATGGAGATTAAGATGGCAGAATTTAATCGTGTAAAATACATGTCAGAGATGACCAGTCCGCCTTATTCCAGAGAGTTCTAACTGCCATCAGTGAACTGGTTATGACACATTAGAAAAGGCCTGAGACCCAAAACCCTGCTTGTGGTTAACACACTAAACAAGCTTGTCCTTTCTTGAGGAAACATGATTGCTAAAAACCCTCATCTGACAGGTATAGAATCCTGTCACACAGTTCTTCATCAATGACTGTCACATCACTCAATTTACATTTGCATCTCAAACCTGACTTGATGTTTTAAAGTTTGCAAGAAACACTGGCAGAGGTCAAAGAGATATACTGTTCAGATCTTTGCAAGGTTATCACTTGATCAGGTGAGAGGACTTTTTAGTTTCCTAATGATTTTTTCAGCTGACATTTGAATAAAGTTTTGCAAACTCTAGGAGTAAAAGTGAAGCTAAAGCTTATGGTTCAAATAAACAGGAGGTGAATTTAAATGTATATGAATGCATATGTAACTTCTTGTCTGTGCCTGACAAATCTTGAAGGACTTTCTCTATGATTTGAACACCATTTCTAAGGTTACAATTTTTAAAATTTTTAAAAATTAATATTTTAAAGTTAAGGAACACTTTAAAATGCCTACACTGAAGCTTTAGATGTTTAATAGTAATTCATATGTCTCTATGCCTCTTGCTTTTATCTGCTTGTCAGGTTTTAATTTCCGTTTTAGCCAAATGAAAGACCAGTAAATTTTCTAAGAACGTGAGTGAATAGGTGAAGTGCAAGGGAATGAATGGGTGAGTGCACATATATGTAACCTATCAGAATAAGGGGAGAAATACAATACAGAACAAAGATTCCTGAAGCATGCAGCTGAAGGCTTGGCCACCCAAATGCTTCCTCCTAGACACAGATGTATGTGGGAGCTGCCAGTGCAGGCTCTGATAGTGATGATACACAATCACAGGAAGGTTACAGCTTCTGGTGTAGAGGACTGTTTTCTGCAGTTATAAAAGTGAAACCTCAGTTAGCAATATATAGGATAGATTTAAATCAACAGAAAGTTCATTACAAAACCAGAAATAGCAAGTTTCAGAGCATATACTTGTTCAGATAGTGGCCAAAGTAATCCATTACCCAAGCAGAAAGAGGACTTGCATCAGTTAAATTGACATGGTCTGAATTGTGTATGCCACATATACTGCAAGTGTGAATTCGGGTAGAATTTCTAGGACCAAGCAAATATCTGGCATCAGAGAAGGGGGATATGGTTGTTAAGGGATTAGAAGAGGAGCAGTAACTTCACTTAGCCGATTGCATTTATGCAAATACGGCTGCAAAGTACAAAATGGTCTACTTGTATCCTAAAAACAATGGCTGATTTTTTCATGGGGATCTTCAAGATCTGTTCAGTGTAAAGACAGGGTGTAGAGAGTAGTAAGTGTAGAGGGACAGCACTTACTGTTTTCTACCAGGTCGTTTGTTAATGAAGAAAATGCACCAAGAGTAGATTAGCTACTTAGATGTACCCTCCAAGCTCAGAAAATCTTCTGGGGGATGTTAAATATGGTTAACAATTGCTTTTTGAAAAGTTAGTTCACTGCCACACGCTAAGTGGTCATGTGTTTGTCTTGTGTTTCTGTTAGCTGGTCTTGAATTGCTCTGTCATCTCACCTTCCATACTGGTACGCATGGCTGCCCAGGAATAGAACAGAGTCAATAGATTCACTGTCTTTCTGTCCCTAGTCTTTCTCTAGGCAGTGCTATCTCTCTAGCTCCACTCTAACATGCGGCCTGGAAAAATTTTTGACAGTTGAAACTGATAAAGCTCACAGATTCTCAGGAGAGAAGACCTGTTAAGGTGTATGCTGGCTGTCCTTCCCCAAGCCAGTCCAAAGGAAAATATGTTTCCTAGAACGGTTTGTATCTATCCATAGCAGAAGCCCAGCTCTGTAATATAAAGTCAGCTAAGACAGACATGAAAAAGGAGATGTGTGTAGAAAGACAGTCTTAAAAGCCAGCTAAGATAGGTATGAAAAAGGAGTTCTGTGTAGGAAAGCAGTCTTCTCCATGTCCAAGATCTGTGATTATCAAACAGGCATTTATGTGCTAACAGTCTACTTAGACATTCCTGGGCTTTCTGGCACCTATCATTGCACACAGAACAACTGTACAACCATATATATCATGCCAGAGCATCTCCTAACCAATTCCCATATCCATCACAATCAATAGGGGCAGAGCAGCTTTATATTCCAGGCTTTAATTTGTTGGGAGAACAGGAGCAGCGCAAGAGGAGCAGAGCTGGATGCTGAACGTAACCTGCAGGTTACTCTCATGCCTAACTGATCTGTTCTGAATACCCTCCACAATTATCTCACCTGATCACAGAGTCACAGAATCACCTAGGTTGGAAGGGACCTTTTAAGATCATCTAGTCATCTAATCTAGATGTTAGGTCCTCGTCCGATTGTTGGCCTGGGAGGGATTTGTAATGATTCCGAGGGTGCAATTAAATCACTACCATAAAACCCAAATACAACTCACTAATGAGAATGACAGCCACCTTAATGCCAACAGTCAGAATGTACTCAACACAAAGTAAGCTTGAAAAACCCAGGGAGGAATTAACTTAATTAGAACCATTCAATACACCCTTTATAATGTAAGAATATATTAAAATCAGATTTTCTCAAGCCCTTGGAAGGACATGCTAGATAAATAGGAGTCAAAGCTACTTATGACTTTGGGGGAAGTACATCTCTCTTAGTAGTCCTCTTGTTCTAATTAGGCAGTGCTGAGCAGGGAGCACTCAATGCCCATCTTTGATGGCAGCAGAGCAGGTGAGAGAACAATATCTGGGAGACATGTTGCTGGGGTTTGGCTCTTCTGAGCTTCCTTGTGAGTGAACTTGGATAATGGCAGAGTGCTTGGTCTCTGCCTTGCCCTGCAATCTTCTTGTCCATCTCTTTTCTCCTACTGGTCAGCTGCTGACCAGCTTCTCTTTCTGACACCTATGCTTTCTTCTCTGTCTTCCCTAACTTTGACAAATGGGTAGGCTGCTTATGGACCTTGTCAGACTGGCAGAGAAATGAGTTTTCTAACACTTTAACAATATCCTGGTGACAGTCCCCAAATGGTATAACCTGTGGTTCAATAGCAGATGCTGGAGCATTCAGTTGTTGAGCTGAGGAGAGGGAATGGAGTTGCGTCATTGGCTGCAGGGTGAAGTTTCTCTAACAATACACCATATTTGTGCGTGCATTGACAGGAATATGGAAATTTCACATGCACAATCTTATTTTTCTTCCTTGAAAACCTGCATTATATTATTTTGTTTTAAAAAAAGCATGCAGACAAGCAGATAAATTTTTGTGATGCCATCAGTCTCAAAGCTAAACCTGAAAATTTATCCACCCAGAACATCAAGTTTATACTGACATAGTACCACTGATTTCTATGTACTTTTTAATGATTTACATGAAGATACAGAAAAATCAGACACTTTTACCACGTCACATTAAAGCCCAGTTTTGCCCCTTGATTAATGCTGTTATGAACGTCTTGATTATAGTTGATAGTGTTCATCTCACTCTAAATATGTGTCTTCACCATCTTCTAGAGCTGTCTCCTGCTAAGTAAGCAATCTGTTTTGCTGAGTAGAGGCTATTAGGTATTATAGAAAGTTATGGCATTTATAGTTTCAGTCTCATTATAAAACACTGTTTACTTCCAAATTTCCCTTCTTCCTTCCCTCCTCTCTCCAGAATATACATAGCAATGAGCTGAATGGTCTCTGTTTTTCTTGCATGTATGGCATCAATCAGCACTTGCAAAGGATAGTGTATCCTTGGCTCTACTTGATTGAGATCTGCAGTTTCACATTTACATAATTAATATACACATCCATATTTAATCTGTGCAGATGAAGACAAAGTCATGACTGCTTAAATACCACAGAGCTTGGCAAGCTTCCAATGTTGGCAAAAAGCTGTGCTCTCATGCTTTTCTCTGGGTGGAAGTGCAAGTATTTAGCCAGTGGCGTGACATATGTATCAAACCTCTCTAATTTTCAGATGGCAGAGGGGGAGACAGGGTAGTAAAGTTACCCTCAGATACTCCCTTACATACTCCCATAGTGTTTAATGACTCAAATAAGCATTTGTTTCACTTTCTTCCTCCTGTCAAATCCTCTTCCACTCAAACAGAAGCAGAAACTGTTGGTTTTGGTTGTGCCAGTTGGAGCTGGTATCATAAAGGCCTTTTTAGGAATCTGTATATGTTCCATAGTAGAAGTTGCAAGGTAAAGTGGAAGTAACTTGTTCATCACTGTAATATTACTATGCTACTGCAACAGCAACCAGGAGAATCTGGGTCCTGGCTACATAGGAACTTGAGTTACACAGTGGCATGTTCTCGGCAGCTCCAAATACAGCTTGGATTGCCCATCTCCTTCTTCTTAACTTTATGCATCTGACAGAAGTGCCTTCCTTCAGCTCAATGTGTCCCCAGATACCCTGTATGAGCCAGTAGTTTCAGTGGAATGTCTTAAAGTGAAGTGAGGTGAATTCAGGCCCAAGACAGGAACAAGGCTGGTCAGAAAAGAATAATTCTTTTCTTGTGGAATAAAAGGAAGCCTTCACCTATATTTCTGTTTCTGCCTGAAGCAAGAATGAAATCTAACATTTTTTTATTAGAAATTGACAAGTAGCTGCCAATGGCAAGATGGTCCAGGGTGACTGGGAAACTCATGAAAGCAACACAAGACCTTGGTGTCTTGACCTTTCCCACATCCCATTAGGAATCTGGACCACAGAAGGAACTATGAGTAATCACTTTGTTAGTTTTGTGCCATATGTGGTTCACAAAGAAACCCTGCTAGCAGCCATGAATTCAATAGAAGGTAAATATAATCTAAATACAATATATAATATTATGCAATATTTAATAAGAAACACTTTTAAATGGGCTAGGTTAATAGTCTCAGAGAGAATGAATAATGTTTATTTTTAGAAATATCTTAGATCTGGGTACCAGGAAGAGCTGGCTATCATATAGAGGAGCATTTACATAGTTCATATTCCCCTTGGCTGTTCAAGGAGAAATAATCACTTAGTGCCATAACAGCTGGAAAATAGCCTTACGAACGCATCCTAGCAAGCCTAAGGGAAAAGGGAGAGAGTATTTCTACAAAACTTCAGCCATCCTTGATCCCTGAAATCCAAAGATAACAAGATTATGCAGTAAGAGATGCTAACCTGAAGATAAGGATTTCCAGTTTTTAGCTAAAGAGTGATCAAATTTCTTCACCATTTTACCTGTTACTTTACCTGTTTTTCTCAATCTTCTCTTTAAAAGCTTACGTTTAGCTTGAATTTTTTGCCTTGTTTTATCATTAAGCTTTTCTACAGTTTGGTTCCCTGGAAAGCAATCACACACTATGATCACAAGTTAGCATATCTCCAGGAAACAGTATTTGACAGCAGTCCAAAGGAGCAGTCCTTCAGGATAAGTTTCGGGAACACTACAAATTTGGAAACTTCCCACTGAACTATCAAGGACTAGTGAGGAAAGTGGTGTGCTCAGTATTTTGCCTTATGAAGAAGTTCCATTCAACAGATAAAAATCACCAGCAGAAGACTGATCAGCTGTAGTCTGTAACTCCAGGAAAACAAGAAACCACCAAGCTGATATCTTGGGACTTCCAGGATGTGTAGTTCTCTCCAAACAGAAATTCCATAATAAGCATATTTGAAATGGGAAAAAAAATGCCTCAGAAATTGTCCATGGGTTCCAGTAAGGAATACTCCATGGAGAGCAGACAACTTAATAAGGACAATGTGGCCTTTTAAAATTGTTCCATGGAAAGTGCTGTGCTGCACATCTATTCTGCGGGGAGAATGGAGCGTGGGATGAGAGACAGGGAGATGTAATATTGGTTAAGGCATTTTTCTGGGATTTTTATGCCACAGTTACTACATACGGGCCTAGATACTGTATCTCCACAAACATCATGCCAAGTAATGGAGGTAATGAAGGCTAACTCCCCACTTCAGAAAAAGGATTTTATCTTTCTCCTTTCTAGAGACAGTCCAAACTCCTTTCTGTTTTCCAAAACAGGAGGGGGAAATTGTGTAAGAAAAAAAACCATGAAGAACATCTGAAAAACTAATTTTTCTGCAGAATTAATAAGCCAATTATGGTGAGGAAGTCACATTAAATAACACAATTGTTTCAGGATTTAGACTTACCACTGCTAAGCTTTGGGGCTGCAAGTCTTCTCCCAGGAGTTCACCACACATACGCATTTCTATCAACTGAAATCAAAGAATTCAAAGAGGTGAAGTTTGACCACCAGAATGTATATTTGGAGCAGAATAAACATGTCCAAACCGGGACAACAGCTTTGGTTTATCATTACAATAGTAACAATGAATGGAGTGGTCTTATTTTCCTTTAAAGTAAGCTAAGTATAGCACTTTCATTTCAACTCTAGATATTTCCTTCTTCAAATAATATACTTTTATTTTTAATGGATGCACACAGGAACACATTTAGTAGTTCCAGCAATTTGGAATCATTCAGAAACAGCATTATTTTTTCTCCTTAAAGGAAAGACAACATCTGAGCTGGCAACAGAACTGCCTTTTTCACACCAGAGGAACATACTCTTATGGAGTTTTGGTGTTCTCTGTATGGGAGATGACACCGGGAAGCAGGACAGGATCTGTGTCTTGTTGCTCAGAACAGATGAACCGTGTTTGGCTCCCCTGGATGGTAAGATAGAAGATCCAGGAAAAAGCTGTTCCCTGTTTTCTAGCAGTGTTAAAACCACAAACATCTTTCTTTGGTTAGAGCACCAATGTTTTGCATATATTTCCCAATACTTGTATTTCATTCACAATAACAAACAATAAAACTGTACTTGGATGTCTGACAGTAAATATATTTCTCAATGCAGCAGGACATTTTGGAATTATTCCAGTATATAAAAAATATAAAACTCAAAGGCATTAGTTTCTTAATGTTCTCTCAGATCAAATGTATTGAAATCTCCAGACTTCTACAATCCTTCTCTGCAATCTTCTTCTAATGGTGCTACCAAATAGGAAAGTAAAAGGGCTACATGCTCAATGATACAGCACATTCTCCTCAAAATCACCCAGAAGTAAAACAGTTCTAACTGAGGGACCAGGACAATTAGATCAATTCACCTCCCCTGACAACTGGCAACATGGATTAAAATTATGTTTACACTTGTCTGGGAGCTTGGACCCTGATCTGACAAGCTCAATAGGGTTGTATCCTGTTGGCAATTTGGTAAAAAAGACTGAGGAACACTGTACACAGTGTACACTGAACACAGGAAATAGTACTAACAATTTAATGTCTACAATTCTTTAACTCAGCACTAAATATTCAGTACATGAGATTAGGTGATACAACCCCATTATTAAAGTAGCTGAAGGACTGCCATGCAATGGGAGATATTCAATAGATTAAGTGCTAGTTGTAATTTTACTTCATTATTCATATTCTAAGGTCTTTAGGGCAGAGAATATGTCTATCTGTATTCTCTAAAGCAGTATGTATATTTATGGCACTATATAAATGCATGTAACGACAATGTCAAGTTGTATTTCTATTGAGCTTGTAACATGGCTGAGGATCAGGTCACCTGAGTACAAAAGGTCCCAAAATAAAGCTCTGCCATGACCTCTCCAGGCCGAAGAATGCAGTTCCTTTCATCTTTACCCTCTCACCAACACACAGTTTAAAAAGAAGTGCCATTGACAAGTGACTTTGGTCTGAAAAATGACATTACAGAAGTGGCTCTTTGGGATTTGGTGTTAATTCTACCTCAGTGACTTCCCCTTCAGATTGCTCAGCACATAACTGAGAAAAAACCCAGGTGTAACTGTGTGACTTTGCTGGCAACTTACTTGTGATTCTGAGGACCAACTTTGTCATATTCCACTCTAGACATATTCCAGAATCACCCACTGAAATCAAAGGCAAGACACAAGGGAAAAATAAGGCCTGTGCAGAAGCAGACCTGACTTTAACTGAAGAGTTTGCCTGACATGTAGTGGATGAGACAGTCACACAGGCAAACGTTAGGCATCTAATTTGAGTGTCTAAAAAGGTTGAGGGCCTTTAGAGGTCTCCAATGATAGCACCCAAGGTAGGAAACCAGCTCTCTCCATGGAGAGGCAATCTGCTCAAGCAGTAGGCTCACTGAGTAAAACGGTCAATTTTATCATGATGGGTGTTGCATGATGTGGAACAATTGCAATTTGAACACTTAGGACACCAGATACAAGCTAGTTGAGACAGTTCAGAGGGTGTGTGCACAGGTAATGGAGACCATAGTCTGCTCTTGGGCTATACCTACTTGTTAACTTACGCTCTGCTCATGACTACTTACATGGAGAGGAGACGGCTTTCCCCATTTTGGGCATTAAAGACTACCAAATGAGCTTTCACTTCACAACTTCACCTTGTCATCACTCCATTTAAGCACTTCCCCATCAAGGAAGCCAGACTTAGAAATCAGTAGAACTCAGTGATTTCAGTTCATAGTCCATAGAAACTCTGGACACATAAAGACTACTTTCAAAAGGTCTACAGAAAATAAGTAACAATCAGGACATTGCCAGTGGATTTACAATCACTGTAGAAGAATGTGGACACATCTGGAGAATGTTCCAGAGTTGATTAAAAAAAATTATTAAAAATTGGAAACCATTGTCCCAGCAAAGTTGCTATAAATAAACTGGACAAGGACAGTTCTGCCAGTGTCTTTTACTGCAAATAAAGTTTAGAAAAACTTTCAAGAATGTGACTAGCTGGATGACTCAAGAGAAGTTATTTCTAAACAGGGGAAGAGGCAAATACATCAAGTGTTGAAGAGCAGGACTTGGTTACAAATATTTCTTGGCTGACATCTCTTCTGTGAGGAGTTAATCTAAAAAGAGACGGCAAAAACAGTAGCTTTGTAGGATAACTGGGGTATGATATAGCAATGAACTGGTTTTAGTGACCTAGGTTTTGTTCTGCAGTGTCACCCTCTAAAGCAGTTAGAGATGTGTATTTTTTTCACATCCTGATGCTAATAACCCCAATGTTAGAGCACCAATGTTTTGCATATATTTCCCAATACTTGTATTTCATTCACAATAACAAACAATAAAACTGTACTTGGATGTCTGACAGTAAATATATTTCTCAATGCAGCAGGACATTTTGGAATTATTCCAGTATATAAAAAATATAAAACTCAAAGGCATTAGTTTCTTAATGTTCTCTCAGATCAAATGTATTGAAATCTCCAGACTTCTACAATCCTTCTCTGCAATCTTCTTCTAATGGTGCTACCAAATAGGAAAGTAAAAGGGCTACATGCTCAATGATACAGCACATTCTCCTCAAAATCACCCAGAAGTAAAACAGTTCTAACTGAGGGACCAGGACAATTAGATCAATTCACCTCCCCTGACAACTGGCAACATGGATTAAAATTATGTTTACACTTGTCTGGGAGCTTGGACCCTGATCTGACAAGCTCAATAGGGTTGTATCCTGTTGGCAATTTGGTAAAAAAGACTGAGGAACACTGTACACAGTGTACACTGAACACAGGAAATAGTACTAACAATTTAATGTCTACAATTCTTTAACTCAGCACTAAATATTCAGTACATGAGATTAGGTGATACAACCCCATTATTAAAGTAGCTGAAGGACTGCCATGCAATGGGAGATATTCAATAGATTAAGTGCTAGTTGTAATTTTACTTCATTATTCATATTCTAAGGTCTTTAGGGCAGAGAATATGTCTATCTGTATTCTCTAAAGCAGTATGTATATTTATGGCACTATATAAATGCATGTAACGACAATGTCAAGTTGTATTTCTATTGAGCTTGTAACATGGCTGAGGATCAGGTCACCTGAGTACAAAAGGTCCCAAAATAAAGCTCTGCCATGACCTCTCCAGGCCGAAGAATGCAGTTCCTTTCATCTTTACCCTCTCACCAACACACAGTTTAAAAAGAAGTGCCATTGACAAGTGACTTTGGTCTGAAAAATGACATTACAGAAGTGGCTCTTTGGGATTTGGTGTTAATTCTACCTCAGTGACTTCCCCTTCAGATTGCTCAGCACATAACTGAGAAAAAACCCAGGTGTAACTGTGTGACTTTGCTGGCAACTTACTTGTGATTCTGAGGACCAACTTTGTCATATTCCACTCTAGACATATTCCAGAATCACCCACTGAAATCAAAGGCAAGACACAAGGGAAAAATAAGGCCTGTGCAGAAGCAGACCTGACTTTAACTGAAGAGTTTGCCTGACATGTAGTGGATGAGACAGTCACACAGGCAAACGTTAGGCATCTAATTTGAGTGTCTAAAAAGGTTGAGGGCCTTTAGAGGTCTCCAATGATAGCACCCAAGGTAGGAAACCAGCTCTCTCCATGGAGAGGCAATCTGCTCAAGCAGTAGGCTCACTGAGTAAAACGGTCAATTTTATCATGATGGGTGTTGCATGATGTGGAACAATTGCAATTTGAACACTTAGGACACCAGATACAAGCTAGTTGAGACAGTTCAGAGGGTGTGTGCACAGGTAATGGAGACCATAGTCTGCTCTTGGGCTATACCTACTTGTTAACTTACGCTCTGCTCATGACTACTTACATGGAGAGGAGACGGCTTTCCCCATTTTGGGCATTAAAGACTACCAAATGAGCTTTCACTTCACAACTTCACCTTGTCATCACTCCATTTAAGCACTTCCCCATCAAGGAAGCCAGACTTAGAAATCAGTAGAACTCAGTGATTTCAGTTCATAGTCCATAGAAACTCTGGACACATAAAGACTACTTTCAAAAGGTCTACAGAAAATAAGTAACAATCAGGACATTGCCAGTGGATTTACAATCACTGTAGAAGAATGTGGACACATCTGGAGAATGTTCCAGAGTTGATTAAAAAAAATTATTAAAAATTGGAAACCATTGTCCCAGCAAAGTTGCTATAAATAAACTGGACAAGGACAGTTCTGCCAGTGTCTTTTACTGCAAATAAAGTTTAGAAAAACTTTCAAGAATGTGACTAGCTGGATGACTCAAGAGAAGTTATTTCTAAACAGGGGAAGAGGCAAATACATCAAGTGTTGAAGAGCAGGACTTGGTTACAAATATTTCTTGGCTGACATCTCTTCTGTGAGGAGTTAATCTAAAAAGAGACGGCAAAAACAGTAGCTTTGTAGGATAACTGGGGTATGATATAGCAATGAACTGGTTTTAGTGACCTAGGTTTTGTTCTGCAGTGTCACCCTCTAAAGCAGTTAGAGATGTGTATTTTTTTCACATCCTGATGCTAATAACCCCAATAATTTCCTCCTAGCTAGCTCCATAGTCTGTTTTATGGGCATGGTAAGTCCTTTGCTCCTTATCTTCCTGGAGTGATAACATACCACCTGTTCTCTACAATGAATTCTGGTGGAACATGTTCTGTGCCTGTAAAAAAATACAGGCACCATATTTTTTTTTTCCTGCAGGAGAAGTGCAATTTGTGTTTAAGGACTGTGTTTTGAAAAATAGAATTCATGGTATAACTGCATAGGTTTCTTGTTGTCTCTTGCAAGATTTAATTATTCCTAGATGAAGAAATGTCTCCATAAAGATTAATGACTCTTTCTACTTCTGTACAGTGACAGTTCATTTTTAGTGTTTCTCTTTTCTTGTTTCTCCCACAGATGAAGCTTCTTTTGCTTCATATCATGATGAATTTGGCTTCTTGTGAGACGTTTCCATCAGAGCAAAACAAAAAAAGGTAAGAGTATCCAAACAGATAGATGCAGTACTTCCCCCAGTCCCTTGGATCTTTCACAATAGGCAGAAAACAGAATATAATGTCCTACACTGGTAAGTGTTACACCTTTCTCCATGCTCTTAGCGATGTCCCATTGGCAATTTCCAGTCTGTCTAAATGGTGTCATCAGTCTTGGTTCTGTGGCATGGTGCAAAAGAACATTGTCCCCTCTCATCCTCTACTGCACTACCAAGGCAGCTTTAACTGCCTGTCCTCACATTTCAAGCTCTGCTCTGGGCTGCTAAAGCACCTTTCTCATGAGGACACCCCTTAACAGGATTAAGCAACTATATTAAATCCAAATTGAATTGTGGACTCATTGTACTCACATTTGATTCTATTACAGATTGTATTTGTTTCATTTCATTATTTACTGCCAGAAAATGAACAACCCCCTTTTAGCAGCAGGCATCAGACTTATGGAACTGAGGTACAACCAGCCTAAAAAGAGCTAGCCAAACTCCAGGCTCTAGACAAAATACCATGTCTATAAATAACAACTTATATAAGAAACCAATAGATCATTTTAATAAACTTGTGTTTGAAGTACAGGTCAGGGGAACATATTGATGATAGTAATAAAAACAGTACACTCTAAAAAAATGTAGATAAATTAATATAGCCAAAGATTTGGATTATATTTTAATTTGGTAAAATCAATACCTAGTTCATATTTCTGGAAGGAGAAGGCAAAGACTAATGAAACTGACACAATATATTTTCTGTAATGTTATTGAGGTGTGAATTAGAAAGAAGAATGTTGGAAGTGTCTATAACTCACACATAGCATGTATGAATTCCTTCATCAGCTTCTACTGATTCATTTATTGGAGAAATCAATACAATAAACAAACAAATATTTTCAGTATTCTTCTGGCCGTTCTCACCAATGTCTAAAAGTAGTGTGTATCAAAACCTCCAAAATGTTGCAATGTTGCAACATCAACTGAAATCTAAATCCAATCTTTGTTGGTTTTACAAGGAGGCTTGATCAAGTTCTAGCTTCAAATGAGCAATTCATATTCACTGTATGAGTGGCTCATTCACGTCAGGGCTGGGAAGTGTGGGGCAATAAAAGCAAATATTACCTCAGCCTCCAGCATCCGTACCACCCAAGAAATGTGGCGGAGCATTCATTGCATGAGCAGGGTTGAGATAACTCTGCCTCACAGCCTTGGGAGAGGTGCCCTCCGTAGCCCAGCATCTCCAGGGTGAGCAGCTGCAGAGCCTGCAAGGTCAGCTGAAACTCACCGGTGTGAACAGACCTGCTCCATACTGATAAACCCTTTCAGGTTCATAAAAATTGGTGGTTCCCTGCAAATTGCTGGCTGGGAGCAGCTCTTGACCCATGTGAGCTCCCAAAACTTGCTGGGAGACCCTTTAGGTGTGTGCTGGCTGGCATAGGCCAAAAGTGCTCCAGGGTTTGCCCAGACAGTTTAATTTGACAAGGTGATGTGTTCTGATGCCTGGAAGGTTTTCTGAGATGAAGGCACCCAGAAGTTCCCAAATCCTTCACCGGAGACAGAAGAGGTGCCTTGCCTTGAGGACATAAATATTTGTGATCTCCTGCTTCCACTGAGTGCCAGCAGTGACAGTTCCACAGCTGTGAGCAACTCAGAATCACTGGTATGGCTGCAGACTTGCTGTCTCCCTCAACAGCACCACAGGCACCAGTAGCTGGACAAGACAACCAGGGGTGACGTTTCTGGTCTGCACATACTGCATGGGTCTGGGGCAGAGTTTTAGGGGAGTCAGCAGAGCAGGTCTGAGGCTGCCGCCCTCTGTGCCTAGGGCAGGGCTAACATTGCTGCTCCTCCTTTTAGGACTGCTTTTCTCTCTCAGTGGTAAGGGTTCACAGCTACATCCCAGCCCTAAAGAGACCAGAGGGCTCAAATGTTTCACCCCTCTGTTTGCTTGCTGCCAGAAAAGCTGTGTACCTCCTTCATGGGAAAGGTTCTCAGAAAAATACAAACTGTGTGACTCTCTGCTGGGTCTGTTGAGAAAGCAGGTTGACCGGTCAATGCCTTGCTGCCATGACGAAATGCTTAAAAGGAAGAAAGAATGAGACAAAACCCTGAAGGAAAGTCCCACACCCCCAGCCCAACACAAACATTCCTTTTTGGGTATGCTGGAGAAAAAAAAATATTTAATGTTTTCTGTGGAAGGTCTTGCAGTATTTTAAATGGATGTGGGCAATTTTAAAGTCAGTCTTGATTTATGAAAACTGTCTTAACAGATAATAATGATGTAAACAGTATAGTGTTCCTTACTGCTCAGTTTTATGGATGTGAGGTGCTAGCTAACACTGATAATGGAACTGGAAAATGGAAAACTGTGGAGTTGTCCCTGTTTAGATTTTATCCTGCTGTATTATCCTGAGGAACAGTGCCTATTGTCCACACATATTTACATGGAAAGAACAAGAAGACCCTTCAGCTACTGATTCCCCAGCCCTCTCTCCTTCCTCTTGGGGCCCGCACTGTGACCATCAGCTTCAGGGCTGTCTGCCAGTACTACTGTCCTGTGTACTCAGTCCCATTAGCAAAGCCCCAACCCTGGGTTACACAGTTGGAATCTTTTCCTTCCAGTACTGTTCCCAGGAACTAATTTCTTTGGCTGAAGGAGAAATTTATGAGCTTGTGTAGGATACTGAAAAGTTTATGCAGTTGTCATGTTAACAATAAAACACCCGTGGAGCGGATAGGGAGAACAACATGCAAGTCATTAGCATTCCCACAACTACATCTGTGCAGAATATCTTCTATTTGTTCATGCAAAATATGTGATTGAACTAAAAGCTGGGGAAAATCCATTCATAAACATTTATGTGAATCAATGCTATGGGATTGAGTCAATGACCTTTTTATTCACTTTTCAAAATTCCACCTAAGTGAATTGCTTGAGAAAATGTTAGGAACAACAATAATGTCAAGGATCTTTACATTTCTGCACTGCATGTCTTTCTAGAAGTATTAAGCTTTAAAACTCACATCAGATTTGGGAATCATCCCATCAGGAAAGAGAAATAAGAGACTGACCTGTGTAATGATCCCACAGTAAAATGCAGCATTTACAACTTAAACCACTATCTCTGATAACCATCTATGAGTAAATCAATAACCAAGTCATTTGTGGAAACAAGCCACCACATAATGGTACCTCTGCATATTTTTACTACTGATAAGGCAATGCACCTATGAAAAGCATAGACACGAGCCATGTTTCAAGTAATTTCAAACCATAAGTACACGAATAAAAATCAAATTCTTCCAGACAGTTCACAAAGAGTGAAATTCATCTCTGGGCAAGGAGGCTGGCACAGAAACATTTCACTTCCCTAAGCTTTCAGAAACCTTCAAAACAGAGCTTTAAAGGCAATTCAGCATTGCACAGACTTTGGGTTGGCCTTCTGCTCAGCAGTGAATTTCATCCATTGTGAATTATATGTGAGAGGACTTTGATTTTTCACCTAAGAAGAGAAAAGGACTAAACGAATAGGATGCATGATTCACTTCAACTAGATATCCTACTTGCAATCAGTGCTTATTGTCTCTGGTGCTTGTAAAGGACAAAGCAGGGTTGTCTTGGTATCCTGGAAGGAGTCATAGACATTTGTACATAAAAAGTGAAACACAGGATGAAGAAGAGGTTAGGGGAAGGAGTGTTCAGAAAACTAGTTTTTTTTATTTTTCCCAATGCAACGACAAGAAGGTCTATTACTGAAGCAGCAGGTAGCAAAATGGTACCTGTATATGATTTGACAGGAGTTACAGAGCCACATCTATGAAGGAAGCACCCCAAACTTCTATGTGAGTGGTATTATACACCATAAATAAGTAAAAGATATTTTGATGTACTGAAACTTGAGAAATATTAATATTCTATACTACTCTGGGCACTAGTAAAATTGCTTAGAGGTTTGAAATTGAAAAGGTGTTATGAAGGAAATCTAGAGATTTGGACTTTGAGTTATGAGGAAGGATTAGCCTGTGCTGGCCTCTGCAGCCTGAGGAAGAAATGAGGTAAAATGGGAGATTGTCAGAGGTAAATGAAATCCTGAGATGAACAGATTGAAGGCAGTAAGCTGTTTAAGATAGCAACTAATTTGAAAACAAGATGCCATGGACTAAAATTGGGATGGGATGGGTGGGTGCACAGGCAATTCAGAAAAAATTACTTCACAGAAAAGAGTCTGCAATTTGGCATGGATGGGAAAAGCCAGCTACTGAAGCGTGTGTGCTGGGGAGGGGGTATGTGAAAAGGAACAAGATGTATTTTTGGACAAGGATAAAATTCAAGGTTGCAGCCACTAACTGGATTTTTGAGGATATGCTGATATTAGCTACTTGTACATTGTTTGGTATTTTCTGGGTTTGCGAGGACAGAATTTAACAGACTGATGTTTTCTCCAAGCAGTTAATGTTGTGGAGTCCTGAAATCATTTGCAACATCAGCCAGAGCTTATGAAGGTTGGTGGGACTCCTTCCTCAACTACGACAGGCTTTGAATCAGGCTCCTCTGGTAGAAACTAGTAGATCTTTACAATTTCCTCATCTCTGTGGATAGTCTTGCTTTTTGATTACAAATAAGCCTTTAAAGTGAATTACAGCGGTGGGAGAATACTGCTTCTTTAAGCCTTTTCTCATCCGAGTGCTGAGTGTCCTTGGAGCCTCCCTTCCTTGCTGATTTGCTCAGCAGTCCCTTCCTGATGGTCTTAACTCATTCTGCTCACGCTTGTGCTACTGCTATCAAGATTTCTAGGCATTGGCATAAAGTTTAACCTTCAGATCTTAAGGAGTCATAGACTAGATTTCTATGACATCTGAAATCAATATAAGTAACAGTGATATTTACTTCAAAGCACTGAACAGTAGGTGATTTTGAACACAAACCTTTTGAGGACCTGACAGTGTTAATGATCAGTGTTCTGATATTGAATGCATACTTGCTCTAGTTGTCAAATACCCACATATAGCCTGTACGGCAGAGAAGCAAAGTCCCCAAAACTCTGACTTGTACTTCTTAAGCTAATGAAACAGTTTCATTAACTTACTTACCACAGGGAATGATGGTATATGCGAGCAAGTCTAATACATTACACACAGAAAAGTGCTGCAGTAAACATATACCTAAGCCAAAATGTCACAAGGTGACACCTTGATTTTATTTTCCAGCTTACAAATACAATGGGAAATAATGCTGTGACTGCAGTCCTCAAAGGCAACAGGTGAATGTAATGTGAGCAGCGTCCACTCAGTCCTCCTTCTGTAAAAATATCTAGGAGTAGAAACATTGGTGTGCTTAAATTTTCTTGTCCTCTAATGAAGCAAAGCAGCTATAGACTCTGATATATCAGCTAGTTAAGCTAGGTTTATAGTGAGTTCTGGATGAATCTTTTCCTTAGGAACGAATGGACAAAAAGCATGAAGTAGTATCATAATATGCTTAAGACCTGCACGATTCTATAGTTTATCTTCTCCTATATGCCCATTAATATAGGGGTGCCATTAGTATAAGAATGCCCATTAATAGTGCAGAGTAGGGATGAAGCTGCTGGAATGCATTCTCTGGACGTTTCCATCCCTTGACTGTTTCAGCTTTTAAAACTAATCTTGACTCTGCATCGATGTATTTGGCTTTGAAAATCAGAATATCTTCCTAACTTAGCTTATCCTGCCACTGCTGAATTATACTCTCTGTTTACACTCACATTGGTCTGGAAAGATAAATGACTATTTTACTCACTACTTTTTTTACTTATTGTTGAGTGGTCTTTGCCAGTCTATTGATTAAATGTGCATTATTTCCATAATCAGGTGTTACCTAATATGAATCCAGATGTAACTGGCATCCTATGAAAAGTAGTATAAGAAATGGAAATACAGAAACTTGCTGTCCCAATTTATATTAAGTAACAACTGTGATACTCAAAGTATCTAGCCCAGAGGAACTTAATTAAGTGACACCTCTTTTATAAGACTATTTTTAACCTTGTAAAAGCATATATTTTAAGGCAGAATTATGTATTTGCTAAATAGATTGGCAAGTTGACTGAAGCAAAGATATGCTAAGATTATTAATTCTCTCTTCTGCTGTAAATGACACCAATCAACCACGTTTTATTAACAAAGTCCATACCCCACCAGAATGATCTCTGCTTTTTTCCCTGGGTCACTTTGCTTTGTCTTGAGACACGGAAGTGTGTGAGTTCAGTGGTTTGCTCCACTCTTCCACACTCCACTCTCCTCTGGTACTTCATAACTGCAGTGTGCAAAGACCAGAGCCAGGAAGAGCTGCGTGCATCTTCACCCACCCAATATATAGAGCCAGAAATTCTTGCAGTGATGAATTTTTCCTCACAGAAATCAATAGAAATGTATTTTATCATAATCTTAAGATCAATATTAAGTAACTAAGACAAGCTCTTGGAAAAATAAAGTCCCTAACTATAAATTTTCCCTAAATCTAAGCTTTGAAATCAATTGAATCCATAGTATGCCCCAATACATTGTATGGCTGTTTGAACCTTTGCTTTTATATTTAACACCATATTTTGTTCTAGGAAAGGGTAATAAATGTCTCTGCAGCACTGAAGAAAGCCAACAGGGGACACTTGTTGTTTGGAATACATTCTTTCAAAGCATTTTTCTTCCTGTTGCTGGAGGAACTAAATTAGCTGGGAAAACTAACAACCAGTTATCCATCAGGGCTCTTTGTGCCCTAATATCATTGCACACAATTGTTTTACAACATGAAAGGCCAACAGAACATGCTCACAGGGATAGCCTTACACTGAAAACCATCAGATAAGGTGGTACTTTATGATTCAACCTGAAGTAGTTCAACTTGGATAATAAAATGCGGGAGTATAAATGACAAAGGCTATGAAGGCTTAAAGGAAATCAAAACCCATGTCAGACTCTATGCAAAGAAGCAACAGTGCCCATCTTTGCTGCATCCAACCTTCAGTCATGGATCACAACAGAGAACTATATGTGAGCCAAAGAAAGCAGCAAGAAACTGTTTTGAGGCTGAGCGTTGTACAGCTGAGCATCTGGCGACTGGAGGGAGGCAGCTTGAGGAGATCTTTCCAAACACGTTGCAACAACATTGTAAGCATTGCTAGAGCAAGTGCAGTAAAAACCTTGCTACAGCAAAGCAGTATAAGCAGGTTATGGGAGGATCCTGAATTATGCTCAGACAGTGGGCAGGATGGGGTGGAAAACTAAACTACTGTTCTGGGCTCTGAAAGCTTTCTTTGCCTTGTAGTGTAAATTTATGCTTCTGGAAATGGGAGTACCTCAGTGTCAGATTCACCTGGCCCTGTAAAGTTGGTTAGGGTCTTCCAGATCCTAAGGGCCAGATAGGCAAACCCACAGCGCTATGCAAAGGTGGCCTCTAGGACAGTTTTAGGGCCACACACAGAGTTTACCTGCAGGAAAAGACCCATAGCTGCCTCTGAGGTGGTTCAGCTGATACAGCTGTGAGTAGTGAGGCAGTCGAAGTTTGGAAACACCATTTTGAGCTGCATTTTGGAGATCCCACAAGTGTGTACTTCTTCATAGCATGAGTAGGCCCAGTACTTCATACCAGGCATGGAGAAATGGAAATTTGATGTCTTTCACTCATTTTCAAATGCCCTTGTGATCTGTATATCAGTATATCACAGAACTGTTTTAGGGTAGAAAAGATGCTCTGAGATTCCACCTAAAAGGATCCTATGGGGGGAATGATGAGATAGGATCAGGTGGGGAAAGGCCTCAGAAGACTTGTTCCCCACATGAGATCGTGACAGGGAGTTTCTTTCTTCTTCCCATAACAGGTTACATGACAGCAATTTTCGGATCTCAAGTCTGTGGCCCCTACCTCCCAATCTCCTTCCTCTACACAGCAGGTTCCTCAGGAAGGCTGTAGCTTCAGTGGGAAAGACTGGGAAATGCCACCTTTCCAGTGTATACAAAGGACTCTTAGATATTCTATAATATTGTTTCTAAACTCTGGGGCAAAATAACATCCCAGATAATTTCTTTATGATGTACAGACAGGGGACTTAAACCCCAGGGATGTGTCAAAAAAGCTAGGACACCTGTTGACCATCATGGCATCTCCTGCTGCAAGAGCTGGTGGAACTTGTGGTGCCTGAACTCAGCCTGGGTCTGCAAGGGAAAGGCCAAAGTGACCACAGCCTCTGGTCTACTGCAGCCTGCCTTCCATAGGTGGTGGACATACACTGGTACATGCTGGTGGCAGATGCAAGTTCCAGATTTGTCCCTGTGAGACAACCTGGACACAGCAAAAACAGTAAAGTGTGAAGGGATAAAGAAGCAAAAGTAGCTCTAAAAATCCCTTCCACTGCTTTCCTCAGGCCACTGGCTGAATCCTAGCATTAGCAGCGGTGACGGTGAGAGACCAGTTTTACTGGACTGGCTTTTTTTCAGACCCTGTCTGCCCCTGCACAGCCAGACAAGGACTGCATATGGCTCATCACTAGGATGTTTGGGACACTGTATTTCCTCTACAAAGGCATCCAAAGGAGGATGCAATGGATTCTCTTTCACTCTTCAGTACAGACAGAGGGATGGAACAGATGGTGCAAGTTAGTTTTTTTTGGTGCAATTGTTAGTCCATTTTCCTCCCAAGTGACTTCCTGAACTTTGAGTCTCCCTCCTCAGCAAAGCAAGCTGTATCCTCGGGTGAGTGTCCTCAGTTTGGGCTTATGGTATCTGGCTTTGTGTGAGTGAAGAGCAGCATTTTACAGTACTTGAGATGCATAGATCTTGCCATTTTTCCTCTTTCTATCTTATTGGAAATGTAAAGTTCCAGCCCAGCTCATTATCAGCTGCCAAGAGATTGCTATTTGCAGATAGAAACCATCATAGTTGTTTGAGGAAAGTAAACAAAGAGGGGAAAAAAAAGGGAATCATGACAAAGAATGGCCAACAAGATGTCTGACAGATGGACAGCCCCTTTCCTTTCTCCTATGGCTTAAGCTGAAAGGGCAGAAGACTGTTATCAGGATCTGCCTTCGGACAAAGAATGACACTTGCACCTTCTCCTTTCACCACTGCAACCATCCCTTTGTGCTTCCACCCATTATTGTCATTTGTAAAGTGCTGACATTCCGTTGACAGCTGCAAAGCCTGGGTCCTTCCCCTGAGCTGCTGACAGCGGTGATATTTACCCAAACTCTCCCTGCATTTCTGCATGCTGCTTTTCTCTTGGCTTGAGGGAAATGCTACCTAATGTCCCCTTGATGACCTGATTCGTACTCCAGGAATAGAGGTAATTTATAACAAAACCAGATTGTTTCATTTGTGGAATGTGATGACACTCAGTACTTGGTTTATACACGAAACTGGAAGCATATACAGATTTCAACCTCATTTATGACTGAGTTATAAATAACTCTGTTCTCATAGATCAGCTAGCTGAAAGTCAAACTAGTTCTAGAGATAAGTTGCTGGAAAAAGCTCTCACTATTCCTCCCAGATGGATATTGTTTGGACTAGGACAAAAATATCCAACCTACATTTTTCCTTCCATCTCATACTCTCCCAGTAGCTCAGTTAGATCACATTGACAACAAGAGTGGTTCATTCATGTTTTCACATAAAATATGTCAGTTCCACTGGGGAGGTTTTAGTGTCCAGAATATAAAGCCATGGGATCTGGACTCAATTTCTATGGCCATGGGCAGGGTTCTAAATTAAGTCTCCTATCTTTCTTGAGCAGCTCTCATTCCAAGGGGTAAAACTGAGTTGAGGCAAACACAGCACAGTAGGAACAACAGGCGGGACTGGGACAGTACATGTAGTGAATTCTTTAGCTTTTTAATCATTAGATTTTTTAATCTGTTTTGTGTTGTTGAGCCAAGTACATGCAGAGGTATCTGACTACAGTAGCACTGCCTGGACTTATGCTGTGGGAAGCTACCATTCATTTATAAGGTATCTTTTGAATTAAATAGCCTCCTTTTCTATTGACATGCCTCCCTTTCATCTTGTTCCACACCTGGAATGGTTTTACAGACCTCAACAGTGATGGAATGCAGAAACAAATTCACCTAGAATGGCAAAGTGCACTTGGGAATTGCTAAAAGATATGGTCCAGCCATTGGTATCAAATGTGAACCTCATAATGCTGTGATAACACAGTCTTTTTTTTTTTTTAACTGTCTACAAAATTCATAGGATTTTAAATCAGCCACGGATGGCTACAGATGGGAGCTTGTATCCCACATGCTCCTCACTTAGGCCTTCCCACTATGCCACTGAAACCCAGAAAAATAAACCAAATGTTCCAAGATGGATAAGGAATATAAAGATAATAATAAAAATAATGCAGCCTTACCTCAAGTGTATGTACAGTAAGAGCTGTTCTATCTTAAAGAAGACTGTAAGAGGTTCACAGAAGGGCAAAGAAAACGATTGGGGGCACAGAAAACCTTTCATATGAAAAAGGTTGTGTTAGGACCTTAAAAAGGAAACCAATGAAGGAAAGTATGATAAAGATATATTAAATCCTGTCTAGTGTAACACTGGTGGCTGAAAATATTTGAGTAAATTGAAAAGCAGCAATTTCCAGACTGATCAAATAAAACCCTTTTTCACACAGGAGATAATTAAACCCTGGAACTCTCTGCTGCGAGGCACCAGGGAGGTCAGGCACTCAGCAGGATTGCAAAAGGGCAGGATTTCTGTCTGGTAAGGAGGCTCTCCAGATTTACAATAGCCAATATTCATGCATTTGAAGATATTAACATCTGAATCACAAGGAACAGAGTAAGACTAGCTTTTCAGGGTTGGAGTGGGAGGTGCTGCCGTGTGATTTCTTACTCTTGTTTCTGAAACACCTTCCTCTGAAGAATAAAGTGGGGCTGCTGGCGTGGCTTGATGAGAATGATGCCATTGTCTCCTTGGGTGCTCAGATCACTGCCCATACCATCCAGCCTTGCTGGGAAGCCTGGGTACACCAGGGGATGAGCCCCAATTGTTTCTAGTCCCTGGGGTGCCTCTTTGGGGGCTCCTCCATTTGGCCTGATAGCCTCCACATCTGAAGTGGTCCAGGTCTGCCAATATAGGGGCTGACACCCCTTCGCTCATGCTATGAACTTGCACCTTTGCACCTTTCCTGCAGTACAGCTCGTCATGAGCCTCATCCTTGGGCAGTTTGTGCTGGAGCATCACTGGCAGTGTGGCAGCACCACTGGCACTCTCTGTCTGTGCGAGGGGCATGTGGGGGTAAGCTGCCCTTGGGAGTCACTTGGTCCTGGAAGGAGGTCCAGAAGGACATTAGGAGCAGTTCTGCTTCAGTGACTTACTTAAAAACAAAAAGGCTGAGGTTATTATTTTTATCAATGTGTAGGTGACACTCTGCCTGTGTTCTCTTTTAAGAAGTTAAACCATCTAGAAGGAGCATGGCCAAAACTTGACATAAGGTCTTGGCTTTTGTATGGGTGTTGTTGGGGTCTTCAGGGACTGTGTCTAAAATCCCAGAGTTGTTTCTCTGTTTAGCCAGGACTAGCAGAGAAATTTCTCTTTGTTCTCACAGAACTAGTCCTGCCACAGATCTTTTTTCATTATACTTGTTGTCTCAGGATGTACATTTACTGAAGGATAAATTGTGTTACTCTTTCCTTCAGATCAAAACCTCACTGTAGCAAAAGCTGTCTTCTTCACTTTGATTTGAAGCCTCAAGCTTCCAAACAGCTATACAAAAGATTTCTATATACATAATTTTAGAGTTATGTTCATGCTTTAACTCCATGCTTATGCAAATGGACTGGGCTTTCCCAAGGAGCTAAGAAGTGGCTTGAAAAAATTCATAAAGGTTTGAAAGTTGCATGACATCTTTTTATCATAGATGACCATGTCTTAGAGCTTGTTGTGGCTGGAAGGCAGCTGAACTGTCAGAGGAGGAAAGAAAGCAAGTGCAGTTAAGTCTGTGTCTTTTTGCAACAGAACTGTGACAGTGTCTAGGCCTGACATGATGTGGTTTAGAAGCATTTAATATTTGTCCTCCTGCCTGCACTCCCTGACAGAGAAGTTATTTATTAATTTTTAATACCAGGTGTGAATTGTCATGTTAATAGCCATGCAGATTCTCCAGCACAAGAAATGCTCAGCAATATGTTACAGCTGGCCTAAACCTTACTTCAGTAATGATTGCACAGACATATCTTAACAATTTATCTCCACTTAGGAGGAAGTGTACACTTGAAAGAAATTATGCTCAGACTCGAGATCCCTTCGAAGCTTTCTTCTATGGAACATGATGGATTTTATCCCCCAGTATCAACATCCCTCCCCTTTTAGGTTAGTAAGACACATAGCATGCAGGCTAGATCATATCTAGTCTAGCATAGACTAGATCATATCTAATCTTAACAAAATGTACCAGAGGTGTGAGGAGCCACAGCACCAACTGTTTTTAGCTACTCATCTGCTCCTAATACAAAGAGTGAAATGCTAAAGTAGATGCACCTCTCAGTCTTTTCTGCTCATAGGGCCAGGTTCAGGTTCAGGCCAAATATGCCATTTTGGCAAAAGGCATATTTGGGATCCACAAGCACAATAAAGCATAGTTTCTCAGAGACAGTCAGCTTTCTCTGTTCAGGCAAAAAGTCAGCGACAACATGTAGTCAGGCTAAGAGAACTGACATCTGCAGGAAGCCCACATTTAATTCTATGAGTGACCTTTATCTTTAGCTGTAAGTCGAGAGACACACATGAAGTCAGTAGACACATTTCCCTTTGTAACTGGTCCTGTGAGTGGGGAGTACAAGGGGGCTGGTGTCTGCTGACAGAGGGCAGCCTTCCCAGACTTGTTAGAGTTAATGGAGGGAGAAAGGCTACAGCTAAGCTCTTGTAGGGGATGATTGAATGCAGGATCTTACCATTCCCAACCAACTCAAGAGGAAACATAGGAAGACTAATCTATCTCCCTAGGCTAAAGTTAGCATTTGAGTGTACTCCCTACGGTCCCATTAAATTCCCATTAAAAATCAATTTATTGGGACTAGGATTTCATTATTTCTTCTTCAATAACTTAAAGCCAATGCCTTCTATGCTTTATTAGTTTCTTGAGTCCAGTTTGCAACTTTTCTTCAAAATCCGTTTATGTTCAATAGTCACAAAACTTTAAAGTCCGCCTAGGTACCTAGATTTTTGTTTATCCTCTGGAACCACAAGAAATTCACATGCTGAATCACAATGGAAAAATGGAAATGTCAAAAATAGTTGTAACTTACCATCTGAAAAGAAAAAGCAAGAAGGTAAGGCCAACTGACAGTTTTGCTTTTAGTTTTGCCAATTAGATTTTGGTGGGTTTTTTTCCCCTACTACAATTACATTTTAAGACAAAGTCAATTTGAACTGGATATTTTTTTTTTTTTTTTTCATTTTGAGCCAAACCCACTTAAACCAAGAGTTTCCTTCGAAAGGTTTTATAATTTAAGCTGTTTACATTTCACATCAAAAAATATTTAATTGAAAATTTCTGGGCAGTTGTCCTACCAGTGATTCAATGCTTAATTTGTTAGATGTTCCCATGTTTACTTTTAACTATTGTATATTTTATGGTATAGTGCACCTTTGTAATTTATCAATAAGAAAAATTAATATATATCTAGCTTTGACTAAAAACAAAACAATGCTTTTGAACATGAAAAAACAGAAATGTCATTCTTACCATAAATTCTTATGACTTTGTGCTGCATTCTTCAAGTTGATTTTTCCTTTTCAAATGCTGAAGAATAAGTAGCTGATAATTACATGGATTTATATATATTGTGTGCCCTTTTAAAATAAGGCAAACACACAGTCTTGCCTTATTCCATATCAGGGGACCTGTAATGCAACATAAAGCTATGGCAGTGAATGATATTTTAAAAGTTTATTTATGGTTTAAAGTGTTTCAAATGAAGTTCAAAATGCATCATAAATGAAAGCTAAGCTGTTCTACTGTCACAATCACCAGTGGTAAGGGATTGGCAATTCTTTTTCTTATGATGAGGTTGCAGGTCCTCCAAGCTGTGCTTTGAGAAGACATGACTGGAAGGATGGTGGCATGGCTGAAGACTTAAGCTGTTAAAGTTTCCCTTTGTAGTCATGTGGGTGGGACTGGTATATGGTGATTTATGAACTAAGGTATATATAACCTCTTTTTCTTTCTCCTCTGGGATTTTCAAGACCGTATGGTGGGGTTTATTTGCAATTACCTGCCTGCAAACCTCCTTGCCTGTGTTCTGCTTTTCCCTTATCCTTCAATATACTTCTCTCTTTTTTCCAACGGCCTCTGAAGGAGGCACTAATCAAATTTCACTGTAGAATTCTGCAATAACGTGTTTGTTTGCTTTGTATGAGAAGGAACCAGAAAGTGATTAAAATTATTAGCCAGAGGCGCAATCTCTTTCTGTCTCCATTGTATGGGGAAAAGGCTCCATGCCACTTGTGGAGGCATGTCCAGAAGGAAGAAGGCCAAGCGTTAGGGCAGGAGTGCCTGCCACCTGTGAGCTCTGAAGAGCCAGCGCTGGCATCATTCTGGTTTTACCGCCCATGCTCACACAGTGTCTGAGTCAAGTGCACAGATTGGCACTGGCTGCCTGGGTTATGACCTCCCTGTGACCACAGGGGCTCACCTGACTCCGAACTTGAGGACTTTGTGCAACTGGAAGGTCAGAGGGGAAGTTGCTGGATGTGGAGTAGGGCAGACATCAGCAGACATCAAAGGGTATTTCCCTGCCCATTTTGGGCAGTTCAGCCATCTGCAACTCTGGACATTGTTTTTCACTTTGAAGACAGTCCTTCAGAAATCCTGCAGACTGAAATACCCATAGCATCCCAGGGACTTCTCTGCTTTTGTGTTGGTTTCCAGCCTTGGATTACTGATAGTGACAATGATTCCTTTTTTTTTAATATAGAAATCACAATTACTGTTAAAAAATTAGGAAGTGTCATAGAATTACAAACTCGAATATAAGAAGTTCCACCTAAACATGAGGAGGAATTTCTTTACATTGAGGGTGGCAGAGCACTGGCGTAGGCTGCCCAGGGGGGTGGTGGAGTCTCCTTCTCTGGAGACATTCAAAACCCACCTGGACAAGTTCCTGTGCAACCTGCTCTAGGTGGACCTGCTTTGGCATGGGGGTTGGATTAGATGATCTCCAGAGGTCCCTTCCAACCCCAGGTGATTCTGTGATTCTGTAATTTTCTCCTGAGACCTCCCCCTGGTGAAAAAAACACCAGGATAGGAGCTAATAGTTCTAACATCTCTTAAACAACTCTTGGTAATTTTGAATTAATTACCAGGGGTAAAAGTGACGGAGCTACTTGTGACTTCATGGAAGTTGACAATTACTCTCTGAAAAGCATTAAGGATGAATATAATTTTGATACAGTGAGATGCTCATGGGGACCTGAGGTAAGGAAGCAAACGGTGTCTCTGTCACCCACTGATTATACAAATTCAATGCAGAATTTAGTATCTCCAGCCATGAGCTGAGGTTGAGAGTATCCTGGATTAAAAGTTAGGTTTTTAGGAGACTTCCTGAGTCCAATGTCATGTCCATCTGAAGTTCAAGATAGCTTGTCTGAAAATTAATCCCATACCCTGCAAACACAAACACATTACGACTGAATGCCGGCCTAGGGCTCTCTATTAGGCTTTTTGTGAGCACTAGTCCAGGAAATTCACACTCTCATACAGTTATTTCACCTGTACAGGCAAGGATTCAGTTTTTTCCTCCAAGTGCAGTTATTGCCATCTCCATTTTGTCTTGCTGTGTACATATTTGCTAAAACATGCTACACATTGACAGACTGTCCTACTCTGAGCCTCTCTTAATGCTTTCCCCTACGAGCACTGTCAAAATTGGCTCTTCAGCCTTGAAAATTGTGGTTTGAAATCTTCTCTGAATCTCTCTAGTATGGTACCAAATCTTAGCTTCAAGGCAGAAGAACAGTCAGCTCCTCCTTTTCAGCTTAGGACAGAGGATAATGTCTTGCTACTAACACCGAGAGTGTGTTTCACTTCCCTTCATCTGCTCCTTCCTTTCACTCCAAACCAATAAGGAGTAAAAATACATTACATCGCCTATTTGCAATTGAAGTCTATCTACTGTAGCTGGATATTGCTATCGTGAGTCATAGAAGACAGATATTATCTGTGGCAATGTGTTCTACAAGCTAATGACACATTATATAAAGCATTCTTCTTTGAAAAGAACACTCTGTTGGCTTTTGGTCTCTTGTTAGCAATCAAGTACTCTTTTGACCTTCACTATACAACATGATTTTATATACTTCAGTTGCAAATTCTCCTTGTTTTCTCTCAGAGAAACAATTTTGACCTTTTTACTTTGTCTTCACACATCTTAGCCTTATTGAAAGCTGCCACCTGTCTGTCTCTTGCCTTCTGCCTCTCTCATGATCTCTGATTTACTCTATTCTCTGCAGGAACTTTGAAGCTCTGGGCTTCAAAGCGCTAACAAAGCACTCAAACTTTGGGGGAGTGGGTGATTGTGCTTTGTCAATTAACAGTCATTCTTGGTGAAGGTGGTGGGGAGTAAATGGAGCAGTGCGAAGAACTGTCAGGTAAAGCCTCTCTGACCTTTTGATTTAGGACAAGGATCCAGGCTCATAGACATTTTCATTCTTTAATATGAGAAGAAAACACAGTTCTGTCCAAAGTCACCTAAAAATCCGGTGGCAACGAGTATAATATACAATAGATGATTCCTTACAGTTAAGCTCCCTATAGCTCTGGAAGAGACGTACTGCCCTCTCTTTGTGATCAGTATTCCGGGAACAGCCAGGCAATTTATCAAGAAATCAAAATGGAGATTTTTGGCATCCTAACCTCTATTGGTGGTGTAAAGTTGGTCAAAGAGCCATAAAAATCTACTCCAGGCCTGTTGCTTAAATGAACTGCATAATGAGATGTAGAGAGCTCACCTCAGGCCTGATCCAATCCACACTGAAAGCAATGACACTTTTCCACTAGTTTCACCGAGAGCTAAACTGGCTGCCAAAACAGAAATTGATCTTCTGTTCAATGACACTGTAGTAAAGAAGCCCCACGTGCTCACTTTGCATTGACTGTGGGCTTTACAACATCATTTTGACAGTTTTGATTGAAAAGAAACAGTTAAAAATGCTCTGTGAAGAAAAACTGTGATGCAGGGCTCAGTACCTCTCTGAATTCCTAGCAGCTTGCAACTCATCAAGAGAGTGTGTCTCTGTGCTTGGCTGAGAAACAGCTATTTCTGAGAAGAAGATTCACTTCCATTCAGTAGAAAAATACAAACTGGCTTTGGGATTCAGACTATGCTTCCAGAGTGCAGAGACTGTATATGTAAGTACCCTCTGCTAATTAATACTGCACTGTCACCCCACTAATTAACACACAATAGAGAAGTTCTCCTGCCATTTTCCAAAGTAATACAGAATTTGAAAAAATGTAGACATGAAAATCTGAGGAATAATGGAGACCCCTCACTGGGGTGTCCTGAAGCCAGAGACCATGACAGGAGCTCCAGGAGTCCAGAACTCATGCCAGGGATGCAGAAAATGCCTCTCAGTTACAAAGCCAAAGATACGTGCTGTGCTCTCCCCTCCCAGTATAAACTCACAGCTAATAAAAGCAAGCTTTTGAGTGACATCATAAGACATTTTAAGATATATTACTGTGAATCCAGCATTGCTGTTGCTTTACTCTGAAGGTTATCTGAGTCAACTCTGCTGGTAAATGGTGTTTGGTCAGTGTAAAGACAGCAAATGTTCCAAACAAATGGGCCGTGTGTCTTAATTATCACAGGGCTTGCTGGACCATGGTCTAAGATCTATGTGAAGAGGACTGAGAAAGTATATGCTGGCATGCTAAGAAGATGTAGGATGTGTTAGAATAATTCTTTCCTCCCAGTGCCATTCGTATAATGGAAGAAGTGCTCACCATTGCATAGGAAGTCATGAGGAAGACAGCTTCATCTCTCAGGACACATAAAACCACCCAAAGTCAGAGCCAACTTTTGCTTTTAAGAAATTGTGCTGAAAGCCTAAGGATAAGATGACCCTGCCTTTGTCAACCCTGAAGAGAAAATAATGCAAATAGGGATACTGGAATATTTGTGGCCCACTGCATCTTCTATGCTGTCTCTAAAGCCAGGACTTCATCCTAGAAAGGAGTCTTGGCAGTGCTGTGGACCTCAGCTGATCACCATTCTTAGATGGCACCAGAATCAAGGACAAGCTGGGACATTGAAGGTCCTCACATCAATGACACATGCAATGATTTTAATGAGTAACTGCTGATGTTAATAGCAATTGATTGCCAGTGCAACTGGGCAGCACGTAGTTCTGGATTTTTGATTTCTCAGTAAAACCTCTGGCTACAGGTATTTTCCTCACCAATGAAAGTGGAAAACAAGTGCTGGATACAAGCACGGAACTTTCCGGGCTTGTAGTTGTATGAAAGAGAAGATTTAACCAAGGACAAGCAGAGCTGCTGACTGCTAACAAAAAACAAAAGCACTTTCTCAATTACCAGACAAGGTGCATCTGGAGAAATCTAAGTGCAGAAATAAGGAAAATGGAGGCACTTTGACAGTCCCTGAGTGGACAAGAGAGCTAGCATTTGAGGACAGCACAGTTTCTTGCAATCAGGCAGAAAGGTATTTGTAAAGTCTTTCTGAAAACACAGTAAATCAAGGACTTCAGCATCTCCAAGAAGGCGTGTAACCCAAGCTGGGTGTCTTTCCCCTCAACTGACCTTGCTGGCTACACACATGCAGAAAAGGAGTTAGAAAAATGCCGGAATAGGCTCTTTTCTACTTCCTTTCCCTCTCTTTCTGAGTGCCACCATAGTACAGGGAATACAAAAAGCTACATGGTTCATATATTGAGGGATCAGGGTTTCAGCTAAATGCAGGTTGTGTCCGAGCATCTCCCAAGAAGAGGTGTGTGTCTGACTGCACCCTGGCCCCATGGAGATGAACCTGCACCAGCCTCGCACCCTGGGGACTGTGAGAAGGAAACCTGCCTGCTGGAGGGGAGCAACAGCCACAAAAAACTGGGGAGCAAGCTCATGTGCAGCCTATTTGTGCCCTTGGTGGATGCTCAGTAGGATTTCTGCTCACAAGCAGAACCCAGCTGTGCTTCTCTGCCCTCCAAGCCCCTAGCCCAGCCCTTCCCTCTCATGCCTACGGCAGTTTCCAAGAAAAGGAAGCTGAGATACTGGTGACTTTTTAATGTTGACAAATGTTGTCCACTGCGGGTATAATTTGCTGCTTAAAGTCATAATGGCCATTTTTATATACATTTTCTTGAACCACCATCCGTGAACAATGGGCTTTTCTACAGAAATGTAAGTTTAACAACCCTTAGGCTCTTCTAATTTACCCCAGCAAGCTGATACAGAGAATAACTTAAAAATTAACTTTTTCTTCACCTCTTTGATTCCTTCTCCAGTACAGTTACTTCAAAGAGAGACCTACAGAGTGAAGACTCAAATGCAGCTGCATTCTGCATCTTCAGTGCCTGTAGCTCTGTCCTCAATTTCTAGAATTAACTCAAATAAATTATGCATTTCTAAATAGTTAACCAGGAAAAGTCTGCACAATGACAATGCAGAGCCATTCAGAAGGGAAAAAATCTGACCCTACAGTGCTGTGAATGACAGTTATTTTTGCCTTTTGGCTGATAACATTGCCACCTGGAATAATTTACTAAGAGAGAGACTAATGAAATTACTGGAATGCTAAATAAAAAAGGTAAAAAAAAAAAACCCAGAAGGACGAAAAGTAGAATTCCCATCAACGTATCACAGTACAGAACAATGAAAGTGCCTCCCACCTGCAAACTTCTCAAAAAACATTTCCAAGGAGCCCCAGCTTCTAATTTGGCTTCAATTCTTAGTGGCAGAGAACTGGAGCTTATCGAAAGGAGGCAGACATGAGTTTTAGTTAGGCAATGTGATGAACACTCTTAGGAAATTGCAGCAGGTGTGAGCATAAATACTATTTTCCTCTACCCTGCAACTTGCACATAAACCATAGATTTCTCATTAGGCTGTATCATCCTGGCTCTGTATTGGTTTTGAACTCCTAAGTTTCTCTCAGTGCTATCCAAGGCACAGATGAGCTGGCTAGGATCCTTCTGGGTAACTGTGCCAGGTGTATGGAGGGAGCAATGATGGCTCTGCTTAAAATTATGCTCAAATTGTTCCTTTTCTATGTGCTGACAATTATTTACAGGGAGTTACAGTTGTACTTGCCAGGGAGAGCTCACACATACAGTGGACTTCTTGTCAATCAGCACTCAATGCATGGCCCTTTAGGGTGAAATGATGAGCTAGCTGTAGTTTTAGAGAAGGATATACATTCATCTTTGTCAGGTTGGTATGCTTTACAGATTCATATGTTAATTTGATTCACAAATATACACCTTTCATTTTTTACTGATTTTTTTCCCCTGGTTACCATCAGAATTCACCGTCTGCAGTTTCTGTTTTTAGTGTCCTTTCTTTCCTCCTTGCTGATTTCTTCTTATCCTAAAAGTATAAGTAATGACTTTAATTTTCTTCTTTGAAATAATTTAAGGAATCTGGCTTTGTGATGTTTACTTGTGCACCCTCTTCAGTTTTTCTCTAAATAAATATTTTGCAAAAATGACAGCACAAAAGGGCATTGGAAGGAAATCAGAGTCCATCATACAGGGGCAGATGTCCTCAGCCTGCTGAAAACAAAACGTCCAGGGTGCTGCAAGCTGAGACTGTACAGTCAGCAAGAGCCAGTGCAACAGCAACTTTAATATTCATATTTTGTGTATTTTAATGCTGGAAGGCAAATCTATTCTACCTGCAAATGAGAAAGTAGGAATTGTTTTCACCAATTCAACACTCATTTTACCCACAAGGTTATCTGAGACATTCCTTCCTGTAGCAGCAGTGAGGAGCAATCCTGATCCACCCCAGGAAGCTGCAGTGGGAGGAGGCGTGAGTGGCAATCGGTGGGTGACCAGTGTCAGGGAGCCTGCTTGGCCAGTCCCCACACACTCCCCACTAAGGGTGGTAACATTTCTGGCCATGCAGTGAACAGCAGCAACTGTGTAAGAGAACTCAAGCTTGTATTTCAGTCTTCACAACCTCATACTGGTAAGCCAGAGTTAAGAATTTCTTGGGTTTGATGGTTTGAAACCCATAGAAAATCAATGAAACAAGGGTACCTCTGATCCCACGTCTCTCCTTCTGCCAGTTTTTTCCACGTGTGAGCAGTCTTCTTAACTACTGAGTTTAAAACAGAAACTTTACTGTAGCTCTGACAGGATTATCATGAACAAATGAAGTCTGACATTCAGGGTTAGCAGAAGGAGAAGAAGCCGCCATAATTCCCATTCTGCAGCTGAAGAAATGAGATGGTGGTATGCAGTATGTCTGTTCCTGTCTTTTGCAATCCCAGCTGATGACCATGACAGAACTTGTGAAATAACCTGACAGCCACATAGTCAGCCAAGAAATGATTTAGATATGTTTTTCTGAAATATTCATGTAACAGTGACTGTGTTTTCACATGTGGCTTCATTTAGGATGTAGGTCTGTTAGCAGACCTCCCATTATAGCCTAGGTACATGGATGTATACAACATACAACTCCCACTGGGCAAATATTTTGCCCAGATTTGAACATGACAGGATGAGCATACAGTAGGTATGGAAGATTTTACGGTCATATGATCCCCCTATTTCCTATTCCAGATGGGACAAGGATGTCTTTCCTTTTACCTGCATCTGTGTCTGCACTATGTTAGAGAAACAGAGACATGCTGAGGACACATCTACAGAATAAAATACATTTTTCATTTTTATATTCCTGAAATAAGGTCAGGAAATTCTCTTTCTGTTCATGGACTTTCTGCAAGCTGGCAAAGAGGCTAAATTAACTGCATACATTATTCATTACAAATTATTCACTCTATGCAGCACATACTGATTGTTTAGAAAATTCATTCTTTCTGTCCTAGAAATGTCACTGGCTGTAACTCATTACCTCATCATTGACAAATTCTGTTGATTGCTTGACCAGTTGCTTTAACTAATCCAGGATTACGGTTTGCAAGAATAATAATAGCCTCTTCCCTAGCACTTTGCACATGAGGATCTCAAAACATGATTTCAAAATGCTAATTAAATCCCAAAGCACCTGGGAGGTGAAGTATTCCTATCCTTATAGCAGATTTGTAGCTCTTGAACCTTGTCAGGAGGTGGAAAGTCATTCTGCTGACTCACACAAGCTGCCAGGTCAGGTGGGTCTCATTAGCTCCAACCAGCAAAGATAAAAAGCTGAGCATTTAAAAGAAAAGAAAAAAAAGGGGGGAAATCAAATAAGAGGAGGTAGGAAGGCTGAGAGGAAGTACTGATAGTCTGTTTGGTTGCAGAGTCTTGTTCTTAGTGTAGTTGTTGAGGTAGCTGAATAAATGATAGGGAGTTAAATAGGAAAGAGCTTCCATTGAACTCACTGACTAGGTTGAATTTGTCAGCCTTTTCTTATGTTGTGGGGTATGTTTTCAGACTGGCCTATGCTTGCAGTCCAGAAATTGTATATGGTGAGTTTACTATGTACCTACAGCTGATCTGTGGAGCTGCAAAAAGCGGAGCTGCTGTGTGTGCTGTGCTAAGTGTGCAGTGACTATTTGCCTTGGACATTGGCATGTTTGATAGCCTGACAATTTCTTGCTTGAAGATGAAGCTATTTGACTAGTGGTAGAAGAAACTGTCTGTCGCCTAAACTGATGAACATGATAGGTTGGCAAGCAAGCTAGGTGGCTAAGGATTTCCTTTCCCTAGAATAACTTCTAGGTAGCAGAATGGCTACAATGAAGTTCTGAAAGACACATAATGGACCCAGGCGATCTTTGGCTAGTACAAGGAGAAGAGTTTTTGCTGTGTATCTGCTGCATCTCCTATGCTCTTTCTCATCTATTAGGGAACTGAGGTATGCAAAGCAAGAGGAGTTTACTCACTGTCTGAAACACAGGGAGATATGGGAATTTGGGTCTTATTTCAGTCTTTCATAAACAACATCATATGCTGTGGTGTTTTGAATTTTGCCTGCATTTGTTGGTCTCTTAAGAGATCATAGAATCATAGAATGGTTTGGATTGGAAGGAACCTTAAAGATTGAGTTCCAACCCCCCTGCCATGGGCAGGGACACTTCCCACTAGACCAGGTTCCTCAAAGCCCCACCCAGCCTGGCTTGAACGCTTCCAGGGATGGGGCATCCACAACTTCCCTGGGCAACCTGTTCCAGTGCCTCACCACCCTCACTGTAAAGAATTTCTTTCTAGTATCTAATCTAAATCTCCCATCTTCCAATTTAAAACTGTTATCCCTTGTCCTTTCACTACACTTCCTGACAGTCCCTCTGGGGCTCTCCTATAGGCTCCCTTCAGATATCGGAAGGCTGTTACAAGGTCTCCCCAGAGCCTTCTCTTCTCTAGGCTGAACAACCTGTCGTGGACAGAGTGATTGACTTCACTAGTTAGAGTGAAGCAGCGAAATATTTATTAAGGTGAAACAGTGATTTAACAAAATCAGCAATAAGTCTGCGACACAACCCCAGCTCTCTCAGCCTGTCCTCATAGGGGAGGTATTCCATCCTTCTGATCATCTTTGTGGCCCTCTGCTGGACCCGTTCCAACAGATCCATGTCTTTCCTGTGTTGAGGACTCCAAAGCTGGACACAGTACTCCAGGCGGGGTCTCAGAAGTGCACAGTAGAGGGGTAGAATCACCTCCCATGACCTGCTGGCCACTCTTCTCCTGATGCAGCCCAGGATGTAGTTGGTGGCTCATGTTAAGCTTCTCATCCACCAACACCCCTAAGTCCTTTTCCTCAGAGCTGCTTTCTAGCCATTCTCCACCCAACCTGTATTTGCGCCTGGGATTGCCACATCCCAGGTGCAGGACCCTGCACTTGGCTTGGTTAAATTTCATGCGATTTGCACGAGCCTACCTCTCAAGCCTGTCCAGGTCCCTCTGGGTGGCATCCCTTCCCTCCAGCGTATCAACCGCACCACCGAGTTTGGTGTCATCAGCAAACTTGCTGAGGGTGCATTCTATCCCACTGTCCATGTCTCCAACAAAGATGTTGAACAGCACTAGTCCCAGTACGGACCCCCGAGGAACACTACTCGTCACTGGCTGCCAATTGGACATTGAGCCATTGGCCACAACCCTTTGAGTGTGGCCATACAGCCAGCTCCTTATCCACCAAGTGGTCCATCCATCGAATCCATGACTTTCCAATTTTGAGACCAGGATATCGTGCGGGACAATGTCAAATTCTTTGCACAAGTCGAGGTAGACAACATCTGTTGCTCTGCCTTTGTCCACCAAGTGCGTGGCAGTATCATAAAAGGCCACTAAATTTGTCAGATACGATTTGCCCTTGGTGAAGCCGTGTTGGCTGTCTCCAGTCACCTCCTTATTTTGCATGTGCCTTAGCAAAGATTCCAGGAGGATCAAGTGGTATGACAGCTAAGCACTGCTGTAAAGCAGAGCTCTGAAAGCGAAGTGTGTAAGGCTCTGCAGCAAAGGAACATCAAGCAAAAACACCAAGTAAACTCTGTTGTCAGTGGGTGTTTCCACTGAAAGTAAAGAGCAGGGGCTTTGAGCAGAGGCACACAAACGTGTTATTCCTTTAAAAATAAGCAGAACTGGAGATTTAGGGAAAACAAATGTTACCCTGGTGGATAATTTAATGTACCCTGAGGAACGAAATGGGAGAGTGGGTGCATGACTCTTAACACTGCCTTTGTCTAGAAGTGTGCAGTACGGCAGCTAGCATTTGTGCTTTAAAAATGTAATAACCATCTGAAGAAGCAAATCTAGATAATCAGCAAACACAGACACTATGAGAGGTAGGACTGTAAGCTGCGGAGTGTGGAAACTAATGTTGTTCTGGAACTAACTCTTTTTTGAAAAAGAGGAGGGGAAAAAATCAACAAAACTACCCTGAAAGCCATGAGTGCTTACGGTTCAAGGGAAAAACAATAAGCTGTCTAGCAGGGGCATTTAGACAGAAAGAGTGTGACAAACAAAAGCTTACATATTGCTGCAGGTTATACTGCAGGGCTATATGCCATTGGTGTGAATACTTGATTAAATAAAAGCAGTAGGGGCATAGAGAACCACTGCTTAAATTTTCAGTAAAATATTCTTGCCAGCCTTCATTGATATAAAAAAAAAAAGGTCTGACTAGGTCCATATGACCTAATTCTACTCTTCCTTGCACCAGCAGACAAAGGAATCGCTTTCTGGAGGTTAATGGCTTTAGACTTGTATGTAAATTAGGGGAAAATCTGGCCTTAAATCTCTAGGAAGCAAAAAGTAGTGACAGAATTTACTGCAGACGTTTTCCACAGAGGAAGCCTGCAGGGGCTGGCAGGGAGGGATGGTGCGATTAGAGGAACGTGTAGCAGTGCCATTCATTCTACACTTGTCCTCCCATTTCAGTGCTGTGGAGCATGGGGATCTGAGATCACGGACACACACACCACAATGTGGTACAACAGAGCGAGAGATACTACCACCCCATTCCCCCACTGGCTCTGCAGAACTCTTCAAAACCCTAGCAACATGGAAGGGGACCAGGATCCTGGACCAAGAGCCTGCTTCTCCCATGGACAAGTCCTGTGTTGGGGCAGCAGGAACATGGCCAGATTTAGTTTTGCTCCAGTGGTGATGAGGAAAGAGCAACCTAGGCAGACAGGGCTGGCCACTGCCTACCCACTCCTTCAGTTCCCCAAAACTACATGTCCCAGCCTGGCTTTGCTCTGGTTTCTCTTTTCCTTTCCAAGCCCTGTATCTTGGAGGCTGTTGGCTGCTGAGTTCTGTTTGCCCCTGGCTGGTGCTACTGTGCCATTTCTGAGGGGGTACCAAAGACGCTTCCTGGGTGTGGAGCTCATAAGTGCATGCAGGCAGAGAAGGGTCTGGTGTCCAGGAGATGAAAACCTTCCCTTGTGCTGACCTGTACTTTTCTGTGGCACCTTTCTGTCACCTGTGTGACAGTGAGGAGGGTAGGGTGGGCCCAAACACAAACCAGAGACTGAACAGCCAATTAGTGCTAAAGAATGAGATTTCAAGTCAGGGAGAATTGCAGTAATTTTCCTGTTCAAAGGGCAGAGAAAATAATAGAATGTTCACCATGGATATCAGGTACCTGAAAAACCAAATGGCTCCCTGGTGTAGCTTTATGAGCTTCAACAAAATTAGCCTGGGATCAATAGCAGGCAGGGACTTGAAAGTTTTCAGGTGACAGCTATTAAGGGCACACCTCTTTGCCTTCTGTGGAAAGGATAACGTGTTTCTGCTGTTTTTTCATCTGCAGGCTCAAAGATTGTCTGGACTTGGTGTCCATTTGTTGTTGTCTCTGAAAACTTGTATATGTTCGTGGGAGCCCAAGCTCCTGTGGTCTGTATAACGAGGGGGACAGTGCTAGTAACAGGGCAATGAGCCTAAACTGTTTCTTCTTTCTGAATGAGGACTGGGATGCCCATGTGAGACAGGAGAGAGAAGTATGTGCTAATAAACCCTGTGCTGTTATCTCTGCTGCATGGCTTCAGGGCTACTAGAATGGCATTTCTCATATACGCTTTCATTCATTCTTTAGGAGAGAAAATATTATATTCTGACATTTCCTACACGATATAGGATTCTATTCACCCTAATATGTTCCTTCATTTACTCTCTGCCTCTCACCCCTTTTGTGTGTCTTCGTTCTTGCTTCATTTCCTAATGAAATGTGATTTTCCTAGTTTTCTGGTTCCCTTGAACCATCAACAAAAACTTGGCATGACTTTTTTTTAAACACTTACTACTAATACACTTATAAAAATAACTTTAATCAATGCTACCTCTTGGGGAAATCCTAAGTAATTGCAAGAATACAACTAATTATTGTGCTGTTACTTTAGCTTTCAGTCGTTATTCTTCTCTGTAGTTGTAACTAGCTATCTAAATATTAGCTCTCTGATGAGCACTCCCATTAGTCTATGTTTTTGTTGTTTTTTTTTTTCCTCAGGAAAATGTGTAATTTACTTAATTACTTTCACTCCTCTCTTTAACTCCTGTGTTGCCGTGTTACCACTTTTGAGCAGACTTAGCATTTCTAAGGTAAAAGTCTGAGAAGAATTTTCTAAGGAAGAGGGAAGTCGCTGTGGCTTTGAGAGAGCTTACTTACCATGGGGAAAACTTTCAGTAGTTTTTCCAAAAAGATAAAAAGCCAAAATATCAAAACCTTCTGTTTCTCAAGAGGTTAGGAAAAGGGTGTTGGGAATATTATTTTCTGAATATTTTTCAGAAGAGTTTGGGGGGGAGCTGAGGTGGGGTGGATATTTCTTTCTTTTCAAGCTGAAAAATATTCTGTGCAGGATGTAGTCAATGTTGGCAATTCAGTTTGAAATGAGTAGTCTGCGGTAGTTCATTATTGTTACTATTGTAGTAAGGATATTATTAAAGCAAAGCTATCACTAAGATCTGCAATAACAGCAGAAGCTTCTCCCTTTGTCTTCCAATTTCTTTAACACTAGATACTGACAGGTAATAACGACTTGAAGGAATGCTCATAAAAGGCACTTTTCCCCCTAACCTTATTAGAAAGGTTCTTATGAAATTATTGCAAGTATAGGAGTTTATTCAGATTCTGTTTAATAATAGATTCTCATGTAATGTAAAAGTGTGTTGAGGTCTTTTTTTTTTTTTTCCTTTATCAAGTTTCTGCTGACCTTTTCAGGATTACTTTCATCTCAGTTCCAAGTTAACCCACCTGAACCATAGCACAAACCCCACGACTGTCACATCCCCAGTGTCTTTAGCAGTAGAGGCCATGCTGGGCTCAGCTGACCCAGGAGGACCCTGCTCTCTTATTCCACTCAGCTTCTTCCCTCCCTCTCATGTCCCGGGGCAGTGGTGTGTGGCCACAGACAAAGCGTGCAGTCCCAAGGCGCAGAGTGACCCGGGAATTGTGCTGGCTCTCCTGTTTTCTTAGCATTTCTTTGCTCATTGATTCACAGAATTATATTAGTGGCAATCCTGACTGGCATTATCTCCCTGCACTTGTAGGCAAGGGGGAGAAGATTGCTACTGATTATGTTTGTAGAATAAGGAGAGGGAGGCGCTTTTGTCCTCCTATGGGGCCCAATCGCAAAAATAAGAGAAAACTGAAGTATTGATGGAATTCCTTTTGCCTCTGGCACTTTCTGTACTGCTATGGAAAACTCTGTGCAGCTTAGTTCTCATCTGTCTATTGTAAAAAGTCCTCCTTTTATACATTCTCAATCTCTGCTTAATGAAGAGATAGGCATCATGAGAGCAGTTTGTAACAAATTTATTAGCCAGTCATATGCATTTAATTAATGTACAGCTCTGTATTCTACTTACAGGCAAAATTAATAAAGAACAGAAACAGATGGATGTTTTTATCTTGCCGAAAATGAAGACACACTTAATTCTCTGATGATGTAATCCCAGATTGATCTGCTGCCAGAGGTTCTGGTGGTAAATTCGTCTGCTGGATTATTCAGGGTGTAAAGAGCATTCAGATTAAGTTTGCTAACTTAATGGTAAACAGCCTGTTTAGGGGGGATGGAACTTCATTCATTCCCTGGGTGAACTGCAGCCTCACCTGCTCCCTCCTTTACTTCCTACTGACAGTGTTGTTTAAAGTCCTTTCTCAGTACACGAAGAAACCTTATCCAGGAAGCCAAAGAGTCAGTCAGGGTATTTGTGCCAAGAAAACACAAGCTGTGTGTGACCTAAATGATCATCTACAAAGGTCAGATGGAGGTTAGCAAATTGGTCCCTTGTACAAGAAACCCCATAGGGATGGCTCCTCTGTTGTGCTAGCAGTTGCAAACAGTAACTGCAGTAATACTCTCTCATGCCTTGCATGGTTTTACCAGATAATCATTTAGCATCCTAACAACAATTTTGATCTGATTAATGCAGCTCAGCAAGGGTTTCCACAGGAACCAGTGCTGGGGTGCTTTGGAGTGTGTGATCCTAACATTAAGTAGCTACAGGTGGCCTTTTGGTATTAGAGGGGTAAAAAATGTAACTTCGTATTGTTGAATCCTTGTGGAATTGCACACTGTGGGCAACATAATCCCTAGGAAGGTATTTGTGTTTTCTTTACTCTCAAACTCACTAATCATCCATGCTTTTCTCTGTATTAAGGAGTCAAAAGAGGAGGGTCAAGAGTCTGCTGTTACATTACTGGGAAACCAGAACAAAACCAACAATGTCAGTGTTCTCTACACTGTATTTATTCAAGGGAAAATGTGTCCCTAATTGCAGATGACATATCAATGTAAAGGGCATGTCACTTTGAGAAGAACTGAGCAGAGGCTTTATTTATTCACTGCCTTCCCCCCTTCCCCATACCCCCAAATAAATAATAATTACGGAAAAGTACTAAGTATGCAGGCCTGTCAAAGCATTTTCACTTGCATAAAAAACATTTTGTTCTAACTCTCATTTATTTCTTCAATCTTGTCATTCAAAATTCATTTTTAAACTGGAAAACTTAAGAAAGCTAGTTACTTACTTTTTCATACAAAATATTTGTCATAGTTTGACAGTTTACAGAACGTGTGTTTGGATGAAACGGCTTTTTCCTACAGAAAATTTCTTACATGTTCATTTTTAGTCAAATGGTTTCAGTGTGTGAAGCTATGTACTATATTCAGTTAATCTGTTGGGTACTACCCCTAATGAGGCTGTTCAGTGGGCTATTCACTCATGAGCCTTGAGAGCTTTTCTTGAGACAATAAAAAAAGAAGGAAGTATCGAAGAACTGGGATAGGAAAATGGAGATTTGAATAAGGGGAAAGTGCAAAATCAGTGGACCTGGGAATATTGTTAGGTATATTGCCACCATTAAAGTACAAAAGAAAGCATACGGTGAACTGTGACATGATATTCTGTATAATCAGATAATTTAGTGAGATTTAGTGGGTTGCTTTATGACTGAAGCATGGAATAGAGCAATAATTATTAATCTGTCAGTTCCATTGACTTTGACTACATAAGACAATTGCCGCTTGATCTACTCTACAAATCCAGACTGGTCACATTCTCACTTAAACTGTGCTAATTTATATTGTCAGAAGCTCAAATTAATTGGTCCTAGGGATGCCCTGCCATGCCTGCTTTCCTCTGACAATGTCTCTTCTACTTACAGCTGGGAGACAGGTATGGGAACTGCAGTGGTGCCTCAGCTCTTCTCTGGGAACGTACAAAGCAAAGGAAACCTTGGATGACTAGACAAGTATAACAGTCCCTCACTGAGATGACCCAGATCTATCCTACTGCTTGAAAGGCTCTGACTATTGTGAGAAGATGAAGGTTACCTCCATTCCTTTTTTTTTTAAATGAGAGCAACTTCTCCAGCATTATATTGGTTGTTGGATATAACTTTGAATGTCTCACACATACTTCTGGCTATGTCCTGTGAAGAATGGTTGTCTGAATTGTAGATTTAAAAGTTTTTGCCCTTTCTCTCTGTCATTTCCCAGATTTTCCTAGAATCCTTTCTGCAAATATTGTTGATTTCTGCCACGTGTTACTTACAACAAAACAAGCTGACAGTCTTCCCCTTCCTGTTCTTTCCCACCTGCCCCTTCTTACCTATTTTTTTCTCCCAACTCTTTCTAAGAGCACATCATATTCTGCATGGGTTTAAAGCCCCAGTATGAGATGACATGCATGAGTTTCATTACTACTTGCTCATGAATGAGCAAACAGCTGAGTAATTCACCTTTATAGGGCTCCTGTGGCCTGCGGGGAAGAGCAAAAGAATGGTTTTGAGAACTGGCTTCATCATCAAGGTGGATTCTGAGGCACCAGAGAGAGAACTCTGTTTTACTTGTTTCACTAAGAGCTATTGCGTACAGCTTTATTTATGGATGATTACTGATACAGCACTCAGTTTTTCCTCTATCAAAGTGCCTCCCAACCAGTAGAATTCTGACTGCCAGAACAGAGTAAGCATTAACAGCACTATGAGGATATTATCCTATAGTTTAAACAAAAATGATGTTTGATATCAAGAAAAAATATTTCCTTAAACTCCCTGAGTCCTGACCCTGCACAAATACACAAACAAGTTCTTCTGAATGTATGGCCCAAGACAAAGGTGAAGTAATTCATCCAGCTGCCTGGTCTTCAGGGCATGAAATATATCTGCCTTTCTGTAGCCAGACAGGCGTATTTCTTGCACGCTGCTATCCCAGACATACAGATAAACGTGTTTTTCTGTCTAAAAAGAACTGAGAAGTAAACTGAAGATGCTAAGATGAGAAGCTGCAGGATTTAGTGGCTGGGCTGCTAAGTCTGGCTTCTTTTCTTATTCCCGTTATTGATCATATCTGTCTTCAGTAAGTCTCTCCTGCTCTCTGTATCTGTTTCCCTTACCACTGTCCTATTCCATTTGTGGCATACAAAATCTTTGTTTTCCTCTGTGTGCTTAGTGTAACAAGCTACACTGAGCCAGGCAAGAACAGCGTATGCAACGTATACTTAGAGGTGTGTTTGCCAATAGGGCTTAACCTTTCTGTGTTTGCAGCCAGCTGTGAGGGTGGCCACTTGCGGGCATTAGGGAAAAATGAAGACCTCTACCAACAGCCATTTTCCCCAAGCATGAGGAATGGCAAATTGCCAACTTCTCCCTGCAGTCACAGAATCACAGAATGATATGGGGTTAGAGGGACTTCTGGAGATCATCTAGTCCAACTCCCCCTGCCAAAGCAGGTCCACCTAGAGCTGGTTGCACAGGAACATGTCCAGGCAGGTTTTGAATGTCTCCAGAGAAGGAGACTCCACCACCAACCTGGGCAGCCTATTCCATTCTTTGGGATGCAAGAACCCTTGGGTCTTGCTGCTCCATCTGCTGCTGTGTTCCTTCCTGCATCCCTTCTCCAAGCAGCTCTCTGGTGCAGGGAGACCTTCAGGAACCCTGTATAGGAAAGTCGTGGTGAGCAAGATTCCCCTGTTCCTTCTCAGCCTGGTGAGCTGACCTTGTTCTGGTGCTCTCTATGGTACTACAAACCATTCCACTAAACTTCTTTTGGAGTCTTATAAAAATTAGGGGTTTTATAAAAATTTTGTTCCTATCACTGCTATTATTGATTAATTAGCTCTACTGCCGTCTTTTATTCAATTTATTTTTGCTATCCATATATTAGCTTAAGTGCTTTTTCTTAATGTTCATCCCAGTTTCCAACACAAACATCCCTCATACTCTGGCTTCAGTCCCTTTGGTTCACATTTCACTTCTCTTACCACATCCATCTGGGGGACATGTGCATCCCTGGTACAAAGAACTTTATTTTTAAGAACAGCAAAAAATCTCCCTGTAAAATTGCTGAACTGTCTGCACGTTGCAGAGCAAAGTATATGACATGTAATTTTATTGTTGTATTTCTGAATATCCCAACTCACCCTCTATCCTCAGCGCTTGCTGTGCTGCACACGTCAGCATGAAGATCCTGCTCATTAGGGGTGTTGCTCAATCTCTGTCTGGGCTATAAATCCCTGTGTACTGTGCAAATAACAAGGAATCATCAGATAATCTCTCATGAAACTAATGGTGCTTCACAAGGTTGTAGAGATTAGAGTTCTTAGCAATTCTGAGCATTTTTTGCTATCCTAAGTATCATCTGCTAATGGCCTCTCCTGTACACATGCTGATGATCATGTCGTGTGCTGTTGTTTTTACCTGCAGAGCAATAATTTAATGACATTAAAACTGTGAGGAAAGCTTGGTGATATATAAAATGGATTAACATTTCCTGATTCTTTACTGTTCCTCTTCCTTCAAGAGGAGGTGTGCAGCACAGACATGGGATAAATGATAACTTTGTCAGGTCGATTGTGTTTTTCCTTTCTGAGGAAGAATAGGCGGATTTGCCCTCAGCAGTGCTCTCCCATTATATACTCAATAACAGACTGAAATAGGTTTAATATAATTGACTTAGCATTGTGGGAGGATACTTTGCCAAGTAGTGGAAACTGGCTTGTGCCAGCTTAAAAGGTCATTGCTGTGTAAGAGTGCCCCTTCACACATTATCTGCAAACACGGCTTCTGATCCAGTGTAATTGATTTTAAAGCCTGATAGTTTGCCAAATTGATTTATGATATGAATCACTAGTGGAATTTAAATTTTTTGAATTCAAATGTAAGTGGCAAAACTTCATCAAAACAACCTGCCTTTGTTTGCATCCTCTGCCTTCCTTATTGTGGTTAATTAATGTTTTCCACAGGAACTGGTGGAAACCGTATGAGGCAATTGTGAAAAATAAAGGCACAAGCAGGCATTTTGCCTGCTACCTCCCTTATAAGAGAACACAATGTGAATAGAAGCCATTTTAATTAGCAACAACTATGGCTCTGTTTCTGATATCATACAGGTAATTCTTTTGTGTGACTTTATGGATTCACTTTATAGATTTATTCCTGGATTACATCTTTTTCTCTCAGTCAAAAATATATCTAATGTCATCGTGATATGGAGAATCTTCTGACTAGGAAACTGCCCAAAAGCACACAGTAATTTGAAAAAAAAAAAAAAAAGAAAAAGAAACTACCACAAAAAAAGTAACTACTTGGAGACTAGAATAAAAAGACATGCTAGAACTGTTGCCTGTATTATACTGTAATAATAATGAAGTCTAGGCCAATGTCTAGGATTGTCTGGTGCTTGCAGTAGATGTCATCTGATTTTGAAGAATCAAGTGAGGCTGGAAAAAAATCTTTAAGACTGGAGAAAATAATTTCATTTCCACATAGAGTAACAAATACAAAAAGGGAAGATTCTATCTTATCTGAATTGTAATAAACCCCGATATGTTTAGAATGCCGTGCTCTTAGATCATTTTCCTGTGATGGAGCAAACGCTTTTTTGTATATTTGTCTCCGTGTGGTCAGGCTATTGGCTGACAGGGTGGCGAGCACATTTACCCTTCTTGTAGTTCTGCACATGAACTTTAAAGCTAAGAGCGTTTCTGAATGCTCGTGAGACAGTGGCAGGTAACTGCAAATGAACTGGTTCACAGAGTGAGAAAACAGAGCTGTAAAAGTGGAGAGGGACTTCGCTGAGCTGGTTTAAGGTTCAGAGCCTTGTCTGCACCTGCTTGCAGAATCTTTCAAAAAAATGGATCAGTTAGTTAGGACAGACACTGTTTGCTCATCAGTGTGAGTCTGTTATTTAATTCTGAAAGGCATTAAACAGCATGAAACTTTGAGAATGATAATGAAATGGGGCAATCGAGCAAAAACTTGGGCCCATTTACTTTTGTCATTTTCTATTAGTGTCCTTATTAGTGGTGAGTGCTGCATGAGTCTCTTACTGTCAAAGCCTGAAAGTGACCGTTTTGGGTCACTTTAGTAGCCAAAGGACTGGATTGTATAACTTTAAAGTATCATCATTGCCATTGAAAATGGCTCCAGTGGCTCTGGTCTAATTACTGGGATTAAATTCTGATTGTTTAGTGAAAGTAATGACAAAAGAAATCTTTATCTATCCGTGTGATAGAGGTACCTGTTGTTCTAACTCCTGTCTCAGTAAGGGAGAGGAAGACCTTAAGTTAAAAGCTGTTTTCAGCGGTACTTGGTCTTGATTCCCAGAAGGGTAAAGAATTCAGTCTCTCAAAGACATGTTAGAGAGAAAGAAACAATAAATTTAAAAAAAAAAAAAGACTTTTTGCTCTGATAAATTGAGACACAAGGTCTCTTGTGTCCAAAGCCTACCAAAAGTTTTTCTGCAGGCTGTAATTCAAAGGCACCATCAGGTTACTGACAGACTTCCACAGCTCAGGTACCTGGCAGATAAGGAAATGGGAAAGAAATCAAATGTTTTATGGGTAATATTCTCAAAGCAGGTCCCTCACTTCTTTCCTCTACACCATGATTTCCATGTTGATAGTCTCATCTAACCATATGTCATCTGTTGCAAGAAACTTTTGTGACATTCAGAGTAGTCAGGCACATTTGTCTCCAAGCAGTTAGCTTGATTCGGGTGTTTTAACCACCGATTCAGAGATGTTCTGTATTGAAAACTGTCACAGTAAGTCCTGAAATCCTGAACTGAGATCTTCTAGGAAAGAAAAAAATGTGTAACATAGGCTGTCTGATGAAGCCAAGACGTGTGCCTCCAGCTGAGAAGACAGCACAGATATGTCACTTGAGAAAGTAAGGGAAGTTCCTGATGTACCTTGAAGAACAGTGCTAAAGTTTGCCCTCTGAGAGCCACTGAACATCTGTCCTGCTGCAACAGAGAGATTATGTATTTGCTTCCCAGTCTGTTACAGTGGCATAAGATCTTGAAGTTGAAGAATGAAGTATACCGATGTTGATTTTGGCTATGTCAGAAGACACTGAGTGTAAGATTAAGTGGAGTCAGCCAGGAGTTAGTTCAGTCTAAATTACAGTTGCACTATGTGCTTTTAATTCCTGTTTGTTTCACTCTGGTTTCACTCTGGTTTCAAGCTGGCTATTCCTATTTTCTTACATAATTACAAGCATAAGTGCTCCCAAATGCTTCAGGGAGAAACACAGCCCTTTCCAGGATGCTCCAAAAAGGGCAAAAATACTTAGTTCCTGGTTCGCACAGGAAGGAACATTGTTCATTGTGCACCCAGACTCTTTTTCTTCCTCTGGGTGGGTCTGGGTCTGAGAATGTTTGCATTTTGCATGAAGTCAATAAGAAATTGCACGTGGCCTTTTTTTTTTTTCTTCCAGTTAGTGCCTCGCAAAAAACCTATACTTGTGAAATCTATGAACCCAGCATAACACAAAGGAACAATACACCAGCTAAGACGTACTTCCAGCCTAGCAGGCAATAACAATACATTTGTTGTGCTTCATCTATCCTTTGAATTTAAAATGATTGACAGCTTGTAGCTGCCATCTGTCAGTGGAAAATCCAGTTATTACAAGAAAGCAATTTACTCACAAAATTTAAAAGGAGATTGTGCCCTGCTGCCTTCATTGTTAAGATGCAAAGCACTGACATGATAAAAAATGTGGTAGCCATCACTTTGGGATTTTCTTTTGTATCCCTTGATAGGATCATGTGTCTGTCCCAGGCACTTGCACAGAACAGTTTGAAACCCGCTGCTGTGAATTTTAGTAGGTGCGGTTTCGTCCAATTGTTGAGGAATAGCATGAATGAAATTTCCTTTTAAAACAAAGTGTGAAAGTGGGGATGCTCACAGAAAAGTGGCTAATGTAATAAATTTTTTCCCCATCTGTTCCTAATCAAAATGAAGATGGACTTGAAACACCTAGGAAAAAATGCACCTGTAAAAGGTCTTTTGAGGTTAAGTTCATGTGGTCATCTAGACTAATCACACCTGGGTGGTTATGACTGTATATGTAGTTATGATGAACTTGTCTTCAATGTGTAGAGATGGCCATTAACTTTAGTGAAGTACTGGTACTTTATCAAGTCTGGGACTTGAGGAACCCCTAGAACACCTCTGGGAGGTTGGGAGGTCAGAAGGTGAGTTCTGAAGTTAGACAATGTGTGTTTCTGTGTGCACTGGCCAAGAGGACAAAAGCAGGAAGTATGCAGTGAATGCATAAACCAGCTACTATCTACTTTCAGTTATCTGGGGATCAAGGGATGGGTCGGAAGAACCTTTGTTAAAAGCATCCTTGGAAGACTAGAGGCAGCTTCAAACAGCAAAAGGCAGAGCAGTGCCTGGGGTGTGTGGGTGGTGTTTGCCAGCATCAGGTAGCAAGGGAGGAATCGCAGCAGTGCTGCAGCCAGATGCTGTAAGAATGCTGGAAAGTGGTTATTCATCGTCCAAAAGTCCAGCTGCCACGGATCAGTATTTGTTTGCCTTATCAGAAGTAACATCCCATGGCAAGATTACACACAGGACAAGAAGTGTTGCAGCTGAATGATTCTGTCCAGAATTACCAGTTTGTCAAAACTGACACACTTCATGAAGATTTGTCAATTCACAGAAATGTGTTTTGAAGGGTAATGAGAAAACTTTGAAGAAATCAGGCACATTTGATTGAATTCTTCAATATGGAATGTATCAACTTTTCTGTTTCAAACTAGTTGGTTTCATTCTTCATTTTTCTATAGTCAGTAGAATATGTGCTAGTTAGACTAAAAATTTTAAATCAACAATCTCTGAATGGTTAATTCAAGCTTTGTGCTGGGGTAATGGCTTTTTTAATCTTCTTCTGTACCTCACTGTATTCCAAAGTAGAGGAAATTTTAGAATTCCTGGGGTGGGGGGGGGCAAGGGGGAGCCCAACCAACCAACATAGAGTTCCTCTCCCCTTTTGCTCCAGAGAACGTTTGTCACAGACTTGGCAGATGGCTCTTTCACCTGCATTGATTTCCACCAAAAATACAGCTTATTGAGACTTGAGAAGATGTGGGTAAGCAGACTGGTAATATTCCGTGCTCTTTTTCTAGCAATAAAAGTTCCACTCTGAAATAGAAACAGTTTGGTGCCTAAACTCCATTCTGTTATTATAAAGCTTGCACACAGAATCAATGAATGTGTGTCCAGGTACCCTATTATTAACCTGGAGACATCTAAAATGTCCCGCCAGTGCTGTAATCTCTAATTTCAGAAGAAAAGAATAGTAACATAATAAAAATGAAACTGGAATGTAAAGGGAGAGCTGTTAAGAATTAGACCACCACAGCTGCTCAGCACTTTGCAGAGATGAGTCAGGGAGTGGGGACTTCTTTCTGTCCAGGAGCAGAAGAAGTGAGATCAGCATGTAACCATGTCTTCACTGAACGTAAATCTCTTTGGTACCCTATGTATATTTCACAAGCAGGGAAATGATTCAAGGAATATGCTGACCTCATTGATTCAGGAGTATTAGGATCCAATCCAATTTTAGGGCTGTGCATTCCCACAGGGTGCAGGAAATTGTATCAACTTTCCACAAAAGCTGTCTCAGGAGCTCTAGTAATAGCCACAACCTTTTACTTGGCGTGATGCCACCCTAATTAACAAGAAAAGGCATTGGGAGGAAGCTCTGCAGAAAAAAAAACTGAGGATGAAAAAGGCAGTGCAGCAAGGGGAAAGATGCAGAACTACACACGATACCTTAAAATTCCGTCTACTTCCAAAAAAACATCTGTGCCTGAACTTGGCAGAGTGCAGCAGTGGATTCTCACATGTGCCCGGTCCATTAGTAAATACTGGCAGGTGGTAGTTATCTAGCGAGTGCAAGCATCTAGAAAAACGTTTGCTCTGTACTGCTGCAGGCTTGTTCCTGTGCTAGCGGGACGCAAAAACGTAGGCGTATTATCTGCTGAATGCCATGGGGCCCTCAGTAGAGGGAATCAAACCCCATTAGTTTCCTAAGCAATCTAGCAGCATGCCACAGCTGGAGTTACTGCGGGACTTTGACCCACAACCAAGCAACAGAATATTCAGCGTTGCTAGCTGTGGAGTAATGGCATACACTTGCAGCTTTAACTTGCTTCTGTGCCCTGCAACTTACGGTAGCCACAGAAATGTCTTAGGTGTCTTACCATTCAGTGAAACAAATCATTGTATTGAATGTTCCACAATAGGATTTGGTTCCTTGCAAAGAAATTTATTTCAGCTGGGCTATAAAGTGGGAAGAGTTGCAGGTTACACCAGTTGAAAGTCTAGGCTGGAGAGCCTTTTAATTTAAAAAAATGAACTGCGGCAGTCATTTTTTGCTTTGAAATTGGACAGTATTTTGAACAATATTTGAGAAGATTGCTTTATCTTATTCACATTATGAAATGTTAAAATATGACATTATTGAACTTTATATTTTCAGTAATAAAAGCAAATGTTCTTTCTAAATTGCTGGAAGTTTCCAACATATTTTTTGTTTTATTTTTGAGAAGAAGCTGTGCTTCTTGTGGGAAAAAAAACAATTTGAAAAAAACCCAACATTGATCTTTTTCATCCTGACCTCCTACAGTCTATTCCCTTTTCTGTTATTCTGCAAGTTTTGCCATCCTACTAGGCAGGAAGAATAAAAAAAATGCTTCATCAATAACTTCAGCATTTTTTGTAGGCCCATATTTTAATGCTTAGGTTCATTTTAGTGAACTTTTCCCCATCTCAGGGAGTCATTTTTTCTGTGACCAGCATAGTCCAGGTGCAATTCCCATCATGCCATGTTGTAAGTGAAGATCCAAAACACCTGGCTTTGTTATTGCTGTGCTCTAAGTTTATTTCCCAGGCAATTAAGAAGACTCACAAAACCAGAAGGAACGTATCTGAGCAAAAATGGAATAAAAGAGCAGCGAAAGTTGCACTGACTGATGTGGAAAGACTGGGTCCGGGTCTCTTTGTGTAACTAAAGAAAGCATGTCCCAAGTTTTCAGAACCTCTTTAAGAAGTAAAAAATGGAACTGAGTTAGCAAGGAAGAGGGATTGAACTTGGTGGGAAAACAAGACTATGGAATGAGCACATAGGTGCACTAAGAAGTTTGAAGATTGCACAGGGAGGAAACAAAGTGCTTACCATATTCTTAGTACGATATTACTATTAAAATATAACTGGGCATATTAGTCACCAGCATACTAAACCCAAAGGTATTAAAGGAAATGGAGCGAGCCACCTGAACCGTCTGGGAATCTGATCCTCGGCATTCAAGAAAACAGGTCTCTGGGGTGGGAAGTGAACTGGCTTTGGGGGCAAAACAGGAAGTGAGCTGCAAGATCAAGAACAACATACAGCTGTGTGACTGGAAGAAAAAATGGATTTCCAGCCTTCAACAGTTCTGAGGTAGCTGGGCTTTGTTCAAATGTAGGGACACCACTGGAGTAATAAAATGCTCCAGGTGTTAGCAGTTGTGCTTGCTGTAGTCCTACTCTATTGAGTGTTGCATGCCTTAATTTGTTTTCATTTCTACTAATGAAAATAAATAGAAATGAGAGAACTCCAGGGAGGGCAGGAAGAAATGACATTTAGGTTTCAAAGCTCTGCAGCCTGCTCTCTAGCATGCAGTTACAGAGCGAGGCAATGTTCATGCCTTCTTAAATAAAAAATAAAGAGTGAAAGAAGAAAACAGAGCTGTTTTACCAGAAAACACAGATTACATCTCCTATTCACCACTTTACAGATTCTTTGCAGTCTCTGGCCCAAGGCTACAGGAACATGCATATCTGAATTTGAAATGCAATATCTGAAACCTTTCTTTCCACCTTGAAAACACTGACAAAAGCATCACTAAATTCAGGCTCAAGTTGAAAGGTATGGAAAGTTCCCTAAGACTTACAGTCTGATGCGTGTTTAACAGAAACAGAAGAGCCATTGGGCCTGCTTTTCAGTTCCTGTGTCTCCAGTAGAGAATGAGAGCTTGAACCTGGTGCTTTATTATGGAGGCCCTCAAGTCATTGAATAGGAGCAACCCAATGAATTGATCTGGTATCACTCCATCAGCTCTTCCAATTAGTCCCTGAAGAGGGGTCACTGTGAAACCTCCACTTCTGTCCTTGCTGCTAAAAACTTCAAGAGATGTGGTAATTAAAAATATTTTGGTCAATCAGCACTCTGACTGCTGCCTGGTTTGTAGACAATAGTCAATCAATAGGACTTAAAGGAAGCTGGCAAGCATGCATGGAGCACTGACCCCCATGCAGCAGCTTGGATGAAATGGTGAGTGCATTACCCTGACGGATGTCACACCAAAGCAGACGCTCAATAATTCAGCCCTGTGACAAGCATGTGTGGTTTAGCAGCGGAGCCAGCTGCTGTGCTTTCTCCAGCTGTGACTTCATCGGATTTATGAAGTAAACTGAACTGAGCCCAGTTTATATTTGACTGTGAAATGTCTTTCAAGAATTCAAAATAGTGCAGGAAATAGAGAAGTGGATTCAACAGTGAACAAGATTCACCTCTGATTTTGAACTACTACAGTGTTTCAGCATGGAGCTAGGAAGCTAGTGGTGGGAGCTGTCTTTTGGGCAAGATATTAGCTCTTTTTTGAGAAAATCACAGAATCACAGAATCACATGGGGTTGGAAGGGACCTCTGGAGACCATCTAGTCCAACGCCCCTGCCAAAGCAAGTCCACCTAGAGCAGGTGGCATAGGAACTTGTCCAGGTGGGTTTTGAATGTCTCCAGAGAAGGAGACTCCACCACCTCTCCGGGCAGCCTGTTCCAGTGTTCTGCCACTCTCAAAGAGTTTAGGTGGAACTTCTTATATTCAAGTTTGTGCCCATTTCCTCTTGTTCTATCCCTGGGCACCTCTGAAAAAAGACCAGCCCCATCCTCTTGACACCCTCCCTTTAAGTATTTATAAGCAGATCAGATCCCCCCCTCAGTCTTCTCTTCTCCAGACTAAAAAGACCCAAGTCCCTCAGCCTTTCCTCATAAGAGAGATGCTCCAGGTCCCTAATCATCTTTGTAGCCCTCTGCTGCACCCTCTCCAGCAGGTCCCTGTCCCTCTTGAACACAAAACTTGCACAAGAGAGAAGTGTGCTGCAGCACGTTTATTATGCGGTTGTCACTGATATACTCCAAAACAGAAAGAAAAGCAGAAACTGACCATGTCCTCTAGGACCTGACTCCACTGCCTCACTGCAAGTTACAGCACGACTTGCACAGCTAACGCTCTCCACCTTTGCTCTGTATTCAGCCTGCCAAACATGTTCTCTGCTTCAGTGATTCCCCCCGCCCCTCCCCGGATTTTCCCTGCCTGCCTCAGTCCACACAGTCATTCTTTTAACACTGTGTATACTTTGATGTGAGAATGAAGGTGAAGGTAAGGGGACCTGGCCTCCAGCACTGTTTATCTACTTGCATTCTGTCCACATTTGCTCTTTCATGCTCTTTCCTCTCCTCCTTCCCTATTTGCTTTCTTTCCCCCTCCAGCAGTCACATGAGGTAACTCTTCACCTCCAGAGCAGGGTCAGTTCTTCAGAAGTCTTAAGGCTCACCTTCTGCTTCCAGTTCTTCCATAGCTCCTGCACTGACATAAATGACGGTGCACCAGTGTACCGCAGAGCAGCCTCTGGCCGCAAGCCTCAATGCATTCCCCTTCTGCTGCTGAATTTCCAAAGACTTAATGACTAGCCTGGCTTTCTACATGAATAGTTCGTGACAGCCATTAAATGTGTTCTACACATAGTAAAGAGCTGCCCATTTATGAGGGTGTTCAGTATCTGACCCAAATCATGAAGTTTCACTCAGTATTAGCAGCATGCTTAAGTTGTCCCTGGCTTACGTCTTTTCTTTCATGCACACTGAGCGAAGCCTCCCATCTGTGGAGACAGGAAACGCCTTGGAAATGTCCTTCCCATGGCTTAGAGATATAAAGGGAGCACGCAAGTCAGTCAGCATCCACACCTCACAAAGCTGCCACTATCTATGTCCACTGGGAGTTTTCAAAAGAATCAAAAGGTCTTTGGACAACAGCCTGAGACTGGGACCTGTTAGAGCACTCTGAGTTGCATTGACAAACCACAGGGAGCCAGAAATACTTTAAACCTGAAGGTCTGGTGCAATCACACAAGTTTTGCTTCCCTCATGCAGCAGGGAACTGAAGCACAACCTGTGTTCTGTCACTTTTGCTGTGAAGAACACTCTATTCTGTTCTTTTGGGCAGAGAGATACCTTCTTTTCATAACATGCTGCTTCATGCACTATACAACAAATGAAGACCGTGTTGTATAGGAGACACTGAGAGACAGAAAGATAGAATTGTAATGCTTCCTTCTGTCTCACACAACTGATTTCTGTACAAAATCAGAAATTCCTAAGTGACCTATGACCAACTTACACAAGAAAGCATCACCTTGCCACTAATATCCAGCTGCAGTAGTGAAGAGCAAAAACACATGAAGGCAGATTTCAATGGGATAAAGAAAGAGTTGCTGGCAGGATAACAGCACTGAAGCCTGTGTTTTGGGAACCTCTCTCATGAGATCCATGGGGCTCCAAGGTTGATCAGCTCAGGAACAGGTGCTGCATTTCCCTCAGGGTGTGGGAGCTGCTGGGTTTTGTTGTCAGGTTGGTCACATAACTTTGTTATGCTAGTTGTGTGGTCAGAGGATAAGCTGCTAATGTGCATTATGCATCATGTTCCTAAGAGTTTGTAAAATTTTTATAGGTGAAGTAGCCCCTCAGACTCTTCTCATATTAGAGTTTAAAAGAGACAGTCTTCGAGTGATTTTCTATATTTAATTTAGATTAATATCTCCCTAAAAGTGCCTATAGCTTGCCATTTATAGTACAGGACTCCAGAGAAATATCTTACGTGTATGTCGCAGATATCCTACAGACTACAATGGTTATTCTTATCTGGAGCTGATGCAAATTGCATTTAAATAGGCAAAATGGGAAAGAGTAATTCTCCAAGGATCTAAAAATCTGATATCTATCAGCCTACTACCTTGGTCATTTGTTTTTTCTTTGGAGCTCCAGCTTAGTCAATACAAAGAAACACAAGAGACTTCATATTTATTCCTCACCATCAGAGAAAAGTTGGCCTGTTTGGGAAGCTAAAACCATGTCCTCAGTGGAAGAAAATGGATACAGAAAAAGTAGCTGGGCATGAAACGTGGAGCAGTAAAATATTTTGCTACAATCCAGTCACCCACAGAGAGAATTGCTGCACAAATGGGTTTCCTCAGTGCACACAAAGTTGAGATACTTGAAGTGCTGAGTACCCAAAGTTTAGCTTTACTGATACTCAGCAACTCCATAATGATTCCTCTAGACTTCAGGAGCTCTTTGGAGGACCAGGTGAATGTAATCTATATAACCAGTAGATGGATTTGGCATGAATTTTTGAGAAATTAATCTTTTGCAGATTTTAAACTATTTTAAACTTTACATTCCTGATTAATTATACAAATTATGTATGTATGTATGTATATATACGAAGACTCACACATGTATGCATACATGCATACAAATCAGTATAGCCTTATAAGCTCCTGGAAACACTAATGTATTTTTGTATTGCCTCATGAGACTGAAATTTCAGCAGATGAAACAATTCATTATACAGAAATTGTTAAATCATTAATTATTTAACTCAAATTTGGGTTTTGAGTCAAATAAGGGGAGAAGAGATTCTCAAATTAGCTGCTTCCCCGTTTCGTATTTCTTTTACACAGATATTTCACTCCAAGGGTTTTATGACAAGTTTCATTCTGGCAAAATGTTTACAACATATTTATTAACCCTTCAAACTGAAGAGGAGGGGAGAGATGATAGAAGATTAGTGCATGAGCGTCACGATTTATAACCCATTATCACATGGTGCCATTTCTTTCCAACAGTAAAACTAAGGCCTATCGTGAGAATAACTTAGAGTGACAAAGAGGATCAGAGTGTAAAGCTACGACATTGTTCTATTCTTTGAAATCTGTAGGAGAGAGATCCTGGTGACATATCATGACATGAATGTTGATTATTTTTATGACACTGAAAGCCAGTGATTGGAGATCCAGCCTCTAGCAGAACAACACCTGTCTGGGTAAATAATTCTACTCTATTATAAAGAAAGAAGAAAGCAGTGAGGCACTTTCAATCAATTTTTAATCGTACCCATAAAAATGGGTATCTGTCATGGTGATGTGAGGGGAAGGACAAAGATCATCCTATCGAGTTTGTTCATTGGAGAAAAAATATGCTTTTAAGTGGTGCTCCATCATTTCTTGCTGAGCCAGCCTGCCTTTAGTGGATGACTGACTGCTGTCTTTTAAAGGGAGAGCAATTAATTCTGGCCTGCCCCAGCTCCTGCAGAGAGCAGTGGTAGGCTTCTCACTAAGTTACGTGGAGAACCTAAACCCCTGAGTTTTAAATATGTAGCCAAATATCTAAGTGTGTGTGAAATTATAATTCTGCTATCTAGTATTCTGTTGAACCTCTGCATATCTTTTGCACCCTTTTATGGAGTTTTTATGTTTCTTATGTTACTTATGATGGGGCAGATAAATTTGAGTATTTTCAGTGTAGGTTTTCACTGACGTCAGGCACCCTGAACATCCCTGGAAGCCAAGAAGAGAAACAGGCATTTTTATGGAGCAATTCCTCTGACCATTTTAGACATCCACATTAGGATGAGATGATTCATGTGAAAATCAGTCATTTCTCTCCACTAAAACCAGTAAGAAAGACTTGAAAGCGTATTTCAGACATCAACATGTTCCTTAGTGATGCTCTCATTTAGTCAAATGAATTCTGCTGTGTATTATAAACAAACAGAAAATGTACCAGATTCTTTATTATAGCTTAGGTATGCCTAGGACACAAGATTACTGGGGTCTGCAAACAGATGTAAGCATCTTCTGCCTTGCTGCTTCCCATGCCTGTGTAATTTATTCAATCAGGCAATGGAAGGAGGCAAGCACAGACAGCAGGTGAGGGCTCCAAGATATGGCTGTAGCAACGCTCCAGCCCTTGGGGAATGTTGGCCCAACCCTTACGTACCCAGTACAAATTCAGCTGTGCCGTTGTCTGTCATGCACTCTTGGCCATCACTTCTCTTGATTTTCTCTGATGGTGGCTATTCTTGAGTCAGCTTGGTTCATTTCTGTACTCATGTCAAACAGATCCAAACAGATGCTCTTCTTACAGAGGATGCTTGTGTTTATAACAATGTAGCTAGTTGAGTCAGAATTTGAATTACTTTTGTTTTAAAAGCAAATCAAGAAGGCACGGAGTGCTGTTTAGACCCGTTTTTTTTTTTTAGCAGCTGTGGGTAACAACGGTCTTATTCAAATACAGAGTGTTGCCTAGAGCATGAAGAAAAATAGCTGCAGAGACTGGGGAGAAAGGATCTTCCTAAGAGTGCTGGAGGAAATAATCTGGCTTTGTACTTTAATGATGAAACAGGTTCTTTTCAACATCTTTTAAGCATGTATCATAAAGATTTTGGTATTTCTATTTAGTGCTGAGTGCTAAAACAAATCCATGCGTTTGAGGACTTTCTACTTTCATCCTCTCCCATTCCTCTTTTCTTTTTGCTTTGACTGGCTGTGTATTTTCTTACTTTAATATTTTAGCCTCCTGAGAATTTAAAATACAAACACTTCCTTCTTCCAGCCAACTGTTGTCTCCACTCCAACCCTCTTTCCTTTACAGGAGACATACAAGGAGCTAATGACACAGGATGTTTCTATGGCATCCAATCTTATTTAAGAAGAGGATGGCATCTTTAAGTTGGAGGGCACTTGTCTCTCAAGAGTGTCTGATCCTCTGGAAAACTAACATAGCTTGTTCAGATCCTTGTTATTCCCACCTCTCTCAAAATATATTATCCCCAGTAGGTAGAAGGAAAATACAGCTAACTGGCTTTCAGTTTTTTTGTAAAACTTTTGACAAAGTTAATAACACAGATCCTCTAAAGACTTCATATAAGGCCTCTAGAGAAGGTAGTTGGGATAACATCAGAACAATTTATAAAGTTAAATAAGAAAAACAACAGAGCAGGGCTCAGGCATGCTTTGTAGGCATGGCTTCATTGGGGGCATAGACAGGGAGTGATTTCCAAGCAAGAAGTTGCAGAGCCTATCTGGAAACTTGCATGGACCTCAGAGACTGCTCCTCCACTTGCTACACAGTCCAGGCTTCATTTTGATCCCAACATTTGGTGGTCCTCCTGGGCAGGGCACGAGAAGATGGGAATGGAGCAGGACTACAGCCACACTCCTTCCTGTCCCACTTGTGTCACCTTTTTCTGTGGACAAGGGAAAGATCACTATCTCAAGGAAAGTCCAGCTTTTAAACCTAGAGGCCCATGATTTTCCCTTCCTGTTATGTAAAATGAACAATATTATCCTAATTTTTCACATTCATTTCCATATTCTTCTGGGCAAGAAGTGTGCCCGTTAATCTTGTAAAAGTTTCTTCTGAGCATCATGAACAAATAACAGTAAGAACTAGCAGTCCATGTCTCTTACCCAACAGGTTTAAGCTACATTAAAAATAAAAAATAACAACAAAAAAAAAGGAAAAACTTTGAGATTGTCTCTTTCAAGTAGCAAATAAAAAAAGAAAAAATGCTGATAACTACGGAAATTTTCTACGCAATCCAAAAGAAGTTTGGGTTGAACTTGGTTTGGTTTTTTGGTGGATCATGTTCTAGTGTATTTAAATTCACTTTGCCTCTTTTATACATAAGGCCATATGTTTTTATTTAAAAAACATCAAGGAAATCCCACTCTAACAGAACATTTTACTGCACCCACATATCCTCCTTGGGAGACAACAGAGAACAAACTGTGCAGATGTTAGATGTGCTGCTTAATGAGGTGCTGGGGGCATTTGAGCATAAAGGATCTGTTGGAAGAACCTGGACAGAATAGAAGTTAGGTGTGTGGTCAAGTGAGGAATTACGATACAGATGCTCTCATGCAGCAAGCTACAGCAAGGCTATAATATCAATAATCTGCATGTTAACAAGTCAGGAATCTTCAGATTAAAGCTTCCCCAAGTGAGCTGTGAGACTGCAGACCTTGACAGCTTTAGTGCTGTTGAATAGGACAGCTCTCTTAAGACTTAGTGGTGTTTTTTTCTCTATCACTTCCATGACAGGCATAAGACCTCTGAATGAATCCTTCTGTTCCAGAAACAGAAAACACCAAGCATTTTTCTTATATTTTTGTGGTATTGTTATCATAATCTTTCCTATTATAAGGATTTTTGTATTTATGGGAATGCAAAAAAGCATACATCAAGCCAAATGGAGCTAAATCTTAAAGGTAGATACTAAATTTTGAAGTTACATTTAAGCTTTTTTTGTTTTGTTTGTTTCATGCTGGAATGAACCAAAAACTTCTGGACATTTTGAAAAATGTACATTTTCTGACTGAAAAGTTCAGGTTTTCCGTTCTAATTTTTTTCTGATTAGAAATGACCAGATAGTCCTTAACTTCACAACTCAAATTTCTGGGTGAGAACATTGTTGAGCATGTAGCAGGAAAACACGTAATCTTCAAAACCACAGTGTTCCTTAACAAAAATGGATTTTATAAATGTACTCTACATAGCCTTACAGACTTGGACACAGCACATACATAAATATAATAATCCATGCCCAAAGTGGTCTGAATCTCAATAGTCAACCAGGAGAAAGGGTATGTTTATGCCTTACCATAAAATGCTGCTAATGTAGTGTAGAAAGCAGGCGTAGGGATTATTTCAACTGGTGAGGCATGTAAGGTCTCCACATTAGAGGAAGTCTGGGCTAAAGTGTATCTACCTTGAAGTTTCTGATACCTGATTATTTTAGCCCAATTTTAGGATGCTGTAGCGTTAACATCCTGACGCCGGGTGAAGAGGTTTGGGTGCCTACCTCTAGAGTGGCATTCGCTGCCTGAGGACTCCCCACTGAGGGATACATTTGCTGTCATCTATCAGTAATATTCAGGAGACCAAGCCTGTATGTTCTTCTTCCCTCCTCAGCTGACTGGCTTCCAAAACTGTTTACTGAAGCACTTGATGATTCACAGGTGCTCTGTGAGGAGCATTAGCAGCACACAGCCACTCAGGGTAGGGGAAAAAAAGTCTGCCAGATGACAGACCGACTGCCTTGGGGTCAGATAGTGTTTTGCTCAGCCGCGTAACTGTGAAATCCTAGCTGTGGTCACATATGGAATACGTAACTGTCGTGTTTCTTAAGTGCAGGGACTGAATTGGTACATCTCTTTCCTTTTTGTCTCCATATTCAAAGAAATTGAGAAAGAGCACAGTTAATTATTTTTAAAGGCTCATTACAACAACAATTCCAATTCTTTTCAGACAAGTAAGACAACCAAGGAGTGAAAGCTGGAAATTCTCATTTTGTCTTACTCACAAAGCTCAAACTCTGCTTCCTTAGCAACCCTCTAAGACCTGTGAACTGCAATCTTGGTACAACAATAGAAATTTAACTCTGTTCTTTTATAGTTATAGGATTTTAAACCTGTATGTGAGATTTTAACTGTACAGCCTCTGGTAATATAAATTGGAGTCATGCAAGTCTTTGGAAATGGAGAAATTAGTAACATCTGGATGACTTGAATACAATGTACTGTGTCTGCAGTCTTCTACAAACTTTAGCAATTTAATGTATCATGTAACAATTTCTTCCTTCCCTGCAGAAATATATTGAAACTGCATGAGATCTCCCACCTCTTAACTAAGCAGCTAAAAATACTCAGACATAATTAAGCAACAAAACTTTGTACTGTGCGAAACAAGAAGACTACATCATAGAAAGAAGAAAACTTCAGTACAGACCCAAATTTTCCTATGGAGGCAAGTTTAGGAAGACCAAATATGAGATTAATTTAGCTCATTCCCTTTGTTCTTTTAGGATTAGTCCACAAGTACATACATATATAACCTAAGAAATATCAAAATAAAACAAAAATGGCATTCTCCTATTTCATTAGTCTGTTAAGTGAGAGGAGAGGAGAGACCTAGCCTGGCCCCCCCACAGCCCCAGGAGGATCTGATGTCCCAGCAAAGCAGCACTTTTCTTGGCCAGCTTCCTCACCTTGCAAGGCCATGAGTCCTTGATGGGTAACTATCACCCAGGGCTCCTGAGTGGCCACCCCTTCTCCCCAACCCTGGCTAGCTTGCAGAATGTTCCAAAAAGAACTGCATGTTACACTTGATTTACATGAAGAGTGAGAAGATAGATGGAGGAGGAGACTGGCCAGCGATATAAACCCAGGGGATGGGCTGCCCAGTGGTGCCCCAGGCCTCTGGACTCCCATTTTGTGGGTTGGAGCAGTGTTGGACCTAGGACTGATGATCTCTCTCTCTCTTTCTTTTCCTTCTTCCCTTTCTCTGTTCTCTCTGTACAAGTACCTCATTTTTTCAAATGGTGACTTAATGACATGATGCAAGGCTCACATTAAGAAGTTTACTTACACTTCAGCAAGATTAGCTTGGTTAATAAATGTCAATTGTTGCTTGGACCCCTCCGGTGGTCTTTCACCTTAATTCTGACATTGGAAATCCACAAACATGTATTGCCTCAACCTTGGGGCGTGACAGGTGGTTCTCCACTTCAGGGTAGTTTTGGACCCCTCCTTTTGTATCTACTGCCATGGGCCCAACCAATCTATGCTATGCATTGCAAAGAAAGAGCACTGCCAGACATCGGTACCAGATATTGTGGGTGATGGAGTGGCTGAAGGTGAACACTGAGCATCCAACCACGTCAACTGGTACCAATGCAAGTTTCATGTCAGCTAAGCCCATGCGAGACAGCAGTGTGAGCTCAGATCTGGAAGCCCAGGAGCTCACCCAAAGCGGGAGCTTCAAAATTTGTGTGCAGTCTGAAGATGAGGCAAGTTTTAATGGAAGTGCAAGCGTGGGTGTGTACTGAAGGTGCCCTGACTTCACTAGCCTGAGTTTCTGCTGGGTTACCCTCACCTCCCACCACTTTTCTGATGAAGGCCGGGGGGGGTTATTTTTGTCTCTTAAAATGCAAAAAAATTTCTGGCTTGCCCGTCTATGACGCCTCTTCATTTCCCACAAGCTACTGCTATAACATTTGCTTGCAAAAGCATGCAAGATAAAGCACGTCCCAGTGACTTAAAGGTCTTCAGAGGGATGCTGTTGCCTTGGTCCAAAATGGTGTCAATGTCTTGACCTCCAGAGCACTCCTGCCCTCCAGTCCTTCCATTTGCTCAGGTTTTGGGGTAGGGGAGCCAGGAAGGGGAGATGAATGCGACTATCCTTTGAAATGAAGCTTTCAGACTATTTAATCCCTAAGGTAGCTGGTTCTGTTATGCAGGCCTTTTTACAATGTTATCAAAGGCATCTAGCAGCAGGGGTAACTGCCTTCTTATCATGTGGGCTGACAAAGACATAAAGGTATAAAATAGGTTTTCCTCTTTCATTTTATGTGATAAAGGTAAATTCCCTTTGCTGAGAGCCCCCCACCTGATCCATATTGTTGCTAATTTACTATTTCTATCACAGTAATGTGTTAGCTCCGCAAGAGATTGATGTTCTGTACACAAAGTGCTCCTTGTAAATATAACAACAAAGAGACCTTCTGCAAGCACTTAAACATAATAGTAAATGCTTTCTACTCGATGTTACTTGCTACTTTTTACTCATATTTATCTACCAGTTTTCAGTTGCTAATGTCTCCAGCACTGCAAATGTTTAGGAATTAGTTTCCCCATGTCTCTTTCTCCTCTAACCCTTAGCAGCAAGCTCAGAAGTTTGACTTCTGCAGTATCTAAAACTGCCTCTTGGGAAAGGTGAAGGTTCTGTCTGAGGTCTTAAGAACAGTGTGAGGATGCCCTAGTTGCCTGTCCCATATGTAGCAGGGCAAAAAAAAAAAAGTGCTGGCACTGTTTCAGCATTTTTAAAAACGTCGTTCACCCCAAGAGGCCATAATTGTTAACCTGTGAATTTTGGCACTTAAACAAATCTCCTTCCACCATCTTCAGATAATCCATGGTTTTAAATGTTTTTCAAGAGGCTTAGAGCTAGAATGATCTGACATACATGGAAACCTCAGAAACCTCTTTCAGAAGTCTGGACATGAGCATAACTTGGGTATGCTTAAACTAAATTAAGTCCTCCTCCTGTTTTTGCTCAGTCCTTCTTTTTAGAGCTCAGTTTTTTAGTGTGTCTCACCACCCTGAGAGCAGACAGGGTTCCTTTCCTCTGTCTGCATGGGCAATTTCTGCTTAAGCAGCCTCAGGTCACAAGCTAAGACCTCAGTAATTCTTCCTGGCTCTTTCATTCGCAATGAGTTAACAAGACCATACAGACTGCCTCCATCTCCTGCCTTTCCCTCCTAAGTCATGGTCTGGACACAGCCTTAATACATGAGCTATAATTCATAAAGCCATTACTAAGTACTCATCACCTCAAGTACATGGCTGCTCTGTGGAAAGAGTAGGTATGGAAAATAAATGTGTGCTTTCCAAGAAAGCAAAGAAAGAAATAATTACAAAATTAATAATGGCACGGTTCAAACAAAGGGCTACATTTCTGTGGTTGGCTTTGAATTCACTCTAGACACTAAGTTTATTTTCACACAAAAAACCCCAAACTAAAGTAACTTTCTTTTGTGTAATTGAGGACATAGGCTGTGGTCAAAATGGAAGCCTGTTTATAACTGCTACAGATTTTATCTACATTGAGATTTATATAGAACAAGCTCAGTGACAGGGTAGTATTCTTAAGGGTGCTTGAAGTAAGGCTTAGGTGGGAAAGAGCTGTCAGAAGCCAGAACTGAGATCCAAAAACCCTTACTCAGATTGTGGATTTATAAATGCTAGAAGCAATTTGCACATAGACCTTCAGGTTCCTGAGAGTTACAGCTCTGTGTGACCTACAACAGATGCAGACTTGACAGCACCAAATCTTTTAGCACCTTGTTTATGCCCAAGCCTGAGACAGCCCAGAATTTAGGCGCTGCAGTGTGTAAGCCTGAACAGCAACGATGCTCAGTGGGGGCACTTGTAGCTCTCCATATCAGATTTCTTATGAAACACAGCTCTTCTTTTTCTCTAAAATGCAAAGTAGGAAAAGTGTAGTCACTTCCGAACTCTGCTTTATATACAACATTGCAGACTGATCAACATAGGAAATGGAAGAATGTTTCGGGTCCTCCTGGTGCCCTAGATGGCTCTAGGTAGATGCTGCCCATCCCTGAGGTGTGGGCTAAACAGATGTGGTTTTTTGTTCTCCCTTCTTGAAATCCTGACAGTGCACAGAAAAAAAACAACCTCTGAGGATGCAAGAGACAAAATGCCATGCAGGAGTCAGGATCTGTACCCTACTGGCTTGGGCGTGTATCTGTAAAGGAGAAAGACTTATCCCTGCTCCTAAGACCACATCCAATTACTTGAATTCTTTGGGTTCCTGCTCTGAGGGCACATTTTAGATGCAGAGACATAGATGTGCAATCTCTGCTGATACAGCTGACTTCTGTGTGATGCCATTTGGACACACTGTGAGGCAAATGTGCTCCAACCATTATGTTCTGCCTTGCAAGCTACTCCGATTTCACATGCATGTCCTGAGACCTCTGCCTCAGGTGACTAGAACAACGTGCCAGCAATGCCAAAGCTGTGTTTTCAGAGTCCCTGAAGAAAGGATGTTTCTCTGTTTAGAGGTTGGCAGACCGCTAGGGCAAAGTAACCTACGTGCCTGGTTTGACTGTATGTTTTTCCTTACCCATCCCCTTACAGCCAGGGCAGGAAACAGAATAATGAGCTACACAAATCTTTGGAACACCATGCAATGCCATCGTTAAGTGATACTTCCCACATGCTGCAAGGACTACCATGGCGCAGGATTCAACCCTGCGTTTCAGGCAGTGAAAAACTACACTTTGCAGCAGCTAACTTTGAATCATTTATTTGACTTGATCTTTGTTCAGTCATGTCTGTAGGGAGAAGCAGATGAAATAACCTGTAATACACTAGAGGTAAAGATAGTTGTCAGTCAGTTCCCATTTCAAAAAAAAGATTTATCGTCTCTTGCTGCTAACTGCTCCACCACCTTGCCCACCATCCTATTGTGCAGTTTGTCAAACTACCCAGGCCGAAGTTCTCCACTGCAGTTATAATCAGTCAGACTTGGATCAGGATCTGTCTAGCTGCAATGTGTGTGTCATTCTGTCGCAGTATCCACATTCTGTTTTTTCACCAGAAGCATTATAATACGGATTTCAGATAAAAATGCTCAAAAGAGTTGGACTAACTCTGAATCAAATATCAATCTGAAATGCTTCCTCTCTGACACTCCTCCATCCCCATCCCCCCTTCAGCTGAACTGGAACTGAACTTGAACCGTCGGGGTTTGAGGTCTTCATTGATCCCGAGCCAGAACTGAGGAATTAGGGAAAGGATGAATTTCTGGTTACTGGTTCAGCACAAAGGACTGGTTAAAATCTAGCACTTCTAGCAGGGTGTCTTTAGCTTGGGGATTGTCTGTACTGGCATCTGCAGAGCAATGAAGCACTGCAATTTGTCCCTCCCCTCACTCGAGTGTTTGGCACAAACCTTTGCCTCTGCACAGGGACATCCCATACTGCTCCACAGACCCCAGGAAGGGACGTGTTCAGCATGGGATCTTCCAAGTACCTTCATAAATAAAGCTCTGAGACACAGATGGGTCTACCTCTGCTTTCTTTGCCCTATTCACTTTTCTAAGTCCTATTCACTTATCTAAGTAGAGGGGCAATCACCAGAGCACCTCACCAAATGGATAGGTGTTTAAACCTGAACATCTCTGATGTATGCATGCAAAACTGGACTCTCAGCATTGGTTCTGTTGCCCATCCTTTGGTTTCTTGCCCCAGCTCTGGCATTTCTTGCATTCCTGCTATCTCTGCTCTGGCTTTCTCCTCCCACATGCCAGTTTTAGGGTGATGAAGTGGTGGAGATGTGCTGGGAATATGAGATGGGAAACAGAGGCTAAATCTTCTTGCTTTTCTCCACAAGCTTATTCTATCATATGACCCTGCCCATTTGTAAATGTTGTATTTCTCAGTTTTGACTGGTTTCTAAACCCTGTTAGCTCTGAACCAGCTTTAGTTTTATCTCAGCCCATTGTGGCAATAAGCAGGAAAATGTGATGGTTTGTTTCCCTGGAAATGCTCTTTTGCTGTTCTCTTCAGGCATTAATATTATGTGCTACAGCTGTTTAAAAATTCAGTGGTAATTATGCACTCTGAAACAGATGACTTCATCAGGATGAGGGTGAAATGCTCCTTTCTTAGCCCAGGTCAGGGCAGGGATATCTCTCCCACATTGCACCATTTATTCTGGGAACACAGCTGCACTACGCCCCGGTGAGGCCAGGGCTACACCTACCCACCTGGCCCTCAATGCAAGACAACACTGGCCTTCATCAGTAGGGATGAATTGCAGTTCCCTCTCAAGTGCAAATGTAGTTTTGAATTTCAACATTTCCAATTATAAATTCAGCAAGAGGATTACTAAATGGCCACAGTGGTCTTTTCTACCATAATTTCTTCAAAACTTCACTCCACTCATATAAGCCCAGAATTGATGATATTGCAGCATGGATCTCCTAATTTATAACCCTTTTATTAACTCCTAACTCCTCTAAAGGAAAGCGGTCCAAATTATTATGAGACAAGAGTTTTTTATTGGTTTTATAATGAAAAAGGCCATTAAACATCATAACAGAAAGACAGTCTTTCCCCTGTAGACATACTCATGTGGGCAAGACAAAATGTCATGCCTGTAAAGGAAGCCAGTTCACTACCTAATCCTGGTCTTTAAGCAGCTTGCTGTGATTCATGAATTTACTCTTGCCTTCCAAAAGCCACTTGTTTTTTTTTATTTCCAAAAGTTTTGAAGGTCCATTTTCTATGCCATCTAACTAATGTTGCAGAGGAGCATTAATTTCCTCCTGTTCGCACTTGTAAGAAATGTTGATTTAGTGCATGCACGAGTTATCGTGTTGATGAAACAGACAATCAAGTTTAGAGCTCTGGAGAAATCCAGGTCTTTAGGACAAAGAGCCTCCCAATGACAATAAAATGGTATTTTGGATCACTGTTGATACAAAAGCCTTTCTATCAAAGCGACACAACCAGTACTCCTGCCAGCCAGGGTAGGTGCCCCATCTGTGCAAACACTATCCAATTTGAAGCAATCAAGAGGAACACGTTCACTGGCTGTCACATTTTCAACATATTTTCTCAGTTATTCCATCAAACCCCAGCCAGCGGTGGTAGATATTGGCAGATACCAATCAGTTCCTGAATAATAACAACATTTTCCCTCACTTGCTGAACTTAAACACCCAGCTTCAGAATGTCTGTTACATTGCAGCTCTCATCAGTCGAGTGAGAAAAATATATACAGGCAGCTGCTGAAAATCTAATTTGATTTGGTACCTGAGTGAACTTACCAAGCCTTTGCATCATCGCAGAGGCCGAGCCACAGCGTCCATTTTGAGGTCATCACTCAGTGGAGCTCAAATGTTCAAGCTCTTCTTCAGCACCCCCAAATACATTTGTGAGGTAGCCCCAGGCTTTGCGGTGTCCAGCTTCAGGATCCTCAAACAGAGAAGGTGTTGGCCTGTATTGCAACAGAGACAGTAGGCGAGGGGACCAGCCACTGAACCCACCCAGGCTCAGCTTGTGCCTTAGGCTACACTGTTCTGCAGGAGGGCCGTTAACAAGTCAGCTATTTCATAAAGCAGAGGAAATCACAATAGTTATAATAACTTTCAGATCATTTGGGAAAGCTGACTGTGCCTGCAAGTGTCCTGGGGGAGTAAGCACCCTAAAACAACAGCTGCAGAAGCCTTGGACAAAAAGGGGTTCACAACTGTTTAGATTGCTTCTGGACAGAAACGGCAGCATGCTTGCCCTTTTTGCTGCAATAATTATCGCTGGTATTTAAAATCAATACAGCAGACTTAGGTTGCAGACTAACAGCTAGAGGTTCTACTCCAGCAGCCTGAACTGGGCAAGTGATGGAGCCTTTGGTCTTGGCAGGAGCAAATCGAGCAAATTGTACATCCAGGAAAGTGGCAGCTGCCCTGAGCAGTCCTTCACTGAACATAGAAAGGGGACTTCTCCAGCAAGGGACTACCATTTATCGTTTGCTCGTCCTGCTCTGCCTGAATATCAGTGAGGATGCGTGAATACTGAACCCGTCTCTTTGGGTTGGCAGCCAAGGCTTTGGCAGAAACACTGTGGTGATACAGCCCTTCCTCCCCTTGGGCTTTCACTGCCACCATTCTTTCTTCTCCTCTCTGCTTGCTGAGCTTGTTAATATCAATTTGATGATGAAAATAATTCGGTAGCTAGGTAAAAAATCATGCACATCTGAAATAAGCAGCAGGGCCACTAGGAGAAGTGGAGCAAATGAAGGGCAGGTGAGATTGTTTGGTTCCTTGTCCCTCCTTGTCTCTGCTTTGGTGTGACAGAGCTGCCAGCTGGGACACAGCCTGGGTCTGTACCTCCAGGCCTCCTGCAGGGTGCTGCAGAGCCAGAGCCAGCTGTGATTACAACACCTCCTTTCAACAGCAGGTCTTGCTATCAACTGAAGGTTATCTATCTATCTATCTATCTATCTATCTATCTATCTATCTATCTATCTATCTATCTATCTATCTCAGACATTTGTTATGCTGAGCTTCACAGACCTATTAAATACAACACATGCCATGGACAGGAATGTTTTTTTTTGTAAATGGAAGGGTAAAGCTGTTGGACTACATTTCTTGGAAGAAAACAGATCTAATCTTCATCACTCATACTATGGATTTTTAATATTTTTAATACTGTCCTTAAATAAAAGAAGGCCTTAATTTTCTTAACTTAAATTTCTATTTATCCATACCTGAAGCCCAATGAAGTGCTTATAATCTGAGACTTCTGCATGTGCTTAATTTCAAGCTTGTGTAACATCTATGAAATCCTGATAATCAACAATGAAATTCAGCCTGCTTTAGAATGGCATGGCTGTAAATAATATTGTGAGGACAAAGAAGCTGGGAGTGCATGAAGCACACTTTGTTGAACCTGGTGGGTGTGTGTACTCTGCTCTCAGAATAAGACCAAACAGAGAAAGTGTCAGGCCTGGAGAAGTCATTCCGACAGAGTCAGCTCACTGAAAATACAGAGTAAAATCCTGAAACTAGTACAAATCACCATGGCCAGGCCTTACTTAGGGATTCCACGTATAAACCTCTTATCTCTGACTGCAGCTTCAACACGATGTTATTCATAATGACCTCTGCAAACACAGACTTAATAAAAGTCGTGAGACTCACTGAAGAAAAGAGCAGGTCAAAATGCAGTTTTCTTCTCCTATTTATAGAAAGAAAAGGTTCATATGCACAGATGGGAACACTGCAAGTACCATAAATGTTCAGACTAAATTGTATTAAAACAAATTTTCATATTTGAAGTGACATTTTAAACATGCTTCTCCTTCTGAAAAATTTCAAGCAATGAATAATGGAGCTGAATTGGATGGAGCACCAAGCATCTTATATCTAGTGAGTGCTCAGAAAACACTGACTCACTTCAGATCTTTATTTTTTCTTTCTTGAAAGCTTCACCTGCAATGAATGTGACCTAGTGAATTGAAGAAGCAAAAAGACAGAAAAAGGCAGCAAATGGTTTATGAGCCATCCACTGAAAAAAGATTTGTTAACATAAAACTTTCATTAAACAACTATGAATAATGAATTTGCTGGTGTTTACACTGAACAATTTATTCGACAGTTTTCCTTTTCCCTGCTGGCAAAAAGCAACTTCCATTTTTACAAGAAAGCAGGAGTGCCAGGCTGAAGGGAGGTCCTGACACATGATCCTTCTCCCCCTTCATATTTACATTGCCTTCTGGCTAGCAAAGACAATAAGGCTATGAGCTGCTTTCTGTTTCCAGTATTATGACTGAACCTAGAAAAAGTCTTAAAATAGGACCCCAAAGCCCACTTGACTGTCCCATGATATAATACTGAGGCCACAGTCTTATGTTTTCAGTTGCTTGCTTATTTTCTAGTCCCCTAAGTAATTCATTCTTGTCACACCATTGCAATAACTTCCACAGGAAACATTAGTTAAATCCTGGTGCCTGTGAGGAGTCAAGATTTTCTGGTGAGGCTGCTTCAATGGAGATGCTGCCTGTTATTGCCAATGGTTTCCCTCTCTTTTGAAGGGGCATGTGGGAGAGAACCTGGGCTGAGGGAAGGGACATGATTCTGGACCACTGTGGCTTAAACCCTGATGAGGAAGATGTAGGAATACATTTTCTAGAGCTGAAGGGAAGATAGAAATCAGCTTCTTTCTCCACAGAGTTCAGACTCATACACAAAAGAAGAAACAATCCTGGCCAAGAAATTTGCTTAAAAAACCGCCTGCTCCCTTCTTGCTCAGGAGCCCAGTCCTAGAAAAAAAGCATCCACTGTCCCTAATGCACAGTCCATCCAGAAAGCCTGAGCACCTGAGAAAGGTGGGAGTGGGGAGCACATCTATGTAAGGGGCTGCTTCCTCTTGCTTTAGTCTCTGGGAAAGAGAATGAAATGGAGCAGGTCTGGACTGGGTTTCAGAGGAGATGACTTTCTTCTGTGGCAGTAGACTCCATATGACATGTCATTATCCCTCCAAATCACCCTAGGAGAGAAGCAGACAGGTAGCCTCTCTGAAAACAGGCATTCTTGAAAATGTCAAAGTATCTCATTGACTGTTTCCACATTTTGTTTGTTTTCATGGAACTTCATTCAGTTTTCCTTCCACATAAAGGCATAATAAATGATCAGAGTGATGATATACTGACTCTGGACCAGGTTATTGTTACCAGTCCTCCAGTTGCCTTAGCTTTGATGGCATCCTGTCTCTGCATTAGAAGAAATTCTGGTCTGTTCATTCCAAGGCAAGATAATCTAAATATGCCCTTTCAGGCCAGATAGTATGGAAATCAGTTTTTAGTCAATTAAAATTCAAATTGACTTACTTCATTACTATATACTGAAAGAGAGAGGTCAAAGACGTATTGTGCCGCTGTTTTTGAGAAGACCAGAATGATAGTATTTTTAAGCAACTTTGATGGTAAACTTAAGAAAACAATACACTTGTTTTTAGACTCAGTCAAATCTCCAGTTAAAAGACCCCTAGTGCCTTGAGAGACATATTGGACAAAAGTTTGGGTTCCTTTGAAGTCCTATGGGAGAGTGGGACTCATTTAGTTGATTGAGTTAGCTCATTTCATCAGTTAGCTTAATTTCAGTGAGGCATTGTTTCAGAAGCATTGAAACACCATGAAAAAGCAATTTCCTCTGTATTTCACATATTAAATTACACTATTCCAAAACAGTAAGAGTCATTGCAATAGCGTAATAGTAAATTTTGAATATTTGTTAGCAGGATGGGAATTTTTACTAAAGAATGCAAGTATTATTTAGAAACTATTTTGTTTTAGAGCAGGGGACAAACAGACTGATTTGTCTGACTACATTCCAGTCAGAAAGGTTAATGCTAGGGTCAGCACCAAAGGGGCTTTTCCTTACAAGCCACTACAAAGAAAGATTACAAGACAAATCTTGACCCAAACTACTTTGTAATGATCATAAGACTCTATATTCAGCTTAACTAGTGCTGACGTATTTTAATTTTAAGCTGTCAGCATTTGGTGAGAAGGATAATTTATATAATTTATATGCACAGGTTGGTGGCTGGAGCTATGGAAGAACAGAAGGCGTTATAACACTAAGCCTTTCACAGTGATGGGTTCCCAGGAGCAGAAAGCTGGGTCCCAGAGTCAGATGCCTGGGATCCTCATGGAGTGGGCAGGAGAACTGGCCCTGAGGCACAGGGTACACTGATGATATGCCAAGAGTCATCTGTGCCCCCTTTGAGGAACACCAGTTACGAGGGGGTAAGATGCAAGCACTTGGGCGATTAAAGGGGAAGATGAGACCAGCATTCACTCACAGGCTGAAGTGAGAGAAACCCAACATCACATCCCTTCAATGCTTCAAGGGAACATGACTCTTTAGCTCCTGGGGGACTGTAGAGAACTTCACATGAGGCTCTTTCAATGTCTCCTTTCCAGATTATGTCTCATTGCATAAAATAATTAAACAAGCCTTTAGCCAAGGAAAGGCATAATAATAACAATCAGCAGCAAAAACTTTAGGAAGTGAAATGTAAACCCTTGTTAAGGTAATTTAAGAAAAAATAACAGAGAAGGTTGTGAGAAGCAATTGGCTAAAGGCGTGAAACTTCTTAATAACAAAATCTTCAAAAGTACCAGAAGTAGGACTTGGTGAGGTCCAGAAGTGAACATATAAAAGCATTGCACAGGGAAGACATTGCAAGAATGCTGAATGAGTACTGGAGGGGATGAACCCCAATGTGAACAGGTATCTGCACTGCTGCAATCACGTCTTCTGGCACAGGAAGATATAAAGTAGAAGTAGCTGCTTCTGGTGGGAAGCAAATCCTATGCTTCTCCTGGGAAAGGTAATAATTGGATTTCTTTGTCTCTGTGTTCTCCACAGAGAGATAAAGAAGAGGCCTGAGACGTTACTGTTCTTTAGGGGAAAACATCCATCTTAGCTGGAAAAAACAATGGACAAGTATGGAACAAACTAATAAGTGACAATAAATAATTTCAAACAACTGTAAATGAGTTAAAGGTTTAGGTTCTAGATATCAGAAAAATAAAAGGCAGTAAGTGTAACAATTTTTTTTTTAAACAAGCAAGAGAGATGTGGGCAAATAAAGGCTGTTACGTTTGGCTTTTCTACCAAGCAAATTCATAGAAACTTACATAAAGATTAGATTTAGCAGGCACAAGGAAAAATTATTTACTGAGGAACAGTCAACACAGCTTTTACCAAGGCAAGTCATGACCCAAAAAATCTGTGAGTGCTCTGTGAAGGTGTAAGGAAGTATATGAATAAAAGTGATTCAGTTGATACAGTGTTTGGAAGTTTCCAGAAAGCTTTCAACAAGGTCCATCCCCAAAGGTTCTTAGAGAGATGAAACTGTCATTTGGAAAGGCATCCCATGGATTAATAACTGGTTAAGGGTTTGGAAACAAGGAAGAACAAATGATGAATTTTTTATAGTAGGGTGATGTTAACTGTGCTGGGGCATCACCATATTCTCAGAAGGAAGCTTGAAAAGGGGGCTAGGTGGCAAACTTTGGTGGTAATATAAAATGATTTAGTACAGTAAAATCTAAAGCTGACTGTGAATGATTGCAGAAGGTCTTGCTATACACTAACCGAAATTCAGCACCGATATGTGCAATACAATGCATCTAGGAAAAAAGCATTTCTACCCACGCATATACTATTCTTGGCTCTAAATTAGCTGTTACCAGTCAAGAAGTAAATCTTGGAGTTGCTTCTATAAGCTCATTGCTCAGCAGCGGTCAAAAGGGCAAACTGGCTATTAGGAATTATTAGGCAAAGGAAGAGAGTCAAACCAAAATCACTTTTAACCATCGGTATCCATTCCTGATGCAGACATATTTTGAAGAGTGCATGTATAATAAATAGTCCCTTCCCTCTTCTCATAAAAAGCAGGTCTGAAAGGGATACTGAAAAGATTGATCATAGAACAGCCTGCACAGCAGGAGAGATCAAACAGACTACCTTTGGTTTCAGATAGAGGCAAAAGGCAAAAGCCTATGCCAAAACAGAATAAAGTTATTACAGAGCTAGACAAAGGGCATGAGGAAGGATCATTCCCCAATTCTGGTCACAGAAGAATTAATGGGACTTCAATGTCAAAGCTTCAAGCAGCAGATTTAAAATAAACTGAAGGTGTTTTTTCACATGGCCCATAACTAAAGAAGTCATTCATTGCTGAGAGAAGCTGCAGAGGCAAAAACACAAAGAGATTCAGGAGGGGACTAGCTAAATTGAGACAGGTCCACTGGCACTCATTAAACAGCTTGGTCTCCATGTAACCTTCAGCTTAGGTGCACTCTAAGGCACTGACTGCCAGAAGAGGTGCTTGGCCAAAGATCTGTCTGTACTTATTGTGAACTTTCCCTGTGTATGTCCTATTCGGTAGTTTGAGAAACAGGTTTGGGAGCTAGTTGGGTCTGAATTAGGTTGGTCATTATTATGTTCTTATGTTAACAAACTAAGAAATTAGTGCATTGACTACTCCTTTGGAATCAACCTCTGTTCCAGTGAGTATGAATCTGCCCTTGATGCAGCAAGTCACAGGTGCAGTTCCTGGGCATCTCTAATATGTTTTTTGTGAGTGAACCAAGCGGGACTACGCATGTGCTTGATGTCATAGATGCAACTACAAACTGTATGATATCACTGTATGATATCAAAGGAGTGGTGTTTATAGGATAGCCGTACAAATGCAAACCTTGTTTACAGCAGTCTGAATTTCTGTGTATGCTAAATGAGAGGCGAGGATACAGAAATATGGGTGGATTATAGTGGATACACACACACCAGCTGCTTTTACATCTTCCTATTTTAAAATATATTAGTGGACTAAGAAAGTTTCTGAAATTTTACCTCTTCTCAACAAGCATCTATTATCAGTTTAACATAAAATCAGCACTCATACAATATGTCAAACTGCTCTGTGATATTTACTTATATTATGCTAATGTATTCTAGAAGAAGGAAGCAAGGTATAACCGCAAGTCCTCCCTGGCAGTTGTTCCTCAGGCAAAATTCTGTTGATATTACCTGGTGGAGGAAATCCCTGAGTAGATGAGCTACATGGTAAGTCATTGAGAGTGTCAGGAATTATTTGTAGCATTTAGCAATAAAACACAATATTGTCAGCATCATGTAAGCTCGAATCTGATTTCAACAGCAGTAATTTAATGTGTGATAATGTTTCTCTGTGCGTGTGCGCGCATGTGTATACGTGTGTGTGCACGCAGACATGCTTTGAGGGGGGGAAGGAAGGGGATGTGCTAAACAATATTTACACCTGCCAAGAGCAGCTGCTGCTTCTTCTGGAAAAAAATCATGCAGAGTGAAGCACATCTGTGTGCTGTATGCAATAGAACAGGGATAAGCAGGTATAGGTACAAGTAAGTATCAGCATAAGGAGGCAATAAGGAGGAAAGTGGGAGTTGCTGAAATGGGCCCAGGATGTTTCACTGCCAGACCTGCACAAAGTGCCGAAGTTTTGGCCAGTTTATTTAATCTCCATATGTTTTCTCTGAAAAAAAAAAAAAAAAAAGAGCTGCCCAGAGGACATCAGAGCTGAGGTTCAGATGAGGGGTAGTTCTACTTGGGGACTGTTTGTGCCCTTTTATGCTTCTTCTCATGCAAGAGTACCTCCTTCCACCTCCTCCACAGTCTTTTAGTCCCATGTATGGTCCTTGCATAGTCTTGTGGAGCACTATGCCGTTAAGGCTTAGATTATAATAACACATACTTAATGTAATACAAGCATTTGACAACAGATAAAAATATCATTTATCACTGCAAGTGAAAAATGGGAAGGGGAATTGTTATTAGTTTACTCATTTAGCAATTTCATAAACAGAACCCAAGTGCTTTGAAGAACAGCTCCATAGCATTATATGTATGTGTTATACATACATCAAATACTGGGAGAAATCAAGGAAGAAGTCATTTCCTGAAAGTCACCCAGAACATGAGTTTTTTAAATCACAGGCCATTGCAGGAGAGACTCCTTCCCATTTACAGTATGCATTATTCAATAAGACAGTTATTCTTTTTTTATATATGAAAAATAATGCCAAATATATAGTATTTTTTTTCAGTGCTGAAGCATGAAGATGTGAAGGATAGTGAATGAAATATAAGCTTGGTGTATTTTTTGTATGTATTGACAATGTCAATAACATAACAATTAAATAGGTGACCACATAAACAAATGTTTCCTTTCCATGATAACAATAAAGCAATCCATTACACAGATATAATTTACAAAATATTGATGTTACAATTTTATTAACTATATTTCTATAAAAGGTCAGTCTGTTTTTCGGACTGTGGTCTTTGGATTCTTCTGTTTGCATGGACTACTTCTAAACTACTGATTAAATGGTACCAGGAGATCTACGCTGGGCAGAGTAAGACTAGTTAGAGTTTGCACTGTCATTTGGAAAAGATTGCAAGTCTGCATATTGAACAAGGTGGAAAATCTCTTAGATAGATAATATATTTAGATTCCATACAGCCTGAGAAACTTCTACTGCTTTTCTAGAACATGGATTTCTGGTCCCATAATAAACATGTTAATCCATTACAGTTTTCACAGTTGCAGCATGGAGGAGCCCACGCTGGAGAACATGGACACTTCCTGAAGCAGCTGTGGCTTGCACAGAGCCCATACAGCAGCAGGTTTATCCTGAAGGACTGCGACCCATGGGAGGAACCCCACGCTGGAGCAGGGGAAAGGTTTGTTGTGGGGTGGGGGGGGAGCAGCAGAGAGCAGCTGGTATGGACTGCTCAGGGGAGTCCTCAGGGGAGTGGGCAGAGGAATCAGGAATGGAGGAGTGAAGTTGAGCTTGGGAAAAAAGGCTTGGAGTGGGGGATGTGGTTTCAGTTTTGCCTTTGTGGCTCACTTCCCCAAATTTTTAATTGGCAACAAATTAAACCAACTTTCCCCAAGTCAAGTCTGGTTTTAGTAATTGAGAAATGATGAATAGAATAGAATAGAATAGAATAGAATAGAATAGAATAGAATAGAATAGAATAGATCAGCTTGGAGGGAACTACCAGGATCATTTAGTCCAACTAGATTGACCACTTCAGGGCTGATCAAAAGTTAAAGGATGCTATTAAGAGCATTGTCCAAATACCTCTTAAATGCTGCTAGGCTTGGGGCACCAACCACCTCTCTAGGAACACACTGTTCCAGTGTTTGAACATCTTCTCAGTAATGAAATGCTTGCTAATGTTCAGTCTTTAACATCGCCTAACTGATCCAACTTTGAAAAATTCCCATGTGTCCTGTCACTGGATATCAGAGAGAAGAGCTCTGCACTTCTCTCTCCCCCTCCTTGGGAAGCTGCAGAGAGCAATGAGGTGGCCCCTCAGCCTCACCTCCTCCAGACTAAACAACCCCAGTTCCTCAGCCGCTATTCACAGGACTTGTGGTCTTCACCAGCTTCGTTGCCCTTCTTTGGACATGTCCAGCACCTCAATGTCCCTCCTATTGTGAGAGGCCCAAAACTGAACACACTATTCAAGCTGTGACCTCACCAATGGCAAGTACAGGAGGACGGTCACTTCCCTAGTCCTGCTGACCACACTATTTCTGATACAGGCCAAGATGCTGTTGGGTTTCTTGGCCAACTTTTGGCCTTCTTGGCCAACTGGGCACACAGATGGCTCATGTTCAGCTGGCTGTCGACCAGCACCCTGAGGTCCTCTTCTGCCACACAGCTTTCCAGCAACACTACCTCAAGCCCGCAGTCCCTGGGACCGCAGAAACTGGACTCTCCAGTACCTGGCCTGTCCTTGCAGGGGTCAAGAAGGCATCTTTGGGCAGGAGCTGCAGAATAGTGTCTGCCTGCCCTGAGGATAGAGTTTTATTCCCCACGATCACTGGGGCTTGGAGGGCAGAGTCCTACCCCAGCAGGAGGGGTGTGAAGAGAGGGGAAAGAAGGAGGTGGCTTGCAGGGCTCCTAAGGAGCAAAGCCATCAGGGAGGAAGAAGAAGAACTTGTCCTGCTCTGTCCCTGCCAAAGGCTCCTCTGCTGCTGCTGTAGTTGTGAAGGGAGCTGGGACTGGGAGCCCAACCACAAGACTCAGCCAGGTTGCTCCTGGGGTTAATCTTCCTCTTTAGAGACAGCAGTAATTATGTCTGCTTCTAGGCATGCCTCCATAAATCTTCTAGTCAAGGGATTTCTGCTTTCGCGTCAGGCCGGGCAGGGAAAAGTCCCTGGGTGCAACGCAGGGCTATGATTACCCAAGACAGGCTGGAGCAGCAGAAGT